>OY776112.1:323264664-324464664 GCA_963675035.1 Allygus modestus
ATTGTAATGTACAATTTCCCCAAAAAAAATTGGCTCTACGCCTGCTAGATCCCAGTGCTGAGAACGGGACACCGGAAGTCTAGCAATAAAGTATAAAATCACTTTGGCCAATGGAATAAGTAAGGACAAAGGTGTAAGTAAGGACTTATGGTGGGGGCAACCTTCTCCTAGCCCTCTCGTTTAGACGGTTTAGCTAGCCATCTAGTTGTCGCTGGGCAGTGTAATTAATTTTTTACGAGTCATCTGATCTTATAAATCGCGGTGTCGTAAATATTAGCGCTGGAGCTTAGATCGTCCGTGGGGTGGTCTTGCGTTTGGGGTTGAATATGCATCACTTTATTTTATACTAACCACACTAAAAATATATGTGTTCTAATCATTGGTTTCCTATTGGAAAGAGAGGATTATCCTTACCAAATTTCAGCTTTGTAATTTCCACTTTGAATTATTGTTGGGTTTCATGTTCAAGGTTTCAAGTTCACAATTTACAAATTCTTATTAATCTAACATTTCGCCTCAACAGGTGGTACCTCTTCTAAGACTACGCCAACTAATACGGCGTACTTGAGCAAATCACCGTGCAATAACAATTTCCCGCTACTTTAGTAATCTAATGACAACGGCCCGTATGATTCTTTTATTGCAGCCATTTCAACAGACACTAAAACAGCTGTAAAAGAGAAACAAAAGGTTTTTCGCGAGGAAATTGCGAATACGTAACTCATTAAAATGCGCGTAACTGCAGCCGTCCAGACGAGAACGGAGAAATATGGCGTTTTCGATGGGGCCATAAAACAACGGTCGAGACATTCGGCGATATGAAGCACGTTTTTAATATATTTCGAGTCAAAACACGGCTGGCGCTGTGTATTTATGGGCTTCTGATGCGGCCGGAATATTATACCGGGCCATAAAATTATCCGCGGCGTTCTGCAGCCGGTTGACCAACAAATACCGGCCGGTGACACTTATCGCCGCCGGATGGCACGGTGTCGATGTACATCGGGATTTTTCACTGTAATGTTGGCATTACTCTTCCCATGCCTGGTTAACACTTGTTGCCGAGAGCAAGTTATGTGGAGGCACAATGAAATTTATCAACTATTTTTTTGTCAATAATTATAAGCTATGATTTTTTTTGTAAGATTTTATTTTGTAGAAAAGAGGTTTGCAGCCTCTTTATTTGCCCGTCGGATCCACATAGACTATATATCCGTGTGTGGAACGTATCCAGCAAAGCAAGGAGTGAGCCGTTACAGCGTGAGTTGAACAGTACTGATTACCAGGTACTGTACAGTTAGGAGCGGTGTTCGAACCCACGACAGAGGTTACACACACATTACATAGACAATCACGTTAGTTTTCATATTCGTACAAAACTACATCAAAATATAGTTGGTTGTTAAAGAGTTGTTGAAGAGTGGGTTCTCAAGGAAATCTCCCACCTCCTCCAGTCGTTTAAATGGCAGCAAATTTATCGATTTATTATTGGATCAATGCTAGCATAGCATACATTAAAAATTTTAATTGAAAGTGGTGGATGAATAACGGAGTTAGATCGGTTAATTGTGTCTCCATAAATATTACGTAGCATTAAACAACGTACTGCGTTAAACGTCTAAACTTTGACTTCCTTGTAACCAAACAATAATTTAAAATACCTGCCATAGAACAATAATTTAAAATACCTATTTATTTAGTTTATTCAACTCATAGTAAACATGACAGAGACATTTGATCAAATTGTTAGAGTTTCAGGAAAAAATCAAAGCTTTCAACGCTTATAATCTGACCCTAGACTTTCCCAAAAATATGGTTGGTGGTATTTTCATTAGGAAGGTATGGAGCGTTACAAGCCACCTAAATTTAATCAAAACTGTTAGAACTAGTAGTTTGAGAGATCTTGATTTTATAGATTAACAGTTCTGGGGGACGATAAGCCTTCAAAATTTAATTTGTAGCTTTTCATTTATATATTTAGCTCTAAAAAATTTAAGTCCTGTGATGCTGTGGAATTGTACGAGCATACTAACGTATGCTAATTCTCATATTCATTACAATTTTACAAGAATTAAAAACCAGCAACAACCTAGTCCTAATCACCTAGGACCTTAACCCTTTAGTTTTTGTCCTAATCCTTTGGTCCTAATCCTAGTTTGAATTTTATATGGTTCTATGGGAAAATGACTCACTCTGAGGAAATGACATAGAGCTTACTTTTTATAAATGGAGCTCTTTAGGTTATAATGTGGAGCTATTTAGCTCTATATAAATACTACCTAAAGTAGAAGAAGAAAAATCTCTAATTTTTAAAAGTAAATTTAACCATTTAGAACCATTTCTTTGTCGAACATTATAAAATTTAAATCGAATCGTTTACTTATACCGAGTTCGGAACCGTTTGACGAACTCGTGTTTCATCGGGTTACTCGAGAGACCATCAAGCCGAGCGGGTCGAAACTCAAACACTTGTGCCAGATTTACGAGCGGCGAGTCGTGTCTGTCGCGAGCGTTTACACGAGATGACAGTCTGTGACACTCGCGCCCCATTAACCCATCATCGGCTCTCTGGCCACTCAACAGTTTTTGGAAAATTTATTAATCCGTTATTCTTAAGATGAGGCTCCATTCACGAAACATTTTACGTTTCTACCTTCTTTCCCCATAAGGCCAACAACTTCAAGCCTCCTCAACTGATAAATTCTAGAAGTTGATTTATGGCTCATTTCAAACAGAAACATAATACATAGTGAATATAGTGAGCAGAATTTTGATATCACACGTAGGTCAAGCATGAAAATCGCAAATCCTACTAATATTATAAATGTGAAAGTTTGTATCTTTGTTTAGATATTTGTGCCTCAATCACGCTCTAACCACTGGACTGATTGATCTGAAATTTGGCAGAAAGGTACTTGATAGTCCTGAATAACATATAGGCATATAAAAGTTGCGAAAATCCTATAGGGCTTTGCCCCACGGGGGTTGAAAGTTCCCATGTATTCCTTATGGACATTTATTTTTGTTTTAACTGAAGAAAATTCAAACAGCTGATCTTGATTCGGAGTAGTTCCACGGGCTAACCACAGAATGCAGCATACACATCTGCCATCTATATCTATAAAAGAGGAAGTATGTATGTATATATGTATGTAGCCTATGGACTCCGAAACCGCTCGACAGATTGTAATGAAACTTTCAGGCATTATTAAGCATTATTCAAGGATGGTTTGTGTGAAGTTTGGTGCCAATCTGTCCAAAGGGTTCCGACCCAGAGGGCATACAAGGGTGCAGTGTCAGGTTTTAGAAATTTAGTGTTTACAAAATTAACAGCTGTAATTAAAAAAATTCAAAGTTTCTTTAAACTGTCATTTGTTTAAATGTAAACAACACAATGTAAACAAAGAAATGTAAACACTAGCTGGTTTATTATCTTTTGAATTGTGTTACTTGAATGAATTGTGTTACTTGAATTTATATTAACTTTTTTATTTTAACTTTTGGGCGCAGCAACGCGCGCCGGGTAACTGCTAGTAGTTTTATAAGTCTTTCACGGGGTGAAGCCTGCGGGTAACATCTAGTAATGTATATTTTAGAATTGTACTGAACGATGATTTTTTTGTGATTTTAAAATTCTGAAATCGTTAGGTATTATTTTGACTCTATAAAATCAATCATAAATCAACAATTCCAGATAATCCGCTGAAGTGGGACGGGGTTTGAAAGTTAATATTGACCTAATAGGAGGAGCAGTGGACTGGAGCCCCTCTGGGTCGTGAGAGGGTGCAGTCACGACAGATCTCACTTTTCTATTACTGTTCCCATTAATAATGCTGACGTTACTCCTCAGCGGATTATCTGAAGTCATAGATTGTTTTACTCATAATAAATAATACCTAGACACACAAACAATGTTTATCCATTTCAGAGAGCAGAATTTGATTCTCAGTTAGACAATGGTGGTACAATACTCACTATTATATTCGCTGTAACATTTCTGACCGGCTTACTGGACATTTGGTGCAACATGAGAAGTTTGTTATTTTAAGTAATAAACTAGGAGTACGCGCAAAAATCCGCGTAATGGGGTGACCGAACTCAGAAATGGTAGATGAAAGTTTCTGCTGTTAACGTAAGTTCTAACCGAAATATCATCACAAAATATAAAATAAATAGCCCTGGGGTCCCTGTAGGAAAATATATACTTTTCTTTTGGTTAATTTTAAGTCATAGGATAAATTGTTCTTAATTATATTAAAGGTGCAAATTCTTCAATAAAAATAACACGGTAAGTTGCCCATGCAGCTATTGAAAATTACATTGGAACATTGGAAATTAGCTGAGTACGCAGGTTTGCTATGACGGGGGTGTTTAATATCATAAACTGACAAAAGAACACAGCTGGCAGAAGTAAGCAAATGGCGAAATTAATGGCTGCTGCAATCTAGCGGATAAACTATTAACTCACTCAAATTATAGGAGAACATTATCTTTATGTATTAAAACTGGTATTCTTTTTTAATCTAAAAATTTCAAAAACCTTTGATAAATTGAATTAAATCATGTTCAACGGAAAGTACTTTATTTATTTAATCATAAACCATATGAATAAAACAATTTTTTGTAGTTTCTTGTAATTACGAAACAATATTGCATTAGTATCTCGTACTTTAAAACCAGTAATTTTTATCCAATGCTTTACCTTATGGAAGTGTTACAACTTTTAAATGTCAATTAATGAAAAACTATTTAACGAGTGTGTTCCATTTTTGAACTAAGAATGTGAAGTGAACTGGAAAACATTTGTGCAAAATCTGAAAACGATCCGTGCAGCCGTTTTCACGTTATTGCATTACGAACACGAGGACTCAGGGACACACTGACGGTCACCGATCATCAATCAACACTAAATAAGCTGGTCCACGAATTTCTGCTTTACCCTCAAAGTCCAGGCTAGAAAGACTCAAACTTAAGCCCGTTATTTGATAGGTCACTAACACTTGTTGTTAATACACTTAATATTAGTTGGTTTATAATCAAGTATCATTTTTGAATCTCCTTGAATTATTTGGTTTTAGATTTGGTTAGTATTGCAAATTTGTTTCTACGAAGTATATTTTGTTTTTGTTTGTTCACACCTTTTCACTTTATAATCACAAAACTAATCTCACTAACAAACCAAATACCGTACACATTTGGCTATCACCCCTGGTCTCTTAGTTCTTCAGTTAGGTAGTAAAAACTTTGTAAACTCACTTCAGCCACCATGTAAAAGCTTTTCCTATAATAAGTATGATTTTCATAAAAGTAATTAAGAAAAATTGATTAAGAATTTTAGTAAAATAAAAACTGTTACAAAGCTGAGGTTATGCAAAACTTATGGTCGTCCAAAATACCCCAGATCGTCCCAAATTCCCAAGGGACTTTAAAATATCCCTAGAATGGGTTGAAAACTCCTCATGTGGAAACACCGGTTGCATTCTCAAGCTAATTTTATTCAGTCCAGCCCAGGTGACATAGCTAATCAGAGTACGTTCAATAGTCCAGCCCAGGTGACATAGCTAGTCAGAGTACGTTCAGCAGTCCAGCCCAGGTGACATAGCTAGTCAGAGTACGTTCAGCAGTCCAGCCCAGGTGACAGCTAATCAGAGTACGTTCAATAGTCCAGCCCAGGTGACATAGCTAGTCAGAGTACGTTCAGCAGTCCAGCCCAGGTGACATAGCTAGTCAGAGTACGTTGTCTACAGTCTGTAGAGGCAGTTTTGCTATCCTATAAGAGACAATATACAAGTAAGTTGCAATACCGTAGCACGAACCCCGAGATAATGTATTATTACCCTTATCAGTCATAATACAACTAAAATAGCCAGTTTTAAAGGTAGATATTGCATCGTCTCTTGCAAGGACATCCAGCGATCCATCTGATCCATAACCTCCCCTGCAGGTGCATTAGGTGAATTAGAGCACTTTTGAGACGGATTTGGAATGTTGTCGTATTAATGTTACCCCATGTCCTCAAGAGCACACTGGACTGGAAGGAGATTGTGGGTTTGTACAAATAGTAGTTAGAATGAACAATCATCGATATAAAGATTCCTCAGGACTTTGTTTAAAATCATCATTGCTGATGGTGAGTTTATGTTATTTCGGAAATTTGCTACCCCTAAATGTGAGCCCCATCATGATAGTTGCGACGTGACACGCGGTTGCAGCAGCACCGGCGACAAGCAGTAGGTGTGTTCCACGCATCGGTCCGGCGCACGAGCCCGCCACAGGAAACATACCATAAACATTCACACGATTAGTCGTGCCCATTGTCGTGTCTTTTCACGGACCGTGCGCTCCGCCGGCCCGCGTAAAAAATGTTGGTAATTTGGTTTGGGCGCGGCATAACCGCCGGAAATTGACCGAAATATAAATAGAAGGAAATTAGTAATTCGAAGCAATAATGGGATAAATCCTCATCGAATGAAAGACGGAAAATACACCCTCGCTTTCCGGTCGTCACGGTCACTACGGTCGCGTCCCAACTGCTTCGCATTCACGACGACTCAATTAAAATATTAATACGCGGAATAAAATTGGCTAGTTTCTTTTAATTGGACGCCATCTGGCGCCCCCGGCTATTGGAACAGCGGAATAAAGTTGTCCGAGCTAATCGGAAATTGACGTTCCGGACGATAGAAAACGTGACCGAAAAGTAAACGCGTAAAGCCATCTATGCACGGCATGCTTGTTTAGAATGGTTTTAGTAATTAGTTGTAATTGCTTTCTTAACAGTTTCGCGACCCCTCGCCTCTGCTCTTCCGTTTCTCGCTCTGAGATCAATTTTCTACATCATGTCTCGCATTAGACACGCACGTTAATTGAACCATCAGTGATCTCGAAGGAATCCGCAACATGTTGTAGTGGTTGTTTATAAGTATATTGTTTTAGATAACCTTTGGTGTCGAAACGTTAGTTTTTATAAAGCTTGAAAGCAACAGCATTATGTCTTCGTCTAGCTTTACCTAATTGTATTCTACGTTTACATCCGTCACATGCTTTATTATATTCCTGAACTCTACTATAGACAATATAATTTCGGATTAGTTCTTTTGATATGTTGTATGGTTGGATGTAAAATTAATTCTAAATTATTGAGATGTTTAAAAATAAAATATTATCTCTGTATTTAGATCATTTAGGACTAAAAAAATACTAAGATATCTATAATACAACCCTGAGGTCACCATAAAAGAGTGCCTACAATACGAGAGCTCTGCAGTCTGCAACCTCGGTGTAGAACTCCCTAGGTGACCGGTGCCAGGGGGCTCTGCCCACCTGAAGCCTCGACCAGGAATGTGAGATGTGCGATAGTGGCAGTAGCAAGGCCGCATTACTATGGATCAGGAGCAATTAGTGGTGGACAATAGTGCGGACAATACGGCACGGGACAGACCCGATAGTGGCGCGGAGCAAGCTGCTATACACGTGCTGCTGTTGTTGTTCACAGAGCAACAGGGATTGAGATATGTAGAATGTTATAGATGAACTGATAGTGGTGGTGAAAAATAATACTTTTGATGAAATTAGGATGAGCTAATGGCAAATTAATGGTGTGAGACTGGCATAAAAGCAAGATTCAATCAACTGCGAAACACGGAGGACCATAGTGAACAATGTAGGACCTTGAAAAGATTTCTACAATTCTCTGTAAAGATCTTGTACAGAACTAGCAAAGCTCCTCATGTTATTTACGATAGCCCATTTATAATTTGAAAGGGAATATCTAATATAAAATCTTCCATTGTGTTAGAGATTTATTTGGGGGATGTATTTGATAAATTTAATGTTTATTCATAAAAACAATAGTTTGACCTATCAAATTGGCTAAAAATCCTGTGCTTAATACGACAGTTCGAAGAATTTCTTAGTTTTAACAGCAATATTCACCTTATAGAGCTGTTATTTTTGTAGACTTTTGTTATTGTCAGGAAGCAGTATGTGCTTTTTATGGATTACAAATATAAACATTCAAAGTTATAGGCTTCCAAAGACATTTCGTAAATTCGTCATCGTTAATTCTCAGGTACAGCTACAAATGTCAAACATCTGTCTTTCTCAATATAATTTCACGCCTAATTCAATCCTCTTACTCTGACATATTTTAAACAGACGATAACCCAAAGTGAGATTTAACGGTCTCTCCGTGTATTAGGAAGGGTTAAGATGATTTATCCTGCCATATGTTGGTACGCCTGCTGTGGCAGCTGTGGAGAAATGTCATTGAAAAACAGTCCACTTGAAGTTATTCACCCCTTCCTCGCTTCCGGCGCACTTCCCTTTCTTCCGGTAACTCTAATATCCGAGCCACCTTCGAAGCTGTGAACTCTAACACGTCGCGTCGCGTCGTTGGTCCGTGATATCGAATCCAGACAGCCACAGCCATCACTACTGCGTGCATGGAGTCTTCGGTTGGCTGAAAAATGCCTGGAATTCTGCTGTGTCAAATATTAAATTAAATAGTAATTATTTCAACTCTGACATATTTTTTTAGCAAAAAAGGAAAATAACTTGTATTTATAACGTGATTATTAACTACTTAGAACCCATATTGAATTAGTGGCCACTCAGTAATCATAAAATATTTAGAGAATAATCTCCCTTCAAGAAGAAAACGTGTTCCCTCCAAGATGATAACAGTTAAAAGGTCTCTTTCAAACAAAACAATTTAGCAGGACTTGGTATTACTTAGCATAAACTATTTGTTTAGATTAAAATGCAAACAGAAAATTAAAAAACATCAATTTGTTCATTGTCATTTTACTTGAAATGGGACATTTTATGATGAAATCATTCTAGATGCTTACTTAAATTTCACGTTACCTTGGGGTTAACTGGCGTATTCAATGTATTCTAATTGATTGTATTCTTAATTGATCCCTGCTTACCTTAAAAACAAAATTATTTGCAATCTCCGGGAAAAACTCGCTAAACACCTCGGTATGAAATGTGGAGAGTTTATTTTCGTCGTAGGTGATACTTTTACGTACTATATTATACCACATCAATTTTAAAACCTCTACAGGAAATTTAAACTTGGATAGAAACCATTAAAAACCCCTACAATTTTTAATCCAGTAACAGGGGCGGAGTGGAATTAAAATATCCCATTAAAGCAATATAATTACCCAAGATTCCGCGTTGGTTCCCGGGGTTTCGGTAATCACGTTGTAGGGCGGAAAGGGCGCACAGCATGAACCCTTTCAGCCCTACCCGCCAGCCATGGAGTCCCGGATTTATGTGGGACTACCACTCAAAACCGCCGGATCACTTAAGTTTCTGTAATTATTGCCATTTGTCATCAAGCTCGGTTTCCAGCATCCCTCCCCCACCCCTCCACCCGCAATCCTCCACCCCCTAGTTCCCACGGACCCCGACACCGTGTAAAGTGGGGAATTTATCACCCTCGGGGGGAGAAATCCGTAAATACACAAGCTTTCTTTGGTCACCGCAAGATTCACAGCCTGTTCATTCACCCCACGAGCGTTGTTTTGACACAAAGTGCCAATTACCCATTTTGAAATTTTTTGGAAGTAAAAGGTAAAAGAAGGGTGATATGTGGTTTTAGAGTCAAATGCAATATTAGTTAGTCCAGTCAAAACAAACATCCGTGCGTGCAAAAGGTCATGTAGTTCTAATTTGTTGGTGTATTGTTAGGACCTAAACAACAAATACGAACCCAAGTTTACAGCTTCGAAAGACCTTTGCTACTGGCGTTGTAGTGAAAAAAATAGTAAAATCTTTGCACCTTTTTCAGTTTTTGCTAAATATCTCAGAAAGTATGCCTCTGACAGAATATGTTGTCCGATCCTTTCTTAAACTATATCAAATTTTCTAAAGTTTGAGACGATAACGACTTCAGTACGCCCATTATTTACTAAAATAAAAAATTTTAAAGCTCAACCCCCATTAATCATTCTCCGTAAGAATAACATTGGGGCTGAGTACGCAGGTTTTGCTGCAACCAGGAATAAAAAAATAGGGTTTCATGCAAATATCAATATAACTGAACTAGGTGAAGCCGCATACCAAGTTTTATCAATTTTTCTTCATAATTAAGGGAGATATAACATTGTAAACATTGCAGGTTGGCTGCAACGAGAACCATCGGCAAAAAACTATAAACTACAACCAGATGAAGCCATACCCCAAGTTTCGTCAGTATATGTTTATAAATAAGCGACATATAAATTTGTTTACAATACGTCACAAAAAATAGACAATAACGAAAATGTTTAATTTTTTGGAATTTGTTTAAGTTTTTAAAGTATTGTATCTTAGTAAAAATGGTTGTACTGACGTCGTTATCGTCTAAAACTTGAGACAATTTTATCTAGTTTAAGAAAGGATTGGACAACATATTCTGTCAGAGGCATACTTTCGGAGATATTTAGCAAATACTGAAAAAAGTACAAATATTTGACTGTTTCTTTACTACTACGCCAGTAGCCCAGATATTTCGAAGGTGCAAACTTGGTTTCTTACTTGTAACACCATACTAAAATACCCCCGTCGCAGAAAACCTGCATACTCAGTGAATTTCGAATGCATGCATATGTTTCTCACTACCATATAAAGCCACTCACCAAGTTTCATAAAAATACATGAATAAATAATTGATATATATATCATTTTATTTGTTCTCCATAAGAATAACATTATTGCTGAATACGCAGGTTTGCTGCAACGAGAAATATAAGAAATGTGTTTTTATAATTATTTTTATAATTTTTTATAATTATTTTATATTTTTGATAATAAGCTATTATCAATATAACTCAACCAGGTGAAGCTATATACCAAGTTTTTATAATTTATCTTCATAATTAAGGGAGATATAAAATTTTACTTGTTCTCCATAAGAATAACATTATGGCTGAGTATGCAGGTTTGCTCCTACGGGGATAATCAGCAAAAAATAAATTTGTCGTGCAAATATCATATACCAGTACTAGGTGAAGCCACATACCAAGTTTCATCAATATACGTTGATAAATAATTGAGATATCAAATTTTAATTCTCCATAAGGATAACATTAGACAACATAAATTGTTTAGCACTTTGAATATCTCGGAGTAGAATCACAATTTAAACTCCAAAATGATTGTTTTGTAGAGCTAAACTGGTTGGTAAAAGCAAATGTGAAGTTTAGAGTAAAATAAACTGAGGAAAAGCTAAAAACCATTTTCCCATAAGATTAACTTGGGGAATTTCATGAACACGTTTTTTTTTTCTCCGCAACCACTTAACCTAGGTTAATGATTCAAAATACAATATTATTTGTTTTTTTAAGCTCTATAAAATATTCAAAACAAAAATTGTGTGTTTTATTAAAAATTGTAGGGTGAAAAATGCAAAAAACTGATTTTTGGAAATTTTTGAAACCCCATAAACCCCCTTTCCCATGGTCCGATGTTTCTGGTTTTCGAACTTAAAGTCATGAATGTCACTTTACACATTTGAGCCAAATTTCATCGAAATGGACTTTTTTTAGTCAAGTTATCGCATTCACGGACACACACACACACACACACACACATATATAAATATATATATATACATTTGAACGAATAGCGTTTTTGACACCTGGGGATCTCAAAACAAAAAGTTTTCATAGTCTCGGGCTTAAGTCTTACCATGAGACCTAAGGTAATAGCTTCTCCATATAGGGGAAATTCGCTAAAATTAGAACTACATGACCTTTTGTGTGCAAGGGCCCTCTTTAATGTCTAACTTGACTGGACTACAGTTGGGTTTGTCAAATAATCTTACATTTTGTTATGATATTAAGTCCAAACTAAAGGTAAGATGTTACCTAATGACCTTAATGTCCTTCTCACAAATTTAAGATCAAAATCCCGCTTTTAACGTTTTTACAGCATTTTAACATTTTCCTCGGGACCTATCAAATCTCATATTAAATCATAGAGGCGATAAAGTTACAGACACGCTCTTCAGCCAGAGTTGGGTTGTTTTGTGGTCTGTCGTGTGGTCCTTCCACAGTTTACTAGGATTCCCACTGATGACTCCTTACTCGAATGATTCATTCTCATGGATGCTCGTCCTTTCCAACTACGTAATGACAAACATTTTAACAAAATATAGATGATGAAGTTTACAAACTAAATTTTCAGTACAATTTCCCTCCTCGTTAACGAGCTAGTCCTCGGTTGCCCAAGATGGCGCGGTGACGTCACCATACCTCATGATTGACACCAGGCTTGTCATGGAGATGAGGCGTCGTGACGTGAGAGAAATTGATGAGACGGAATCATAGTCTCGCACTGACTACGACTGTTTGGTAATCGAATTTGAATTGATAATTGGAGTTGGAAGTGTCTATCCACATTGTTTCGGTGGAAATGACGCCCGGGATCGTCTGGGAGTGGCGGAGCCGATGTCGTTATTATGGAGTAATTTAGGAAAGTGGCAACCTTTGGGTTAAGGTCTTGTTTAGCATTGCGGTCGACACTCGTGATAATAGTATTGACACAGGGCGTATGATCGTCGTATATTAATCACAACAGAGTTTATTTATGCTAAACAACAAAATAGTTAAATAATTCACCCAGTCAGTTCATGCGGTCTTATAGAAAGTTACTACAGAAGATACGTTTCTTTTCTCCCATTGTGTAACTTCAATGCATTTGGTCAACGAAGAAGTAAAAGCTTAACGCAAAACATTCTACTTCTCTCTTAATAACAAGGTCTGCACAACAACAATACAACCGTGGAACTACGTTCTCTATTAATTATGCGGGATTTTCATTATATTCTGGTTTGAATAACAGCAAATTTAATAGCAGTAAAAATCTTTATTTATGTAAAATAACAATAAGCATTCAGCGATTGGATGGTGTTGCGCTGACGGTTTACTTGTAACATTACTTTCTTTAAACAAACACAAGAAGAAGATTGTGATTAAAGGAGACCGTGTTTAGAAATTGACCTGGCAGGTGCTGCACTCAGATTTAATCTTTAACTCCCATTTTACTTCAAAATTGAGGGATATGAATAAAACTATAGTTTTTCAAAATGTGCGGTCTCCACCAATTGCGAGTTCACTGATTTCCCTGAGCGTGACTTTTGGAGCTCTGTACTGGTATCTGACCGATCATCACGCTCAAGTTACTGTTTTGAGTAAAAATACATCCCCTTCAATTTTGTCTTATTATTAAAGAATATTCTCGGAAGAAAACATCAAGCTCTTTGGATTATTCCTGCGCAAAGAAAATTGGGCTGAAGAATATTCTTCGACCGATGTAAATGACAGATTTGACTTGTTTTTTAAGAACCTGGACTATTATTTCAGTATTTCATTTCCTTTAGTTAAAAGAAAGTCAGGTTTGCGCAAAGATTCCAGACATAAAGTCAAACTGAGGCTTTGAAGGTTAGAGAAGAACTAAGGAACTCCTATATCAACTCAAAAGACCTGCCTTTGTCCCTTCCAATGAGGAAAAAGTATACTTCCCTCAAAAAGCTGTATCGGAACCTAATTCTAAAGCTCAAATCTGATCATGTGACGAGGAAACTTGAAAGTTCATCTAACAAGGCCAAAACTCTTTGGAGAATCGTTAACCAGAATAGAGGTTTAGCAGACGTCCGTAAGGAGGACTCTCCGGCAATTACGACACGGGCAGGCAATGTTGTGAAGGATCCTATTGATATTGGAAATATATTTAACGAATACTTTCTCAATATTGGAGATGATTGTAACAGGGTCTCTAGTAACACTTTGTTCTCAAACAGAAGTTCAACTCCAATAAATTCTCTTTTTCTGTTTCCCACCAGTACTCTAGAAGTAATAGACGCAATCCGTTCATTAAAGAGTAAGTTGTCCTCTGGTGCGGACAGAATATCATCGGCCTTACTGAAAAAGGTGGCTTTCGAACTTGCACAACCACTTTGCAGCTTGATAAATGAATCTTTTTCAACGGGTACTTTTCCACATTCCTTAAAACTTGCTATCGTTAAACCACTACATAAAAAGGGTAGTACACTAGATTGTTCATATTACAGGCCGATCTCAATAATCTCTACTTTTTTAAAAGTGTGTGAAAGAATTGTTTTGAATAGGCTGTTGAATTTCCTTGATAATTACAGGTTGTTGTTTGCTCAACAATTCTGATTTGTCAAGGGGAAAAGTACGGCTGATGCTATGTTTTATGTTGTTCAAAATATTGTTGATGCACTGGACTTGGGTTACTTTTCCTATGGCTTATTCTTTGATCTCAGCAAAGCCTTCGACCTCGTAGATCATGAGCTAATGCTTAACAAAATGTACAACATGGGTGTCCGAGTAAAGCTCGTGAATGGTTTCGATCGTATCTCACAGGCAGAGTTCAGTGAGTCAAAGTTACCTGTATGGATCAATCAAGATCCACATGTAGCAGGTTTTCAAAGAAGGGGATCGTTAAGAGGGGTGTGCCACAGGGATTAATTCTCGGACCTGTACTATTATTGATTTTTGTCAATGATCTTCATCAGAGTGTAAATAGTTAAAACGTTTGTCTTTATGCAGACGACACTTCCCTCACATTTTCTAACCCTTCCAGAGATTGTTTGGAATTTGAGACATTCTTACAGGAGAATTGTCTCCTTGATTGTGTAGAACGAAACCAACTCAAAGCAAATATCTCAAAGACCACTCTTATTGAGTTTTGTATTAGGAAACGTCCAGATGATATTTTACTAAGTGTTTGCCTTGGTGATGAGCCAGTCTTCTCAACGAGTTCCATTTCTTGGTCTGATTATTGATTCTAACCTATCATTTGACTTGCACATAGATCACATGTGCAAGAAGCTGAGTCAAGGTATTTTTGTGCTTCGAAAATTGTCTTGTTTTGCCTCTGTTGAGATTCTTATTGCTGCTTACTATGGGATCATATACCCGTATATGTCTTATGGAGTCCCCATTTGGGGTTGTGAAAACAGTAAAACAAAGCTGGTATTTAGATTGCAGAAAAGGGCCCCGAGGACAATCTTTCAGATACCAGGGCAGAACTCATGTGCAGACTGCTTCGTGTCTAATAAAATTCTTAAATTTTCTTCCATTTATCTCCTTGAAACTTTCTCTTTTCTTCACAAAAACTTCTTCCTCTTTCAAAATTTGTTTCCTATTCATAGTTATAGTACCAGAAGTAAACCTAGACGCATAGTGAGTATACCATCACACTCCACCTCTTTTTTCCAAAAGCATTTAAAGTACTCCGCGGTGAAACTGTACAATAGTTTGTCCCTGAACAGAAAGGTAGAACAAGACTATAGTAGGTTTAGAAGGCAAATAAAAAGCTGACTAATTGATAAGGCTTTTTATTGTGTGGAAGATTTTGTAGCTGATAGAAAATCGCATTAACTTGTTGTACAAGATGGAATAATTAATTATTTTTTATGTACCTATTGCCCATTGTACCATGACCATGACCATATAACCATGACTTGGCGTATGCATTGTAATATTTGTGAACATGCTAAATAAAGAACTTGTCTGCGTATATCGCAGACAAATCCAAAGAACGGGAAAACCGCCGCGGCCTCAACAGCCGGTGCGATCTGCGCTCGACAATTAGCGTATTATCAACGGCGGCCAATGATAAGCGGCTGCACGCGTCCCCGTAATCTCCAACATGGCGGCCCGTCATTACTCGAGGTAACCTCAATTTTCCCCAGACTCGGTAAAATAAAAGAACCGCGGAAACTGGTTTTATGTTTCTAATCGAAAAAAAGATAATTCGTCGCGGTCGAATTGTAGATCTCGAGGAGTCGTTGTATTGTTTTGGGTCAAAACAAAAAACGTAATAATAGGCAAACAGTTTGTTGGGGAAATATTCGAGCAGATCTACGTGAGTCCCGGGGCCCCGCCCCCTCGATGGCTATCATTTCATGGCGATACAATGGGAACAAAAACTGATTACTCGAAATAAGTGGAAACCCGCACGTACGCTTCTATTTTCTCAAAATCGGGTTTCGGGGTGTGCACTATAATTTGGTAGTGAGGGCCGGAATGTCTTTTGTCACCACGGGGGCCTAGCCCGATCCTATTATTTGGAGACAAATGCCTTTGTGATTGTTCCAATTCTAGAGTCA
Source organism: Allygus modestus (assembly GCA_963675035.1). Classification (NCBI taxonomy): domain Eukaryota; kingdom Metazoa; phylum Arthropoda; class Insecta; order Hemiptera; family Cicadellidae; genus Allygus; species Allygus modestus. The sequence continues at coordinate 323,280,797 of OY776112.1, forward strand.
TTATTCAAACTCGCCTCAATTAAAGAGCTAGTATTTAAATTAGTTCGTGTAAACCTGCATTTGTCTACGTGGACTGAGGGCAAAGGAGGTTCGTTATTGTGCAGCATACACCTCAAAATAATCGTAATTTTCGAGGGTTCGTCAACATTACTGGTGCAGTGAAATTATAGTTCTATAACTGTATTTCTAAATTAAATCTATTCCTGTTATGTACACAATTATTTTGTAACATATAATTAACTATACTGAATACGAAAGTAAGTCAATATAGTATACCAAAAATGTTTTAAATGTTAATTAAAATCATCATAAACAGCGTGTTACGAATGACTAATAACAGATATACGATTTCATAGTTACTTCAATTCTCAATTCTAGAACAAGAAAATTAAAAAAGCTTTATAAAATTATGTATTAAAGAAATTAGTCACATAAAATTGCATACTGGTTACCCTAAAATAAAATAGTATTTAATATTAGTTACTATGGGGATTTCAAAAAGGTTCCAAACCTCCCGTGACAATAACTTGCTAGGATAATACAATTCTATAAGGGTTATTTTGTTGCTTTACTACAAGGGGAAATACCTTATGTGCATAGTGCAGCTGTCAGATATGTTTATTAGAGTCAGTTTTTTTATCCTTCAATTAGAGAATCATTTATTTTTATTGAACACCTAAAATTTTTCGATTATCCGAAATTATTGATTTATATCTAATTATATAGAGAAAAATACACCATTTCAGTGATAAGAACTTCGATACCACAACTATCGTCAACCCATAATAAATATTTCATATGTTTGAATGTTATTGAACAATTCATATTTGCGATAATTATTAATTCTGCTCACTGAAATTGCTGGTTATCTTGTGTCACTTTAAAATGAGCCATTAATCAATGGTTTACAATAATTCGTTTAGAGGGGACAGAATTTTAAAGTTAATATTGTGGGAGAAGAGGGAAGAAACGTCAAATCCTACGTGACTGGAGCACTATCTTAACGTCTTTATGCGATCATTACATTTTGTTTATAGAGTAATGCTTCAACAGAGAAATCTCAATCCTAATTACTACTCAATACTCTGTGTGTGGACGGTCTCATATGTTGATAACGATGATAAAGCAATTAATCAGCTGCGATCATCATCATCACACACCGCACGTCATCCCGGCGCCGGCGCCGCACACCTGATACTGTTTATCCAATCATCAGAACATTTGCAGATTACTTCCTCGATGAGTGTGTTTGATTAATGTTGTTGATTGAAATATAATTCCCCTGTAAATGTGTAATAAACAAAAATCTGAAGATTTGTTCATCAATCAGAAAAACGTAATTGGTTTTGACAGACAATGAAACCGAGTAAAAATATAAAATTGTTACTATTGCAACTCTTAATAGAGATGGGTATTTTGTTAATCTAAAACGCTCGTTAGTAGATACCTTTAATTATTAGTTTAATAGTATTAATTGCCTTTAATTATTATAATAGTGTTATACTAATATAAGGTTTTAAAATATTAAATAGTTTACTTCCTCGAGGGTTTCTCGGATGGCCACTCGGTTACCTTCTGGAGTTTACCCAAAAATGAATAAATAAATGCATTTCGTGAGCACATTTGGCAAGGCAAACGAAAGAAAATGTCGTTTTACATTCAATCAATCAATCAATCAATCAATCAAAATAACTTTATTCCAAAAATGCACATACTAGTACAGAATGGCGTCACTATACAGTATAAACAACAACCCAACCTATCAAAACATAATTTTTACCTCAAAACTAACTTACAAACTCATTCCATTTGATCAGTGTTTTAAATATAATGAAACAATTATTCCGTCTTATAAAATGGTCTATTGATAAGGAGTGTTTTCAGATGTTTTTTAAATAAATTAAAGCCAGCTAGATTGTTAATATCTATAGGTAATTTGTTAAAAAATTGAATTCCATTATAAGAGGGTATTTTCTTGTACATTGACAAATTATGCCTATTGTAAGCCAGCTGATTACCTTTCCTGGTTGAATAGTTATGAAAATAATTCAATGTTGGCATTGTTTCTAATTTTTATTTAACGTGAAGAATTAATTGAAAAATATATAAACTGTGCACAGTCATAATTCCTGTTTCTTTAAAGTGTTCTTTTACAGATTCTGTTGGTTTTAATTTTAACATGATACAAGTGTTTTTGCTGTAATATCAATATACTATTCAAAATATTAACTGATGTACTCCCATATAGGCATAACCCAAACCATTTCTTACATTTCTTTGTAAAGAAAAAAGCTTCAGAGTCTAAACGATTGTATTTTAAAACTTTGACGGTCCATCAAGCAAATCATTGAGTTACGATTTTGTAAACCTTACGTTCTCGGGGCACTTTAATATGGAGCCAGTCCATACCTTTAATCCAGGATACTTTACCAATTTTTACTCCAGTCCCTTAATCTTGGGGACACGAAGTTGCTTTGTAAAATCGCATTTAAAAAGATGTATATCAAAACATAACAAGTAATACGTTGTTTGATAAAAATAAACTGTTCCACAAGGGTAAATCAGCAATTACTCACGCGTCGGGAGGTTTTCTGGTATCCTTTTCTAAATCTAAAGAAGGCAAGAAAGCAAATTGAAGAATATTAAACATTCGGATAACCGCCAATTAAATCACGCGTGCCCATAAATAACGACCGTCCGGGTTGCTGAGTTTGTACAAATTTATACGTTTGGGCCCAGTTTATCAGGGTACGTGAGCGAAGGGAAGGCTCCGTGTGTTTTCAAAATTACCGGGTTCCCGCGCCGTCTCCTAGATACTGTTGATTTAGAAGGCACGACCCAGTCCTTGAAACCGGCGAGAATTCAATAAAATGTCCGTGCGCGATAACGCCCCCGCCCCCGACGCTAAACCAATACCGAATCCAGTTTCGAAATGTAAATCGCACCAATAAATAATTAAAAGGAGGAGCCGAGCAAGACCGCGTAATGTATATTTTCAAAAACGAGAAATGAATAACGATTGCGATCGTTGAGGAGGCGTTGTTGAGTCTAGGCGCAGCGCCGCGCCGCCCCACGGACGGGGTTTGGTTTGAAACGTGGCTAATAATGATTATAAGTGGGAGAGGTTATCGTTACAAATTTCTTGGTACTAGTAGCCTGTCGCGGCTTCGCTCGCGATCAGAACGTAATATTATACTGACATTCCCGTATAAATATTGTGTTACCGTTCCAAAGCCAACCCAGCCTGCTGACTGACTGTGTTTACTCTATCCAGCTGATTGCTTAAAACTTATAGTTATTTCTCAACTCAACTTTAAGGGGCCCTAGGGCCTCACTCACAAATTATTTCTCTATAAAAAAGGTTTCCTGCACAACTTCCGTTAGGCTCTTTCCAATGACACCAAAAACTTGAAAATCGGTTCAGTAGTGTAGGAGGAGTGATTGTCACAAACAACCTGCTCGCCTATTAAATAAGTATAGATTAAAAAAAGGATCTAATAAAAAAAATCTTCCAAAACTTCAGTATAATGGATGGCACTCACTCTATCTGTAAATTATTAAAAGATTTTCAATTGGGAAGGGGGACACAACTATGTCCTAAGTTTTAACTCACTCTCTGAATTTGTAGTACATTCTTTCAAATTTCCACTAAGATATAGTCCATCATCATTCATATCATAATTTGAAAATCATAAGGCCAAAACCAAAATGTTAACATTCGAACTAAATTCTAATGCTGAGCCAGTCGTGAATTTTCTGTAAAAGTTAAATTTATTATATATTCAACCGTAGCTGTATCACTTTCGCGCAACTGTAACATATCGACTTTCATTTTAATATAACAGAAACCGGTAATTACTATTGGTAACGACCCGTGCAGTGTAAGTAGTGAGTTAATGATCGGCTGCAGTGGGAAACAGTCGCCACCCTACGCTGTACAGCACACAACTAATGTTCGTGATTAATACTGGCTATAATTGCCCTTTCACCACACTCCTTGTAAATGTATATAGTAATTGGCGGAAACCGGAGCCCCACCGTAGCGCTCGCCTCGCCTCGTCCTATTAGGCTATCTCAACCTGTGTAAAGTAAATGACCCGTTTGAACGCTCCTGAATTTTAAAAAGCTGGTGGAAGGTCACTGGGTTTGGTGCTTTAGGCGCACTTGTTTAAGTAGTATTTGTATTATTTGTTGTCAATGTGTGTGGTTCAGTGTGTTTTCTACGTTCGATCTTGCTAAAAATGTATGATATTTGAGGGGTCCCAGTCTTTTAAAATTTTGCGTTTCTATCTATTAGGCCGATGTTAACCTAAATCCGCCTCTCCTCAACAGATAATCCTATATTATTGAAATATACCTCATTTTGAAAGGACAAAAAAGTGTTTTATTTACATATCACAAATAATAATCGTCCAATAAAATGCTAAAACATTAAATATTTGTGATATCAACATTCTGCTCGTAAATCGCTAGGTTGATTCTATAAAATGAGCCATAAATCAACGATTTTGGAAAACTTGTCCAGGACAGACGGGATTTAAAAGTTAACGTTTGCCTTATGGGATAATCAGGTGACTTAAACAACATGAACACGTTTACAATAATGGGGCAGGTGGCAATTCTTGAATTATTACAATATAAATTCCAGTTTTGGACACTAGTAATTTGTAGATATAATGCAGTGATTTGTTTTCCAATTTTTCCACAGGCTATATCAACATACATAAAAAAAAATAAAAGTAGTGGAAAACTTTGAATTTACCAATCGTTTGGTGGTTTTGATCTGTATCAAGGCATCAATTATTAACACATCATAGAATGTTAGTTTTGGCCTAAAAAAACACACGTTAACGTCACTTGTTTTAGTTTACTGTTAAAAACTGATATGCCAAATTGTGTAATTATACTATGACTATTAATCAATATTGTTGTTACTATCTTAAATAATATAAAACGCATATTATAATAAAACTGTATCCACAACAAGACTTTTCATTAGTAAAATTCAACACATTTGGCATAAGTACTAATGCATCTTGTTAATAGAATGAACATTTATATCTCTAAACAATACATAAATTATTAATTTTGCTAGATAAGTAACAGACTTGGAAACGAACATATGTAATGTATTAAAACTAAGGCATGGAAGTTTCAGACTATGTCATACAGTTAAGAATACAAGCTATCTTTTTTCCAGCGTTTAAGTCTCTACCTACCACAAAATCGATTCGCTCCATTTCCAGTCTACACTTTACAAATCGACAATATTACTTTTTTATTTAATTTAATTTGTTAGTGAAATGCATATAACTGTTATTTAATATTAGTATAAAAATATTATATAGCGATGTTATGTTCCATTTATATAAATAGTTTTTATTTTTTGAGGCCTAAGCCAAGACACGCTAATTCTAATTTTAATATTTAAAAAAAAACCTTTACTAACCACATAACAGTTTATTTTGTCAATGAGTTATCTTTTTGTTTTGTCTTCACAATTTCAATTTTTGTTTCAGCAACAAAATGCGATTACACCATCTTAAATCTGCTGAAAAATGCTAAGTTGTATATTATTATATTCAATAAAGTTTCAATTTAGAAATTGTTTATTAATTTTTGGGGATTTAAAGATTATTTTGTTAATACCAACCGTTCCTGTCCACTTATTGCTCTTGCCATAAATAGACATCCTCACGCACGGGATTTTCGCAAAAGGGTTTATTTCTCTGTGTTACAATATTAGTGAATTTCCTATGGAAAGTGAACTATTAGCATGACCCGCACGGTGAAACTTAAGCCCGGGACCACCATAGAAGTTCCTAATGTGACCCCCTGAACACGTTTTGGAGGTTCGTTCAAAATTATATATATATATATATATATATATATATATATATATATATATATATACACTCTAGCATGTATGCACTCTAGCGGTCGCATTTTTTGTCCAATTTACTTCAAATTTGGTAGGGACATTCCTTTTTGTAATCAGTTGGGCAAGTTCGTTGGACAAAACAATCGGAAAACTCTAACCCCCTTTTTTGGGGATTTTAAATTTAGAAATTTGAGTTTTTGGGCCCAAAAAGGGCCAGAAAAGCCCTGGATGTGAAATTAACGAAATAAAAACGGTGGGAATTAGTGTGGCGAAAAGTTTAAGCCCCCTCTCGTCATTCTAGCATATATATTTACTGAGTTATTATAGAAAATGTTTATTGACCAAACACACTACGTTGTCTTATGGTGGTTTTACTTTAGAAAAGCCTGTTATTCATTTTTTTGTGTACTTTTATCATCCCTAACAACCTAACGCCTACTTTAAAGCCTGAATGGACCTTCTCCTAACCATATAATGCGCAAAATTTTATTCCCAGCATTGCAGGTAAATAGAACCAGGAGCACCAAAACAGCCAAAAAATCAATATTTTCAGACTTGAATAAAAATTGGAATAATTGTATGTTTTTAACTGATTTTGAGTTTTTTTAGTTTTTTATGTGGAAATTCACTTCCCTCACGTCAGCGTACTGCGTGCGAACTCGTTTATCATTTAGGTTTGCAATAGTTTGTTGTTAATTATCGACGTTTCTCAGCTTACATGATAAACTGAAATATTAAGTTGTGAACTGCATGCAATTTTAATGCGAAAAAGTAATTTTGATTTGAATAGTTTGTATGTACATAAAATATATGTTTGGCAACATTGTAAAATACGGTAAAAATTAACAATATTTTTTATGGAAATTCACTATTAGTCCATCAGCCTTGTACCTTCTTGGGTTGAAAATAATAATACAGATTAGTTTTCTTGCTTATTTGCAACAATGATCTGGATACATTCAACTAATCACAATGATAATATAGTAAGCAGAGATATTTTAATTTGATTATTTTTAGAAGAATAGTATAACTTGACGTTGTTTGAAATGTATTGTGTTGATGATAATAAAATGTTCATTATTACTGAATATTCAAGAATACGAACGAAACTGAACTGAGAGTATACAGACATACAAGTGGGTCCGTCGGTTGAAGTGTAATTGCGATGGAGAAGTAATTTTAAAGAAGGGCGGCGATTACTGCGTACTTACAAAGGACTTGTATTCTGCACCCCCTCTGAGCTAGGTCCAGACACAAGCCCATATACATGAGCCATGGCCTTCTTTACTACCGCAAGTACGCTTCTGGACTTACTTTGCTTTTCCGTTATGACATTTTTCAGTGACTCACGACCAAGATGTTTCACTAACAATGGCGAAGACTTGAAGAGTCCCCGTTACCATCACCATACTTTGGTAAAGGATAAAAATACCGTAAAAACCCTTGGTTCGGCCACGTTTCCAGCTGCGGCCAGATAATGACACCCTGCCACGATATATAGCGCTCATTTTAATAATAATGCGCACCGAGCTATCCATAAATATCGCTGTCCTCCAAAATATTGATTTTGGAGATTATAATTCCTGGACCGGCATTAATTGGCTTTTCAAATATCCAATTTACATCTGGCCCCGGCCGTTTTGTTCTGGGCGAGTTTTTAATTTCGGTAGCCATCGAATTAATTTAATCTCGACTGATTTGAAAACCCTGGATCAGAAAGGTTTCTCGGCTAATAACCTTAAATCTCCGGCGTGGGTTGTTCTACAGATGTTGTGGGATTTATTTAAGTCGTAAAACTAAACCGCCGGAAACCGTCCACGGGAATGAGGCGCGCGGCCTCTGAAATTAGAGCCATTGAATTTTAATTCTCCGAAATATGGTTGTATGATTCAACGCGCGTTCGGCCTTCCTTCTCTTATTATAATACCGGTGAGAAACAGCAATGTGTTAATTGTTGGAAATTATTATGAATGAACTACAATGTAAATACTTTATCCTTTACTAACCTACAAAATAAAAATTGTTTAATGTCTAGAGTGCCATGACGTTTTACTTTTACTTGGTGACCTAAGTAAAATAACAAAATCAATGGGGAAAGAGAAGTCAGATCCTGGAGTCTTCAATAAGGAGGCACGTCACATGCTCTAATTAGCACGACTGGAGGTACTTTTCATCAAATCTTCATCTTAGTCTTACTGTTAGATACATGTAATCGATTTCTGTACTACCTACACTGATGTTAATGGTTTACCGTAAAATTGGGTGTGAATGCAGTTAAAATATTCCAGAAATGAAGCTCGTTCCACCGGGAAAGCGTCACTAGGGCCAGGTAGCACACCGGCAAAGCGCCACTGCCAAATCTACCGCTCCAAAACGCACCGTCAAAGCGCCAAACGGCTTTCCTTTAGTCAGAAATATTTCTGAGAAACTGTCCCAGTTGCGGGCAAGTAATGGTGGACGCTACTCCTTTACAGTTCAAAACCAATACCTTACTTTAGTTTCTTCGTTCATTATCGGTTTATCTTGACTTTTATATAATGCAAATTTACCGGTGCTTTGAATTGCAATTATCTAAATTCAGTATACAGGGTGTAAAAAAGTCTGAAAACGGTATTATATCTTTAAAATTATTTTAGCAACAAAACTAAAACTTTTTAAAATGATTTAGGGTCTAAAAGTCTATTTCCAATGTACTTATTGATATTTCACCTCCAAGGGGGGACGGCCCACAAGAAGTCAGAAGAAAATCTTAAATGTAAGCATAGGTAAATCTGTATTTAATTTTAAAATTGCGGGATTCATACCAATACTAGGCCCCCTTCAGGGTGTCGAGAAGATGGAAATGTTCGGGTGGGGAGACGGACGCGTGTTTTAAAACTTGCTATGAAAACTTTCACAGGGGTTTGTGGTCTGCCAAAGGTCCGATTAGTTTAGTGCCCATATGAGAATAACAAACCGTAGCATTTATTATTTATTTAATATCCATCTTTCGCCCGATTACCCGATTACCCGATTACCCGGCTACCTGGGGTAGCGTTGGCGCTTTCCCGGTGCGTGCCAGGCTGACCCTTTTTTCGACCCTCGCATAACTGGCGATTTCCCGATTTACCCATGAAGCTTAATTAGCACACCAAATGGCGAACCAAAAATTGAAGATATCATAAATGTGTGCTCATCGTCCAAATCAATCCATGAAAGTCCATATTTTCATCACAACCCGAAAAACCCACTATTGTGGGTTTTATAGTTAGTTTGTGAAGTTTTCCAATGAGGGGCCACATTTGTCTTGCTTAGTACTCATCAATCGGGGGAAAAATTGTTAAATTTGATAAAACAACAAAGAGCCTTCTACTGAAAACCAACTGGTTGAAAGACCGAACTTGTATAACCCTATTTGAGGCCCTTGACCAAGACGAATCCCAGGACGGCGCTGGACCACCTAATCACCTATAGAAATCCAGGTGTTGGGATGATCAGACTAATCAACCCGAGGAATCCGTATTCCTATCCATCACACGGTCTAGGGGCGCCAGTGCTGGTCGCGGCTCTGTTGAATAAATAGACTCGTCCGCGTACAATGGCGCTTGATGAATAACCCGCACGATAAACGCCGAACGTCACATCCGAGAAAACTTAATTGAACATTTTTCAAAGCCCTCGACGTCCTCGTTGAGGATTTCATTTGTGCTCGTGAGCACTCGACACGAACGCGGCCCATTTACATATCGACAAAGAGGCGCCTTTCTTTTTGCCGAAAACGCGTGAGTATTGTCCGGCGCTGCGGGATTAATTGTAATTTCCAAAGAGTCGGCGGAATCGGAATCCGCTGAGTAACGCTGCCTTGTGGCGGACTCGCTTAATTGGATCGAACTCGGCTGATTGACGCGCCGTTCTGTCGAGTCACCTTCTTCAACAATTATTAATGATCGTTTATCTCCTACTTATTCGGGATTCGAGTTGAAAGAGGCGAGTACCCGCTCCTTCCCGGGATTGGTGAACGTGAGCGTGCTGGAGTGTGGGAGATTCTCACCTCTCCAGTCTCCAGTCTCCAGGGCGCCTGTCAGGCTGCGCACGCTCTGGGGCTTCCAGGTCAAAATGTTTGAAAGTCTAGCATACATGTCGGATCTCTTTGTACGATAGCCTCTTCGTAAATATGAATGAAGATGTTGAGTGAGGAAGTTATGAAGGGAAGATTCAGAACAAATGGCAAGAAGCCCAGGTAGTCGGTTCAAGAGCAGCAAGATTCTTGCAACTACCGTTAGGGGCACTTTATGGGTTGTTGTCATAAGGATAAACAAAATATAGAGTAACCTTACCAAACACAATATCATAATACTATCAAACGTCTTTATGCGTGAAATACAAAGACATGGCTGAACTTCTGCAGCATTATTTACAACTATAAACATGCGACGAAGCACCCGTTGTGGACATCTTTGTTGCGGCTGCGCCCTCAGCCGGTCCATTCTCATCTCAATCCCACTCCGACATAAAAAGCTACATAAACCGCAGACACGACAGGGCATAAACGGGAACAAACACACTCGTAGTAAAAATTCCAGCGGGTAACACCTTCGGCCGGGTAGGCCGCCGCGCGGACCGAAGCCGATAAAACAACGGCGGAGACCCAGCTTCGCCGCGTCCAATAAAACTTGTTAATTCGGAAATAGAGCGATTAGGACCACACTATAACCATAAAGTGAGCATCAAACTTGGGGCGTTTTATAGAAAAAGCGGATAGGACATGGAAATAACATTTCAATAAAAAGGTCCAATAAAGCTTGTAGGCCCTAATTGTACCGGACCGGGGACCATTACCGGGTTTATGGAGGGGCTAATGTGATTTGAATAACCCGGCGCGGCCCGGTCAGGTTACCGGCCAAACATCCGAGAGCGCGGGTCTCCATTGACTGCCGGGGAATAAAGGACCTTCGAGAACGACCGGACCTTGAGTGCTTTGAATTTCTTCTGTTTATATTACTGTGAAATGTCTTAATATTCTGTAATTGGTCACAGTGTAAGCCATCTTAAGGCGTTTGCATCAAGAAACTGGTTTTGGAAATAGTTATTTTTAAGATTTACCACTTGAGAAGTGGTACACTATGCAAAGAATCGATAGGTTTTGTAGGCCTGGTGATTCTTTAAGTTATGATTGGAAACTTAATCAAGACCGAATGGCACAAATTCACTAGTCTACGGTATTTATTACTTTACCGTGAACAGGTACTTTCAACTTTATTATTATATCCATCTTGAGTAACTATTCACATTACACGACCTTTCTTGTTTTAGACAATTACCAGTTAGACCCAGCATGAGACTATAACTTTTCCATTGAATCGCATGAACTCGACCCGATGTTACTAACCCGTGTGATACCCGATCCGTCCACCAATCACACGAGGTATGCACCTTCATTAATTACCGCCATATTGTCCTCATCAATTATAATTCTAATTAAAACCGCGCGTATTGTGTAAAACAAAGAGACCCGTGGCAGATTGTTAAGGCGGCTATTAATCATATGCGTTCCAATTCGAGTTCTTCGGAGCCCGAGGTGGCCCTAATTGCCCACGGTGCTCGACCATTACTGTTTACAAATTACAAACACTTACAAATTACAACTAATATTTCCGCCCGGTCGGAATCTCGAGATAATTACGGCCATCAAAGGATTCTCGGTTTTCGTCATTTTTTCGGCAATCAAGGAGGCAATTAAGTCGCTCGCGCTGGCCGGCAGTTATATTCGGATTAGAGGAAACTCGCCTGCGATCTGTGTCGTTACGGGGCTTTTTGCTTTTCGGATTACAAAGTACGCGCGGATGCTGGTGAAAAAGCGGTGCTGCGGAAATTCATTCTTGCTCGGAAACGCCTCTTTCGTGCTCGCTCTCGTTGACCGGTACAGAAGAGAAGCTAACTGCGCAGGAGGCGAGAGGCGAACGCATTAAAAGTCCTCTCCGAGCAACTACTGCGGCAATAATTTGCGTAGAGTCCCATGCGCTCAGTGAATGTCTTAATATTATAAACTCTATATAAAAAACGATAATGCCTATCAAACCTGAGATTTTGCTTGGTGCATTCCCTTATGCTGTAGATGTGCAATGAAGCTAGGTATGAAAAATGTCGTGTAGGGATTCTTTTGGCATTCCTATGGACATTAATATTTACTGGACCTTTTGAGCTGAAATTTGTAGGAATATAATAAATAGAACGTTCACATACGTTCTCAGTATGCCTAAAACTGGAATGATGGATGTGAAATTCGTTAAGAAGGTATAGGCATATACGGATTAGATATAGACCTACTCTCCTTTTGGGGCTCAGCTCTACCGGTTTTCAAAGTTTTTATTTTTAGCCTTATGGAGTAATGATTTTATTAAAGTTTCCATGACAACAACATTTTTACCACCGGGAGGCAGCTGAAATCGAAAAGAATCAACAAACATCAACGGGTATCAAGAAATACCACGCGAACGAAGTCGCCGGTACCAGCATATTGATTATCAAATCAATAGACGTAATTTTTAAACTTGATTATAAATGGCTATTTAGAAAGAGTAGCAGATAAGTTATTTTTCTTTAATATTTTTTTCAAAAGCTACGTTACATGAAAGACGGCTCTATCTTATAAACTCTGTGTTATTTCTGGAACATACAAATAATTTTACACTAATCGAGCTCCAAAATGTTCAACTACTTAATATTGATAGCAAACATATTCCTGGACGGTTCATCGTCATTTGATCTAGAATAGACTCATATTGTTTTAGACAGACTTATAATTTTTTACTCACTTTGATCCATGAAAGGGCCGCACGGGCAGGAGGGGTAGGGCGAGGGGGAGGGGGATGGTGGACACATCTGCCACCCGCATCCCTCGGTGAGGGTTATGTTACAGGTCGACCACCTTTCATCTATGTTCGGTCTTAAACCTTTCACTCTCAGGGTTCAAGGCACTCCTATAATTTAAAGGTTATTATAATACTAAAGCAATGATATACGTTTTATTAATCACAATCAAAATTCTATCTCATTTTTGTAGAGTATTTGTATTTATTTCCCCATCAATATTTGATTTTTTAGTACAAATTAGATGGTTTTAATAACCAAATTCGTTAAATTACTATACTATAGTTTTTGGTATTCTAAAGAAATAAAGCATTAAATAAAGCGATTTTTTAATCATATAGCTGAAAACCGCGAGTATTCATGTGCGGGTATTTAAGCTGATATATCATAATTTAAATTTGTGAGAATTTACCTTTTGTTAGAGGGTGGACAAATGATGTCATGTACTTCAACTTTAGAGGTCCTCTTACTGCCCTCTTACTTTTACGTTCTACTGATAATATTCAGTATTCACTAATACTGACAAACCAATTGTGTAAAACAACAAAAACTGAACAGATTTCATCAGACTAGCACTCGTATGGGGCAACCGGAGCCATATGCTACCTAACAAACCTAGACTATTACCCAGGTAATATACCTTTGTTTCCTTTTACTTATTTTCGAAAAATATTTAGAACCAATTTAACCTATTAGGCCTAGGAGGTTGCACGGTCAACATATCTTATTGCAGATTCACAAACCAGGACTACAGATATATCCTGTCACTAGTCCTGGTCACAACCTATAATACTCAGACTAGTAAATCTATTTAGGTTTAGAAACTTAACTTTAGGAATTCTGAAATTAATAGTATCTTGCCTGTTTGACTAATTAGAATAACACCTTTATCACGTTGAATTGGGTTAAAACAAACCCAACTATTATAGAACCATATTCAGTGGTAAATGTATATGGGAACTTTTTGGAAGTGATCTGTACAGTGTTGCACGAAATCGCTGTGTTGTGTGTTTGAAGCATTTTACTGTATTAATCCTGGTAAGACTTAAAATATGGGTGTTAGTAAAATACGAACCCCAGATAATTACAGCAGGTAAAGTTTTACTTCTTATAATATTACATTACTTGCAACTTCCCTATCACAAAATGTAATTTGTTCACTTCCTTAAAAGTATGGTAATTTAAAAATGGTATATGTAATACCATTGTAATGGTATAGTAATCTTTAAAAATACACATACTGACAGTTGTAACACATGTATTTAATATGTTCTACAATAAATATAACTAAGCTATATGTAAACATGAAGATAGATTAAACATATTGTAAACCTTCAAGTTAAGAGTGGGCTCCAGTAACGAAAGAATTTGCGTTTCTAGATGCTTCTCTCAAAAGATCAATGTTAACTTTCAAATCCCGTCCCTCCTCACCGGACTATTCAAAATTATTGATGAATGACTCATTTTAAAGTGAAAAACATTTAGTTATTTATTTGTGCAGGTTTTTGATTTCACAAAAAGTCAACCCATAACTAAAATCGCAATTATTGAATATTTTGCAATTTTTATTGAATTTTGCAATTTTATGTTTGACATCAACGTTATGTGCACTGAAATTTCTAGGTATATTTCGCTCCAGTAAATTATAAATAACAAATATCAGATAAAGCGTGGAAGAAATACGGGATTTTAAAGTTATATTGGCCTTAAAGTAGAATCAGGTACAAACGCAAAATGTTTCTTGACTGGAGCCCCCTCTTAACCAATCCATCTTTATATTTTCTTTTTACTTAGGCAAAGTTAATACTATATATATATTTATAGTCTTCCCCACCCGAGGATACCTGGAGGATCGTCCTCTTGCATCCTCTTACGTCCTCTTGCACACACGCAGATCAATCCTCGTACCTCTGACAGACAGACAGACAGACAGACAGACAGACAGACGCGTGATCCGCGCCACACATCTGGTATTGTTGAGCTTCTTGGTGCTGAGTCGTTTTCTCTCTCAAAGCTGACAACGCTCTATACAACTTGTCGGCTTCGTTTTTGCCAAGGTGAAAGCTGCATTCCTTCATTATAATGCCATTATTTAAACATGCGGGTATTCTACAGTAAAAACATTATCACTGGCTCCAACTAAGGAAACCCAGTAAGGAGCTGATGATGACGTGGTGACGTATCCTTTCCATCTGCTTAGGTACCTGTCATTCACGTAATTTCCTATGTCTGAAAAGTTTAAGATTTGGTAATTAATTCCTTAGGTTACAGTAACAATCCCATTTCCTCCGCACTTCACGGGTTGAATATTTCAAATCTGTTTATTTACTCTTTATGATTTGTAAGTGCTTCTTTAAAACAAACAAAATGCTATAGCGTCGGCTGCTACTCTTATTGAATTTTAAAATCCAATTTTTACAAAATTGAAAACGTAAATTAAATGTTGTGCTTCGATATTAACTGCTTCATTTTTTGACGGAGTAAGTATATTTGTAGAGTAACTACCTGTTACCCGCAGGCTTCGCCCCGCGAATGATTTATAAAAACTATGACAGTTTTGTGTGCTGCATTCTTTGGTTAGCCTGTGGAACTACTACGAATCAAGATCAGCTGTTTGTATTGATCAGCTCAAACAAAAATGAATGTCCATAAGGAATACATGGGAACTTTGAAACCCCCGTGGGGCATAGCCCTAGTGGAGTTTCAAAATAAAAATAGGCCATGTTCATCTCTGGTATATTGGCTCTATTCCTGCAAAATTTCAGCTCAATCGGTCCAGTAGTTTTCACGTGATGGAACTTCAGAGTTACGCACAAACATCCATACTTTCACATTTATAATATTACTATGATGTAGTATACGTACCAGGAGTGGTGTAGTCCCATTGCCGTTTAGAAAAGTCCTCAGGGGTCTGCACCACGGGACTTACAAATCCCCATGTTATTCATATAGGGGAGAGTTTTATTTGGTTTATGTCACATGTGTTCTTACTTAATTCAATTAATTTAAATATAACGCTATTATAAGAGTTATTATAGTCAATAGTTATACCTAACTGACGACTGTCACTGTTTTGTTTATAATTTTTCTACTCTCAATTTTCACCCCGTTGTGAAGCACTAGCAGCTAGTGATTTTGTAAAAATAGTTTAAGAGGTACTCGGTTAATAATATAAGTTAAATGAAACTTTCATATACGATCAGAGACTAATATAAAAAATTACAATTACTTTGGGACCTTTTACCTTATTTAACGTTACTAATGTACACATATTTATAACTGTGCGACATTCCTATCCTATATTCTATAATATTTTAGTAAAGTTTGCTTGCTTGCAACTCTGATCCCAAAAACGGCTCCAACGATTTCCTTCAAAAGTTGTAATAAACTAATTTCTGGGGTAAAAATAACGTCTAGAGAGGTATCATCTCCAGGAAAAATCGAATAATAAAAAAACTAATTTGAAAAGTTAAACGAATTATGAAGTTGAAAATCAAAACAAAAGATTCATTACAGCTCTTTATAATCAATCAGTGAACAGTCACTGTGATCCTCACGTACTGTTAATACTCATATTAATTCTTAACGTGTGGTTTCCTGAGAATGGATACTAAAACCATTAAATGAAGATTACGTATAGAGTGGTCATGTACAAAATGTGCACATAATCACTATAGCTGATGGAACAGTGAGCTAGAGTGACCTTAAACATGCAAAAAAAATGCAAATGAGCTAAGCAAATCTGCTCGTCAGTAGGGGGACTTGGTGAATTACTCCACATAATCTAAACAAACTAACTGTCACTCCCCAAGTAAAGCTCGCTCCCCAGGTACTCTTTATTTATAACCCCTATAAACTAATCTTGTACGTTTAAAAATTCTTAAAATGAATCCGCAATAAAACCGAAGCCTCTGTGAAGTGTCAGGAGCGGAATTAAATTGATTCTCGGGTATAAATTAATTTACTATTCATCGACGAGTTTATTTACGAGGGTTTGCGGGCTATCCGTGCAATTTATGGGGGACGGAACCGAGGAATCATACTGCTCTAATTAAACTGGCGGCTGTAAATTGAAAAGCTGGGCGTCTGATTGGAGATGCAGCTCCTTAGAGCGCCGCTGCCGCTGCCCGGGGCCCTCGGCAGCGGTATCTCAGGCCCCAGAAGTGGCCCGGAGCTCTCGGCAGCGGCATCTCTGGGCCCCATAAGCGGCCCGGGGCCCTCAGCAGCGGTATCTCAGGCCCCAGAAGCAGCCCGGGGCCCTCGGCAGCGGCATCTCTAGGCCCCAGAAGCGGCGGTGGGCGTGAATGCAGAACTCTGTGGGTGACTAGTGAGGGCCGAGCTTTACTTGTTGTCAAGAGGGATTAATTTGCTGTTCAGTAGTGGTTCGATTGAACTTTATCTTGATGATTGGCGAATTTTTCCCTGCTCTGACGTTGGTGGATACCAGTTATTACATAATACCCCCGTTGCAGAAAACCTGCGTACTCAGCGAATTTCATATGGTACTTCACTAGTCATGAAGCCACTTACCAACTTTAATCAAAGCATATTAATAAATAAGCGAGATATGAAATTTTATTTATTCCCCATAAGAAAAACATTAGGACTGAGTATGCAGGTTTGCTGCATAAAGGACCACAAAATCTGTTTTTTATGCAAATACCAATGGATCGCCTCCAGATGAAGCAACATACCAAGTTTTATCAATTTATGTTCATAAACAAGCAATATATCACATGTTTTTATTCTCCTTAAGAATAACATTATAGCTGCTGAGTACGGAGGTTTGCTGCCATGGGGACCACAAAAATGAGTTTTGTATGCAAATAGTATTAAAACCCAACCATATACAAAGTTTCATTAATATATGTTCATTAATAAACGAGATATACAATTTTACTTATTCTCCATAACATTAACATTGGACAACGTATTCTGTTTAGCACTCTCAATATCTCGGTAACCAATTGACGTAGAGCGATGATCAAAATACCAAATTGTTTATTTTTTTAAGCTGAATTTAATGGTGTAAACCAAAATTTGGGTTTGAAAAGAATTAATATGTAAAAAATTTAAAAAAATTTAATATTTGTTTGAGGCAACGGAAAACTACTTACTCCAATATACTTTGTTGGAAAAAATAAAAATTATTTTGAGCTAAAGCTATAATTATAACGCATTTTAGGTGTACGTATACAGTATTCTTTAAAACCGCTTGTTTATACTGTCCCAGCTAATTTATCACGTTCTGAGTTTCCTAATTGTTGTATCATTATTCGCCTTTTAGAGAACAAAGTCTTCCCTTAATTTTAAACAACTTTTACCAGTGAAGCGATGTAATGATTTTTAACTTTATTACTGAACTTCTAACCGCATGGCATTAAGCTCCCATCACATTCCCAATGTTCCAGTATTAATAAAGGAATGATATGTCGTTTGTTTTGCGTTAAGGTGTCATTGTCAAGGCGGACATTTCATTATTTAAAAAGTTTACTTAAAACTATACCTTTGAAAACCAATGCATCACGCTTACACACAACTATTATCCTTATCGTTATTCCAGTAGAGAGCTTTGTAACCTAATACGAATACGTCTCCCAGAGTGTTACCCGCCATGGGATAGTGTTAGGCATGAAATCATACCTCTGTCATCACCACTTACATTCTAACGGTCCGTAGGTGTGTACATTAAGCAATAAACCACAATGCAAATGTCGCACAGCAGTTTACACGTCTGCGGCCGGTCGGTCTCCCACACAACAGTGTAAGCCCGTGTACCGGCGTGTATGATACACGATCTCTCCAGGACTAGGTACACGGTACAGGGCTGGCACTGGCACTGGCATTGGTACTGGTACTGTCACGTGATAGGGACATCGGCGCGCCAGTCGCGGAGGTGAGTAACGTAAGTAATACGGGGATAGAAGATGAAGCGTGGAAAGCTGAGCGGAAGCGAACCATGGCAATATCACGGGTATTAAGTCTGTGTATAAACCTGTAATCTAGAAGTGAAAAAAGTAAACGTACGTACACGTCAATACTTATCACTAGAAAATCCAGTCTCTCTAATTCGTACAGTAATTGTGATATGAAATGATGCCATTCTAGAAGTTAGCTTAAAACAGCTGATCTTGATTTTGTGTACTATGTTCTTGTACTGTGTTTTTTTTACCTTCAATAGCACTCAAATGTTCAATTTCAATCATTACTGAAATTCCGTAAGATTAATATTGCAACTTTTGAAGAGCTTTTGGGCGTAGTCCTAATAGCAAACGTGAATTCTGAGTAAATTTGGTAAATCTTTGCATTATCCTCTTGAATTTGATACATAAGTCTTGTAAATCGGTTTAGTAGTCACTGAAAACTTAGCGTTTCAATCGTGTGTCAATATACAGGATTTGTTCGATCAAACTATAATGAAGTAATTTCGTAATATTGGTAATTAAGTTTTAAGATTGAATGGAAAACTGGTTTAATGGGCAAATTTGGAACTCTATTTAACTTTGAATATATTTACGAAGGGATCTTTACGAAAATGCATTACCGTTAAGAGGTCCATCACAATGTCATCAAATTAAATTTTAAAACAGTAATCTCAATACAACGTTTAACTAAGTAAAACAGGGGTCAAGCTGTACCGAACCTCTCGGGTCAATCAGTAATTCATTAGCAGAATAATCATATCATCAAACCTAAAAAAGGGTGTTTTAGAAGAATTTGGTTTATATAATTTATTTGTTAATGCTTAAACCTTAATAAAGTGTAGTTACTGTGTGGTTAAGTTTTGCTTGTTAGAACCCAATGTACAAATGGTAATGTCAGTTTACTTATTATTAAGAAAATATAAAGTAAATTTATATTTTCTTTATATTTACTTTATCATTCTGTACATAAAAAAGATTAAGTTTGTTCCAGTGGCTGCGGTACAGTCAACAATTTAGTTCCAATGGTTGCGACACAACGATCAAGATTGTTCCAATGGTTGCAGGGAACCCATCAAGTTTGTTCCAGTGTTACAGTCAACAAGTTAGTTCCAATGGTTGTGACGCAACGATCAAGATTGTTCCAATGGTTGCAGGGAACCCATCAAGTTTGTTCCAGTGGCTGCGTTACAGTCAACAAGTTAGTTTCAATGGTTGCGACACAACGATCAAGATTGTTCCATTGGTTGCAGGGAACCCATTAGGTTTGTTCCAGTGGCTGCGGGAAAACCAACATGTTTGTTCAATGGTTGTGCGACAAAGGTCAAGTTTGTTCCAGTGGCTGCGGTGCTACAGCCATCAAGTTTGTTTCGATGGTTAGTTGCTGGTTGGTCCATTTACTTATGATGTTGCTGAATTCGGCGGTGCTCGACTTTAATATAAGAGGCTACATATATTTATTTCCCATGGATTTACAATACATTCAACCAATACATTTTACATTGCTATTTATTTACAATTGAAAATTTGTCTTTCCTAAAAATAAATTCCACCTGCCTGACTAATGAGTAAAAAATTTGTTTCCAGTTGAAATGGCAAAAAAGTTGTTTAATGGGTTATAAAGATTGCTACACTTGTTGAATTGCTGCGATCGTGCCTCCGCCATAAACGTTATTTACACCCTAGTTAGGAGTCCGCGTTCTTCCAATTAATAGTTTGATGAAGTATTTGCATTAATTATGCATAAAGCGATCAAATTTATGCGTAAATTAACTCCACTATAAGGTGGAACCGAGTACATGGTGATGTACATAATATGTAAGTTATGAGTACTGTACTTTATATTTAGATGATACTGAATAGCCTATTTGATTTTGACTTGATAACTAACATGTTTATGTCACACAAAGGCTGGCGAAAAATTAAAATACAATCCAGTGCCTGTGGGCCGAGCTTTGCTCGGGGAAGGTCAGTCAGTTTGTTTATATGAACTGGAGTAATTTTTTACAAAGTCCCCTTACTGACGAGCAAATTTGCTTGGCTCAATTGCCTCTTTTCTGTTGAATATTAAGGTCACTCCAGTTGTTGTTATACCTCAATGTCACTTAGGTTCATTTTCGATATGTCCTCTCTATAAGAAATCTTCATTCGATGGTGTTAGTTAATACCCCTAAAAAACCACATATCAATAAATAATTTTGGCAGTTCACTGATTGATTATAAACAGCTGGGTTGATTATTTTATTTTAATTTGAAACCCCAAAAACCCAATATTAAATTGTTTAACTTGTATAATTCCTTTTTTATACATAATTAGATTTTATTTGCGATAATACTTGTCTATAACTTATTTTTAACTCAGAAATTAATTAATTACAACTTTTGAAGAAAATCTGTGAAGCCGTTGTTGATATTAGAGTTGGAAGCAAGGAAGCAAGTAATCAACCAAACCTTGCTAATATTAGAGTATATGATTACACTGAAAATTCATGGAGAAAGGTAACCCTCATTTTAATTGTAATTGCATATTTTATTAACAGTTTAAAATGACTTACATTTCTAATTCTTAATATTTCTTGTAAAATAAATAACTGATGGTGATGCAAAAAGCCGCGGAATAGAGATGATCATAATTCAGTTGGTTTATGTTGTATGAATAATAAACTTACGGAATATTTAGCCAATTCCGATTCTAAACGAAATATTGTTTGATTTAACGTAAGGCTCTAACGAGTCATACTGTACTTGCATCTTATTACATTTAATTATTTATACTTATTTAGCCCGGATAGACGATATAATTATGGGTTGGTAATTATTTGAATACATTATTAAATACTAGTAGCCCGTCGCGGCTTCGCTCGCGATCATAGTGCAATATTATATTTGAAAAGATACATTTGTTAAAGCACTTCATCACCTGAGGGATCGAGCTTTGTTTAAAAGCCAGTCAGTTTGTTCAAAATACCTATCTTCACGGTTCCTCTCCAAGGCGAGTATATTTACTTTGTTTATTTGCATTTTGGACATGTCCGCTTCATATCCATTTGTTCTATCTTAATGCTTTTTCAAACAACATTATTTCATAACAACTGTGTTTTTCCTTAATTAGAACTTATTTCTTTACCCACGAATTTGATAGCTCCATCATTTGGAGGGCCTTAAAGCAGTTTTGGAACAGGGGTAGGCAAAGGTTGTGGTTTTGTTGTGATGTATTAACTATCTTCCTAATAAATGCATGGTTAATCGGTCCAGTTAACGGATATCGGTCAGTGTTGTTTGAATTAAAATTTTAAAGACCAACGGAGCAAAGAACATAAGGGACGGAAAGTATAGGCCGATTTCTGCTTATGGTACATTTCCATTACCTGCTGTCTTTCTACCGATTATTTTTTTTAATCGGTCTAGTAAGTATATGATTAAAATGGAAATGTTGAAGGTCATTAATAGGGCCGAGCCTCATTGGAACGGGAATAAGCCCATAACTGATTTTTGGGATGGACCTATCTTCTTCCAAATAACCCAATAACTCATGTAGTTTGTGCATGATGGGTTTAAAAACACATAACAAATTCAGCATTATAATCACAATGACTAAGCTTTAAATACCATGTTGCAAGGGCTTATGTGTTCCTTAACCAATGTTTCGTTGCCGTGCCGTTATTTTATATTGTCTAGTATACCGTTGTGGAGTTTAGCCAATTGTGGTGTTTCCTCGATTCTGTATTAAAAGATAAATTAGCTGACTAAATGCTTATTAGAGCAAATATGGTGGATTCTAAAGTGAAGGATTTAGTAACCTGTACCCATAAGGTCTACTTTAGAGCAGTGATGGGCCAATGGGCATAACCCTAGTGATGCACGTAATAATTTGCAGAAGCCTAAAAGTTTACTCCCCACGCGAAAATGATCAAAATGTTTTATTTCATTCAGTTCAGTTGTTTTTTTGTGAAACGCGTAACAAACCTGGATCATAAACAATCAGACAGATTAACAAAATTTTAATATTTCCGCTGCATACAACATTTCACTGCTCGAAAGAAACAAAACTTATTATCTTTATATAATATCATACCCAAAAACACAAAGTGTTGACGGGTTGCCAAGTCCTAAAATTATATGATATCAAAATGTATTCCAAGTCAAAGATAGCACCTTTGATCTGACATTGTTTATCATCACAAATTACCTAAATATGTTGCAATAACAATGCTCGAAAGATTGTTGGTTATTTTCTATCTGTTCTTGGCCAGCAGATAATATTTTTTTTCAATATTCAATCACAATTGTTAACTATACTTTATTTAGATTTTTAAATTTCAAAATAAAGATTTTGCATCAGTGAATCTGCTGGCCAAGAACAGATAGAAAATAACCAACAATCTTTCGAGCATTGTTATTGCAACATATTTAGGTAATTTGTGATGATAAACAATGTCAGATCAAAGGTGCTATCTTTGACTTGGAATACATTTTGATATCATATAATTTTAGGACTTGGCAACCCGTCAACACTTTGTGTTTTTGGGTATGATATCATTTGTTTTTTATATAATTGTTTATTAAAAATTGTTATAAATGAGATTTCAAGTTGAAATAAAATAAAATATATATCAAGGATAAAGTATTATAATATATTGAACATTAATTAAGATTAATTTACCTTAATTTTACCTAGATAGTTTTTAGAATTTACTGACAGTTTTTTAAACATTATAATATACATTTTTTCGCACCATATGGTAGCTTGACGTTCACTTTCTCATCACCTGCATCTATCCACTTATTTTTGTTTTGAATGTAAGCTATGTAATGCCCTGATGCTGAACTGTTTCCTAAATGGAACACCGCATTTTTTAATTTGTATAGAACTCCATTAATTTTGATTTTTGAAATTTGTAGACTGGGTATTATTAATTAGACTTGAAATTTTGTTATCATGTGTTTGCCAAAGTTGTAGTTAAAAAATTATGAAGTTACTTGTAACTGAGATGGATGTTTTTGATTAGTACTTGGGGGCCGAGCTTTTCTCGGGGAAGGCCAGTCAGATTGTTTAGATGACTTGGAATAATATTTAACCACTATCCCCTACTGATAATCGGATTTTTTTAACTCATTTGCCTCTTTTCTACATTTTTTTAGATACCTCAAGTTGTTATTTATAGCTCAATGTCCCTTTGTTTTATTTTAATACTCTATATATGTAATCTTCACTCAACAGTTTTAATCACTGCTCTCAGGAAACTACATGTTAATATAATCATAAACAACGTGAGTATTACTTTGAAAGTTCATTAATTGATTATAAACAGCTGTTACAATTCTTTTGTTTTGATGTTAAACTCCATGAGCCCAATGATAATTTTTTTTAAATTTCAATTTTTGTTTAGTGAATTTACCCTATATGGAAGAAAGCTATTACCATAGGTGGCATGGTAAGACCTAAGCCCAAGACCATGATAACTTTTCATTTATAGGTCCCCAGATTCCAAAAACACCATTCGGTAAAATTTGTATGTGTGTGTGTGTGTGTGTGTGTGTGTGTATGTGTGTGTGTGTGTGTGTGTGTGTGTGTGTGTGTGTGTGTGTGTGTGTGTGTGTGTGTGTGTTTGTGTGTGTGTGTGTGTGTGTGTGTGTGTGTGTGTGTGTGTGTGTGTTTGTGTGTGTGTGTGTGTGCGTGCGTGCGTGCGTGCGTGTGTGTGTCCGTAAGCACGATAACTCGTAAAAAAGGTCTGATCTTAATGAAATTTGGCACAAATGTGTAAAGTACCATTTATTTGAATAAGTTCGAAATCCAGACGAATCCACCATC
This sequence comes from Allygus modestus, assembly GCA_963675035.1. Lineage (NCBI taxonomy): Eukaryota > Metazoa > Arthropoda > Insecta > Hemiptera > Cicadellidae > Allygus > Allygus modestus. The sequence continues at coordinate 323,305,260 of OY776112.1, forward strand.
CGAAGGGGGGGGGGGTTTGGGGTTTTCACATATTTTATTTATATTTGCATACAAAACCCATTTTTTTTGTCCCCATGGCAGCAAACTTGCGTACTCAACAGCTATAATGTTATTCTTAAGGAGAATAAGAAACATGTGACATCTTGCTTCTTTATGAACATAAATTGGTAAAACTTGGTATGTTGCTTCATCTAGTGGTGATCCATTGGTATTTGCATAAAAACCAGATTTTCTTGGTCCTTGATGCAGCAAACCTGCATCCTCAGCCCTAATTTTTTGTACGGAGAATAAATACAATGTCATATCTCGCTTATTTATGAATACGCTTTGATGAAAGTTGGTAAGCGGCTTCATGACTTAGTGAAGTACCATTTTAATTTAGCTTAGTATGCAGGTTTGCTGCAACGGGTGTATTTTTACATTATTTGATTTTTCCTGGAGATGAGACCTGTCTAGAACTTATTTTTATCCCAGAAATTAGTTATTTCCAACTTTTGAAGGAAATCGTTGGTGCCATTATTGAGATCAGTGTCGCAAGCAAACACGGACGCACGCACGCAAACCTTACTCATATCAGAGTATAGGATAGTGATCATTTTCACGAGTTGTGCATATCGAGTCAGCGAGAGGGAACCAGGCGATAAATTGACTGTGGAGTAGTTAATCGAAATTGGCTTTTCTTTTAAGATTTTTAAGATGATTAGGATGAAAATTTGGAATATAAATTTACTGTCGTAGCTGGTTGTGCTGTGGTTGCAGTTTGAACATTGGTGGTTAATTTCATTGAGTGCCTGAATTGAAATTCCAGGGGTTGATGATTCGAAATAAGGAAATTTAAAAATCCCGCACAGTCTTGTTGTTCAATTGTAATAAATGGTGGTCCCAGTTTATTTGTAATATCTATAGAATTTAAAATCTGGTAATTTCTTCGGTAGGATATTACAATTTTTTTAGTGGAGCATTGGTTTCGTAATTGTTTGCTAACGTCACGATTGGTGGGCAGTTGAAAATACATTGTAAAACAAAAATTTGCATAGCATGACACGCCATAAACCTTTTTGAAACCGAGATTTCCCAGTTCGTCTATATTGTTAGTAATGTCTTGAATGGCTCCTAATTTAGTATTATGAATTTGCCAGATTTGACCAGGGATTTTTTCTTGAGATTTTATTCCAATTTGTAATTGTTTTAATTATGATCGGTACTCACTCCTTAGCCTATTATTTTCGGATATAGCTGATGCTTGCGCCTTAACATTTTGAGGGAATTAATAGACCAGAGAGTGAAGTCACGCGAGATAAAGGCTACATATTTTGGCCACATGAAAATACTGCATAACCAGCATCAACAATACAACTGTTAAGCGTTAATCCCTGACTTTTGTGAATTGTAATTGATATTATACTACTGCATTAGGAAACTGCTTTCGGAAAACGAATGCTCCATGAATTACTTCAAATTTTGTGGACGATCTTTGAATTTCAATATCTCTTTCTTTAAAAGTTATAATAATGTTTTCGATTGCATCGCGTGCATCTTTAGTAAAGTCTTTTACAACACCCACTGAACCATTAATACAAGACCCTGACTTATTTATTAAAAACTAAGCCAATTTTGGTGACAAGTCTATTCAGGCGAAACTATTATGTATTATACTATCGTCTGTGTGTTATTTGAAAACCCTTAACGACTAGATGTGACTTTTGTGGTTTTTGAAAACGTCCTCCTTCAGGTCTTAGCCTCCTAAGCTCTCAAAGTTACAATGTTAAAATTATGGCAAAATTTAAATAAATTTAAATTGAACATATAACAGCTGTTAATACTGACAAAACACAGTAAAGAATCAAAAACACCGTTTTAAAGCTAACCTCTAGAACAGACTTTTAAATTATTGCAAATGTGCTTATTGAGTAATTTTATTTAGTAAGAATATGCTCGTTCATTTTGAAGATGAGCTCGTTCGCTTGGCTCACTCGCCTCCAGGTTGAGCTCGTTCGCTACACTCACTCGCCTATTTATATATATATATATATATATATATATATATATATATATATATATATATAAACCAGAAATATACACATATATATATATATATATATAACCAGAATATATATATAACTAACTTCGGCATCGACAAAAGAACTTGAGATGCCATTCAAGTAGATTTTGTATTTCCATAATGAACATATGTTTATACCTTTTAAGTATGTTTAGATATAATCTATATAACAGCTGTTTGGTGTAACTAACTTATATAACTAAATAACATACTAACCCGACTTTGTTTTTAGATTTCATATTATGTTTATTGCATATTATGTTATGTTCGATGTATTATAGTATGTATAACTTAAACGAATTAAAATATTTTCTTTACCTCTATACCCTTTTGTTCGGTTAAATTCACTCAATGATTTAATTTGAATTTACAAGCCAGCTGATCAGATTTGTTTTGGAACACATGCTATACTTGGATTTTTGTTTACGTAGTAAATGTAAACAAAGCAGACATCAAATTCAGTAACAATTTTGAAAGTGGAATTTAATATCATTTGTTTTAAAATATTGCGTTTGCAAACTTACAATTTAGTGTCAAAAGTGTAATATGTGAGTAAAAACAGAAGTCTGTGCGAAATTTCGTTCAAGTTTGATGAGAAATAAAGTTCTTAAGCTTAATGAACAAAACGAAGTGGACAATTTGTGAAAAGGGCCAAAACTACAAGATTTAGGCTACTTTTATACGTTAATTTCTCGCTTCTCAGACCTTTCTTAAACCAACTGTTGTGATTTTTCGTGTTTAGTGAAAGGGTTTAGCATATAAATGCACTGCCAGATTCACTTAAGGCTGTAATACGCTAATTTGAGAAGTGAAAAATCGTCTCATTCTGCTTCGTGTTAGTATAGCACGGGTCGTGTGGTGGACTTGGCGACGTGACACGACCGTGCCACTAGATAAATACATTCCTTATTTGTAACATCTGGTAATGATAATAACCAGTCCATAATGTGTTACCAGCTGAAATTCAAATACAATTATTCCCCATGTTAATCTTATGGGCAAAAAACTAACTTTGAGTGCCCTTGAGAATGAGAATATTGAAAATTAAAAACCTAATTGCAAAACTACGAACTGAGACGAATTTTTAGACACTTCAAAAATTAAAATTGGTCAAGAAATAAGGGAGGAATTTCGTTTACAAAAAAACTGCTTCACGTGTTATATATAAGGATTATCTAATTTGTAATCTAAAATTAAATTTATGGCGGAAATCAAGAACAGTTATTACATTTTTTTCTTACTTCATACCATCCGAAAAATGGTCCGGGACATTGTCATTTTGCCCATGACTTTAATTATTTTTATACTTTACATACTCTGTTCGACATACTTCCACATTCCTCTGTGGCTACTAACGGCAGGAAAGTCTCGCTAATTCTATCACCAAGCGGGGAATCAGCGACATCAGCAAACCAAGACTGCGGCAATTACACATCCGTTATTTTATCAATCGCATCAGCCTCGTTCCTTATCATTTAATTGCTCGCGGAACGGGTAAATGTAGCATCGACGGAATAAATGACTGACCATCGCCCAGATGGCGCGAGATAGCTCTCGGAAATGAATCAAACAAAATCCGTTGCGCCTATCTTCGATTTTCCATTTGATTTGCGACCGGAGTTCCGTAAACTCTGTCCTTCATTAATCAAGATCCAGCTGATTCCACTTTATCGGGTGGGCGAATGATTGTTTTGATTGCGTAGAAAGTCGCGTCAAAATCTGTTTAGGAATCCGATCGATTTCTAATTCGGCAACGATCGGGATTCGCAAATTAAAGATCTGATGCGGGACGGGAGAATTATAGGGTAGTATTCCGACCTTATCTGGAGGTTTAATATGCGATTGTAATTGGACTGTCTGTCAACCGTAGTTGTCTAAAACGGATCTTGTGGCGGGAAAATGAATTTGTTTACTGCGGTACAACATGACAATAAAGCCTCGAATGCCTCATAACCATTGTTGATCCATTGTTGTAATAGTTATACTTCAAAAATAAGTATTTTAGACTTTTAAAACACGTTTGATAGGGTAAGGGACGTTAATGTCACTTTTATTACAATAATACCTAGAAGTTTTGGGGTTTAAATATCGCTGCCGAAATCACTCAAGTCGTAATACCCTGTAACAAATGTCCATCCCGGGATCCGGGTGTATGACCTCCGTCCAGCGTATTCCAAAAGAAAAACACCGTGCCATCCGACTAATGGGGGACTTACAAAGCGACCGGGAGATCCCGTGCCACACGCCTTTAAAAATAATCCATCATTAATTACAGCAGTATTAGAGTTACAGTGGGCGTCGAGTGCGGGGGGGGGGGGCTTCGTTATTGCCGTGACTTTCGGAAAAAGAAAACGAGACCGGGATGGTATTGAAATGAGCGCTAGAGTAATGAGCAGCGCCGAAGACTATGACAAGTGTATAATCTGGAGCCCGGAGGAAACTTATCGAAGTATATAGAAATATATGATTCAGCGATTTACGACAACAATACGAAACCGGGCGAGGCGAGGCTTTTTGTGGGCTCTAATCGGAAACGAAATAACAGGGTGGAGCGGCAATGACTGGCTGCCACGATCCTTTTACAATCCTTCTTTTTTCCTATCCGAAAAAGAACGAAATATGCTAACGAATTTCTATCTCCGAATACGATCTCGGTGGAAGCGATTTATCATTTTTGGAGAAATCCGGCCACAACGCGGTCGCTCGTAAAGTAGGGCCCTGGAAACTGGTAATTAGGCGGGTTAAAATGTGGAAAAATGTATCTACAATTTGATCGCCGCGGAGGCGATTTACCGCCGGAACCTCCCCGCGCGGATTGATGGACTTGGGCACTCGGGTAGGCACACCATCGCGCCGCCACTGCTGCTGCTGCTGTTGGTGTTACTGCCGCTGCTAATGTATGCAAACCGATCTGCGCGGGATTTCACGCCTCGGATTGTTTTCGATATCTTGAAATGAGAACGCGTTCCGTAGTTCATTATTGCTGGAATCCAATCGGCGATCGAGCGACGCGATCCTGGCCGCGGTTGACCATTCCAGGCTCTCCTATTGACTGCAGGCCGTCCAGATTAAATGGGGTTTCTTAAGTAATGGGCGGGTACGCTTTAAGTGTGTATTTCATCCAGATCCCTCCTGTTAATTCATTTCATATCATAGAACCTTTAACTTAATGTGGTCGTGATTGTGTGATTCTCTTACAATATTTTTACTAATTATATATTAACACAGAGAGATTTAGACAGTACCTTAAAAATGCACACGTATTTATTTACAAACTTTTTTCTTTTGCATACGACATAGTAACGTTAAAACAATAACTAATTAATAACTAACTAATAACTAATAACTAACAACTAATAACTAATAACTAACTAATTAATATTGACATTGCTTTTATTTAAAATGGATATATTATACATACAAACATTAGATAGGTCCTCGAATAATACGAATTGTAAAAAATAACTGAAAAAGAGTAATTACAACGATTTGAAATTCGTTGTTGGTGGTGGCGAGTTTATGTTATTTAAGAAATTATTGCGGACATTTTCCATCTCTGATTAGAGGGAAAACAAATTTCAGGATGTCTCGATATCTGGAATCTGATCTCGCCTTCAGTTGAGAAGAGTACCTAGAACATAATAAATGTAGTGGCAAAAGCTGAAAAACGCAATAAAGCTACAACAGAGAACTATTAAATTAAACTAAAATAAACTAAAAGCATCACAAAAACCAAACACAAAAAGCAAGACAGCGGACGGGGGAACGTACTACTGCTCAGCGCGGGTGCTCGTGAGACAAGCGTGAGACTAGAGGGTGCTAATGGGGTGGTAAATATTAATTAACTTCTGTCCAAAATTAATATATGTCAAGAAACAAGAAAATCTGGAAGTTTTTGCATAACAACCCTCCTTATAAAGACACCACTATTACAATCGCTCCGTCACTTGATACCACGAGTCCAGAAACTCTGCCGTGGATTGATATTGATACGGCCACTCCGTTATCAATCTCGGCGTAGGTTTTACAACAAAACCCAACAAACGACCGATCCTACCGACTACCGACTACCGACTAACGACCTCGGTACCGACCAACTGTAACGACGCCGTCCGTCCACATTCCTCGGGTCGGTCCATCAATCACGGGAGATAAGGTGTCTTAAACATCTCAAATTAATAACAAATGTTGGTAAGTGGTGGTTTTTGAGCGGGGGCCAGCGGGGCCCCGACGGCCGCCATTTTGGCCGCTCCCCCGACACGCGCTATCAATAATCGTCACCCGATCCCCACAGTGATATTCCATCGCCTGTTTTGGAATTTGAGTCCTCAATCAAATCCTACGGTGGAGCGTTCTGGTGGCCTTGGATCCACTGGAGGTATGAGGGGGTGACATAAGGGTTAAATTATCACCCAAGTTGGAGGTTGAGGTAAAAAATCAAATTTCCTGATGTTTATGTGTTAATTGTGCTAAAATATTCTATTGTAAGAGAGAATTCTATTTACGAAAACATATTGTTCTGCCTCTTCATCCCAGGAACGGCTCTGGATTCTAGCCTTCGTCCCAACTCATTGCAACGTAGGGTTACTGTATTTGAAAGACGAAAATTGCACGATGAAACCCTATGAATGACATTTTAAAGGGGAATTTGGTTCACTGTAAATACATTTAAGAAAAGTTAATATATACATTAATCGTTCATTATTTGTGGTAATAAAATTTCGCTCACTGGGGTTAATCCTATTGCTCTCCGTTTTACGAGAATTCTAAATTACTAATTACTGGAGCGCTCAGTTGCTAGCCGAAAAAAATAATTTCAGTTTTGTAGTAATACTAGTGCTTTGAAGGGGCCAAAGCTCCTAACCTTGCCCAAATACAATGCCATGATTTTCTTTCCTCTTTATATGCTGAGGAAAATCAAACAAATCAATAGAAACACGTAAAATCAATTCGAACAAATCAATTCGTAAAAAAAGTAGTCACGTAATCACAATATGTTTTAATGTAAACAAAATAGACGTTTTTAAATCTCCATGCCTTTCCTATGGGAGATGTTTTACGTTATTTCTCGTTTACTGGTAACTTTGTAGAAATACCGCTATGTTTCCCGTGTCCCTAGGATCAAGACCTTTGATTTGAGCCGACTCCCAGCATCCTGCAATTTTCCAAACTACAACAATTTTGACTTAAAAATTTCGCTTACAGAATTATATATAACGATTTTAGAAGGAAAACATTTTTATATGTCCTCTGACATAGTTATCATTTAAAACTTTTCAAACTAATGTAAATTTCGCAAGTTTTTTCAAAACTTACGAAACATATCAAACAACAAACAAAGTATTAAATTTTACAAACCCAAAAATGTGTTTCATCTCTATTGCACTTACATACAACAGCATTAAACATAAGCAAATTCACCTCGGGACCTTTATTCCAGTGCTAATTAGAAGATACATCTTCATAATAAGACTAGCAATATGGCGACCACCACAGTTGATCAAAGTTCTAAATGTTTTGCCACTGTTTACCCTATACTGTAACACCATAGAGTGACTCCTCTTCCACCCGATGATATCCGAGAGCATGCTTGTATCCATAGCTTGTACCTCATGCATGACGCGGTCCGGCTATGATCTAGCACGTGTCGGGATGGGCGGCTGGGTGACTGGGCGACTGGGCGGCTCTGGGCGACATTTACACCTCCCGTGGGCGGCTGTGATAGAGAGTTGGAATCTGCATCTCGTTCACCAACTGTACTGTGACATTGACTTGCTGCACTCGCGGTGTGGCATCTGAAAAAGTGTTGTTTAAAGATTCGTCTGGAATAAAAATTTCTATTCCAGAATAATAATTTGTTTGTTCAGTCTTTTAGTATATAGTGTAAGTCGAATTGTAAAATACCCCCGTAGCAGCAAACCTGCATACTCAGCGAATTTCCAATGCATATTAATTTATCTTAATACCACATAAAGCCACATACCAAGTTTCATCAATATACATTCATAAATAAACGATTTATGACATTTTAATTATTCTCCATAAGAATAACATGGCGGCTGAGTATGCAGGTTTGCTGAAATAAGGAACACTAAAAATGGGCTTTTATACAAATATCATTATAACTCAACTAGGTAAAGCCACATACCAAGTTCTATTAATTTATGCTCATAATTAAAGAAGATAACACGTTAATTATTCTCCATAAGAATAACATGGGGCAGAGTATGCAGGTTCGCTGCTACGGGAACTATCGGGCAAAAAATGGATTTTTGTGCAAATATCAATAGACCACAACCAAATAAAGCCATATACCAAATTTTGCCAGTTTACGTTCATAAATAAGCGAGATATACAATTTTTCTTTTTCTCCATAAGAATAACATTAGACAACGTACTGTGTTTAGCACTTTCAATATCTCGGTAACCAATTGACGTAGAGCAATGATCAAATACCAAATTGTTTTGTTTTATGCTGAATTTAATGGTATAAATTAAAATTTGATTTAAATTAAAATTACATGTGAAAACCCCAAAAAACACATTTTTGGGGTACAAAACCCCCCAAAAACCCCCCTTCGGATGGTGCGATTCATCTGGTTTTCGAACTCGTTCAAATAAATGGTACTTTACACATTTGTACCAAATTTCATTAAGATCGGACCTTTTTTACGAGAGTTATCGTGCTTACGGACACATATATATAAATAAATAAATAAATAAATATATATATATATATATATATATATATATACATATACAAAAATTTTAACGAATGGTGTTTTTGGCATCTGGGGACCTCAAAATGAAAAGTTATCATGGTCTCGGGCTTAAGGGTGCGCCCTACCCAGATTTAATTCATTGTTGTTTAGCGCCGCGCCGGCGCCGCCAACAAGCAGGGCCATGCATATTTACGCTTGAAGACCATTTTGTTCTCCTCGATCACACTGTTATTTTACAGATTTCTACCAAACTATTTGCAGTTTCACACTTTTCAGATTCCAATCTAGGGATCATACGGTTCCTTTTCTCCAAAATAATTTTTTTCCATACGTTAGTAATCTTTAGAAGAACGCTTAATTTGAGAACATTACTAATGGCCTACCACTTATTTTGAATTAAAATCACGATTTTTAAATCGTATGATCTCTAGATGAACATTTATTGAATTAAATAACATCAAATTATTTTTAATTGGTTAACAATTTAGCCTACAATGAGGGAGATGCAAACCCCTTACTTGAGCGTGCGGAAGGGAGGTACGGCGCACCCTTAAGTCTTACCATGAGACCTACGGTAATAGCTTCTTCCCTATAGGGGAAATTCGCTAAAAGGAATTCAAATAAGTTTTTGTTGATGAAAAACTGCCCTGGCTTTTATAAGCATTGACTAAAAGTTTCCATAGTAAGCTTCACCAAAAAATAAGGTTGTAAATTTTTCCTTGAATTTGTTAGGCTTACAACACCTCAATTACGGGCGTTCATTACAGAAATTATTCTATGTCTTGATGGGCATTGGTTTAAATCATTATCATATATCATGTTAAAGGTGTCATACAGCTTAACAGGGGGCTCCAGTCATCAGCTTCTACTTGCTTCTCATACAAGTCCAATGTTAACTTTCAAATCCCCTTCCTCCTCATCGGACTATCCGAAATCGTTGATTGAAGTTTTTTTTTAAAGAACAAAAAATACCTAGCGATTTCAGTGGGCAGAATTTTGACATCTTAAATAGTTCATCCATAAAATATCTTATATATTGAATTTTATTTAAACGATTATTATTTATTATGTATCGAAATTTTGCTGTCATGATCCGTTTGGAATTTTTTGGCTCTTTAAAATTAGCCGTAAATTAACGAAATCGGGAAATCCTTTGAGAAGGGACGGACTTCGAAATTTAATCTCGGCCTTTATGAGAAAAACAGATAGACGCAGATGACTGGAGCCCCCTTTTAAATAATGCGCTATGATTACGATTGCGACTTATTTAACTAACAGTTTTCATTTTAGCGAATTTCCCTAAGGGAAGAAGCTGTTACCGTAGTCGGCATGGTAAGACCTAGGCCCGGACCATGATAACTTTTCGTTTTGAGGTCCCCCGACCCCAAAAACACCATTCGTTCGAAACTGTATATATATATAGGTCGATCTGGCTGGTTTTCGAACTTAAAGTCGTAAATGCTGCTTTACACGTTTATACAAAATTTCATCAAAATCGGATAATTCTTACGAGAGTTATCGTGCCTACGATACCGTGAGCACGATAACTCTACACCATTCGTATATATATATATATATATATATATATATATATATATATATATATATACGAATGGTGTAGAGTTATCGTGCTCACGGTATCGTAGGCACGATAACTCTCGTAAGAATTATCCGATTTTGATGAAATTTTGTATAAACGTGTAAAGCAGCATTTACGACTTTAAGTTCGAAAACCAGCCAGATCGACCTATCGAAGGGGTATTTTGGGGGGGTTTTGTACCCCAAAAATGGGTTTTTTGAGTTTTTTACATATAATTTTTGAAAAAGACCAATTTTAGTTTTTTTAATTGGAATCCGCTTAAAAAGACGCACAATTTGGTGTTTGATCATTGCTCTACGTCAGATGGTTACAGAGACATTGAAAGTGCTAAACACAGTACGTTGTCCAATGTTATTCTTATGGAGAATAAGAAAAATTGTATATCTCGCTTATTTATGAACTTATCCTGATGAAACTTGGTATATTGCTTCATATCGTTGTGGTCTATTGATATTTGAACTAAAAAACATTTTTTTGGCTGATAGTTCCCGTAGCAGCAAACCTGCGTACTCAGCTCCCATGTTATTCTTATGGAGAATAAGTAACGTGTTCTCTCCCTTAATTATGAACATAAATTAATAAAATTTGGTATGTGGCTTTACCTTCTTGAGTTATATTGATATTTGTATAAAACCCCATTATTTGTGTTCCTTGCTTCAGCAACCCTGCATACTCAGCCACCATGTTGTTCTTATGGAGAATAATTAAAATGTCATAAATCGTTTATTTATGAATGTATATTGATGAAACTTGGTAAGTGGCTTTATGTGGTGTTAACATACATATATATGCATCGGTAATTCGCTGAGTACGCAGGTTTGCTGCTACGGGGGTATTTACAAATACAAATATACGAATCTCAGACAAGTATATATAATATTAAAATTGAAGATTGTAAAAGTGATGTTTCTGTGTTTCAATATTTACTTGTAACGGACCGAATGACAGTTAGATTTATCAGGTAAAACACTACTTAAGGAAACGAAGAGTTATAACCCATAATGCAATATAGAACAAAAAGTGTCGATACGATAAGTAATATAATTGTACATGAGAATCTTGGCTGAGCAATATGTAAATGTATATAACATGTTTTATAATATGTCTAAAACATGTAATGAACCATGTATTTAATTTCATGTAATGAAATGGGAAATCCGCCGTAAAAATTTGGAATGTGTTATCGAAAAACCCTATCATATTGATGCATATCATAATGGACCCGGTAAGTGTCAAACTAACATATTTGTCCAAATTCTCTTGGTGCTTCACTCATTGGCCTTAAAATTGTCAGTGTTTATCTTTAGCAGACTGTGATTTTACTCGGTCAGTTTTTAAATAAATAAATGTTTGTTAGTCATCAAGGTTTGTCATAGAATGCAGCACAGTCAAATGTTTTTCGTTCTCCATGATACTTCCCGGTGTAACTGGGAAGTCAAGTCTAGTATTTTCTTAAATATCCAAGGGAATGTTGTTACTTCACAGCTTCTTTTAAAATGTAGAATTAGGTTTTCTCATTCGTAAAAATCTAAACACTGATACCATCTAATCGCAGCCTTAACTTGCAGTACTTTTACCTCACAAAACCAATATGATATGCTTTCATGTTTTTACAAAGGGCAAACATATTTGTTTGTCTGAATTAGCATATTTAAAAATAATATTTTAGAAATGTTTTAAAGAATTTAAAAGTAGGAAATTTAAAAAGATATTTGATTTAATAGTATACTTGTGTATCTATGAAAAATAAGTACCTCTTCTTATTATGAATTTGGGGTTTCTGATGAATGCAAAACTGACAATTGCTTTACCTTACAATAGAAAGATTTAGGGATAACAAATTGTTTTTTTATAAACAATTTTGAGTTGCATAGTGATTAAAAATGTCTTTGGAAAGTAACCAAACAATGCACTATGTTCCTCTGTACTTTCTTGGACTTTCGTTACATGAAGAAATGTTTTAAACAATTAAAAAGTGGAAGAGTTAAACAAAGTTTGATTTAATAGAATACTAGGTGTCCTGTTGCTCAAAAATCCGAGCAAGCCAACGAAAGGTTTCTTCAGTTGTAAAAAAACGTATCAAAACATCTGATATTAAAACGGATGATAACAACGTACTTTCAATCAACACGTAGTTTAGACTTCCGCCGTCGGATAGCACCACTGTTCCGAAATTTCAGCCCTTTACTTTGATGCCTTTTCTTAAAATTCTGAGACGTATTGCCAAATCTACGTAAAAATACCTTCAAGCCCAACGTTAAAATACGTCCAGCCGTTATCGAGTTATGACTGAAGACAAAACCCCTAGCGTATTAATACATAGGTTAGTGTACCTATGAAAAATGAGTACCTCTTCTTGTTATGAATCAATGTACATGCAATTCGGGTTTCAGACGAATGCAAAACTAACAATTAATTGCTTTACATTATAACAGAAAGATTTAGGGATTTATGGATTTTTTAATATAAACAATTTTGGGTTGCATAATGATTAAAAACTGATTTTGTAAGTCACAAAATAATGCACTATGTTTCTGCTGTACTTTCTTGGACTTTCGTTACACGAAACGAATGACGAATCAATGAGGTACATTCGTATGTATTAAAGAAAGTTCTGACGGAACACAACCGTCGTTTTGCAACAGTCCCACCAACACACGGGCTACATGGAATATTTATTTTAAATTTTGTTGTATAATACATATATTGTTGTAACCAATTTTACGATCTATCAATTGGTTATAAAATTCCAAGTTAATGTTTGACAACTTTAATAATAAACTAGTCCGACCATTAAAGGTTACACCTGGATATAAACAAATGTTTAAATAATTATCTTACCAAATAATAGCATCGTCGGCAATAGATAGACATCAAAACTTTGAAGTCCAATGTAGCGGCGGCCTTTGAAATTTTTGATAATTTTCGGAATTACGTACTATTTATGTAGGAATAACAATAAATATGTATGCTACGGGTTAGGGATTTCTCACGATAACACGCCCAACATTGGTTTGGCAAATTCCACATTTTATTACATATATTTCAAAATTAGCGTTTTGAATGCAGATTCCGAAGTTCCGAACACACAAACCGGTGTTGCGTTGTGTCGAGTGTCCAGCTGACAAATCGTTCGGTTCCCGGCCCCGGGACGGCGATGCCCTGTTAGCGGAGGCGACGACGGGTGCCGGTGGCCAACATTCATCACGCCGTATTTGTTTTGGTAGAAATATAGCGTTTTTGACGGAACGCCTTGTTAGCCCGATTGGCGGATAAATCACGGACGCGGGCAAATTGGCTTCTGGCGATCGACAGTGCCGATCAGCTGATCAGCAGGCCAGCCGACGAGGCTCCCGCCAACCCGCGACTGCCAACACCCACTGCTGCCAACTGATATGATTTAAGCGATTAATTTGTCTTAGAAGATAACTTATAACTTACCTTTAAGCGGGCAAACTGCTGCCAACTTTAGTTGTTATCTCTAAAAAACGCGAAATATCGTGTTAAAAGGATAGTGTAGAATGCTAGTATATTATTGCTGAAACAAGGTTTTAAATTTATCCAGACTTGGCACTGGAAAATTTAATGTTTCTTTGCCATGCATCATTTTTATTTTAAATTTCCCCACGCCTATAAGGAGGCCTCCTATAAGGACTGGGCAGTTTATACCTGATTATGCCCTGTTTATCTGAATCTGTTTATACCTGGACAGTTTTAGCACCTGATTGGACAACGTCGGTCTTCGACAACCTCAGAGATAGTTAATTATGACGGGTCCCATGCCTCTGGGTCTATGGGACGTACGAAGGAGGTAACAGGTATAAATATAACGTTTTGAATGATAGATAACATTAATAAAAAGATTCTTTCTTTAAAATTCATTGTTGGTGATAGTGAGTGTATGTTATTTAAGAAATGATTGCAGACCTTTTCCCATCACTGATTAGCAAAAACAATTTTCACGACGTTTCGGGATCTGGAATCTGATCCCGTCTTCAGGTGAGAAAAAACACCTAGAACATAACAAAATTACACTACTTAACGATGTTTCCTTTTTGACTGCATTTACAGTTCTCTGTTTTAGCTTTTTTGTGTTTTTTACAGCCTTGTCTGGATTGTACTTTTAATATTTTGAGTAATTAAATAATTATATAATTATAATTTTGTGTATTCAGTGATGGGAAATATCCGTAATAATTTCTTAAATAAAAATAAAAAGCTCTAACAATAAAATCCAAGCCAAAATAAATTATTATTTGATTATGAATTTTGTAATTTAATAATTAGAGCTATTAAATCACTCCTTATCTTATTGTAAATACAGTATATATGATATGACCTGAAATGAGTTATACCAAATTAAATACAGTACTTATGTCGGGTGATATTTAAACTTGTTCAAGCTAATTTTTCAACATTTTGTGAAGAAAATATGTTTAACATGGCACAACTTGATTATGGTCACGGTAAAAACTATTACAGTAGCTTAAATGCTTTAATCCAGTGGTTCCCATCCGGTGGTACGCGAGAGCATTTCTGGTTGTATGCAGATTCGTTAAATAATAATCTATATTTCAATTGTAATCATGATAATAATAATAATAACAATATAATATGTCAAATTCAGGAATATTTGTTCTACTCTGTGGGTGATTTAAGGTTTTTACCTGTCTACACTACTCCAGCGCAATTCGTAGCAATTTGTGCAAGCGTGGATTTTCAGAGTAGAGTTAGTTTATGTTTTTTTTTATTTCAACACCAACGGCATTTTTGTTAATAGAGTACACAAACGCTTTTAGGGAAAGCGGTCCAAACCCCTCAAGTTTTTGTAGACACCCCGGGATTTGAACCCGTGACCCTTGAACCGAAGTCCAAGACGCTAAGCTTTAGGTTAGCGGGATGCTCAAAATATGTTAAAAATAGAGTACAGGAATAGACTAGCTTAGAGAACGCTTTAAGATTATAGTTAAGTTTAGTTGACCCTGCCACAAAAACTTTCTTAACACATAAACAACAGCAGATTTATCACTAAGGCTTTTCATTGCGTCGATGTTTAATTATTGATTGTAATAATATTAATTTATATACTTTGATTTGTTTAGTTATTTTTTTAGGAATTGCATTGCAATTGTCATAATTATTACAGATAATATTTACGTTGCATGACATACTAACGTTAATTTTGTTATATTTTAAATAAAAAGAACATTAATTTATGCAATTTCCAGAGGTTGACTAAGATGGGGTATTCTTCATTTCATAAAAATGTCATGCATAGAGGTTATAGCTATGTAATGTTTCTGTTCACTCTCAATGAAAACTTCACAAACAATTTATAAAGACCCTTCTTTATATATTACAATAGTGCAGACACTTTTATAGTATAATCTGATCCTAGTATTATAATATTGATTCTAGCAGTTCAGAGAATTTGGATAGTCAGACATCAGAGTCTACAAAACATTTTAAAGTTTGATCATAAGTAACAAGTGCGATCTTCTGATGAAAAAAGCAACATTTTCTTTTTAAAACCATTTCTCTATAAGAAAATTTAAAAAATATCGAGTTGATTTAATATTATTAATATAGGATGCATTGATTGTTAAAACTATCGGGAGTGTTTCCAATATCAAACAGCTGGCAAGAGCAGTAAACAATCAGCTGATCGTTCAGTGCTGCCAATCGCCGCAGAACCAATCATCAAGTCGTGATCGACGCCGATATTGTTCGTTACAACACTACGCCTGCGCAGTAGCCTTTACCGCGCGCCGCGCCGTTGTTTCATGATCCGCACTGGTAATACTTCACCTACTGTGGGTTCCACGTGTCTTTGGCATATGGGGGGGGCTTATTGTTCCATCAGTGACAGTAACTTTGATTCTCTACCTACGTGTGCTGGAACCTTTAAGCAACGGCTAGATAGATTATGGTGGTTGTGTATGGTAACTACAACCCTTCACATAACTGTATGTGGGAAAGTGACTTCCGAAATAAATTCTTCAGATCCTGCTGAGGCACTGATCTAGATTCTATAGATAACGTTACTGGTTAACATCATTTGATACCGTACCTCATTGCCACGCAATCTGTATTGTCTCCTAATCCGAGAAAAAGCTAATCTTTTAACCGCAGATTAGAGTGTTTTAAATAACTAATTATTAATGTATTTCTTAGGCACAAAATCCGGGCAAAATAATTTATTGAAACTATTCTTGAGTTACACATTTTATTTCAGAAACCATTTTCATGTTTTAAATGTGTGTCGAATTATTTATACTGTATCTATAAATACGAAAAACCGATCACCTCCCAGGCCAAACCTCTACACCTACAACCACGAAGTCTGGCACGTACGATCCATCCACAACGTAGGTAACCATAAGAAAGGATTTTAGGAAATTCCAATAGGGATCCACCCCACGGAGAGTCAAAGTTCCATCCATTGTTATTCTTATGGACATTCACTTTGGTTTGAGGTAATGAAAATTCAAGCAACTGATCATGATTCGTAGTAAATCCGCGCGTTAACTAAAAATTCAGCACACACCAATGGTTTTATTCCAGGGTGAAACCGGGTACGATGGTTGCTAGTATAATATACAGCTCAAAATTTTCAACAGGCTTTTACATAGATATTGACTAAATTATATTTTGTGTTGCCCTTCAAAATTATGTTTCCCTTAAGGCTCTTATAAACCAAAAGCTGTCGGAAGCAACCGTGAAGATTGATCCCGTAAGCGCTTATAAAGCAATTTTATGTTACAGCAAGCCAACTAAATTCTATCAAAATACATTTAGAGTTAAGCATATAAATTAGTTATTATTTGCAGATAAAACCAAATTCTGTATATACTTAACAATTGAAATAATTCCGGTTTCTATTAACGGTTTAATTATTCGAAATGAATTATTCTATTGCATTAAGGAGTTCTAATACACCTTCAATTTGGCACAAACCCCTACTTTATTTCAACAGGTCATGCGAGGAATTTACGCTTATTGAAAGAAAGCTTTTACTCTGGAACAAAACTCCCAAGCTTCTGACAGAATCCCGTGGGTCCGTGATGAAGCATTAATTTTATGAACAAAATCTGTACCACACAGTTTCACTTTAAGTATATAAGGAACCGTTAAAGTGTAGGTTCCTTCAGTTTATTTTCAAAAGAGGGTTTTACCACAGACTGTTTGAAAACGAGCTTCCAAACAGTAGCATCATATATGTTTAATGCCACACAGTAAATCAACTATAGAAAACATCGACATAAACCCGATATAAATCCACTGGAACGGTCGGTTTAGGGAAACCGATGTAATTACTAATCGCTCAAACACAAACGGGTGATTTCGTGTTCAATTAATAGCAAATAAGATTATATCGTGTTTGATTACAGCAACGCTAATCAGGTTATAGCCTCGCCTGTGAACGCTAGACACACGTTGGGCAACGCGCTATTACACCAACCCATCGATCAGCTGTTGCTGTGTAGTTGTGGTAGTGGCCAAACTGTATCGGTCAGCTGTCGCTGTAGTTGTAGCAAGAAGGTCTATTGGCAATGCTCAACGAGGTAAATATATAGAGGTTTCTCCTGAAGTTAAAAACTGTAGCCTTCAAGCTGACTGCCATTTTGACCCTATGTCAACTCTGCTCCCATGGCAACAACCAATCAAATCCTCTCTTCACAAGCTATGATCGGGTCTATCGGACTATTAGTTTTTGGCCAGTTTTAGCGAATTTCCCCTATAGGGAAGAAGCTATTACCGTAGTCGGCATGGTAAGACCTAGGCCCGGGACCATGATAACTTTTCGTTTTGAGGTCCCCAGACCCCAAAAACACCATTCGTTCGAAACTGTATATATATGTAATACGGTATGTATATACGGTAATAGCTTCTTCCCTATAGGGGAAATTCGCTAAAACTGGCCAAAAACTAATAGTCCGATAGACCCGATCATAGCTTGTGAAGAGAGGATTTGATTGGTTGTTGCCATGGGAGCAGAGTTGACATAGGGTCAAAATGGCAGTCAAAATCGCACCCACGGACACACACACACACACACACACACACACACATATATATATATATATATATATATATATATATATATATATATATATATATATATATATATATATATATATATATATATGTGTGTGTGTGTGTGTGTGCCAAATTTCACGTTTGTACCAAATTTCATCAAAATCAGACCTTTTTTACGAGAGTTATCACACCCACGGACACACACACACACACACACACACACACACACATATATATATATATATATATATATGTGTGTGTGTGTGTGTGTGTGTGTGTGTGTCCGTGGGTGTGATAACTCTCGTAAAAAAGGTCTGATTTTGATGAAATTTGGTACAAACGTGTAAAACAGCATTTATGACTTTGAGTTCGAAAACCAAACGGATCGAGCTATCCGAAGGGGTATTTTGGGGGGGTTTTGTACCCCAAAAATGGGTTTTTTGAGTTTTTTTACATACAATTTTTGAAAAAGTCAAATTTTATTTTCTCCATTCGAATCAGCTTAAAAAGACGCACAATTTGATGTTTTAATCATTGCTCTACGTCAATTGGTTACTGAGATATTGAAAGTGCTAAACACAGTACGTTGTCCAATGTTATTCTTATGGAGGATAAGACAAATTGTATATCTCGTTTATTTATCAACTTATCCTGACGAAACTTGGTATATTGTTTCATTTCATTGTGGTCTATTGATATTTCCACAAAAACCCATTTTTTGCCCGATAGTTCCCGTAGCAGCAAACCTGCATACTCAGCCCCATGTTATTCTTATGGAGAATAATTAACGTGTTATCTCCTTTAATTATGAATATAAATTAGTATAACTTGGTACGTGGCTTTACCTAGTTGAGTTATATTGATATTTGTATAAAAGCCCATTTTTAGTGTTCCTTATTTCAGCAAACTTGCATACTCAGCCGCCATGTTATTCTTATGGAGAATAATTAAAATGTCATAAATCGTTTATTTATGAATGTATATTGATGAAAATTTTTATGTGACTTTATGTGGTATCAAGATAAATTAATAAGCATTAGAAATTCGCTGAGTACGCAGGTTTGCTGCGACGGGGGTATTTTTGTTTACATTATCCTCCAGTGAGGCTTCACTTTTTCAACACGAGGCGAGACCTCTGTATATATTCATCTCGTTGTTAATACTGGAGACACCACTGCTTAACAATGTTTGTCGAAAAAGCGAGCCGGTGGTTTTGTCAGGTTGGTACACTGGAGAGGCAAATTTATCGTTCTTTTAACTGCAGTAAATGGTTGTTTAAATCTTTTAAGTGAATCTACTCATGCAAATACTGGAATGAAAGTAATCTAAGCTGGAACAAAATATGTTTTTAGTTTGATTTATTCTTGCCTTTAACTATGATGAACTATTAACAAATTAGTATAGACAAGCATTGACTATAAGTACTGAAGTAGACTTCTCATTGCCATTGCAAAATCTGTCCCTAGTTTTGTGTGTGCCAGGATTCAAAGTTGGCGTAGTTACACCAATCACCATCAGAGTGTACTTCTGTCAACTGTTACTTATCTATCCTCTCAAGGATGGGATAATACAACAGTTGGTGTGTCAGGAAGCAAACATAAGTTAGTTTTCACTTGCTTTCTGGGAAAAGTCAACGTAAATAACTAAAATAAATAGGCCTAGTTGACAGCAGCACAATATGTTCGTGACATAATCAAATTACGTCCACTTCAAATTCTGGCTAACACTGAAAGTGGCACAGCTGGGCCATATAGATGAGATGTCTCCTTCAGTATACATAGCCAATGATACATGTTTATTAGTTTTAAAATCATGAATAATTATTCCTTTAATTCTCTTTGTTACTCGTACGATTTTAGAAATTTCCCTCACCAAAAATATGAACGGATCGCAATTTAGTTGATTAGTGTTGTCACCAATATTACCAGTATACTCTTTGAATTGTAGTTGTGGAAGTATCCTGGCTGAAGAATCAGTCGGTCTTAGTCAGTAACAAGGCTACAAAAGGTATCTCATCCATTCTACACTCATCCATAATTAATATTCGCCTTAAAATAAGCCCTAGTTGCGTCGGCGTCTTAGACAATGATTTAATGATTGTGTCGGTCAGCTGTTGCTGTTGCGTAGTTGTATTAGTGGCATTACTGTGCCGATCAGCTGTTGTATAATAATTGTGGTAGTGGCAATACTGAACCGATCAGCTGTTGTATAGTTGTGGTAGTGGCAGTACTGTATCGGTCACTGCGAGTCTGTTAGGTTAGGTTTTCAATTATAAGTGATCCCAGATAGCGAACCGCCCGCAGCCGCTGCCGCATTGTCCGATCCTGATGAAATTATGTGATAGTATTTATATAGTTATTTAATAACGTACCGGGTTTCTCCATAATGGATGTAATTTAAATAAAGTTATTCCGATGAAGATCCGGACCTAACTGTTTACGTGGGGTTATTGAATCCTGCCCCACAAGGCGTTCCACACGGCTTTACGACGGTAAACAATGCGCTTACTTGTGCCCCATGGCTCGAGATTCTCGATAGAATTGTTCGTCTAAACGAGAATTTTCTATTACTCCTTTATGGGCTGTTTTCATTGGTTCAGAGAATTTATTACTCATTTGTTTTCTATTTGGTGTAAATCCAACGATAATTTCCTCCAACTTACGGAAATGAATCATTAAAAGCCTTCTCAAAGAATTAAAGAATGCCAATTCAATAATATTCCCACAGTAAATTTTCCAACATGTAATTTTAAACTCAAATTAATCAATCAACTATTTTGCAGCACGAGCGTATTAGAGAATGCGTTCTGATCAGGAATACGTTTTAAAATCTGGACTTAAGTTACGTGGCTTCAGGAACACAACAGTTCGCAGGGATAAACGAGTTCGCACGCAGCACGCTGACGTGAGGGAAGTGAATTTCCACATAAAAACTTTTAAAACTCAAAATCAATACATTTGTCAAATTTTTATTGAAATCTGAAAACACTGATTTTTTGGCTGTTCTGATACTCCTGGTTTCATTTACTTGCAAAGCTGGGAATACAATTTTGCGTATAAGGTTAGGATAAGGTCCAGACAGCCTTGAAAGTAGACGTAAGGTTGTTGGGGATGGTAAAAGTACTCTAACAAAGAAATAACAGGCTTTTCTAGTGTAAAACCCCCCATAAGACAACGTACTGTGTTTGTTCGATACACATATTTTTAATAACTCGGTAGATATTTATGCTAGAATGACGAGAGAGGGCTTCAAACTTTCGCCTCTCTAATCCCATCTCTTCCCATCTTTTTCCATGCTTTGATTTTACATCTGGGGCTTTTCTGATCCATTTTGGGCCCAAAAACTCGAAATTTGAAAGCTTAATCCCCCAAAAAAGGGGTTTAAAGTTTTCCGATTGTTTTGCCCAACGAACTTGTCCAACTGATTACAGAAAGGAACGTCCCTACCAAATTTGAAGTAAATCGGACAAAAAATGCGACCGCTAGAGTGCAAAAACATATATATATATGTGTGTATATACATATGTCTATATATATATATATATATATATATATACAATTTTGAACGACCCCCTAAAACGTGTTCAGGGGGTCACGATAGGAACTTCTATGGTGGTCCCGGGCTTAAGTTTCACCGTGCGGGTCATGCTAATAGTTCACTAACCGAAGGAAATTCACTAAAAATAAGTAGCGATTTCAGTAAGTAGAATGTCGACATCGCAAATATTAGACCGTTAATAAAGTTGTAATTATTAAATAATGTAGAATAAGATTTATCAATTAGTATTTGTGAATCAAAGTTTTGCTCACAGAAAAAGCTAAATATATTTTGCTCTTTAAACTGAGTCAAAGTCAACAATGTCGGATAATCCATTGAGGAGGGACAGGCTTTGAAAGTTAACATTGACCTTATAGCTCCGCGGCCTACTCTACGGAAAAATCTGCGCAGCTGTGTGAAAATACATTGTTATAATGGGGAAAAGAAGCGTTGCGGAGGTCCGCAGGATCCCTGTTTGCGGCTACGATAATTATGTTATCAACATACTATACTCGGGATTTGATAGAAGAAAGTTAATTCTACTCATGCTAGTTTTTAGAATTTCAAAATAATGTTTCTGTCTTATGTTGTTGTAGTTTGAAAAGCTCATTGTTGTGCATTTAATAGAGCTTGTAAATGCAACTATATTAAAAATTAAAACGTAAAAAGTTACATTTTAGAAAATATTATAGCCTACTTTTTAATATTATAATTTAGATCAAGGTTTTATGTAGCAGCTGTAAATAGGCATCCAGTAAACCCAACTCTGCGCGGAAAGGGTAGACCTGAGCCTTATAGCAGATGTCTCCACCTCATAAACAAAAACTCTTCTCCCTCCAAACTCAATTCTCATGTTAACGCTACTTCTGACAGATAACAAGGAGCGAAATGAAACAGTTTGGTCTCGTGAGGCGTGAAGCGCGAGGCAGTACCTCACGAGGCGCCTCATTACCGCACACAATGACACATCCAGCGTCACAGAGATGAGGCGGCGTCACGAGATGAGGCCACGACAGGCGCCTGCCCCACGCCCCGCAATACCTGCAGAGCACACGCCGGCGCCGCGGCGCAACGCTGGGGCAACACGATGTTCCTTGGAAGGGGCAGCTTGGAAGGAATATTGCATTTATTTTGATCTAAGTGTATAACAAGAGATTCTGCTAGGAACCATATATGCAGTTTATAACTCATTTTCAACACTCCCCCCTCCCCACTATATTAGACAACATTGATGTTTTACCATCTAGAGTGGATAAAAGTGTTAAATTAGATTATTGACAACATCTTGAAGATTCTATGAAAATTTACCTGGAAACGTTCGAGATTTGCTAACTTATAAATATAAATAAGCTATGGTTGTTCAGTAAATTTTTATTCTTTTGCAGAATATAGAGAAGGAAACTGGGCAGCGTTTTGTATAGCCTGGTTAGGTCCTATTGTTTTAGGCTTATGTATTTGTACAAAATATTATTGGACAAATAAATGTCTTATCTTATAACGTCGAAGTGTACCTCCTCCTTTATTCTCTATTAAGTTCCCTAATGAATCCAAATAAAACACAAAATATAAACAACTGTGCACAGATTAAAAAAAAAACAACATAAAAACAACTTCTAGATCTTCAAACCTTCTTCTTACCTTTCCCTCATAATAGTGGCCAAATTAATTGACAGTTGGGCTGTAGCCAATAGCATGGCTGTTCGCTGTTACTGTTGTCATTTTACCATAGAAAATTTCACTCGGATGTTATTCGATCAGCTTGAGTCGTATTTTGGCAATGCAGTACATCTACTATTGGCTGATCTCGGTTAATAGCCCGGCAAACCACGCCCTCAACTGGCAATTTATTTGGCCGCTATTATAGACGCACCTACCCTCTCAATGAGTGCCTTTGTTCAGCTATGACAAACATTAATCTCCACAAGGATGAGAGAATTAGAAAATCAATTGAACGATCTCGTGCCATCTGTATCTGAGATGATGGTCGGTCCGGACGACGCGACGCGGCGTGGAAAGAAGTAATTTAGGCAAGTACAGTAAGACTGAAAATGAAATACCCCCGTAGCAGCAAACCTGCATACTCAGCGAATTTCCAATGCACATTAATTTATCTTAATATCACATAAAGCCACATACCAAGTTTCATCAATATACATTCATAAATAAACTATTTATGCCATTTTAATTATTCTCCATAAGAATAACATGGCGGCTGAGTATGCAGGTTTGCTGAAATAAGGAACACTAAAAATGGGCTTTTATACAAATATCAATATAACTCAACTAGGTAAAGCCACATACCAAGTTCTATTAATTTATGTTCATAATTAAAGGAGATAATACGTTAATTATTCTCCATAAGAATAACATGGGGCTGAGTATGCAGGTTTGCTGCTACGGGAACTATCGGGCAAAAAATGGGTTTTTGTGCAAATACCAATAGACCACAGTGAAATGAAGCAATATACCAAGTTTCGTCAGGATAAGTTGATAAATTAGCGAGATACACAATTTTTCTTATCCTATATAAGAATAACATTGGACAACGTACTGTGTTTAGCACTTTCAATATCTCAGTAACCAATTGACGTAGAGCAATGATTAAAACTTCAAATTGTGCGTATTTTTAAGCTGATTCCAATGGGAAAGAATCAAATTTTACTTTTTCAAAAATTGTATGTAAAAAACTCAAAAAACCCATTTTTGGGGTATAAAACCCCCCCAAAATACCCCTTCGGATAGGTCGATCCGTCTGGTTTTCGAACTTAAAGTCATAAATGCTGCTTTACACGTTTGTACCAAATTTCATCAAAATCGGACCTTTTTTACGAGAGTTATCGCACCCACGGACACACACACACACATATATATATATATATATATATATATATATATATATATATATACAGTTTCGAACGAATGGTGTTTTTGGGGTCTGGGGACCTCAAAACGAAAAGTTATCATGGTCCCGGGCCTAGGTCTTACAATGCCGACTACGGTAATAGCTTCTTCCCTATAGGGGAAATTCGCTAAAACGATTAAACTATACTTTGAAAATCCATGTAACCTTGACCTTTGCTGGCCTCAATCTCAGAAACTCAGTTATATCAAAACTCTGTTTGCTGAAGTCACTAGGATTTTTTCTTTAAAATTATAGCCATAAATCAATAAATTTGGAGAATAATGAGGTGAGACGGCATTTGAAGTTTAACTTTGGCCTTAAGAAAGGAGCGAGTAAAAACGCAAAATATTTCTTGATTGAGTCCCCCTTTCATAAACGATCTGCAATTACATAAGATTTAAATAAGTGTTTTACGAGCTCTTTGGACAAGATGATGTTTTAAGTATTATAACAATTACGCCGAACAAAATAAATAAAAATTGTCACTTGGGTTTTCATCGTGATGGAAATGTACATTATTTTTAATTTGAGACGAACAAAAAGGCGGAATTCTGTTTTCTAGAGCAGGTAAGGGGCCACATACATATTACATAACGCATTTTTTCGTCATTTCAGACTCCCTTCCCCATGTAACGCACCATAACGCTTGACCATACCCCCTTCCTCGCTCCCCCAATGTGATGCGTAACTCAATCGTAGCAGGCTTTAAAACAGCTTAAACCTTTTAAACATCGTTTCATCCGAAATTTGGAATATGGATTTCAATGAATCATTAAACTTTAAATTACGTTCTTTTAACTAAACATTTTTTTAAAACTTAAATCAAAGCAAAATGTATTCAAACAAACAATACTGTTACTAATAATATGAACAACAAAATAAACTACCTCAGCTAAAACGTAAAAAGTTTAATTTATAACTAATACAAATACAAAAGAACTTAAAAAAAACTGAAAATGTGCGTGGCATTGCGCAATAATGTATCAATCCATGATTTTACACTCTAAAACAACACAAAACATAGGTGAAAAGCAATTCAGAACTTACTCAAAACACGTAATGTATTTATTTTTAGCTTAACTGGTATTAAAATAGTGTAACGGAAGTATTTTGTATATAACTACATCTTAAACCTTGATTTAGATATAAATTTGATTATTTTTTAATTTTGAACGATTTATAACAGTATCAATAGAAACGGGGTGCGCCAGCTCTTAGGGTTAATATGTGTAACGTTGATCTACACCCCCCTCCCCCACATGACGCAGCATAACGCTACACCATACCTCCCCCCCATAAAGTGCGTTACGTAATATGTGTATGGCCCCTAAATCACTAATTCGACTTACTATATTACAACTTTAATCGAGTTGAACGCACCAAAGGGCTTCCGACCTTAACAATGTTTTATTTTTAAATTGTGTTACTAATTTTCAAATACACAAAACAACTAATGTACGACTTTGAGTTATATTTGTTAAGATCAGTCACACACTCAGACCGAGTCATTATAAATTATTTTAAAAATTACAAACTTTAATTTTAAAAATGGTAAACATGAAAGTGGTCTCTGTTAGTAGTGTAACTGTAGTCAGTGACCGAATACGGACTAAGCAGCGAACACTGAGCAGTGAGCAGACAGTCCCGGATAATTCCCCCCCCCCCTCATCACACATGTAAAAGTGTTTATGGTCTCGAGGTGAGAAAGAAACGTTTTAGATCGTTTTTAATACTTTGGAAATTCCATTGGATTAGTCTGGCACAAAAACACCCACTCCGTCGTGGCCGCCGCGTCTCCCGGTCGGGACGGCTCGCTGTGTCCCCCCTCACCGATGAGGTATTGCATATTTAGACTTATTAGCGAATTTGCTATGGGAAGTTGAGTTATTAGCAAGTCCCGTACAAATTTATATCCCGTATAAATTGGACAAGTTCGTTGGGCAACAATTTGTAAACCCTACCCCCTTTTTGGAGGGTTTCAAAAATCAAATTTGGTGTTTTTGGCCTAAAAAGGTTACACATTTAAAATGGAATGCATATAATAAGATGGAACGAAAAAATCAAATAGTTTTAAGCCCCATTTTATAGTTATTGCACAAATATTTAATATTTACTGGGAAGAAAGTACTGTTCCGTTAACAATGATTTAAATACTATCAAAGAGTATTCCAATTTATACAGTTGTATTAAAAATATTTCAGTTGATCTTTATTTTAAATAGAGTGAAAACACGTATATCGAGGCTGATATCCCAAGAATTATTTTTTCCCTAGATTTAGTCTTTATAACTTCCTAAAAAGTCATAAAATATATTTATAATACATGTTTTGTTTTGCAATTTGTGTGGTACTTTGCGCGTTTTCACTTTCAGGTTTTATTGGCATTCCAGTTTAAAATTAAATACCTATCCTCTCTAAAAATATTATTATTCCTCGGTTAAGGTACGGAAAATAAAAGGTTTGTAGAGAAAGAAGCTCTATAAATTGCAGAATCATTCGTGTCTTGGTGATCATGTGTGCTCTTTGCAAATCAGGCCTCACCCAGGTTTTCTAAATAACAAATATATTCTAGGGTGTATGATATTATGTAGGTATTTGTGCATGCAATCGGAGGTTCGCCAGATCGATCCTGATCAAAATTGCAAATCTTGAGAAGGTTCGAAACTGGACCTAGTTGCCATTTGTCATTAGGCTATTAATTAATGATGCTTTCTAAGAACAGGTCGACCTTAGACAGTAACAAGACCAGGGTTTGGACCGTTCTCAATCAAAACGTTAAAAAATGCCACTAACGTAGATTGACACACAAAAAATAGAATAAACGAGTTCGCACGCAGCACGCTGACGTGAGGGAAGTGAATTTCAACATAAAAACTTTTAAAACTCAAAATCAGTCTAAAAACATGAAATCTTAAAACTTAGATTTTTTGGCTGTTCTGATGCTCCTGGTTTCATTTACCTGCAAAGCTGGGAATACAATTTTGCGTATTATAATGTTAGGAGAAGGTCCAGTCAGGCTTGAAAGTAGGCGTGAGGTTGCTGGGGATGATAAAAGCACTCTAACAAAGGAGTAGCAGGCTTTTCTAGTGTAAAACCCCATAAAACAACGTACTGTGTTTAGTCGAAACACATTTTCTTTAATAACTCGGTCAATATTTATGCTAGAATGACAAGAGAGGGCTTAAAACTTTCGCCTTAATAATTCCCACCTTTTTACATGCATTAATTTTACATCCGGGGCTTTTCTGACCCTTTTTGGGCCCAAAAACTCGAAATTTGAAAGATTAATCCCCAAAAAAGGGGTTTGGAGTTTTCCGATTGTTTTGCCCAACGAACTTGTCCAACTGATTACAGAAAGGAACGTCCCTACCAAATTTGAAGTTAATCGGACAAAAAATGCGACCGCTAGAGTGCAAACACATATATATATATATATATATATGTCTCTCTCTCTCTCTCTATCTCTCTCTCTCTCTCTCTATATATATATATATATATATATATATACATAAAATATATATACATATAAATATAATACATATATATATATATATATAAAATTTTGAACGACCCCCAAAACGTGTTCAGGGGGTCACTTAGGAACTTCTATGGTGGTCCCGGGCTTAACTTTCACCGTGCGAGTCATGCTAATAGTTCACTTTCCAAAGGAAATTCACTAATAATAAGCTATTTTATTAACGAATAAACATTAAACATTCTTACATTGAGTATTGGTCTCTAATGGCAAACGATATTGTTTAGACTTAAATATATTTATCAGAATTAATATTCTACAGACATTTTTGCCATCGAAGGGAAAATTGTTAACTGTTTTATACAGTGCTGTATGTTTTATACAGACCCGTTTTCATTAAGCTAACATTTAGCTTGTATCCGGTGTTCTAATCTGCAGTGACAAAAATGAACCGGCTGGCCTTGTTTTATTAAATGATTTCCCGCTCGAGCGGGCCCCGCTACCCCAACCATAAGCTGGCGAAGAAATGGACAAAACCAATCATCCTTTCTTGTAATATTATTTTCAGTATTTTGCCAGGAAAGTATGAATTATAGCGTCGGCAGTCTGGCCTGGGTGGGGAGGGGGGGAGACACTTGTGTGTGGAGCGGCCCTGTTGTATTCCACGTTAGTCAACTGTTGAAATGTTAATGGATTTCAAGCTGCATAACGATTTTAAAACCATGTATACATTTTAAATAGGCTATCAAATTTATAATAAAGGAAATGTATGTTAAAATAGATGTGACACATTGTTATGTCCTCGGTCGATATTTTTTACTCGAAAAATTAACATGCAATATCTAAATTATGATAAGTAAATTTTAATAAAGTCATTATTATTTTTCTTCCCAGGCCGGTAATTCTGGGATGAGTTTGTACTGTTTCTTATCTCACTTAGTTAAATGCCGGAACTGTTTCAAAAAATGGGCCTCACCCCACCAGATAGGACTCTGACCTACTTTAGCTGGTTAAATGATTTCCCCAAAATATTTTATCTATAAGTTCCAGTAAATTGTCAGTTATTGACATGGAATACAAATTATATTATTATCCTTATAGTTATTTCAGCCAAACTACAACATAACAGGCTCATTTTATTGTGAAATTGATCCCACAAAACTGGACTTAAAATAACAAAACCAAATAACAAAGTAAATAAAACCAAGTCAAACCTAATTACCGATACTTTAGCGGGTGGTTAATGTGGTGCAGTGGGCAAAGCGACATAGTCACCATAAAGCGAATGCGCATAACGAATTCGCCAACAACAAAGACAAAAAAGGTAAAGGGGCGAAGTAAGATCGCATACCAGACTGTTGACATAGGTGAATTCGCTGGTGAAATACAACGAGCACTGAATAGAAATCGAGAATAGTCTCTGAATTTCTCTTCTCGCTAAAAAATTCGCCCACAAGTGGTCAGCATCATTCTAGGGGACCCACTCAATGTTGGTCAGTTTTAGAATAATTTTTTTCCATAAACACACCAGTTTCGAACCTCGACCTCATTATCTCAAACCCTCCCACAACTGAGGTGCGCTATTAAATGGAAACACAGCCGAAAACCCATTTACATAAGTAAACCCGATTAAGCGTTTGTATAAAAATCATCCGAACCGCGCCGCGGCCGCGGGGCCGCATTTGTATGCGGGAGTCGGACTACAATTCACAACGCAATTAATTCCATTCTTTATAAGACGTCTTAGCGAACAAAACTTTGGGTTTTGGAATTAATGGCGCGCCGGAGCCCACGCCCGCCGCGGGCAGCCCTTTCCACAATGGCACAGTTATCGGCCTTCGATCGAGTCCTAATAATTACAATTAGCCGATAAGCAGAACCGATCGCTAATGTCCGACACTGGACTTTTTGTTTCCACGTTTCGCCCCAAGAGCGCAGTTTTTTCTCAAAACTGGATGCACGGACTGGCTGGTCCGGCCCACGCGGGGCCTTGTGAACCGCTGTGCGATGTCGATGTGGTGCCGCGTGGAGGACGGTGGAGGATCGCACGGTTGTGAGGTTCGAGCGAGTTATTCGTTCTAGCAGATTTGAGAGGGGGTTCCAGTCATGGGCACCTCCTATAAGGTCAATGATACCAAGTCATTGGCTTCTGCTATAAGGTCAACACTACCAAGTTATCGGCTTCTGCTGTAAGCTCAATATTACCAAGTCATCGGCTTCTGCTGTAAGGTCAATATTACCAAGTCATCGGCTTCTGCTGTAAGGTCAATATTACCAAGTCATTGGCTTCTGCTATAAGGTCAACACTACCAAGTTATCGGCTTCTGCTGTAAGGTCAATATTACCAAGTCATCGGCTTCTGCTGTAAGGTCAATATTACCAAGTCATCGGCTTCTTCTGTAAGGTCAATATTACCAAGTCATCGGCTTCTGCTGTAAGGTCAATATTACCAAGTCATCGGCTTCTGCTGTAAGGTCAATATTACCAAGTCATCGGCTTCTGCTGTAAGGTCAATATTACCAAGTCATCGGCTTCTGCTGTAAGGTCAATATTATCAATATAACATAAACTTTCAAAACCCGTACTCTCATAGGATTATCCGAAATCGTTGATTTATAGATTATTTTAAAGAGCAAAAATACCAAGTGATTTCAGTCAGTTCGATACCATAAATCTGTCGCCCATAAAAAATCGTAAGTATATAATAGTTTGGAATTTTATTGAAAGATTATCATTTGTGATATCGAAATTTCGATCACTAAAATCACTAGGTACTGTGTTATTATATTTTGTATGAACCATAAATTAACGATATCGGATGATCCGTTAACAGGGGCGGTCATCAAAAGTTAACATTGACCTTATAGGGGAAGCAGGCAGAAACGTCAAAGGCTTCAAGACCAAAGCCCCCTCTTGACGAAATTCTGGCTAGAAACTTTGGAAATCTGCCACATAATAAAACTAATCCAAAAAGTCCGAGAAGCTCGGTGCGCTACCGCGGTAACAAATGGCTGCGAGTGTACGTTGTAAATTAGCGGGTATGAAGTTGAAGAATCGGGCTCAGTTTAATTAAAAACAATGCCGTTCGGTTTGGTCGTTATTTCGGAATCGTAGTTAGCCACTTGGCAGCGTACGCCCGCGAGCCATTCTCTCGGGCTGCGACACAAAAGCAGAAATCTTGGCTTGGACGACGCGTCATTTTATTTTTTAACACAATTTACGCCGCTGTCGCGGTCGAACGCCGGTTTTGACACGATAGTGCTTTGAAGTTCGGGTGCTAAAATAACGCCCGGACAGAGCACTTATCATCGGAGGCGATTCGTAAATGTTATTATTGTTCAACAAACTACACCTGTCCGCACTACTGAGAGGTAGGTGGATAGACAGACAGGCAGACAAATAAATGCACTCTTGTAGACATCGTGGTAGGGGGATCCTCGGAGAGCCTTTATGAAGAAGCTGCAGAGAGTAGAGAGAAGGGGTGGCGCCCGTCAGCAACTGTCAACTACTTCGTAACAGAAATGCTCTGAAGTCGCCTTTGAGAAATTGAATAGTATTGAGGCTTCTGTTGTATGTCAGCTTTTTCATTTCCTGGATAAAAAATAAACTGTGATGGATTCAAACTTTTATTTTATTTGTATTTTCCGCTATAACAACTAAATTAGATAGTTTTATAATTATATTAAATAATTACGTTTCAATTCTTGCTTTCAATTTGTGATGTTATTTAATAGTTTAACAGATCAATGTTAGTATTACACAGTGAGACATTACGCAAGACGTCGTGTTACAAATTACAAACATTAATTAATTTTATATTGTTACTTATAAAACGTTTTTTATTATATATAAGTTTCAAATACTAATGTTGGACTTATACAATCAGACATTCTGTGAGACACTGTGTTTAGCTAATGCCAATTATTTAACTAATTAACACCTGTGCAACTAATTAAGTTTAAAAGCAGTCGTTTTTAACAAATAACTTGTAAGTGAAAAGAAACTTCCCTGGCTGATGATTTAGATTTTGTCTTTCGCCTCAAATATCGTACTACAATACATAAAATTAAATATTTACTAGTGATTCCTTATAAACCAGCTACTGTTGTCATAAAAGTTATTTAAAGCAAATTTTGATACTAATTAATGTGAGCTTTGAGTTTCATAAAGTTGTAAGATATGCGAAGTTTTTAAGTTCAAAATATATATAATGAGAATCTTATTCCTACATTACATTACAAAATACATTACATTGGATAATTAAAATATTAGTATAATGATTATATTAAATTTATCTTTTTCAAATAATATTAAAACTGTTTGGTATTAGAAGAAAACAAGCATGAAAATTTTGTTTCTATTGTGCAATATAATAGTAAAATGTAATGTATACTATTAACTAATATTGTTACTTTGGTTCCAAATAATTGGCACTTTTAGTTTAATCTTATAAACTAAAGGTATTTTTAACATAAAATTATATATATACTTTATGCAAATTTTGTACAAGATCTTATTTAATTTATAATGTAATTTATTACGATATAATTTAAATTCCAGTATTTCCAACAACAGTAACATTTTGTTTGAATCCAAAAAATTACTACAGGAAGAATACAACTCGTCCTCACAGCGGGTGGATGTAGTTAAATCAAATTAAAATATGTTATTGCAATTCAAGTGTAACAGTCATTAGCAAACGTCAAGCAATATATATATAAACCAAAACTAAAAAAAAAAAAATACTTAAGGGATACAGAACAGTACGATAACTAATGTTTACCATCTAAACAACCTCTGAAACTGCAATACTACAATTAAATAAACGGTATCAGGAAACTGACACATACTTTCTCCCTTTTAGCCCAACTTTAATGAATAAATTACTTTTTATTCACTAAATATAGAATAAAAAGCACGGTCGAATGTACCGAAAATCTTGTAAACAAGTTGTTTTCAAAAATATCCACCCAAATCCCTGTTTAGGAGGCACTACAGAATCCATCGCTAAACACGTGGTTTTATGAGGGAAAATGCCCCCTATTCCCCCCCTCAGGGTTATTAAGGGACAACACATTTCGAATTTCCTCTGTTGGTCAATGCTAACTTCACAAGCATATCAAGTTTGAAAGAATCGATAAATAAATAAGAGAGAAAAAGTAATTTTTGTATTCCCCATAAGAATAACATTGGACAACGTACTGTGTTTACCGCAAAATGAAAATTTCAATTTTCTCCGCAACCAGTAATCGTAGAATAGTAATTCAAGATACTAAATTATTTAGTTATTTGAGCTCTTTTTAATAGTGAATAGTAATATTTTTTATATTTATGTTTTTTTAATGAAAAATCCAAAAAACTGAATTTTTGATATTTTAAGTCATGTAATTTCTGAACCCGAATTTTACAGAAATGCGGGTGGTGTTATTTTGTTGAACAACTAAAGTTGTACAAGCGAATATAGTTTAATCAAAGTCGTTAGAGCCGTTTTTGAGAAATCTTGACTTTTCCTGTTTTTTGGCGGTTTTTGGAGGATAATTACCCTTGATAATAAAAAATTCCTAAAAATGAAAAATGCCTGGAGATATCGTGGATTAGTATCTACATACCAAATTTCATAAAAATCGGATTATTGGTTAGGGCTCTAGCTCTGAACACATCCACACAGACATTAAGACGGGCAGACAGACAGACAGACAGACATCACGTAAAAATCATTTTGTTGGGTTCAGGTAGCACCAAAACAAATATTTCTACTAACAACTCAAATTCGAAAATTTTGACGAAAACAATACTGTACTTTCTCCATGTACTATGTATAAGGGGGAGAAAGTAAAAGGCTTTCAGATCCTGCTTGAAAATAATCAATTTTACTTCTACCTTCAAACTAAGAAGCTAGGAATTAAGAAGGTTGATGCAATATGATAATTTCTCTTTTAATCATTGAATTTCATCAAATATTAAACCCTACTTCAACGTTGTATGAAATTAAACGAATAACCACTATATCTAACTACATATCATAATGTCACTTTAAAAAAACAAAGACAAAAACAGGTTCTCACTTGAACGGTGTTTGTAAGTTTAATTTAATTAATTGGATGGAGGTAAGTGGGCAGATCAGCAGTGGTGCCACGTGATCAATTGAAATAATTATAGTTGGGCAGTGCGGGGGGGTGGGGGGAGGGGTCATGTTTAATTAGAGGGGATACTTGGAAGTGACCACCAAGGGGAGCCACACACCTTCGCATTTACATAGATACAGCGACCGACCATTAGATGAATAGAGAGATGCAATCGGCACTAACTACGGTACAGGCGGTGCAACTGCAACCGCAACCGCTACTGAAACTGCAGCGGCGCCAACCGTGGTCGGAGCCCAGGAACATGTGAAGGCGTGTTTCTGGCGGGTGGAGACCTCAGTTTGGCAATGCGATTTGGTATAGTTAGATGCATGCTGAGGCTGATGTGAAATAATTTAGTTGCTAGAGGGTTGTTGGGACTTTCCAAGAATGACTAGGATTTTATGTGATTATACAAAAAAAGATTAATATTGGACGTTCGGAAAAAGGGCAGGGTATCGTTAGGAGCTCAATTTGAGGTTGACTAAGAGAATCTGAATAAATAAATGGATACATACTAACAGTTATAAAAGAGTAAATGGTTTATTTCACCAAGAAAAAAGGATAGACTGTCAACAAATGAAACTAACTGGGATTTTATGCTTTGTTTGCATTAAAATATGGGTTTGTTCCGTTTGATTTGTTCCTGCTATTCCATTTACGCTAATGGCGTATTGATCTTTTCACCCATGAAACCCACTTTTTTTATGGACCCCAGTCCACATTCAATTACAGCGATAATAAAGCTATCGGCTAAAACTTATTCAAGCCACTAGTGTTATTTGTGTTTATAAAAGAAAAAATACGTTAATAAACCTGTGGTATTTAACGCATGACTTCTAACTGTATTTATAACTGGCAATCTGTTTTTAACGCAAAATCACAAAAAAACGTAAAAAATAATCTTTGAAAATGACTTGTTTTCTGTATTTTGAATTCAAAAATAAAAAAATAAAAACTTAACTACTATGACATTGAATTTAATTTTAATGTAAATTTGAATTACTTTATAATTTATTTACCGCGACTTTATAAATATATTCAAAGCATAAGATGAAAATGTATTTAATAACCAGAGTGAACACGTCACATCGTTAGCATCAAGTATTCCTTTATATTTTGATATTCAGAGATTCTAGACTTCTTGCTCTATTTTACCAGAATGAAACTGTACTCGTATACATTGATGAAACGTATATATTTCTAACAACATGACAACTGAAACCTATCGCATTAGCAAAATACTGAGTTAAACGATTTTCCTTATTACCAATTGGAATGCCTGGTGACACTTGGTGGACATTCTCCCAGATTCTGTCCACTCTATAGAGATGATGGCCACCGGAGTATGTCTACAACAACGGCTGTGCTCAACGTGGCTGTGATAGCATCGCATTATCACTCACAATACAATAATAGAACAATACAATGCCTCCCATTAACACATACCATCGCATCTACATTCCCCTCTGTCCGACCGACCGTCTTCCTCCCCCCTCTCCTCTCCCCTCTCCTACCCATGGTGTCCGTCATGTCGTCAGTGACATCGCTGACAGATATTTGTTCACTGTAGAAGTGACACATTGTTGTTCAAACCTCA
The DNA here is from genome assembly GCA_963675035.1 of Allygus modestus. Classification (NCBI taxonomy): domain Eukaryota; kingdom Metazoa; phylum Arthropoda; class Insecta; order Hemiptera; family Cicadellidae; genus Allygus; species Allygus modestus. The sequence goes on from OY776112.1 coordinate 323,341,319, forward strand.
TTTTGCTCAATTCGGCCAATTTATAATGTATTGCAACAAGTAATTATTGTTAATTGTATAGCGATAGGTTATAAATATAAGTGTACCAAAACGAATATTTTAATTTGTACACGATAGATTATATATTAAGTATAAAGGGGCTAAGGGACTAACTAATAAGGGGGGGAGGGGGGAGGGTTCGGAATCTAAACGTCTTGACAGTCAGAACATAGATTCTGTACCGACAAGACCCCTGTCATTCGATACCTGCATAAACTTCGTCGTTCAGTCTCAACCTTCTGATATTCTTTCGGAATGAGAGTGAGAGAAAATTTTGCTTCGTAAAGCAAAATTTGTGAAATAACAAATATTTGGGTAGAATTTCTCAAAATATTTTAGGAAATCCTTATTAAAGTTACGTCAAAGAGGCATGTTGAAACAAACAGCCTTTCATACATTGTTCAAAACCATGAAGTTATTTTAATATATTTCTAAAAGAAACCCTTTTCTGTACTACGTTTTGCAATGTCTACATATAAAAACGTAAAGACCTGTTAAACCGACTGCAATATTTATGAAATATTTTATTACTTTTCAAATAATAAGAACGTACTATCAATTACATAATATAAATTTGGTCATTAAATATTTAGTTAATTTTATTATTACTAATTTTTAGGATGAAAAAATAAACACAAAAATGGAGATAGTAATGAGCGATATCACAGGCAGGCCCCGCCTTGCACCTTGACCCACTCAGGAATTTCGCGGGCAGCAGTTGGCAACGGTCCACACAGCATAACAGCTGATTAAACGAGGCTTTCCCAGATCTCAGCTGTCAGTCAGCTGACTAGTACAATCCGGGAACTTGGCGTTCCTGATGGACGGATCGATTACACGTTAGATTGATTGGCTTTCTAGATAATATAAATTGTTTGAAGCCACAAAAGGTTAAAACATGTTTGAGCATCTTGATGTTCCTGAAACCCCTGGGGCGTTATTTTAGAACTCTAATTTTTGTAAAATAATCTTAGAGTTTTAGAGGGGGCTCCAGCCAGGTAACAATTCGCGTTTCTTCTTGCTTCTCCTAAGGCCAATGTTAACGTTCAAATTCCGTTCCTCCTTGACGGATTATCCTATATCGTTCATTTACGGTTCTTATAGAGCGAAAGAACAAAATACCTTCCGATTCCAGTGAACAATATTTTGATACCACATTCAGTTTACAAAAATAATATTAACAAACTATTAAATACTTTATAACTTGGAATTTTATTGAAAGATTACTATTTTTGATATTGACACTTTGCCTACAGAAATCGCAAGGTGTTTTTGCCCTTAAAAATGAGCCGATCTGATAATCCGTTGAGAAGGGATGGGCTTTAAAAGTCAATATTGGCTTTTATAATAAATAAAGGTGTAATAAAAGGCTTTTATTAAACATACCTTTATTTCTACCTGAAAGAGGTAGAAACGCCAAATATTTCGTGACCGGATCCCACGCTTAAATAAGTCTATAAAGTCAATCTGGAAATAACTTATTTTTAAACTATCTGTGTTTATCTAATACAAATGTTATAAATTAATTAATACAAACAGTTTTTCTTCTTGTAACTAAAATGTTTAGATGTATTTAAGGATTCTAGTTGTTTGCTTATCAGCTTATCACAGATTAAATCAACTTTACACAAATCTACAAACGAGGAACATCCGTTAACCACCTACCTGTTAGGCCTACTTTGAAGGTTAAAACTAAAATCGCGTTTTTAACAGGGAATCTGATTTTTCAGGAAGGAAAAGCGAAAACCGTAACATATTGTTTGGAGACTTCGCCTGCCTTGAAACAAAAGTAAAACTTTTTCGGCATCGATTTTCGTCTGACCGCAGTGCCAGATGGGAAAGGATACCGAAGCCCGTGGACCGTGCTGACCGCAGATCAGACAATACAAGCTAACCACAAACATAAATATGGATCTCTTTATTCCTGACTTGAGTTCATGCTTGGACTCAATATCACTGCATCGAGGCAACTAGTAGTTTTATAAAGTAAAGAAGGAGTAATCCATGTGTGTCACTTTTCAACATAAATTTCTTTAAAATAATGTTTGTCTCAACTAAAAAAGGTAAATTAACGCAGCCTGTGGTTTGTACTCTTCTGCATTTTATTTTAACATAATAACCATGTAAACTTGTTATATTGTAATGAGGTTCAATTATTGATTCGTACAACACTTTCGAAATAACTATTTTTTAGTCCGTTAGAAACAAATTTCCAGACATGCCTTTAAGGGTAATTTTGTACATTTAGTTTGAAAAAGGTAAATCGTATCCAAATTTAACAGTTTTGATCTAATTCTATTCATCAAAAACGAAGTCGATAGAGCCAAACAACTCGAAATTATTCGATAAACATAAAGTAATTATCATAACGTAACACCCAGGTGTTAAACCGCTCTCGGTAAATCTGCGTCCCAATGAGAAAATTATAATATCGCTTACACGATGACAAGGCCCGTGTCCGGTATGGTAGAGCAGGAAGTGGCCACAATGATTATATTAGACTAATGGCTAGACCAGTGGTAATCATACCTTCCACACGCGAAGGCCCGTTTGATCGCTTATTAAAAACCGATTTTCACCTGACGTTTTGAAAAATGTCTAGACATTCCCGAATAATTTTGTCTACTTTAGGGCTTTCTCCAAATTCAACTCCTTTCTGTTCTTCAGATTTGAATGTTCTATAACTGGGGATGATTTGAGTGTTGTGATACTATTTATGTGGCGGGTTAATGTAGAAATAACGTCTAAACAAGACTGCCATTTAGTTATTAAAATAGCGGCTCTTAATAGTAATATATAACATAATGGTATTATAATATTGAGGATGGTATTTTATAATCTGGGTTATCTGTGTCTTATTTTACTTTCCATTTTCTGTTTACCGCCTTTTTCAAAATCTAAGTAATTATTTCCGTATCCCTTAATAGTTAGAATTAACATATGTTTCTTTATTTATTGTTATTAAATCAATGGCATTGCATTATTTTTCCTTTGTTAATGTATATATTTTTCTGTAGCTTGTATTATTTTTAATTTTTATTCTTAATTTTAATTAGTCAACTAATTAAATTGTGTACACAGAATATTTACAGAACGCGTCACCATGCACAAGCCCTAATTTCCATAAATAATATCAAATTTATGTGCTAAAATAATTATATTTATTTTAATTAGTAATTAGTATGAATTCATTTATAAAGATTGGAAATACATTTATTTGATTTGATTTTATCGTGTTCAAATTTTATTACACATGTAAGACCAAATCTATGTTTGTAATTCAAAAACACTACCTATACTAATTTAATATAAAGTCGATATTTGTTTGAAATGTATTATTAATAATTGTTCAAAAATACGCCCGCAAATTAATTTTAGTTTGAAAAAAGAAAACTAAACTGGTAATAGAAATAGCAAATAGGTAGCAAGATAATAATATGCAGTTAGACAGTCAGTTATTAATAACTCATTAATTTTCAACCGGCTGGAGCAGATAATGCGCCACCTGTAAATTCCGTACATTTTATACCCAAACAGTTTTTTTGATTAAAAATATATTAATGCAATTTTGCAATCTTTAAACGACTTGAGTTAAAGGAATGTTTTACACAATATTTGTTTTCAATACAAAATACACTTTTGTTTGAAGTTTCTACGTTGAAACTTCTGAAAAAAGTATAAAAAAACGTAAAAACCCATACTTTTAGATCAGTTTTAGGACCTATTTATAAGATATTTGTAGTTATTTAAACCCATTAAATCATAATGCCAAATTTGTGGATGAACCTTTTAAACATCCTTATTGCTTAACATTCTTGCAAACTGCCCCTGTGAGATCTTTGTAATATTTGAACTTATTACGCTTAACAAATCTGCGTTGCGTCACGCAAGGGAAGATTGAGGGAAATGCTGTAACGTACATCGCGTAACGGGGGGAAGGAGTGCGTTTTAAACAGCTAAGAAATGTGTTATGCAATTTGTGAGGCCACAATAGGGTTTCCAATAATTCCTCAGTGTGTAGCCATATTTAGTTTACGTAGGATATTACATTTGATTAACACGTCACGATTACTGACTCGGAAATTAATTTTAGATAATCCGAGGTAAACCTATCTGCAAATAGCTGAACCACATTGCTTTCATTTCCTCTCGATACTCGAGCGTATCAGTTCTTTGATATCCTCTACACCTCCTCCATTACCAGTCCTTATCCTTATCGATCTCTTTGGTGCCCGTGGCGGCGATTAGAGCGATACTTTCCCCAGAGCTAAACAAACAAACAGGGACGCTATCTCGCGGCAATGGAAGGTCTGGTGATGAAAGGTTATTCCCAATAAACCCATCCGACGGTTTTGTAAATCATCCGCAAACAAGGCGGCGGTTGTCGGTGTCAGTATCTTCTGGAGTCTGTCAGTCAGCGCTGGTTTACACAATAAATTCCTCCGGGACTTTTAAACCGGACAGCTCGAGTGCCTCAACGGCTTTATGCCCTCGATTATGACGTTTCTGGCTCTCCATTCCCTCCTCCTCCCCCCTCATGCACTTCACTTCGCTCTTCTTTTGATCGGCGACTTGTTCAAAACGGTTATGAATTCATATCGAAATGTTCCCATGCGTTTCAGTTGTTCGAGAGCTCGGGAGAAACTGTTCGATTGTTTGAATGTCAGTTTTCGACTGAACCCTTTTGACTAGTTTTTTCATTTGCTACTTTCAGACGATAAGTGAATATGCAGCGAGTGCTGCTTGAAACCATTGTAATGACAGCGCGTTCTTTGTAGATGGAAGTGTTTCGCAACCCGGTCCCAAATAGTTTTCGTTGTTAAAACATTATGAAAAGCGCGATAGCTAAAAAAATAATTAAAAAACGCACCAATCTTTATTCTAAAAGATCGAAAAAAATTCGAATACAAATTACAAAACTGTTGAAATTTCTCCGTCAAACCTGGATCTCTCACTTTTGAGCTTTTCATAAAATTATCTTAAAACAGTTAAGCGTAAGCATGTCATTCTTAGCATGTCATTCTTGTTTTCGTCAACATTTTCAAATTTGAGTTGTTTGTGGAAATATTCGTTTGGTGCTCCCTGAACCCAAAAAAGTGATTTTTACATGATGTCTGTGTGTCTGTCTGTCTGTCTGTATGGATGTGTACAGAGCTAGAGCCCTAACCAATGGTCCGATTTTCATGAAATTTGGTATGTACGTACTAATCCACGATATCTCCAGGTGTTTTTTTCATTTTTTGGAATTTTTTATTTTTAAGGGTAACTATCCCCCCAAAACCGCCAAAAACATTAAAAATCAAGATTTCTCAAAAATGGCTCTAACGATTTTGATTAAACTTTAGTCGTTTGTAGAACTTTAGTTTTCCAACAAAATGATACCACCCGCATTTCTGTAAAAATTCGGGTTCGGAAATTACAAGACTTAAAATATCAAAAATCCAGTTTTTTCGATTTTTCATAAAAAAACATAAATATAAATACCCCGTCGCAGCAAACCTGCATACTCAGCGAATTTCCAATGAATATATAACATAACACATTAAAACACTTAACAGGATTCATAAGAAATGTATTCACAAACAAGCGATATTTAAAATATTAATTATTCTCCATAAGAATAACATTGGGGATGAGTACGCAGGTTTGCTGCAACAAGGCACACAAAATAATGGGTTTTTATGCAAATATCAATAGAACTCATCTTAGTGAAGTCACATACCAAGTTTCATCCATATACATTCATAAATAGCGATATATAACATTTTAAGTATTTTCCATAAGAATAACATGGGGACCAAGTACCTAGGTTTGCTGCTACAGGAACCATAGGAGAAAAATTTTTTTGTGCAAACAACAATAAACCACAACCAGATGAAGCAATATACCAAATTTCACCAGTTTATGTTTATAAATAAGCGAGATATACAATTTTTCTTTTACTCCATAAGAATAACATTAGACAACGTACTGTGTTTAGCACTTTCAACATCTCGGTAACCAATTGACGTAGAGCAATGATCAAAATACCAAATTTTTTAAGCTGAATTCAATAGTATAAATTAAAATTTGATTTAAATTAAAATTACATGTGAAAACCCCAAAAAAACACATTTTTGGGGTATAAAACCCCCCTTCGGATGGTGCTATTCATCTGGTTTTGAACTCGTTCAAATAAATGGTACTTTACACATTTGTACCAAATTTCATTAAGATCGGACCTTTTTTACGAGAGTTATCGTGCTTACGGACACACACACACACACACACACACACACACACACACACACACACACACACACACACACACGCATATATATATATACATATATAAAAATTTGAACGAATGGTGTTTTTGGCATCTGGGGACCTCAAAATGAAAAGTTATCATGGTCTCGGGCTTAAGTCTTACCATGAGACCTACGGTAATAGCTTCTTCCCTATAGGGGAAATTCGCTAAAAATATTACTATTCACCATTAGAAAGAGCTCAAAAAAACCAAATAATTCAGTATTTTGAATTACTATTCTGCAATTACTAGTTGTGGAGAAAATTTATATTTTTATTTTAAAAACGCAGTACGCTGTCCAATGTTATTCTTAAGGGGAAATGAAAAATTACTATTTCTCTCTTATTTATTGATCAATTTCGTTCAGACTTGATATGCTTGTCAAGTTAGCACTGACCAACAGAGGAACTTCGAAATATGTTGCCCCCTAATAACCCTGAGGGGGGAATAGGGTTCATTTCCCCTCTTAAAACCATGTGTAGCGATGGATTCTGTAGTGCCTCCTAAACAGGGATTTGGTTGAATATTTTTTTAAACAATTATTTACAAGATTTTCTGTACATTCGACCGTGCTTTGTATTCTGTATTTAGTAAATAAAAATTAATTTATTCATTAAAGTTGGGCTGAAAGGGAGAAAGTATGTGTCAGTTTCCTGATACCGTTTATTTCATTTATCTTTATCTAGAGATGCAGACAACTGCCCAGGACTAGTCCCAAGGATGCGATGGAGCTCGCGTGTATCATGCATCCTACCGCCGCCACTAACACTTGTAATGGTTGCGTTTACTATCACTTTGATTGGGCACCGGAGTACAACTGCTATCTAAAAATGGCAATAGCTCATGACAATTTTATGACCCTATTCAAATAAATCTTTCTTCCCAATGAAATCTTAGAACTTAAATCGGCCACGTTGATTACGTCGCGGATTGAACAATCTTACGTGCAGTACAATAACCAGCTGTTGACGATAATCTTGCTCTTACGTAATTGTGATTGTTATGTTCTTGCTCCTACGGATGAATGTAATATCGTATGTAGTATGGGTGTTTATTTATATTTATGGATGTAATGCGACAAACTAATGAATCTAGATTCGTGAGAAAGAACTTGAAATGCTGACTTCTCAGGTGCGAGTACCTTTGAGTCTCTTCCACCGAGAACTTCAGGCAAGTTCGATTGTAATTATAAGTAAGTATCTCAAACACGTCAGGCTCATAGTTGGTCAAATGTTTGGATTGATTTATTAGTGAATTTCCTATGGAAAAGTAAACTATTAGCATGACCCGCACGGTGAAACTTAAGCACATGACTACCATAGAAGTTCTTAACGTGACCCCCTGAACACGTTTTGGGGGGTCGCTAAAAACTGTATTTATATATATATGTGTGTGTGTGTGTGTGTGTGTGTGTGTGTGTGTGTGTGTGTGTGTGTGTGTGTGTGTGTGTGTGTGTGTGTGTGTGTGTTCGCACTCAAGCGGTCGCAATTTCTGTTCGATTCACTTGAAATTTGGTAGGAACCTTCCCTTCTGTAAACGGTTGGACACGCTCGTTGGGCAAAACAATCGTACAACTCTAAACCCTCTTTTTGGGGATTTTAATTTCTCAAATTTTGAGTTTTTGGGCCCAAAAACGGGCAGAAAAGCCCCTAATTTAACATTATTGCATATTAAACTATTGTATGTAAAATGCCAATAGTTTTAAGCCCTCCCTCATTATTATAGCGTAAATATTTACCGAGTTATTAAAGAAAATGTTAATTGTCAACACAGTACGTCGTCTTATGGGGATTTTACACTGAAAAAGGCTGTTTTTCATATCTTGATATAGTTTTATTGCCCCCAATACCCCTATACGAACTTGTTATCCTGACTATACCTCCTCCTAACCTTATAATGTACAACATTTCCATCCTAATAGTCAATTTAAATATAACCAGGAGCATCAGAACAGCCAAAAATAACATTTTTCAGTTTTAAAAATTGTTACCAGTGTTTTTTTAAATCCTTTATTACATTTTTTTAAAGGTTTTAATGCGGAAATTCACTTCCCTCACGTCAGCGTGCTGCGTGCGATCTCGTATTATTTTTACAACGTATTATGATTTTCAGTGTCGTCTGGCGTTTTAGTTACAGTCACGCCTAAACTAAACTAATGATGACAAATTTATAGATTTGCCTCATTGTAGAAACTAGATTTCCAGCTGATTTCAGTTTTAAAATTAAAGCTGATCAAATTCCAATAAAGTATTTTAAAATGTGTTTGTACTAACATTTATTTAATTCGTGGCATGAACAACTAATTTTTCCTCCAATTTTCACCGAGACCTTCCAATCAATGATGCAGTTCGTGGGTGTCAGTCTTATGGTTTTCTAAAAGGTTTCTAGGACGGTTTGAATTTATATATAGACTAGCCTTTGGCAACAGCAGCGTTTGTTCCCTGATTTCGGTTCAGTATTCAACCCAACTCAACATAGCTGATTAAATTCCAATATTTAAAAATATGTTTTATCTTGACATTTTATTTAAACAAATATTACACTTCTAATTATCTCATCTAGACCTTCCATTCAGGTATATGGTTCATGGGAGGCAGACTTATAGTAATTGAAAATGTAGGTATTACCTTGTTCAATATCTTTGGTGAGGTGTGGAACACTACATGTTTCGTGGCAACTGCTACATCTTCAGGTGATCCTCTATAGTGGATCCAGTAGTAAGAAAAGTGAATTCAGACTAATTTTCTCAAAGGTTTTTAGGGTGGTTTGGCTTTATTAGTGAATTTCCTTTGGAAAGTGAACTATTAGCATGACCCGCACGGTGAAACTTAAGCCCGGGACCACTATAGAAGTTCCTAACGTGACCCCCTGAACACGTTTTGGGGCGTCGTTCAAAATTTTATATATATATATATATGTGTGTATGCACTCTAGCGGTCACATTTTTTGTCCGATTAACTTCAAATTTGGTAGGGACGTTCCTTTCTGTAATCAGTTGGACAAGTTCGTTGGGCAAAACAATCGGAAAACTCTAAACCCCTTTTATGGGGGATTAATCTTTCAAATTTCGAGTTTTTGGGCCCAAAAATGGTCATAAAAGCCCCAGATGTAAAATAAATGCATTTAAAAAGATGGGAATTAGAGAGGCGAAAGTTGTAAGCCCTCTCTCGTCATTCTAGCATAAATATTTACCGAGTTATTAAAGAAAATGTGTATTGACTAAACACAGTACGTTGTCTTATGGGGGTTTTACACGAGAAAAGCCTGTTATTCCTTTGTTCTGAGTACTTTTATCATCCCCAGCAACCTCACGCCTACTTTCAAGCCTGCCTGGACCTTCTCCTAACATTATAATGCGCAGAATTGTATTCCCAGCTTTGCAGGTAAATGAAACCAGGAGCATCAGAACAGCCAAAAAATCAGTTTTCAGATTTCAATAAAAATTGGAATACATGTTTGTTTTTACACATATTTTGAGTTTTAAAAGTTTTTTTGTGGAAATTCACTTCCCTCACGTCAGCGTGCTGCGTGCGAACTCGTTTATAGATAAGTATGATGTTTGATCATCAAAGTCTAATCTATGAAATCTACTAATCCCAACAAAGTCTGAAAGCTAAAGTCCATGTGACCCAGAACGTGGAATCATCTCGCTGTTTGTAATGACGGTGTTTGACTCCAGAGTTGATCCGGCCCTTGGCGGGCGATGACACTCGGTGCATCCAGATACAGAACTATTGATTGCGCTACTGATAGCGGTGGTCGGACGTGTTGTGGCCGCTCCAATCACGCTGTCCGGCACGTTCGCCCCCGACATCGACACATCGTCATTCCATCACACTGCTATTAGCCTTAGCCACCTCGCGTCTTGTTTCATCTTCTCCTATTTCGTTAAAGATAGTGTTTTTTGATCTGTCGACCGCTCCTTCTGGAGCTCGTGATAAATAGCCCGCTGTTATTGTGGAGGAATGCTCTCTCGAGGATACCTAGTTCGGAGAGACGTTGATTTTAGATTCTATAAGATAGAGGAACTTTTTCTGTGAAGTTGAAATAAGTTAAAGTACTATCCAAACTTTGACTACAAATTAATTATATTAATGTTGGTTTAATGCGTTTACTTGGCGTTTTTGTTATTTTCGTATTGTAGGCTACTCTTTTTAACTTAATTTATTCGATAATTAAATTAAATCACTTATTCGTATTAATTCGTAATCAATCACGAAATTATTGTGCAAGCATTTTATTTACTGCCCTTATATAAATGTTCATGAAAAAGGACAATAGCCTTAAAATGTTAAAATGTAATGGAAACAAAAGTTTTTAATACAAGGATCTACAATAATGTCGACGTTATTATATTTTGTATTTAATTAAACACACGTAAGACGATCAAGGTTATTAATTTTGCATTATATCCCCTAGGTCTTACAATGTTATTTTATAAGATAATTTAACAGTTTGTCCTCGCCGTGCAATGTACATTGTTCCCCTTGGACGACTAACACGATTATTACTCCAAAAACTTATTGGGCTTATTAAAATTAAAATATTTATTCCTTTTTTTAGTTTAAAAAAATAGTTTAAAAACCTTCAGAACTCGAAATAACTTATTCGTTGAAAACTGTATCAGATAATACCTTTTACCCTAGTACACCTCACACCCTAATTGAAGCCTGGACTTTATCGGTGGTATAATTTAATAATTCTATTAGAATAAAATGTTAATCATTTACCTTGGGAATGACGAAATACATTTCAAAACCGCGCCGATATCCGCCCGGCCACGGGAGCAGCCGCCTGGCCTCCACTCCGGGCAGTAAGTTATGGCGCGACCCGCCCAGCTAATTTGGAAGCGCCCCGGGTCCGGGGAGAATTAGTGGAGGAAACTGAAATACTTTATTTTTTAAAAGCTAATAACGATTCCGCAGTTCGATCTTTAATTACACAATGTAGCTGGGGGCCCCGCACGGTCGGGCCCGACGCTCTCGCTGTCGAAGATGAACAGTCTCCGGAGAGTCCAGTGAAATATTTTAGCAAGAAAAATGGCGTTACTACCGCGAGGAGTAAAACCCTTGGACCTGGAGTTCAGACACGTTTCAAACATTGTGCGTTATAAACACATGATGACAGTCAAATCAAGTCTGTTAGCATGTCCAACGTTCCAGGCGTCAATCCCACAAAAGTGGACCATCACCTGTCACTGTCATATTGAAATAATTTCATAGTTTGAAAGTCGTGGTTCATTTACCATTAGACTATTTTTGTTAATTCGTTTTGGAAGCAAATTTATAGAACTTACATTTTGATAGTAATGCATTTGTAATTTAACGTACATATGTCAAATAGGTCAAGGTCTTTTGATACTTAAGCAGATTTTACACATAGAATACATTACAATAAATTTGTTATACTTTTGATTAAAGTTATAATGTGTAATCGCGTGCAAAACCTCGTCGAGTGTGTTAATTATAAAATAACATTTAACAAACTGGTAGCGCACCTTATTAGTGAATTTCCGATGGAAAGAGAACTATTAGCATGACCCGCACGGTGAAACTTAAGCCCGGGACCACCATAGAAGTTCCTAACGTGACCCCCTGAACACGTTTTGGGGGTTCGTTCAAAATGATATATATATAATATATGTGTGTGTGCAGGTACGCTAGCAGTCGCATTTTTTGTCCGATTTACTTAAGATTTGGTAGGGATGTTCCTTTCTATAATCAGTTGGACAAGTTCGATGAGCAAAACAATCGGAAAACTCTAAACCCCTTTTTTGGGGATTAATCTTTCAAATTTCAAGTTTTTGGGCCCAAAAAGGGTCAGAACAGCCCCTGATGTGAAATTAATGATTGTAAAAAGATGGGAATTAGTGTGGCGGAACTTTTAAGTCCTCTCTCGTCATTCTAGCATATATATTTACCGAGTTATTAAAGGAAATGTGTATTGACCAAACAGTACGTTGTCTTATGGGGGTTTTACATTAGAAAAGCCTGTTAATCATTTTTTGGTGTACTTTTATCATCCCCAACAACCTCATACCTACTTTGAAGCCTGACTGGACCTTCTCGTAACCTTATAATGTGCAAAATTGTATTCCCAGCATTGCGGTTAAATAGAACCAAGAGTATCAGAACAGCCAAAAAATCAATATTTTCAGATTTGAATAAAAATTGGAATAATTGTATGTTTTTAACTGATTTTGAGTTTTTATAGTTTTTTATGTGGAAATTCACTTCCCTCACATCAGCGTGCTGCGTGCGAACTCGTTTTCTTCCTCCCATGTAAGACAAATCAGTAACCGTTCAAAAATATATAATTCACTGATGGTGATAAAAGCAGTCGGGGAAATTATTCTCACTTAAAACCTTAAAACTATTCTTCCATTTTCGACCAATGGGAATTAAATGACCTATAGTGCGAATAGTGCTAATTCTTGAGGTGAGAGTGAGAAACGCTTAGTCAATACCTAATTATTTAGGCAGGTAAGCTAAGTCTATGCAACAGTTTAGCTGGATTTGTCCAATTGTTGTTTGCATGATGGAGCCACAAACAGTACAAATGCATTCCGATTTATAGTATTAATACAATTAATCGTGGGATTGAGTTTTCCATACAGCCTTGAAATACCATGATTTCCACTCTGGATATGAAGTCCAATAGAAATATCAGTATACTCAATTACAGCATTACGCAGTTGCAACATAGAGCAGAATGTAGTGTAATGCAACAGTAAAATGCATTCAATGTTAAACAGATTGCGTTTCCCGTTCCGCGCTGCACCGGTGTAGGCGACATGCAGTCTTGGTGCATACACTATTGCCTCCTGCCTTACTGCGTTTGTAACCGAGTTGGCTGTCGACTGTGATTGTAGACATGCTTTTTATGATGCAAGTTGCATTACTAAAGAGTATAACTAAGGCTATAAAACAATTATTTTTGATGTTTTATTTTGCGTTAAACAGAAATAGATCCCGTTAAAAAATTCAGTTATTCTATAATATTAATTAAGAATGTTTCCCGTTCCCCGTAGATGTCTGTGTAAAAGTAATTTTGAAACTTTATTTCAAAGAGCGTTAGAGTTATTAACCGGTATCCGATAAAAAATAGAACAGAGAAGGTTTAATTAAATCTTCATATTAAGAGTAGGCCCCACTCACGAAACATCAGGCTTTTCTGCCTGCTTCCCCCATAAGGTCAATGTTAAATATCAAAACCCATCTCTCCTCAACGGATCATCCGATATTGTTGATTCACATTTTAAAGGGCAAACAAGATACCTTTCAGTGAGCAAAATTTCGATATCACAAATAATAATCGTTTAAGAACATTTCAAAATAGTTAATATTTCAGATTTTTATGGATAAACTATTTGTGATATCGAAATTCTGCTCTCTGTTATCGCTAGGTGATTATAGGTCTTTAAAATAAACCATTAATCAACGATTTAGGATGGTGCGTTGAGGCTTTCAAAGTTATGTTGGTCTTATGGGAGGTGATGTAGAAGCAGACGATTCTAGCACCCTCTAAAGGCTTGTGGATACTTCACAAATGCGTTAGTAATAATGTTAATTTATCTACTTCAAATAAGTCTTAGCTGATATAGTTTAAAATTTATGGAAACTGACCGGGCCACTGTACTCTTTTCTCGATGCATTTGGGCTTTTTTAATAGCGAAAATGTACAAAGAATGTTCATTACAAACGAATGGCGAACCAAAATGCATCCATATCGCAGAAAACGAACGTTTAATTCGATAGGCAATTTTAAAGTTAATGATTGTTATGTCTGTTCAAGGAACAGTAATCCTCTTGATTTGATTAAGTGTTGTAGTATACCTATGGCAGCTTGTGGTACATAAGTTTTCCTTTGGTGCTTAAAAGGGAGCTCCAGTCACTTGATGCTTCTCCCCTAGGGCCAATGATAAGTTTGAAAGCCCGTCCCTCATCAATGGATTATCATAAATCGATGATTTATGGTTAATTTTAGAGACGAGACAATAACTAGCTATTCCAGTGAACAGAATTTCTATATCACAAATAGTTCACCCATAAAAATCTTTTAAAATATTGAAATATTTTGAACGATTATTATTTGTGATATCGGAATTTTGCTCACTGAAATCGCTATGTATTTCTTTGCTCTTTTAAATTAGCCATAAATCAACGATATAGGATAACCCATTGAGGAAGGATAGGCTTTAAAAGTTAACTTCGACCTTCAGAGTCCGAGTGGTGCGTGGTTATCCTGAAAACCGACGTAGGATGAAGATATGACTAAAGTTAACTTCGACCTTCTGAGTCCGAGTGGTGCGTGGTTATCCTGAAAACCGACGTAGGATGAAGATATGGCTAAAGTTTACTTCGGCCTTCAGAGTCCGAGTGGTGCGTGGTTATCCTGAAAACCGACGTAGGATGAAGATATGACTAAAGTTAACTTCGACCTTCAGAGTCCGAGTGGTGCGTGGTTATCCTGAAAACCGACGTAGGATGAAGATATGGCTAAAGTTTACTTCGGCCTTCAGAGTCCGAGTGGTGCGTGGTTATCCTGAAAACCGACGTAGGATGAAGATATGGCTAAAGTTAACTTCGACCTTCAGAGTCCGAGTGGTGCGTGGTTATCCTGAAAACCGACGTAGGATGAAGATATGACTAAAGTTAACTTCGACCTTCAGAGTCCGAGTGGTGTGTGGTTATCCTGAAAACCGACGTAGGATGAAGATATGACTAAAGTTTACTTCGGCCTTCAGAGTCCGAGTGGTGCGTCGTTATCCTGAAAACCGACGTAGGATGGCTAAAGTTAACTTCGACCTTCAGAGTCCGAGTGGTGCGTCGTTATCCTGAAAACCGACATAGGATGAAGATATGACTAAAGTTAACTTCGGCCTTCAGAGTCCGAGTGGTGCGTGGTTATCCTGAAAACCGACGTAGGATGAAGATATGACTAAAGTTTAAGTAACATTTCAAATTCGGAACTTGTTAAGAAGCATTTTACTGTATGGAAACTTTTAAAAACGCTATGAAAAATATCTCTAAAACTGTACAATTTACATAATCATAAAACATTGTTATATTGCATTACAATTAACGTAATTTTTTACAGTTCAGCTAAATTATAATCGTTTTTAAATGGATCGTATGCTCTACTGTATGGAGATTACATCATGACCAGCTAGGAAACAAAGTGTTGTGGGCAGGTTACCCCCACCCCCTCCCCACACTATTTATCGATACAGCCAGCAAGAAACTATCAATGAGATGCAATGGTGTTTAACCATCAGCGAAGATACATTCTTGCATTAAAAACAAATCAAACTAATTTGTGCGATGGAAATGAATAAGTAAGGAAGGATTGTGGTGGGGTTTCCCCTCACCCCGTTATTCACTAGCTGGCCGTCTCCATAGAGTAGTTACCCAGGCAAAGTGTTACAAATCCAACTCGCCCCAGTTCATCTCTCACCTAACGCCTCCCATGCTAATGCTAATGCCACCACGCGTAGTCCTTGTCTAGCAGAAAGCTCCATTCAGGGCGGTTTCTTCACCAGGTCACGACAACTGAGCGAATAAATCAGCTGATCTGTTAAGGTGATAATTAAATAGTGCGTTTCCCTCCAGAATGCAGCGAGCTCCGCTTATCTCTGTGGCGACATCGTTTTGGAATTATTGCGGCCACCGCTATTCCTAATATGTAGGCGATCGCGGCCGAACACGCGGGCTAATGACGTGTCGCTGTCCGACACTCGCGGCACGCCGAACACGCCGGCACGGAGACAAAGATGGGTGTTGATTTTTCATCACCATTGTTCACTGGTTCTTTTGTAGAAGGGTAATGTGATTTGGATCTTTGAAGACATGAACTGGGCCCTAGAGTTGGGAAATCCTTGGGCTTCCCGAGTAAGGAATTAAACGTCGGACCTTTTACACCGGTGGCTTACGAGTGGGCTCCAGTCACAAAACGTTTGGCGTTTATACCTGCTTCCCCTAAGGCCAATGTAATTTTTTCCATCCTCAACAAATCATCCTATATCGTTGATTTATTGCTAATTTTAAAGAGCAAACAAACATCTAGCGATTTCATAGTGAAGATAGATTTGTATAGCCTATCACAAATAATAATCGTTCAATCAAATTAAAAAAATAATCAATACTTGCGATTTTTATTATTGGTTAACTTTTGTGGTATCAAAGATCTGAAATCCGTAGGGGTTTGCTATTTAAAATTAGTCATTAATAAACATTTTCGGAGAATCCAATGAGGAGGAAAGGAATTTGAAAGTAAACATTGGACTTATTCGAGAAAATTGTAGAAGCAGAAGACTATAACCCATCTTAAGGCGAATCTGCTGAATAACTTTATTAAAACTACGTATTAGGTATTGATATCGGACATCCGTCTGACGACTTTAGAAACAACTCTGAGTAGAGGTGCGAAAATCAAGGAAAAGATTATAGATCAAATTGCCAGAATGTGACACAAGTGAGGTATCTTTAGCTTCACCAGAATGTGTGACACAAGTGAGGTCTCTTTAGCTTCACCAGAATGTGACACAAGTTATGTCTCTTTAGCTTCACCAGAATGTGTGACACGAGTGAGATCTCTTTAGCTTCACCAGAATGTGACACAAGTTATGTCTCCTTAGCTTCACCAGAATGTGTGACACAAGTCAGATCTCTTTAGTGTGACACAAGTGAGGTCTCTTTAGCTTCACCAGAATGTGACACAAGTTATGTCTCCTTAGCTTCACCAGAATGTGTGACACAAGTCAGATCTCTTTAGTGTGACACCAGTGAGGTCTCTTTAGCTTCACCAGAATGTGTGACACAAGAGAGGTCTCTTTAGCTTCACCAGAATGTGTGACACAAGTGAGGTCTCTTTAGCTTCACCAGAATGTGTGACACAAGTCAGATCTCTTTAGCTTCACCAGAATGTGTGACACAAGTGAGATCTCTTTAGCTTCACCAGAATGTGACACAAGTGAGGTCTCTTTAGCTTCATCAGAATGTGTGACACAAGAGAGGTCTCTTTAGCTTCACCAGAATGTGTGACACAAGTGAGGTCTCTTTAGCTTCACCAGAATGTGTGACACAAGTCAGATCTCTTTAGCTTCACCAGAATGTGTGACACGAGTGAGATCTCTTTAGCTTCACCAGAATGTGACACAAGTTATGTCTCCTTAGCTTCACCAGAATGTGTGACACAAGTCAGATCTCTTTAGTGTGACACAAGTGAGATCTCTTTAGCTTCACGAGAATGTGACACAAGTTATGTCTCCTTAGCTTCACCAGAATGTGTGACACAAGTCAGATCTCTTTAGTGTGACACAAGTGAGGTCTCTTTAGCTTCACCAGAATGTGTGACACAAGAGAGGTCTCTTTAACTTCACCAGAATGTGTGACACAAGTGAGGTCTCTTTAGCTTCACCAGAATGTATAACACAAGTCAGATCTCTTTAGCTTCACCAGAATGTGTGACACGAGTGAGATCTCTTTAGCTTCACCAGAATGTGACACAAGTTATGTCTCCTTAGCTTCACCAGAATGTGTGACACAAGTCAGATCTCTTTAGTGTGACACAAGTGAGATCTCTTTAGCTTTACCAGAATGTGACACAAGTTATGTCTCCTTAGCTTCACCAGAATGTGTGACACAAGTCAGATCTCTTTAGTGTGACACAAGTGAGATCTCTTTAGCTTCACCAGAATGTGACACAAGTGAGGTCTCTTTAGCTTCACCAGAATGTGTGACACAAGAGAGGTCTCTTTAGCTTCACCAGAATGTGTGACACAAGTGAGGTCTCTTTAGCTTCACCAGAATGTGTGACACAAGTCAGATCTCTTTAGCTTCACCAGAATGTGTGACACGAGTGAGATCTCTTTAGCTTCACCAGAATGTGACACAAGTTATGTCTCCTTAGCTTCACCAGAATGTGTGACACAAGTCAGATCTCTTTAGTGTGACACAAGTGAGATCTCTTTAGCTTCACCAGAATGTGACACAAGTTATGTCTCCTTAGCTTCACCAGAATGTGTGACACAAGTCAGATCTCTTTAGTGTGACACAAGTGAGGTCTCTTTAGCTTCACCAGAATGTGTGACACAAGAGAGGTCTCTTTAACTTCACCAGAATGTGTGACACAAGTGAGGTCTCTTTAGCTTCACCAGAATGTATGACACAAGTCAGATCTCTTTAGCTTCACCAGAATGTGTGACACGAGTGAGATCTCTTTAGCTTCACCAGAATGTGACACAAGTTATGTCTCCTTAGCTTCACCAGAATGTGTGACACAAGTCAGATCTCTTTAGTGTGACACAAGTGAGATCTCTTTAGCTTTACCAGAATGTGACACAAGTTATGTCTCCTTAGCTTCACCAGAATGTGTGACACAAGTCAGATCTCTTTAGTGTGACACAAGTGAGATCTCTTTAGCTTCACCAGAATGTGACACAAGTGAGGTCTCTTTAGCTTCACCAGAATGTGTGACACAAGTGAGGTCTCTTTAGCTTCACCAGAATGTGTGACACGAGTGAGATCTCTTTAGCTTCACCAGAATGTGACACAAGTTATGTCTCCTTAGCTTCACCAGAATGTGTGACACAAGTCAGATCTCTTTAGTGTGACACAAGTGAGATCTCTTTAGCTTCACCAGAATGTGACACAAGTTATGTCTCCTTAGCTTCACCAGAATGTGTGACACAAGTCAGATCTCTTTAGTGTGACACAAGTGAGGTCTCTTTAGCTTCACCAGAATGTGTGACACAAGAGAGGTCTCTTTAGCTTCACCAGAATGTGTGACACAAGTGAGGTCTCTTTAGCTTCACCAGAATGTATGACACAAATGAGGTCTCTTTAGCTTCACCAGAATGTGTGACACAAGTGAGGTCTCTTTAGCTTCACCAGAATGTATGACACAAATGAGGTCTCTTTAGCTTCACCAGAATGTGTGACACAAGTGAGATCTCTTTAGCTTCACCAGAATGTGCGACACAAGTGAGGTCTCTTTAGCTTCACCAGAATGTGTGACACAAGTGAGGTCTCTTTAGCTTCACCAGAATGTGTGACACAAGTGAGGTCTCTTTTGCTTCACCAGAATGTGTGACACAAATGAGGTCTCTTTAGCTTCACCAGAATGTGTGACACAAGTGAGGTCTCTTTAGCTTCACCAGAATGTGACACAAGTGATGTCTCCTTAGCTTCACCTGAATTTGTGACACAAGTCAGATCTCTTTAGCTTCACCAGAATGTGTGACACAAGTGTGGTCTCTTTAGCTTCACCAGAATGTGTGACACAAGTGTGGTCTCTTTAGCTTCGCCAGAATGTGTGACACAAGTGAGGTCTCTTTAGCTTCGCCAAAATGTGTGACACAAGTGAGGTCTCTTTAGCTTCGCCAGAACGTGACACCGGTGAGGTGTGACCCGCCGAACGACAGCGTTTAGCTACTGACCATTATTCTTGAAAGGCAAACTTATTCAGAGTGAACAATGCGTTTACTCAACAGTCCGTGAAAGTATCACAACCAGACAGACAGTAGTGGAGTGCGTGTGTGAAATCGCGAGTGAGTGAATATATCAGCTGATGAATGGGCGAGACACCGTGCGCATGCGCGGGACTCACTGCTAAAGACAGGCTGAACAAAAGCGAAACGTTGACACACATTTGCATAACCCCGGCTATTTGCATAGGGCAAAGTTCGATAGAGTAAATTAATGTGGAGGTGTGACTCTCGGTGTTACAAAGCATTAGAACTGCGCGGGAACGAACGTGCGAGCGACACGCGGACTGGCGCACGCACGCCGCGCCGACCTGAGTTTCATCTCGATAAAACACAGGAAGTGTCCGCGCTATCAGGAAGAAGTGTTGATTTATGTTCGATTCAAACTCGAAGTTTACAAGACTGTTTTAATCAACTTGCAATACCGACAGCGTACTTAATAAATTACACAGTTCGCGATATCTAGACATTTCAAAAGTTGTATTTTAAGTTTATTAATATTTATAACGAAAATAATGTGTCACTTTCAATTAGATTCAATCAGTCGCCGCATCTGCAGAAAGGATGTGAAAACCGCGCCCGTCACACTTTGGACTAGACCTTATCTCCGGGAGACTTACGGCTTGCTCATAAACCTAAAGAGTAATTACAAACAGCACTTGTTGCATCGGCCTGTCTGAGATGGTAATGGGAACCCTGGTTATACGGTTGTTTACATGGACACGGAGCTGAACACGTCTTTTACTCTGTGAGAGATAAAGAGTGTATAAATTAAACTCACCGTTAGAGATTTATTTTGTTTTAAGATTTTGAAGAGACGATGTGTTTAAATATTTGTATATAGAGATGTGATTTATTTTAATAAAAAGTTACTTTATATGTAGTTGATTGGGCGAAACAACTCAACGAAATATTCCTTGAGAATGGATACCAAAACCGAAACACCGTCTGAACGCGACGTACTTTGAATCCATAGCGAATGACAGACTACTTTTATATTTCAAAACCAAACTCCCTATTTTAACTGAATTGGCTGGAACAACCTTTAGGCTAAACAAATTATTTTCAGAATATTCATCTAGCCAAAAAACAACAAATTATTTTCAGAATATTTATCTAGCCAAAAAACACAACTGCATAAACTGAAAATCTCACTTACGACGCTCTGATAATTATTACAGCCGAAATTTAGATTACTATATAGATTTATCCGGGGCAGAGACATAGACAGGGATAACTATCATGTTCAGCACCACCGTACAACGGCTTTTGTACATCTTACAACGTGAGTAGCCTTAAAGTAATCAACGAGCTTAAAAATCCGTTCAAGTTAATCAGGTCAAAAATTCGAGCCACTTAAAATCAATTCAAAATTGTTTTGAAACGAATTTTTCTGTCTGAAGCTTTCTCCGTCGAAGAATTCGTGAAGAGAAATGCCGCCGCTGGGATTATTTTGTAATACCTCATACTCCGACAAAGTTTTCCCGTACGATCGTGTGTGTGAATGACTCGGTTATGTGTGTGATAGTTTATCCTTTGTTGTTTTGTTTATACTAACTTGATGTATGCAAAAAACTAATTAATTCTACATATTATACAAGTTGCCACATTATAAAATAGACCCGGAAAATGAAGATAATATAATTCCCAACGATATACCTCAAAGAAATGACAAACGAGATCTCGTAGCAGTCGTAGCCTCGTCTATAATCGCAGCATGGCGCTCCACCAACATGGTTTGTTCTCATAGTCTTCGTGGCTTAAGCATTCTTTGGTAGAGAGATGGTATTTGTTGACTGAAGTTCCATGTTTCCAACAGTGGTTTCCTTACATCATCCATCATCCTCAGGATTCCGTTCCACTGGCAAAAGGTCCATGATATTGTTTACGTCTTTTTGCGTGATTTCAGACAATTTTCCTTGATCATATTTGCGATTCTTGTTAACGCCGACCTTAAGCCTCGCTCAACTGGAATTAAAAGTTGCCAAGTTATTCTATGGGGAAAATAAGTTTCTTGAAGCGATGATAGGTTTTAGCGAATTTCCCCTATAGGGAAGAAGCTATTACCGTAGGTCTCATGGTAAGACTTAAGCCCGAGACCATGATAACTTTTCGTTTTGAGGTCCCCAGATGCCAAAAACACCATTCGTTCAAATATTTATATATGTATATATACATATACACACATATATATATATATATATATATATATATATATATATGTGTGTGTGTGTGTGTGTCCGTAAGCACGATAACTCTCGTAAAAAAATTCCGTTCTTAATGAAATTTGGTACAAATATGTAAAGTACCATTTATTTGAACGAGTTCGAAAACCAGACATATCGCACCGTCATAAGGGGTGTTTTTGGGGGGTTTTGTACCCCAAAAATGGGTTTTTTGAGGTTTTCACGTGTAATTGTTATTTAAATCAAATTTTAATTTATACCATTGAATTCAGCTTTAAAAAACAAACAATTTAGTATTTTGATCATTGCTCTACGTCAATTGGTTACTAAGATATTGAAAGTGCTAAACACAGTACGTTGTCCAATGTTATTCTTATGGAGAAAAAGAACAATTTTATATCTTGGTTATTTTTATGAACATAAACTGACGAAACTTGGTATATGGCTTCATCTGGTTGTGGTTTGTTGTTGTTTGTACAAAAAATAAATTTTTCGCCTACGGTTCCCGTAGCAGCAAACCTAGGTACTCGGTCCCCATGTTATTCTTATGGAGAGTAATAAAAATGTTATATATCGCTTATAAATTAATGTATATGGATGAAACTTGGTATGTGACTTCACTTAGATGAGTTCTATTGATATTTGCATGAAAACCCATTATTTTGTGTTCCTTGTTGCAGCAAGCCTGCGTACTCATCCCTAATGTTATTCTTATAGAGAATAATTAATATTTTAAATATCGCTTGTTTGTGAATATATTTCTTATGAATCCTGTTAAGTGTTTTAATGTGTTATGTTATATATTCATAGGAAATTCGCTGAGTATGCAGGTTTGCTGCGACGGGGGGTATTTATTTTTACGAAGCCTTTTTGTCTTTATATTACTATCTTCTCGTCCTGTACTCACTTACCCGTTGCTTTGCCATGTAAAAGTTTACGCATAGATTTAAAGTCTATGAATCCGAGCAAAGTATGTCAAAAGTTGCTACCAACCCGGGACCACAGAATTATTCTGTGGTCACTGCTGCCAACCTCTTTAAACAACTTCAATCAGCGAGCCCCAGTAACGCGTAATTGTTAAGGTTGTCAGCAACCCGCATGCGCTCGCGTCGCTCCACGCCCCCGGCGCGTTCGAATATTGCACTATACTGGTACTTGTTTGGATGTGTTTAATTAACGGTTAGCTTACGCAATTATCCCGGGAACGAAGAGTTATAAAACCTCACACATCCGTGGCCGACTTGTTGTATCAGATCACGATGTATAGTTCATGCAGGATGCACCTAATATTTGTTGACTTAAAATGTACAAGATCTTGTCTCAGTTTGACCGTAATATACCTACTAATTGAAAGATTTAAAGTTTTCAACACACTTATGATATGTAATTAACTGAATAATACTGAATATTCGGATGTTGTATTGAAGTTTATTCTATGAGTGACTTTGAGTAAGATATTGTAAGTATACTTATTTATACTTGCTTAAGAAGAGTAAGATATATTCTTCTGCAGTTTTCATGAGCTACAGGTGCATTGTATTTAATATATATGATGCACCTGGGGACCGAGCATTTCTTGGATAAAAAACACAACATTGTACCACGTGAATGTTTGACAGTTCACTTGTTGTTTTTGTTGAACTGATTTGATTATTTTGTTACGATTTTAAACACCATAAGCCAGATGTTAAAATTTTAGTTTTTCTGGGGTTAACATTTTCCAATCGATTTCTGATGTCAAATACTCGTAATAGTCTAACACCTATTTTCAAAGTTGAAACAACTCGAGTGGATTCCTAAATCCATTTTGCATCATACATTCTTAATAGTTTAAGGGAATAGTATTTTAATTTCTGTATAAGTTGTGTTTAGATGGTTCGCAGATAAAAATACTCCCGTCGCAGCAAACCTGCGTACTCAGCGAATTTCAAATGCATAATATATGTCTTAATACCACATAAAGCCGCAAACCAAGTTTCATAAAAATATATTCACATATAAGGGATTTTAATTATTCTCCTTAAGAATAACATTGGTAATGAGTACGTAGGTTTGCTGAAACAAGGAACAGAAACAATTGGTTTTTATGCAAATATAAATAGAATTTAACTAGGCGAAGCCACATACTAAGTTTCATCAATATTCAATCATAAATAAGCGCTATATAACATTCTAGTTATTCTCCATAAGAATAACATAGGGCTGAGAAAGCAGGTTTGCTGCAACAAGGAACAGAAAAATGGGTTTTTATATAATTATCAATATAACTCAACCAAGTGAAGCTACATACCAAGTTTTATTAATTTATGTTCATAATTAAGGGAGTCATTACATTTTACCTATTCTCCATAAGAATAACATGGGGCTGAGTACGCAGGTTTGCTGCTACGGGAATAATCAACAAAAAATCAATTTTTTGTGCAAATATCAATGTACCAGTACTACGTGAAGCCACATACCAAGTTTCATCAACATACATTCATAAATAAATGAGATATCAAATTTTATTTATTCTCCATAAGGATAACATTGGACAACGTACTGTGTTTAGCACTTTGAATATCTCTGAAACGGTTGGGCGTAGAATCACAATTTAAACACCAAAATGATTTTTTTGTGGAACTGAACAGATTGGTAAAAGCAAATGTGAAGTTTACATTAAAATAAACTGAGGAAAAGCCATAAACCTTTTTCCCATAAGATTAACATGGGAGATTTTATGAGCAGGTTTTTTTTATTTTCTCCGCAACCACTTAACCTAGGTTAATAATTCAAAATACTAAATTATTTGTTTTTTTAAGCTCTATAACATGGTCAAAACAAAAATTAAGTTTTTTAAAAATTGTAGGGTGAAAAATGCAAAAAACCGATTTTTGGAAAATTTAAAACCCCCATAAACCCCCTTCCCATGGTCTGATTTTTCTGGTTTTCGAACTTAAAGTCATGAGTGTCGTTTTACACATTTGAGCCAAATTTCATCAAAATCAGACGTTTTCTACTCAAGTTATCGTGTTAACGGACACATATATACATATATATACATATGTATATTTATACATATACATATATTTATACATATATATATATTTGAACGAATAGTGTTTTTGGCATCTGGGGACCTCAAAACAAAAAGTTATCATGGTCTCGGGCTTAAGTCTTACCATGAGACCTACGGTAATAGCTTCTTCTCTATAGGGGGAATTCACTAAAAGATAAGTGAAACAACTAATATAACAAGGAGTTTGAAAGCCTGTTTGTGGGACTGTAAAAATTGAAATTTTAAAATTAAATTTTAAAAAGCACACATAAGAAAAAGTGTTTTGATGAATCCCAAGCATGCATAGACAATAGTAAATTTATTAGATGTTTACCATAAAATCATTGTTTAGTAACATATTTCTGAACTAAATTAAAGTATATTCGAATATTCACTAAGTTGAAGATATAATATGTCCTCAATATTCATAAATCATTTCTTACTAACGTTAACTGTTTTGCGGTGTTCACCCCGCATTTTTCGCTCGGTATGATATATTTCGTTGCACCCCTCAACATGCCACTTGACATTGGATTTGATCGCGCCACTGGCCACTGGGACTGCGAGACATCTGATCCTAGCCGCTATAACAGAGTCCATTACACATCTTTATGGCGGACCCAGCCTGGAATGTCACTTACCTATCTGTCTGACTGAAAGCGAGCATGTGTTCGTAAACAGCATATGTTTCTTCGCTATTAGCTGGCAATTTATGTTTAAGAACAGATAATATTAGTTTTTAAACCAATTGTTAAGTCTTTTTTGACATTTTAAACTATAACATTCTGAGAAGAGTTTGTACGTTTTCTCATCTCACTTAGGCAAATGCCGGAATGGTTCCCAAAAAAAGACCGTATCCTGCCAGGAAGGGAAAGGTAAGACTCAGGCTTACCTTACCTGGTTAAAAGATTTTCGCATCGATTTAATGTGTTGTTGTAAATTCCAATACATTGTTAAACATTGTCACGGAATAAATATTATCATTATTACAACACATATCGTATTTCAACTGTTACAAATCCAAGTTCGCATGTGTTTCTGTTTTTATTGTTTATTTTCTTAAATGTCTTCCTACAGCGACAAGTAGTGTCATACATTTTCCATAGCTTCCCACATAATTACTGCATGGTTTGACGACAAACATTCACATCTTTCTATGCAATTTTGTGAGGCAAAAATAGTAAATCTTTTTGCGCAGTTTTCGGACGCTATCGTATGACCTAGAATGATGCAACTTGGAGCATTCATCGGTGTCTATTAGATATTTTTAAATTTGTTGAACATGTTTAAAGACTCCATGTTTAGAGCAGTTTGTGGCCTAAAAATAAAAGGGTGTCCATTACTTTGGTACACCGGGAAATAACTAAAATTTTACCCGTAAAAGCACCAGTTAATCAATTAACTGAAATAAGTGTTATACATTACAAATATATATGTGATAGCAACAGATACTATATCCATATCGCCACGTATTCATAAGAATACGTGGCGATATGGATATAGTATCTGTTGCTATCACATATATATTTGTTTAATCATTTGTTTTGTTAGTAAATATATATATATATATATATATATATATATATATATATATATATATATATATATATATATATATAAATCTGGTACATTTTATTATGAGTAATCATTAAACTTACAAAAGTAAAATTTACAAAACCTTGGGAAAAACCTTACAAGCAAAATATGAAATCTCAGCCATTAAATCAACGACTTATTACACTACTTTATCAAATCTTCGATATGAACACTGTAACCACTTAATAAAAGCCCAAATGGCAGCGAACCCCCAGTAATTTAGAGCTCACAGGCACGAGCCGACGTTATACAATCCGCAACGAAATAACTCCGATCATGTTAACGTCAAAACGCTAATTCCGTTAGACTAATCTGTACGAAATATAAAAAGATATTAAATGGGAGTTCGCGTGCCGCAATGGTCTCAACATTAATCAAACTCCCCGTTACACCGGCCTTTGGATATTTCTTTGACATAATTACAAGTCGCCCGGCCTGTTCACTCGTCGTTACTTCTGCATTAAGATATTCCTGCAAAGTCCTAATGCTGATGCTCCAGCTTATCAATTATTTCTGAGGTCATTCGACGCCGTGATCGCAGCGGTTTCGTGATGGCGTGCGGTTGAAGTGCTTTTTCGGCTTAATTAGTGGTTCCTTTATCGCCGTTTGATGGGTGCTCGCGGTGTTCGAGTTATTGTTGTTGGTTGTTTAATTGATCTTTCCGCGTTTCTTTATGGCCTAATGCGGTGATTTGGGAAGTTCTCGAGTCTAGTTTGGTAGGTAGTTGGTCAGGTTGTTTGTGGGGAGGGGGTGGATCTTACATGAATAAAATACTGTAACGACTATTAGTGGGGGGTGGGTAAACTTTTGTTCTTTTAACGATAGTTTAAAGGTCAAGTAGACATATTAATCTTGACTATTATGGGGAGTAATTCGTTAAAATATGCATTATTTATTTTTTAAATGGTTGTTTAGTGATCTTGAAGATCCTTTCTTCATTGTTATTATATTACTAGAATTTCCCTTCCGCATCTTAAACATTGAACACAGGAGGCCTTTTTAAACTGGGTAAGCGGCGAGTGTGTCACTCAAATGATTTGTTTTTTATTCGAGGAATTATTACCACTACTTTTGTCTAAGCTTTTCTTTTAAGTGAAAAAATAAGTAATCATTAATTACGTAAACCACCTTAACTCACTCCCCTTTCCACCTTAACTTCACCGCTCACTCCCCTTTTGTCACTGAACGACCATATTTAATAATTGGTAAATATTTGTAAAATATTGTAAAGATTTTAATTTAATTGCATACATCTGCATGTGCCTTGGCGTGAGTGGTAAAATAATCATTCAAAGCCGTCACAATATGCATTATACTAAATATAATCCATTTCAAATTGAAAGTAGACTGAATATTTATGAAGGGCCTATTTTATTCAACATAAATTGTTTCAAATTCTTTGGGACTTCTCAATATTTCGTAAAGTCACAGGGTGAGCCAAGAAGATATTTAGTATTCAGAAGTCTGGATTCTTTTTCCAAAAATGTGAAGAAACGCGACTTGCTTTACGGGTTTTTAATGAGCTCTCGCGACCGGTTTTTTGGGCACTTTCCAAACACTAACAGAGGAATTGGCGTTCTAGTTTACACTAAAAACGGTAGTGACAAACTTTGTGAAATATCAAACATAACGGTTTAATCGCGTGACAGTTTTAATTACGGATAACAAATGAGATGTATTTTGAAAACAATAAGTATATCCTCCCTTCTAACAATTGTATGGCTTCGGCCAAAATGACTTTCTTTAGGGTGTGCTTCAGATGGTAAATGTAAATTCCGATTACCCACTTATGAAAAATAGGTATTCAAATCGTATTCTACTACTGCGCGTACTTTAAAACAGCTCCTGGGAGACCGAGCTTTACTCGGAGAACAATGACTTAGTTTAGGACTAGAGTAGTATGTTAAAGATAACTACGGTTGAAATTATAGCTCAATGACCATTCCGGTTGTGCATTTATTACATGCACACTCAATTCATTTTGGACATGACCATTCTATATGCAACCTTCATTCAATCGTTTTAGTCTCTGTCCTCAGAAACCGCATAAACTACATAAAGTACATGAGTATTACTTTGACAGTTGACTGGTTGTTAAATCAACATCTGTTATGGTTCTTTTATTTCGATTTGCCTTTAAATTTTCAAATTTGTATTTTTAAAATTGTATTTTTCCTGGGATGTGATTTGTCTGAAACACATTTTTAACATAGAAATTAGTTTAACATCTGAATAAAATCGTTGAAGCCTTTTTTGGGATCAGAGTCTACTAATGTTAGAGAATAGGTTAGGGGTTCTCGAGTCCTAGGACGTTACGACCAACACAACAGTTTCGATTAGATTGGGTGTTAACTTTATTACATAATTATTGATGAACATAATCTGTTAATTTCAATGTTTCACAATGGAACGAAAAGTATACATCTAACTTTTGCTGACATTTGTCCATCAAGTTTCGACATTAGGGTTACGAGTTAACCCAGGTAGGAAGATCTATCGCTCAACTTAATCTTCAGCCTCACCATCAATTGGTGAACACAATTCCAAATTGAGGAAAACTCCAGAAATTGCAGATGCACCCGAATAGAAAGCAACGTCAGTGAGAAATGTTAATATCCCAAATTGAAGTCATTAAGTTAATAGGGGTCATTAAAAGCTGCCTCCGACGTGTTGCGGAAGCGGCGAAATCTGCTCGAATTTATTCCGAGATAAAAAGTTACAAATTGGCCACGTTTTTCGTCGCCCGATTCCTTTCCTTATACGGCGAGCCGCGGGACGGAGCCCAGTCACCGATCGACAACTGAAGAGGTTTCGCTCCAAGTATTTACTGTGGAGATCAAAACATATCGATCGATTTTTTTTCGCTTAATGCAGTAATTGAGGATAACTGTTATGAACTCACATGATAGAATTAAGAGTGGGCTCCAGTCACGCAACATTTGTGTTTTCCTGCTTCTCCCACAAGGTAAATGTTAACTTACAAATCCCGTCCCTCCTAAAAGGATTATTAGAAATATGTTATGCGGCTAATTTTGAAGAGCAAGAGTAATATCTAACGAGTTCAGTAAAGAGAATTTGTATATCACAAACAAAATATTTTCAATAAAATTCGTTATTTTAAAACTCTCAAGCAAAATTATTAGACTGGTGTATACAATGCATTTAATAAAAACCAATTCCATTATTTAAAATTTATTAAAACAATTAAATTACAAATTTACCGGAGAAGATTTTAACTTCCCCTTATATTATTCACTTCATAACCCGTGTTACAAAAACCACATCATTAATTTTATACACTGTCGAACCAACTCAATTGTTTCAAGTGATTACTGAACAACCACTCGTTTTGATGGTTCATCTGTGTAAAATAGAGTGAGGATAGTTTTATATCTACATATTTTCTCTACACCACAACCGTGTTTAAAATTTACAAAATCTTTCTTTTTGGAAACTCGTCCACGCGATGATGCGACAGTATTTTGACAAATGGTGGGCATCCCACATACCGTCTCGCCGCTCCCATTACACAGATATGGTGCTCATTAACCCAGATTTTGCCTTTACAAAATATGTGTAAACGGGCGAATTCTTTTCAATGCAAATATTTCCATTGTCCCGGCGTCCGTAATTAATGCAGAAAAGTAGTAATAAATGGTTGCGACTGGGCAGGGCGCGCCGCCTCGGTCGCTGGCCCCCACAAGGGGCCTAACTAGACTCTTGTTGAATCCCCGTGGTATCTTCGGGGGTTTCAAAGGACTACACTACATACGAAGCCTTTAGATTAAGTGAAGACACTTCGGGCTGAACATTATAATTACAAGAGGGGACTACAGTCACAAAACTGATTCGCGTTTACACCAGATTCTCCTATAAGGCTGATGTTACATAAAACATTGAACATTTTCTGCAATAAAAAATGATAGTATGATTCATAACATATATTTAGCTACGTCAGTGAGCAGAATTACAATATCACAAATAATCCTACTATAAAAAATCGTAAATATTGAATATCGTGGAATTTAATTGAACGATTATTATGAGTGATATCGACCTTTTGTTCACTGAAATCGTTTTTGTTTATTTTTCCTTTATAAAAAAACCATTAATCAACGATGTCAGATAATCCGAAGAGAAGGAACGGGCTTTGCAAGTTAACATTGGACTTATGGGGTAGAACCAGGTAGAAACGACAAGTATATAGTAACTGGAGTCAACTCTTAAATTCCAAATTTTAGATAATAGTTTTGCTTTTTGACATCCTTTAGAGAGTCGCTTCCTCCATAACCTGTAACTTCCAATGATATTCTTATGGGTATTTAATTTTTTAAGGTTATACAGGGATGGTTGTCAATTTCACTGGTAGATTCTATTCATACAATTGCGAAGAACGGCTTGTTAAATAATCCATTTTTTTCGCTGATAAAAATTTGTATTTTGCTTAATTTGAATAAATACACGTCTAAGCTCATTGAACTGTTTAATAACTGTACAAATATTGACAAGAGTTCAAATTTTATTTTAGAACTATTCGTTTTCCAAGTATTTGTAGTGTTTGGTAACCTCCAAATGAACTAAGAAGAATATATATTTGTCTAGTTGTAAGTTCTTAAGATGGTTTTAATAAACATCTCCCCTCCGTTTTAATACTTTTTTCAATGCAATTATATCATCCGAATGGGGAGGGGGAGTGTGACCCCCAATATTGACTTAAAAATGGTTACACAAAAGTTAGTTAATTATTTTTCAAGACATTAAGACAAATCACTAAATACCATACATAGCACCCACCTCCATAAGTGATACCATCGCCAGACGCTACAGCTACGGAGTCAGCGCTGCCGCGTCTTCACCGCGCGGGAAACAGTATTAACGTAATTAAACGTAGCAATTAGAGAGAGTACGCTCGTCGCGTGCGATTCCAGCCGCATAGCTGTGTCGCGTGCGACGGAGCCTGCGACGCCCCCCTCCGCCGCGCAACTACAACTTGTTTATGGCATCGGAGAAATCCGCAAACTTGATATACGACGCAATCGTCGCGACAATGGCTTTCTACCGACCTTCGCCAATCAGTTGGAAATGGGTTTATTACAAATGTGATCGGTTTATTGTCCGCGTTTCTCTGTTTGCTGAGGATAAAGAGCTGAGGATTACGGGTGGAACGTACTTGCTAAGGGTGCAAAAGGTGAATGCTCACGTTGGGGTATGGTAGCATATCACGAAGGGATTTACAAGAACTAATCCGGACCGAAATGTTGTCAACGACCTTTAAGGCCTAAATGTATATCTTGTGTTTACAGTAACTTGACACATAATTTGTAACTTTATAACATACTATACAATATAGTAGAATTGCATAATATGTTCCGTAGCCTTTACATTAAAGTAAAACAATATAATACAATCCTACTAATATTTTAAATGTGAAAGTTTGGATGTTTGTTTGGATATTTGGAGTTTCGTCACGGATAAACTACTGGACCGATTAAGCTAACATCATGGATATAGCTTACATATCACATTAACATATAGACCTGATAATTACCGCACCCAACCTTAGGGCTTCTCCCCAAGGGTCCTGTAAGTTATAATGCAAATCTTTTGGGAGGATATAATTTATAAAATTATCAGCTGTAGCTGTTTCTGGCAAAATAATTCATATGGTAAAACTAAACAAAGATTTGATAGTGTTGGTCAAGTTGATAATTTTAATGTGTTTTAATTTGTCGCGAGTGAAGCTGCGACTAACAGCTGGTTAAGAACATATATTTGAAAGTTGTTTGCCATTTGCTATCTCAGTCACCATAAAAATGTCCTAAAGGAACTGATTATGACCCACAATGAAAATCCTAACGGGAATAACTCGAAGCATAAATGTGAGTACTTAGAAGTCCCTTTGAATACTGAATGTCATCATCGAATAAATTACAATTTTATAGTTTCTTTTAGTGTTGTTTTCTTATGTTTTCTCGGTATTTTCTATTTTACATGCTAGAGTCTACTGGCCAAGACAAGTCAAATTGACCATTAAAATTTGCATCGGTGTAAAAAACCCACAAAATGGGACAAGGTGGAACTTTTGATCTCGTCCCAAAACAAAGCGACACCTCCCACACCTGCGCACCTTTGTAGCCAGCCCATTGTGTTCGGGGGCAGACCACAAATAACGGACCGACACCGCATAACCGTAATCACAAGGATTCCTGGTTGTCGCACAAAGCGAAGAGTGCGGCGTTTTGCAACATTACATTCGGACTCATTACGGCGTGTCTCACCTCAAATGAGGTTTGGCAGCAGATAAATCGAACAAACGGCCATCGTTCGGCCATAACGCACCTTTTAATTGTCGGAGACCCGGCCCGCCGCATTTCGGAATCCAAAAATATCGCCGCGACAGTTAATCGAGCGAGGCATTAGATTAAAAACAAACTTTCACCCGGGTTCCTCGGCAGCGAGTATTTCACGGCAAGCGGGCCGTACCCGTGCCCACATAAATTCGGAAGCGGGGCTGCCAACCGCCGCATCCTGACTAAATTGGACGCGACGCGGCGCGGGTCCCCACTAAAAACAGAACTGTTGTCACATTAAATAATACCCGGCCGAACCTTTCTTTAATCTCGCCTTCTTCTGAGGGATCTCTTACTTAAACGTTTCAGCTATTTAAATTAGCGTCTTCCAATTTGCAGCTTTGGCCGCGCGCTGATGGTGTGATGGATGCTGATGTGAGCTATTAGTCCTCTCGCCACCTGTCGTTGCGATGGTTTAATCGGCGTGTGTCGTCGCGGTTTCTGTGATCAGAATACTGTTTAGGCTAAATGGTTCACTGATAATAGATAAACAAGTTGATGCAAGTAGGAGTCCCGGGAGATGGGTCCCAACATGGGGGCTTATGGGCTTAAAATCTGGCTTCTGATTGGTCTAATTAGGTCACGTGATTCAAGATGGCGGCGCCCATGGTGGCGTTCCCGCCAAATTTGCGCGCCAAAAAAAATTGGCGCCAAACCTAACCTCACTTTTCTTCCCTCCAAAGTGTTACCAACTTAGCAGAGCTAATGTACCATACATAATTATATGTATCATATATAATTATATGTACCATATATAATACTACAGTGTATAATCATATATATACGTACCATAATAGTGTATAATATACCATCACCAGAAAGGTAAGTGGCTATCTAACCTCACTTAGCCAGTGTTGCCACTCTAAACGCTACCTATAAACCTAAATCAGTTACGCAAAATTATTATATGTATTATGTCAAACTATCTAAAATTATTATATGTATATATTACGTCACGCTACGATGTGTTACCAACCTATGGCAATGTATATTTCGCAAGCAAGTACAGCCAAACCATTATATAAAACCATTACATGTATATATACCAGAAAGTACCGCTAACTCAAAATATAAAACTATTACATGTATATATCACAAGAAAGTGTTGCCAAAAAACTCAAAAATCGCTAATATCTCGAAAACGGTAAGTCCTAGGGTCATTCTGACCCCAGAAAACTGCCTACTACGTAGTGTAGGCACTCCAGGGGGGTATCTACCCATATGAAAAGTCTTAACCAAAATGTTGCGGGTTGCATCTCAAAAAATGAAGGGGCAAATTTTCAAAATTAAATATCTCAAGAACGGCTTGGCCGATTTTCACGAAACTTGGCATGTATGTACCTGTTAACCTCCGCTACATATTACAAAAACCTAAACCCTGTACTGCAGACAGTATCAAAATAATTGAAGGAGTCATTCTTTAAAAATCAATATCTTAAGAACGGGTGGGACGATATAATTGAAACTTGACATGTGGATACTTGTTAACATCCTCTAACCTTCAATTTTGTTGGAGGGTAGAAGAGGGTTGTTTAAGGGATGATGGAGGGTGTAAAACTTTAAAATTTAATATATTGAGAACGGCTTGGCCGATTCTAATGAAACTCGGTATGTAGGTACCTGTTAACCTCCGCTACTATTTAAAAAAAACTTAAACCCTGTACTGCGGGAAAGTATCAACAGATCGAAGGAGCTATATTTTAAAAATCAATATCCCAAGAACGGCTTGGCCGATTTTAATGAAATTTGGTATGTATGTACCTGTTAACATCCTTTACATATTACAAAAAACTTAAACTCTGCACTGCGGGCAAGTATCAACATAATTGAAGGGGTACTAATAAATACCTTAAATCTCGCAGCATAATCGGGGGGAACGCGGTGGTCTAGTGGTTAGCGCCTTGGACTACGGTTCAGGAGGTCCCGGGTTCGATTCCCTCTTTAGGTTCTTCATCAAAGGTATTGTAAAAGTCGGGTCTTGCCCTTCCTTTACCTACTGGAATGTTTATCCGTGCTACATCTACTCTAAACGTGTCACTGCTGGTAATTGATTCAGCGTTGCTTTGAATTATGCCCCCAAAAATCTCCCAAAGGACATTGCAGGGAACATAGCATGATCTAGGCTAAGTAGGGTATACTCCCACAGGGGTAATTTTTTAAAACTACAAACTAAGCTGTAATAGAACAAAGAAAAATACAACCCAGAATAAATCCGAGAGGAGTGGTGGCGATTATATAGCCAGGCAGTGTCTATGGTACCATCACTCTGTGTCTTGAACATATATGTAGTGCATTTCTAAACAAACATCAGCTTTTAAGTATTGAGCCCAAACCTACAGTGAAAGACAGTGGTGACCTACAGTGGACCACAGCGCCTATATTACTTCACTTTAGAGGTGTTTACTGTTTCATTGTATAAAATATACCATGCCAGATACTCTCCCAGATCCTAAAGCGTTTAACCTGGTTTTACACTGCGATGCTTGCGGGGTCATCACAACACCATCTTGGAGAGATTGTCGCTGTTAAGGTAAGATATTTATCTATATTATTAGTTAGAGGTTTCTACCTCCCCTGGGGAATCATTTACCTTTGTCGGAGACTTCTAAAAGTGTTAAGCTTCCGCTGGACAGTATCGCTTGGGAGGTAAGACAACATACCTCACCAAATAAACTGAAAGTAAACATAATAAGGAAAGTCTTATAATGCCAAAAACCTGAAGACGGTGGATTTTTAGAGTTAGAATTACTGTGGAGTGACGATTGGTCAATCACCAACTCCCTTCAACACACAAACTCTGCTCATCCTGAACCATTCAAGCTCACTTCATGATGAACACTGTGCCTAGCCTCACAGAACCTTGCCTTAAGCATTATTGTTTGAAATTTAAACTCCTACACGAAATTAAAAACTTAAACGTACCATTTTTGAACACAGAACCAACTGTTACTCAATACATCACAGTGGGTATAAACTTGGGCTCAGAAAACGATATTGTTTTGATTGGTTTTTGGTAAGTACGGTAAGGTAGTAAATGATATTTGTTTTATTTAATAATTACTATTTCTCTTAATACTGTTTCTTTGTTGTGCAGATATACATGCCCCAAGGTGAATTTTACGACATCGAAGCCCATGAAGTCAGCTTCTGGGAGCCACTCGGGTATTCCACCAGCCCGCCAGACCATCCACGGACCCTGTACTGTAGGTGTGGAAGACCAACAACTGCTGGACCGTTGACCACCTGCTCTTGTGTGTGAGTACAACTATTTACTTATTTATATGCCTATAATATTTTAAATGTCCCGGTCAAGTCCCCTCCCTAGTTATCACGCGGAAGCGGTTACAATTATAACGCGCTGCTCGCCTCTCGCATCAGTTAAAGTCATGCAGCCTGTGTATGAGTGGTGTGATTCCTGCAGCAAGCAAACTTACTGCGTGATGGTGAGGAGGAGCTGGAATGGATTCCTGTATGCGTTATGCTGTGTATGTGCAACGTTACCATCCGAGCAGTGGGATTATCGTAACCCACCGAGGTTTTGTAGTCATTACTACCCGTAAGTAATATTCATTTTAACTAATCTAGACTTGTAAAGTTTAAAGTTTCAAAACATATCAAATAATCCTTATTCATAAATGCACATGGTGTACAATCAAATAGTGCACTATAACCTATTAGCTTAAAGTATTAATGGCGTTCAAGGTTAGGTCTAAAACTCATCAACTGAGTAAATCACTTTTCCAGTACAATTTTAAATGCGTCATCGATTTTCCCATAATTTAAAATATTTAGTATCATTTTAAAGAATTTTCGGCTGTCGGTCTTTTGTGAAGTTTCAGAATTTGACCAAGATTTTTTTTCGATCCATAAACCATACTGTATGTAAGAATAAATGTAAGCAAAATAAATTGTTCTTAAAGTTGATGTTTCACACTGTAAATATATATTCCAACATGCTCATCCCATTGCAATATTCAATTAATAACCCTTCCTAAATATTTGCTTCAAAACACGGGTGTTTGGTGTTAATGTGGATACTTGTTTTAAATAAAATAAAATAAATCCATTTTGTACACTTTGGTATATATATATATATATATATTCTTGAAAAATAAAAAGTGAACTGAACTCTAAATATTTATAAAATAAAACACATAATTAGTTGGGACCCAAGGTGGGTCCCAACTCAATTACCATGATTCTAAGTGTTGGACCCTCAGGGCCCACTGAATATGAATGTAAACTGATGCAAAAGAGACAGGTCTTCAGCTGCATGAATGAACAACACTTGTTTTCTTCTTTAGCTGTTTAGTATGGTTAGGGTCTGTAAATAAGATGTTGAGGAATATTTGAACTTTATATCTGTGTTAGCAGGACCAATTTGTAGTATACATTGAACTGTTTAGAAACCTCTGTTACAGTAACTAGAAAAGACTTGTACACACTAGCAGACAAGAAAGGCTATACCCCAACTCCAAGGGTGAACGAACCGTTCACCCCTTTGATAACATTATAGTTGAATTAGTTAGTAGTTGGGACATGTTTTGTAAACATGATTCTAAGTGTTAGATTCAGCTACATGCCAAGCCCTCTGTTTTTTAATTTAAATTAATGCAGAAAGGAAAGGTGACAGTAGGGTACTTCGTAAAGTTAAACAAATATAGAGTTGTATTTTTGTTGTAGTTAGTTGTTTGACAAACTCTGTTACGATATAGGAACAAATAGAATCAATGAATAATTTTACTGCATTCACTAGTCAAATATTGTTACCAACACCAACATTGGGGAGTTGACCACAAATGATACACCATGGGTACACATTAAAAGACAACAAACATAAAATGCATTCTTTAGAAGGACAGAAATTATACAGTATTTCGCTCTGAGTCTTTAATCTTGGTTGGTTATTTGTGTTTAAGTTCGGTAAAACGGAGGGTCTGTTGTATTTTTACGCTGTAACTTCTCCGTCAAATACTTCAAATTCCGCTTGAAGGTGTTTTTAAGGGGCAGTGCCATAAAATGACCGAAACTCTTAAATCCCTCGGCCAAAGGTTTCCAGGCCCGTTAAACTGTTTGCCGGGGACCGTGTGGTACTTTGACCATGTAATTTCTCGGTCAGTTATGTCCAAGTCTGCTGAAGTTACTTTACCGGGGGTTACATTTAATTTGACCGAAACCTCTTAAATTTCTCGGCCAATAACTCCGGTAAAGCTATTCCCAACGCAGCAGCCAGTGCGTTTTAAAATTCCCTTGTCAAGTCCCCCTCCCTAGTTATCTCGCGCTGTTGGTGCTGCTCGCGCCAGTCAGTCGTCATGCCACTTAACAAGTGCGAAGACTGTGATAAGGTAGCGCATTGCGTTATCATGGTGTTTTTGAGGCAAGGGGCTTTGCCCTTTGCTGTTCCTGCCAGCATCTCTCACTGCAGGAGCTGCATGAGAGGCCTCCACGCCTCCTCTTCTGTGATCATGTCGAGCTGTAAGTACGCAGAGTAACATCTTAACTTTATCGGCCTAGTATTTCCAAGTCCCTCTAGTAAGTTTTCATAAAAGTATAATTAGTCAGGGGGCTAGGCGGGAACCTGTCAAAGTTTTAAGCCATTTATGCCTAATTCCCCCCGGTATTACAATTTCTCGGTCAGTATTTTATCATGCGGAAGTGGTTGCGATTAGCTCGCGCTGCTGGCACTGCTCGGCGTCAGTCGTAGCTATGGAGCCCTGGTGTATCGAGTTCCCGGTGCTTTCGTCTCGTCTCATGCCTTTGTGGGTGCATGGTATTTGTGATCGGGGGCACTTGGTACAAGCGACCCCGATTATAGATATCATGTACCACTACTGCATATACCCGAGGCTTCACGCGTGGCTGAAACATGAGTGGCATATCTTGTATACATGTCACTCATGTACGTCTAGTCAAATCACAAATTCAAGTAAGTACACTTTTACGTTACTTAACCGCAACATCCGCAACAAGTCTTTGTCAGCAAACTTGCCGTTACCTGTTAAAATACTGTTCTGTGATTGGCCGGAATAAGCTCGCACTCCATTGGCTGTAATTATGCGTACTGCAC
Source organism: Allygus modestus (assembly GCA_963675035.1). Taxonomy (NCBI): domain Eukaryota; kingdom Metazoa; phylum Arthropoda; class Insecta; order Hemiptera; family Cicadellidae; genus Allygus; species Allygus modestus. The sequence continues at coordinate 323,380,369 of OY776112.1, forward strand.
TCTGATTGGTCCAGACGTTTCCCCACCACAATACCTGCTCTCCTGTTGCGCCTTTCCTCTCTCTTTGCTCTCAGTTTTCGTTGCGAACTGACGACTCCCTGCTTTGCTCTTTGCGTAACTATGAATCAACCGAAATCACTTTTTGAACTTTGCGAAAAACAAATCTGGGATCGTACCCAGTGTATCAATGAACTAATTTGCCTAAACATGCCCCCAGTAATTTTGGAAAAGTTTGTAGAAACCCATTGGCGTAACCACTATGCCATAAGTCAAGAGTATAGTAAAAGATTCTATGTAGGTCGCTCGGCATACTGTAATTGTCTATATTGGGGTACATTCTTACGTAGATCACTTAATTACTTTATAGAGATGATTTATAGTCAATGTCCTTATGTTACTTTATGCTCTAGAATCAACATTGGCTTTGAAGAGCTGGTACCTCTTAAAGTACCAGACTATGTAAATACACCCTTGTATATAAAATATAAATGTAAATGTAATAATCCCCACTGTATGAATGAGCACGAACGAATGATGGTCACTGGCGCGGGTAACGAAAAGCCCCGTAAACCTGAAAGAGGGCCAAGTAGATTGAGACGCTGGGCTAACACCCCGGCTACTCCTTCGAACGGTCCATGTGTGAATGAGGGGTCCAGTAGATTGAGGCGCCGGGATAACACCACGGCTACTCCTTCGAACCGACCTCGGGTGAAAGAAGGACCTTATACATTGAGGAGCCTGGCTAACACCTAGGCTCCTTGGAACGGTCCGGTGGGTGAAACAAAAAAAAATATATAAAAGTAAAATACAAAAAAAAAAGTATAAAAGTAAAAATATAAAAAAATAAACGGGGGAGGCAGCTAGTTTGTTTTTGGAAGGCCTCCACGGGCCATGGCGGTGGAGGAGCCATGGTTTATCTTTAAAAAATACTCTATCCTTTGTTTGCTCAAAGGGAGAGGACATTAGTCGGTACTGGGCATCAACCAGGTAATCTGGATTGGCTCACGCACGGAATAATGTTTAACCTGGGTGCATATGCACGGGTGGACTCAAACCCCACTCAAGCAAACAGACACTTACAGGGGGTTTATCACGGTGTGCCAGGGTCCCTAGACTTCTGAATCAAATAATAATAAAATGTGACAGTTATTTTAGGTCATATAAACATTTAATAAGTTACTATAATTCATTGGTAATAAGCGGTAAAGATTTATCTACTTTAATTAGGAACAATATAGAATAGTTTACACGGGGTTTGGGAAACGGTTTGGTGAATACTTATGTTGGTTCTCATTTTCTTTTTCTACACCATTCGTAACGCTAATTATTTTGTATCTTGATGGTACTATTGCAGGGTATACAGTCAAACTAAAGCAAACATCAACGTCCCAAAATAAAATTACGCTCTTCTGTGTAAAATGAGTAAACGTAACTCCTCTTTGACAAAACGGATCAATAAATCAGAAACATCTCTGCCAAGTATAAAAACTAGTCGAAGCCTTCAAGGGAACTCATGACACAACTGATGTAAATTATTATAATAATCCTACCAAAGCAAGACAATACGCATAGCAGGAGTAGTAGTAGTAACATATTGTTTCTCCCGGACCTGGAAAATGTTTGAAAAATAATTTTAAAAGGTTTGGGTAAAAGTAATTTTAACCTGGACTACTGGCAAATACATGTGATTTAAACATATTAAGCAACTCACATACAAGTAAACTTGTGATAAATCAACACAAAATAATTATACTTTGACCGGATTTCATGTTCAACATGAACACTATAGTTTATGATTGTACTGAAGATAAATGGGTCAACGCACCCCCTTCGTTAAAATGGCTCTCTGGCTATTTTTAGCTGTTATGATGTATAATTAAAGTAATTCTTGTTCAATTATGTTGACTTTTACCTGTTATTTAGGAGCAGTCGGGTTCATCAAGCTTTAAATAATTTTTAGCTATTATTTAGGGACATGTCTCTGCCTTTTTATTATATAATTAGTGCATTAACTGGGTAAAAGTCCTGAGCTTGTAGAGGCTAGTATGTGGGAGTTGGAAAGCCTAAGTTGTAACTTCTATTTTGTATGTTAAATTAAGTGAATAAATTCCTGGCTCTTTGATTTAAACTGTTTAGAATTGGCAATACAAAGGGTGCGGGATTCGCTCACCCCTTAGGGCGGGGTGGAGAAGGGGGTCAGTCGCCTGACCCCTCTTTGCTAAAATGGCTCTCAGGCTAATTTTACAGAGCCTTAGCCGTTACGATGTATAATTGAAATCAGTTATTGTTCAGATATGTTTTACATTTTTACCTGTTATCTATGAGTATTTTACCAGTTGGGTTCATATCTACAACCACGTCTACAAGTCGTAGTATATTATTTAACTGGGTTTCGGCTTCATGTGTGGAGATTCTTTTTGCTTTTTGGTATGGTTAGTGTATGTAATTTAAGACGTTGAAGAATACTTGTAATACCATGCTTATAAAAGCAGGATTCTTTCAATTTCGGTTACTTTGGGAAACTTTCTATACATTTAATTGTTTACATACCTCTATTAACTTAAGGGAGAGAAGAGGCTTATAAACGCAGACAAAAAAGCGATATCCTATCCCAAGGGAAGCGAAACGCTCCCCTTTGATAACATTACACCGGAAGTTGTAGGTCCAATCTGGACCCACTTTGAACTGATTCTAAGTGTTAGACACAGCTAAATTCCGAGTCAAACGTGTTTGAATTAAATTAACGTTCTGAGAAAGAGACAGGTGACAGTAGGGTATTTTTGTAAAGTTAAAAAGGTACAGAGATTACACACTTTAGAGGTCAGATTGACTTTTTGTTGTAGTTAGTTGCTTGTTAAACTCTGTTACGATATACTAACAACCAGAATATATACTCTGTCTTAAATACCTGCAGTCTGCATTCACAAGTAAAAAGATTTTTATCAACACCAAAACTAAATTTAACGAGGAGTTTACCACATCAAAAAACCATGAACAAGAGTAAATCTAAGAAGGCAACAAGCGGTGAAATTCGTTCTTTATAAGGACATCAATTATGGAGTGTTTTCTCCTCGGTAGTTTTATTTTTGTTTCCCCTGAAACCAGAGCAGCATTTCCCTTTGACGGTGTTATTCCTTGGTCATTTGTATCCAAGTCCGGTGAAACGACGGGGTCGTCCTGCGGTTTTACGGTGTAATCTCTCGGTCGATTGTGTCCAAGTCCAATGAAAAGTGTCTACCAGGGTTACATTTAACATGACCTAACTTCTTAAATTTCCTTGCCAAACGTTTGTCGCCGAATCTGCTAAAACTGTCCACCAGGGAAACATTTAACTGTGCCTAAATATTTTAAATTTCCCGGTCAAACATTCCCGAGTCCGCTAAAATCTGTTTACTGGGGACCGTGATGTATTTTGACGGTGTAATTTCTTGGTCGAACGTTTCCGAGTTCGCTGAAGTTACTTTATTGGGGGGTTACATTTAAATTGACCGTAACTTCTTAAATTTCCTTGCCAAACGTCTGTCACCGAGTCCGCTAAAACTGTCCACCGGGGAAACATTTAACTTTACCTAAATATTTTAAATTCCCCGGTCAAACGTTTCCAAGTCCCTCCCCTTGATTTTATCATGAGGATGGGGTCACACGCTCTGTACTTCTCACATCGATATCAGTTATGGAGCCGGCTTGCACAGATTTTGTGGTATTCTCAAATTTTCATGCACCCTTACGGATGCTTAATGTTTGTCATCCGATACATGGTGTGCAGGTGAGGCATCACATGCACATCGTGTATCATTATTGTCTCCTCCATTGCCTCTAGGTCGAGTACCGTGCAGATAGTATGTGTGTGTGGTTTGATTGCCACGTTTGCCATTTTAACTTCTGCACTGGTTGGCTGGACAACTTTTTTTAAAAGGTATGTGTCAAATATCTTTAACTCCGGTGAAACAAGGGAGAATACAACTTGGAAGTTTCACACTCATCCCCATTAATACATTTAAAGCAGTACTGTTGAGAAACGTACAAGTTACCTTTATGAACTTTTTATCAGGGTCTGAGGGAAGTGACTCATCCTGGCGAGTCTCCAAGGAAAAAAATATGAAAAGAAAGTATCGGTCTTTTGGTGTTCTCCTATCTACCCTTATGAAACACTGGTGCGCGGGGTCTTTGAACGCTTCGCAGGGTTTACAGTAAACTTCTCCGCATACATGAGCTGTCTTACGTTTTGTTGGAAAAATCATTTTCTTACAGTGAGTTTATAACAAAGAGAGATATACAACTTTAATTTTCCTCCACAAGAATTATAGCATGTACTTCTTCGGTTGTGATGACTAGCTGGTCTTGAAGTTGTTTACCGTGTTGACTACGTTCAGGTTGCAGTTTCGTAACACATTCGTTCATTATCGGAACGGTTGGTGTAAAAGGGTTATATTGCCGGTAATATGACCCGAGGCAGGCTGGCTATACATTTCCTACATAGCGGACATATCAGAGGTAATCTGATCGGTGTTTCCATTTCATGCCGTCAGGTAGAAGTACCCTATGTAACAGATCGGCGTCTACAAAGTTTTCGGCACAATCTCGACACATAGTTATGTGACCGCAAGGAACACACACACAGTCGGGACGGGCGATTGGTCAGACAAGCGCAGCACTTGAAGATTTGTTGCTTTTTAGTATGTAAATTAAGACGTAGTGATTAAAGGAATACTTGCAATTTATGCTTATGATAGCAGGATTACTTTGGGAGCTTTATATGCATTTAATTGTTTACAAACCTCTATTAACTTAAGGGAGAGAAAAGGCTTGTAAACCCAGCAGAAATATATAGTCAAGAAAGCTATACTCTTACCCCTTTGATAACATACACTTGAAGATGGTCTACATGGTGGGTCATCGCGCGCGTTGTTGATGTCCAAAATTGGCATCGACAAACCTAACTTAAACCTGCATCAATAAACCTAACTACGACTGACGATGTTTCATATTTCCATGCACAAACCTAACTTAACAGAGCATAACATAACCTAACGATGAGACACGGCTGATCAAGTTTCTTAGATTATCTGCATAATTATTGCCTTTATAAAAAATGCATTTTATGCTTTAATTGTCTGTTGATATGTACTCTTGTCCATGTTGTGTCTCCTCGATAATTTTAGTTGTTCTGGTATTGGTTACAATATTTTGACTTGTGAATGTAAACTGCAGGTATTTAAGGCAAAGTATGTATCGTGGTGGATAGCTGGTATATCGTAACGGAATTTTTCAAGCAACTAACTGGAGTGTTTAATTTCTACAGCTTTAACTTTTGCAAAATATCCTACTGTCACCTGTCTCTGTATTACATATTAGTTTTAATTCAAAACCAGTGACCCAGCGTGTAGCAGAGTCTAACACTTAGAATCCTTATGAAGGGGAACGTTTCGCTCCCCATACCTCCGACCACATGACCCACCATGTAGACCATCTTCAAGTGTATGTTATCAAAGGGGTAAGAGTATAGCTTTCTTGACTATATATTTCTGCTGGGTTTACAAGCCTTTTCTCTCCCTTAAGTTAATAGAGGTTTGTAAACAATTAAATGCATATAAAGCTCCCAAAGTAATCCTGCTATCATAAGCATAAATTGCAAGTATTCCTTTAATCACTACGTCTTAATTTACATACTAAAAAGCAACAAATCTTCAAGTGCTGCGCTTGTCTGACCAATCGCCCGTCCCGACTGTGTGTGTGTTCCTTGCGGTCACATAACTATGTGTCTAGATTGTGCCGAAAACTTTGTAGACGCCGATCTGTTACATAGGGTACTTCTACCTGACGGCATGAAATGGAAACACCGATCAGATTACCTCTGATATGTCCGCTATGTAGGAAATGTATAGCCAGCCTGCCTCGGGTCATATTACCGGCAATATAACCCTTTTACACCAACCGTTCCGATAATGAACGAATGTGTTACGAAACTGCAACCTGAACGTAGTCAACACGGTAAACAACTTCAAGACCAGCTAGTCATCACAACCGAAGAAGTACATGCTATAATTCTTGTGGAGGAAAATTAAAGTTGTATATCTCTCTTTGTTATAAACTCACTGTAAGAAAATGATTTTTCCAACAAAACGTAAGACAGCTCATGTATGCGGAGAAGTTTACTGTAAACCCTGCGAAGCGTTCAAAGACCCCGCGCACCAGTGTTTCATAAGGGTAGATAGGAGAACACCAAAAGACCGATACTTTCTTTTCATATTTTTTTCCTTGGAGACTCGCCAGGATGAGTCACTTCCCTCAGACCCTGATAAAAAGTTCATAAAGGTAACTTGTACGTTTCTCAACAGTACTGCTTTAAATGTATTAATGGGGATGAGTGTGAAACTTCCAAGTTGTATTCTCCCTTGTTTCACCGGAGTTAAAGATATTTGACACATACCTTTTAAAAAAAGTTGTCCAGCCAACCAGTGCAGAAGTTAAAATGGCAAACGTGGCAATCAAACCACACACACATACTATCTGCACGGTACTCGACCTAGAGGCAATGGAGGAGACAATAATGATACACGATGTGCATGTGATGCCTCACCTGCACACCATGTATCGGATGACAAACATTAAGCATCCGTAAGGGTGCATGAAAATTTGAGAATACCACAAAATCTGTGCAAGCCGGCTCCATAACTGATATCGATGTGAGAAGTACAGAGCGTGTGACCCCATCCTCATGATAAAATCAAGGGGAGGGACTTGGAAACGTTTGACCGGGGAATTTAAAATATTTAGGTAAAGTTAAATGTTTCCCCGGTGGACAGTTTTAGCGGACTCGGTGACAGACGTTTGGCAAGGAAATTTAAGAAGTTACGGTCAATTTAAATGTAACCCCCCAATAAAGTAACTTCAGCGAACTCGGAAACGTTCGACCAAGAAATTACACCGTCAAAATACATCACGGTCCCCAGTAAACAGATTTTAGCGGACTCGGGAATGTTTGACCGGGAAATTTAAAATATTTAGGCACAGTTAAATGTTTCCCTGGTGGACAGTTTTAGCAGATTCGGCGACAAACGTTTGGCAAGGAAATTTAAGAAGTTAGGTCATGTTAAATGTAACCCTGGTAGACACTTTTCATTGGACTTGGACACAATCGACCGAGAGATTACACCGTAAAACCGCAGGACGACCCCGTCGTTTCACCGGACTTGGATACAAATGACCAAGGAATAACACCGTCAAAGGGAAATGCTGCTCTGGTTTCAGGGGAAACAAAAATAAAACTACCGAGGAGAAAACACTCCATAATTGATGTCCTTATAAAGAACGAATTTCACCGCTTGTTGCCTTCTTAGATTTACTCTTGTTCATGGTTTTTTGATGTGGTAAACTCCTCGTTAAATTTAGTTTTGGTGTTGATAAAAATCTTTTTACTTGTGAATGCAGACTGCAGGTATTTAAGACAGAGTATATATTCTGGTTGTTAGTATATCGTAACAGAGTTTAACAAGCAACTAACTACAACAAAAAGTCAATCTGACCTCTAAAGTGTGTAATCTCTGTACCTTTTTAACTTTACAAAAATACCCTACTGTCACCTGTCTCTTTCTCAGAACGTTAATTTAATTCAAACACGTTTGACTCGGAATTTAGCTGTGTCTAACACTTAGAATCAGTTCAAAGTGGGTCCAGATTGGACCTACAACTTCCGGTGTAATGTTATCAAAGGGGAGCGTTTCGCTTCCCTTGGGATAGGATATCGCTTTTTTGTCTGCGTTTATAAGCCTCTTCTCTCCCTTAAGTTAATAGAGGTATGTAAACAATTAAATGTATAGAAAGTTTCCCAAAGTAACCGAAATTGAAAGAATCCTGCTTTTATAAGCATGGTATTACAAGTATTCTTCAACGTCTTAAATTACATACACTAACCATACCAAAAAGCAAAAAGAATCTCCACACATGAAGCCGAAACCCAGTTAAATAATATACTACGACTTGTAGACGTGGTTGTAGATATGAACCCAACTGGTAAAATACTCATAGATAACAGGTAAAAATGTAAAACATATCTGAACAATAACTGATTTCAATTATACATCGTAACGGCTAAGGCTCTGTAAAATTAGCCTGAGAGCCATTTTAGCAAAGAGGGGTCAGGCGACTGACCCCCTTCTCCACCCCGCCCTAAGGGGTGAGCGAATCCCGCACCCTTTGTATTGCCAATTCTAAACAGTTTAAATCAAAGAGCCAGGAATTTATTCACTTAATTTAACATACAAAATAGAAGTTACAACTTAGGCTTTCCAACTCCCACATACTAGCCTCTACAAGCTCAGGACTTTTACCCAGTTAATGCACTAATTATATAATAAAAAGGCAGAGACATGTCCCTAAATAATAGCTAAAAATTATTTAAAGCTTGATGAACCCGACTGCTCCTAAATAACAGGTAAAAGTCAACATAATTGAACAAGAATTACTTTAATTATACATCATAACAGCTAAAAATAGCCAGAGAGCCATTTTAACGAAGGGGGTGCGTTGACCCATTTATCTTCAGTACAATCATAAACTATAGTGTTCATGTTGAACATGAAATCCGGTCAAAGTATAATTATTTTGTGTTGATTTATCACAAGTTTACTTGTATGTGAGTTGCTTAATATGTTTAAATCACATGTATTTGCCAGTAGTCCAGGTTAAAATTACTTTTACCCAAACCTTTTAAAATTATTTTTCAAACATTTTCCAGGTCCGGGAGAAACAATATGTTACTACTACTACTCCTGCTATGCGTATTGTCTTGCTTTGGTAGGATTATTATAATAATTTACATCAGTTGTGTCATGAGTTCCCTTGAAGGCTTCGACTAGTTTTTATACTTGGCAGAGATGTTTCTGATTTATTGATCCGTTTTGTCAAAGAGGAGTTACGTTTACTCATTTTACACAGAAGAGCGTAATTTTATTTTGGGACGTTGATGTTTGCTTTAGTTTGACTGTATACCCTGCAATAGTACCATCAAGATACAAAATAATTAGCGTTACGAATGGTGTAGAAAAAGAAAATGAGAACCAACATAAGTATTCACCAAACCGTTTCCCAAACCCCGTGTAAACTATTCTATATTGTTCCTAATTAAAGTAGATAAATCTTTACCGCTTATTACCAATGAATTATAGTAACTTATTAAATGTTTATATGACCTAAAATAACTGTCACATTTTATTATTATTTGATTCAGAAGTCTAGGGACCCTGGCACACCGTGATAAACCCCCTGTAAGTGTCTGTTTGCTTGAGTGGGGTTTGAGTCCACCCGTGCATATGCACCCAGGTTAAACATTATTCCGTGCGTGAGCCAATCCAGATTACCTGGTTGATGCCCAGTACCGACTAATGTCCTCTCCCTTTGAGCAAACAAAGGATAGAGTATTTTTTAAAGATAAACCATGGCTCCTCCACCGCCATGGCCCGTGGAGGCCTTCCAAAAACAAACTAGCTGCCTCCCCCGTTTATTTTTTTATATTTTTACTTTTATACTTTTTTTTTTGTATTTTACTTTTATATATTTTTTTTGTTTCACCCACCGGACCGTTCCAAGGAGCCTAGGTGTTAGCCAGGCTCCTCAATGTATAAGGTCCTTCTTTCACCCGAGGTCGGTTCGAAGGAGTAGCCGTGGTGTTATCCCGGCGCCTCAATCTACTGGACCCCTCATTCACACATGGACCGTTCGAAGGAGTAGCCGGGGTGTTAGCCCAGCGTCTCAATCTACTTGGCCCTCTTTCAGGTTTACGGGGCTTTTCGTTACCCGCGCCAGTGACCATCATTCGTTCGTGCTCATTCATACAGTGGGGATTATTACATTTACATTTATATTTTATATACAAGGGTGTATTTACATAGTCTGGTACTTTAAGAGGTACCAGCTCTTCAAAGCCAATGTTGATTCTAGAGCATAAAGTAACATAAGGACATTGACTATAAATCATCTCTATAAAGTAATTAAGTGATCTACGTAAGAATGTACCCCAATATAGACAATTACAGTATGCCGAGCGACCTACATAGAATCTTTTACTATACTCTTGACTTATGGCATAGTGGTTACGCCAATGGGTTTCTACAAACTTTTCCAAAATTACTGGGGGCATGTTTAGGCAAATTAGTTCATTGATACACTGGGTACGATCCCAGATTTGTTTTTCGCAAAGTTCAAAAAGTGATTTCGGTTGATTCATAGTTACGCAAAGAGCAAAGCAGGGAGTCGTCAGTTCGCAACGAAAACTGAGAGCAAAGAGAGAGGAAAGGCGCAACAGGAGAGCAGGTATTGTGGTGGGGAAACGTCTGGACCAATCAGAGTGCAGTACGCATAATTACAGCCAATGGAGTGCGAGCTTATTCCGGCCAATCACAGAACAGTATTTTAACAGGTAACGGCAAGTTTGCTGACAAAGACTTGTTGCGGATGTTGCGGTTAAGTAACGTAAAAGTGTACTTACTTGAATTTGTGATTTGACTAGACGTACATGAGTGACATGTATACAAGATATGCCACTCATGTTTCAGCCACGCGTGAAGCCTCGGGTATATGCAGTAGTGGTACATGATATCTATAATCGGGGTCGCTTGTACCAAGTGCCCCCGATCACAAATACCATGCACCCACAAAGGCATGAGACGAGACGAAAGCACCGGGAACTCGATACACCAGGGCTCCATAGCTACGACTGACGCCGAGCAGTGCCAGCAGCGCGAGCTAATCGCAACCACTTCCGCATGATAAAATACTGACCGAGAAATTGTAATACCGGGGGGAATTAGGCATAAATGGCTTAAAACTTTGACAGGTTCCCGCCTAGCCCCCTGACTAATTATACTTTTATGAAAACTTACTAGAGGGACTTGGAAATACTAGGCCGATAAAGTTAAGATGTTACTCTGCGTACTTACAGCTCGACATGATCACAGAAGAGGAGGCGTGGAGGCCTCTCATGCAGCTCCTGCAGTGAGAGATGCTGGCAGGAACAGCAAAGGGCAAAGCCCCTTGCCTCAAAAACACCATGATAACGCAATGCGCTACCTTATCACAGTCTTCGCACTTGTTAAGTGGCATGACGACTGACTGGCGCGAGCAGCACCAACAGCGCGAGATAACTAGGGAGGGGGACTTGACAAGGGAATTTTAAAACGCACTGGCTGCTGCGTTGGGAATAGCTTTACCGGAGTTATTGGCCGAGAAATTTAAGAGGTTTCGGTCAAATTAAATGTAACCCCCGGTAAAGTAACTTCAGCAGACTTGGACATAACTGACCGAGAAATTACATGGTCAAAGTACCACACGGTCCCCGGCAAACAGTTTAACGGGCCTGGAAACCTTTGGCCGAGGGATTTAAGAGTTTCGGTCATTTTATGGCACTGCCCCTTAAAAACACCTTCAAGCGGAATTTGAAGTATTTGACGGAGAAGTTACAGCGTAAAAATACAACAGACCCTCCGTTTTACCGAACTTAAACACAAATAACCAACCAAGATTAAAGACTCAGAGCGAAATACTGTATAATTTCTGTCCTTCTAAAGAATGCATTTTATGTTTGTTGTCTTTTAATGTGTACCCATGGTGTATCATTTGTGGTCAACTCCCCAATGTTGGTGTTGGTAACAATATTTGACTAGTGAATGCAGTAAAATTATTCATTGATTCTATTTGTTCCTATATCGTAACAGAGTTTGTCAAACAACTAACTACAACAAAAATACAACTCTATATTTGTTTAACTTTACGAAGTACCCTACTGTCACCTTTCCTTTCTGCATTAATTTAAATTAAAAAACAGAGGGCTTGGCATGTAGCTGAATCTAACACTTAGAATCATGTTTACAAAACATGTCCCAACTACTAACTAATTCAACTATAATGTTATCAAAGGGGTGAACGGTTCGTTCACCCTTGGAGTTGGGGTATAGCCTTTCTTGTCTGCTAGTGTGTACAAGTCTTTTCTAGTTACTGTAACAGAGGTTTCTAAACAGTTCAATGTATACTACAAATTGGTCCTGCTAACACAGATATAAAGTTCAAATATTCCTCAACATCTTATTTACAGACCCTAACCATACTAAACAGCTAAAGAAGAAAACAAGTGTTGTTCATTCATGCAGCTGAAGACCTGTCTCTTTTGCATCAGTTTACATTCATATTCAGTGGGCCCTGAGGGTCCAACACTTAGAATCATGGTAATTGAGTTGGGACCCACCTTGGGTCCCAACTAATTATGTGTTTTATTTTATAAATATTTAGAGTTCAGTTCACTTTTTATTTTTCAAGAATATATATATATATATATATACCAAAGTGTACAAAATGGATTTATTTTATTTTATTTAAAACAAGTATCCACATTAACACCAAACACCCGTGTTTTGAAGCAAATATTTAGGAAGGGTTATTAATTGAATATTGCAATGGGATGAGCATGTTGGAATATATATTTACAGTGTGAAACATCAACTTTAAGAACAATTTATTTTGCTTACATTTATTCTTACATACAGTATGGTTTATGGATCGAAAAAAATCTTGGTCAAATTCTGAAACTTCACAAAAGACCGACAGCCGAAAATTCTTTAAAATGATACTAAATATTTTAAATTATGGGAAAATCGATGACGCATTTAAAATTGTACTGGAAAAGTGATTTACTCAGTTGATGAGTTTTAGACCTAACCTTGAACGCCATTAATACTTTAAGCTAATAGGTTATAGTGCACTATTTGATTGTACACCATGTGCATTTATGAATAAGGATTATTTGATATGTTTTGAAACTTTAAACTTTACAAGTCTAGATTAGTTAAAATGAATATTACTTACGGGTAGTAATGACTACAAAACCTCGGTGGGTTACGATAATCCCACTGCTCGGATGGTAACGTTGCACATACACAGCATAACGCATACAGGAATCCATTCCAGCTCCTCCTCACCATCACGCAGTAAGTTTGCTTGCTGCAGGAATCACACCACTCATACACAGGCTGCATGACTTTAACTGATGCGAGAGGCGAGCAGCGCGTTATAATTGTAACCGCTTCCGCGTGATAACTAGGGAGGGGACTTGACCGGGACATTTAAAATATTATAGGCATATAAATAAGTAAATAGTTGTACTCACACACAAGAGCAGGTGGTCAACGGTCCAGCAGTTGTTGGTCTTCCACACCTACAGTACAGGGTCCGTGGATGGTCTGGCGGGCTGGTGGAATACCCGAGTGGCTCCCAGAAGCTGACTTCATGGGCTTCGATGTCGTAAAATTCACCTTGGGGCATGTATATCTGCACAACAAAGAAACAGTATTAAGAGAAATAGTAATTATTAAATAAAACAAATATCATTTACTACCTTACCGTACTTACCAAAAACCAATCAAAACAATATCGTTTTCTGAGCCCAAGTTTATACCCACTGTGATGTATTGAGTAACAGTTGGTTCTGTGTTCAAAAATGGTACGTTTAAGTTTTTAATTTCGTGTAGGAGTTTAAATTTCAAACAATAATGCTTAAGGCAAGGTTCTGTGAGGCTAGGCACAGTGTTCATCATGAAGTGAGCTTGAATGGTTCAGGATGAGCAGAGTTTGTGTGTTGAAGGGAGTTGGTGATTGACCAATCGTCACTCCACAGTAATTCTAACTCTAAAAATCCACCGTCTTCAGGTTTTTGGCATTATAAGACTTTCCTTATTATGTTTACTTTCAGTTTATTTGGTGAGGTATGTTGTCTTACCTCCCAAGCGATACTGTCCAGCGGAAGCTTAACACTTTTAGAAGTCTCCGACAAAGGTAAATGATTCCCCAGGGGAGGTAGAAACCTCTAACTAATAATATAGATAAATATCTTACCTTAACAGCGACAATCTCTCCAAGATGGTGTTGTGATGACCCCGCAAGCATCGCAGTGTAAAACCAGGTTAAACGCTTTAGGATCTGGGAGAGTATCTGGCATGGTATATTTTATACAATGAAACAGTAAACACCTCTAAAGTGAAGTAATATAGGCGCTGTGGTCCACTGTAGGTCACCACTGTCTTTCACTGTAGGTTTGGGCTCAATACTTAAAAGCTGATGTTTGTTTAGAAATGCACTACATATATGTTCAAGACACAGAGTGATGGTACCATAGACACTGCCTGGCTATATAATCGCCACCACTCCTCTCGGATTTATTCTGGGTTGTATTTTTCTTTGTTCTATTACAGCTTAGTTTGTAGTTTTAAAAAATTACCCCTGTGGGAGTATACCCTACTTAGCCTAGATCATGCTATGTTCCCTGCAATGTCCTTTGGGAGATTTTTGGGGGCATAATTCAAAGCAACGCTGAATCAATTACCAGCAGTGACACGTTTAGAGTAGATGTAGCACGGATAAACATTCCAGTAGGTAAAGGAAGGGCAAGACCCGACTTTTACAATACCTTTGATGAAGAACCTAAAGAGGGAATCGAACCCGGGACCTCCTGAACCGTAGTCCAAGGCGCTAACCACTAGACCACCGCGTTCCCCCCGATTATGCTGCGAGATTTAAGGTATTTATTAGTACCCCTTCAATTATGTTGATACTTGCCCGCAGTGCAGAGTTTAAGTTTTTTGTAATATGTAAAGGATGTTAACAGGTACATACATACCAAATTTCATTAAAATCGGCCAAGCCGTTCTTGGGATATTGATTTTTAAAATATAGCTCCTTCGATCTGTTGATACTTTCCCGCAGTACAGGGTTTAAGTTTTTTTTAAATAGTAGCGGAGGTTAACAGGTACCTACATACCGAGTTTCATTAGAATCGGCCAAGCCGTTCTCAATATATTAAATTTTAAAGTTTTACACCCTCCATCATCCCTTAAACAACCCTCTTCTACCCTCCAACAAAATTGAAGGTTAGAGGATGTTAACAAGTATCCACATGTCAAGTTTCAATTATATCGTCCCACCCGTTCTTAAGATATTGATTTTTAAAGAATGACTCCTTCAATTATTTTGATACTGTCTGCAGTACAGGGTTTAGGTTTTTGTAATATGTAGCGGAGGTTAACAGGTACATACATGCCAAGTTTCGTGAAAATCGGCCAAGCCGTTCTTGAGATATTTAATTTTGAAAATTTGCCCCTTCATTTTTTGAGATGCAACCCGCAACATTTTGGTTAAGACTTTTCATATGGGTAGATACCCCCCTGGAGTGCCTACACTACGTAGTAGGCAGTTTTCTGGGGTCAGAATGACCCTAGGACTTACCGTTTTCGAGATATTAGCGATTTTTGAGTTTTTTGGCAACACTTTCTTGTGATATATACATGTAATAGTTTTATATTTTGAGTTAGCGGTACTTTCTGGTATATATACATGTAATGGTTTTATATAATGGTTTGGCTGTACTTGCTTGCGAAATATACATTGCCATAGGTTGGTAACACATCGTAGCGTGACGTAATATATACATATAATAATTTTAGATAGTTTGACATAATACATATAATAATTTTGCGTAACTGATTTAGGTTTATAGGTAGCGTTTAGAGTGGCAACACTGGCTAAGTGAGGTTAGATAGCCACTTACCTTTCTGGTGATGGTATATTATACACTATTATGGTACGTATATATATGATTATACACTGTAGTATTATATATGGTACATATAATTATATATGATACATATAATTATGTATGGTACATTAGCTCTGCTAAGTTGGTAACACTTTGGAGGGAAGAAAAGTGAGGTTAGGTTTGGCGCCAATTTTTTTTGGCGCGCAAATTTGGCGGGAACGCCACCATGGGCGCCGCCATCTTGAATCACGTGACCTAATTAGACCAATCAGAAGCCAGATTTTAAGCCCATAAGCCCCCATGTTGGGACCCATCTCCCGGGACTCCTACTGATGCATGTTATTAAAAATATTTTAAAACCCTCGCACAAATCGTCTTATTTAATAAAAGTAGTGTTTTGTTGATTTTATCTTTATTCGATTACTTATATGTAATTTAGCATGGTTTCTTTGATCTGTGTAATTATTATTAATTTCACTGTATATACTTTTTTTAGGCCTATAGATGAACTATTTGAAAACTTTTTTGGTAAAATTCCACTAACAAAATTTAAAGTTACTGTAAATAAATGATTAGTGAATAAGTGAAACAATTGGTTATTAAAAACCAGGTTTACATACCTTATCCGTCCAAGCAGTTCGAAGTAATCCTGTCATAAAAAAAAGAATAATAATTGGTTGGTTCATGTATTTAAAAATGTAATATGACTTGCCAACGAACTTGCCTAATACCTATCTATTTTACGAGGACAAATTAACTGTATTATTATATTACCAATATTAAAATCACTAAACAGTTGTAACATCTAAAAAAAAAATGTACGGTTATGTGTAATTACAATTAATATTACAAACCATTACAGTCTTAATATACATTTTCCTGTTATTCAAGGGTTTCCAAATTAAAATAACCATGTATATATATATATCATTTGGATATGTTATTACTGAGCTAGTATATTTTTAAATATTGCATATTATGTCAAAATTTTAAAATCAATCAAAATTAATCTGAACTGAATCTGAACAACTTCTTTATTTACCGCTCGAATGTTTTATTCTTTGATTTCTTACAATTAATTGTCTAGTATCGCATAAATACCACCCTTTAGTAAGCAAACATAATAGATTGTAGAATACCTAAGTTATTTTCAAAATCAGACTAAAATACAAACTTTGATTTTACTGGCCCGGTTTGTTTGTAACTAGAATATATTATTGTCCTTGGCTAGTGTAAATTCACACATGAAAGTGTTCACGTTTTGCAAGGAATCTTGGCTGGTTGGTATTCTACGAAAAATCACTATTGAGGTGTTTTGTTTGACCGCAAAACAAAACAATTTTGTTTGTCGGTACCGACAGGGCTGGGCATTAAGCGGCTGCGGCGTTTCTGGGCCAAGGGTCAGGGGTTTCCAGCTGTCTGTCCGGATAAAAGCCAGGTGTCGAGTCAAAAAATCGAGCAATAAACTGCAAACGCACCGACTTTACTGCCGTCTTACTGGTACTGACCCCTATTAATATGATTAGGTCGTAAAAAATAAGCAGCACGAGTTGATCACAAAATAATTATAAATATTGTTTCTGTTTTGTTTTTATTAATAAATGTGTATATATGTACAGGGTGGGAAGAAGCTAGTGTTCATTCGTTTTTGTTAAGTATACTGAATAAAAGCATTTTCTCCTAACTATAGAAACATTGACAGTTTTACATAAAAAACTTAATTTCCCCACTAATATATAATGTAAGTTTGTTTTGGAACTGGTAATACATTTTTGAATTCTCCATAAAATGTAGGACCAGACTAACAGGATAGGTCATTTATATTTAAATATCTGTTAAAAATTGCAATTGAAAGTTGAGGAAATAGGTATTTTTAAAATCTATAATTTTGTAAACGAAAAAATTCTTAGTTTACATTATTTAGGTGTATCAAATATTATACAAAAACTTTATTATTAAATAACCTTTATAACAATCTACTATACTTTGGTTTTCCAAAAATGTTTACCTGATTTGTAACTTGGAACAGCCCTTTTAAATACAAACTTAGAATTTTATTTTAGAATATTTTTATTTTCTCATGATACATAACGAAAATACATAGTTGTTACTTTATTTAAAATTATGCAGCTTGTTTGTAACTTAAATAAATAATAAATGTCCATTTTACTTGTCAGGCTGACATAAAAATAAAAATAAAATAATGAGAAAACAATAGGGCCTCTTAAGGCAATGCCTGTTATGAGGTTCCATCACTTAAATTTAAATAACATAAAGTAAGCGAACAGAAATGATCGAAATATAATAAACACAATTGTCTAAGACAACCTATGTGTATAACAAATAAAAAATAAATACAAAATTAAATATTTTACGTGCCTTATTTTCTCACATAAACACTGAAATTAAGCATGGGCTCAATGGATAAAAACTAATTACAGAAAATAAATAAAACTGTATTTGTATATTCATATAGTCTATCATATAAATTATACATGTATTATAATATTCTAAGGTTTACTCTTTCAAACCGCGCACCGCACTTGTGCCACCAGGCGGCTCATGGCCCTCCCCGGAGGCTTGCCTCCGGAGTTGGGTCTCCCCAGGTGCCGTCAAAGCTTATTGCATGCAGTGCATAGTCCCTGTGTGGAATAGTCCTCCAAAGTGTGCCCTTATAAATTTACTTAGCTATAATATCAAAAATATAACTATTGCTGCATTTGAAATAAAAAATCAATATCCTCTAGTTGAAATAACCATTTCCTTAATCTACTTTAAAAAAATTGAATATTAAATGCAATCTTTACGTTTCAGGAAGTTTATTAAACAGTTTTGGAGCTATAAAATTGAAAGTTTTTGTAAAAAATGTATTGGTTGGCTTGGGAATAAAAAACTGGTTAGCTTTTCTTAATTTTTTCTATACTCATTTTCATTTTGAGGCATATTTCCACTTTTATTGTAGAAAAGTTTCAGAACTTTATAAACATAAATATATTTAAACGAAAGAATTCTCTGACTTATGAAAAGAGGTTTTGATGGTTCATACCTGTTTTTGTATGAAATCAATCTTAAAATCTACAAATATAATGGTTTAGTATATGATTCATAGGTATTACCCCAAAAGACTATGCCGTAATCGATTCTACTTTGTACCAAAGCAAAATATAAGATACGCAGAACTTTACTATTTCTGAGATCCTTTAAAAAGTAAAAATATCTTATTGCATTGTTGATCTTATTCTTAAGTTTTGTTATGTGAATTTTCCATCCTAGCTCACTGTCAACATGCAGTTCTAGGTATTTTATATCGCCAATTTGATCTACAACAGAACATTTTAAAGTACATATCGTGTGCTTATTTAAGCAATCAGTACACTTATACATAATGCTGTCACTAAATTTTATATTTTTCTTGAGGTTGAAATTAATGTATTTTGTTTTTTCAGCACTCAACATTAGCCGGTTCACAGTGAACCACCATTGGAGCGCTTCAAGGTCTTTGTTCATTGCCTGCTGAACTATTTCCCAATTATTTTCAGAGTAGCATAATGCTGTGTCATCAGCAAATGATGTTAGATTTCCTTGAAAATTGGCTTCACAAAGATCATTTATGTATATTATAAACAAAATAGCCCCTAAAACAGAACCTTGGGGAACCCCATTTTTGTTTACAAAACTTTATGTTATTTTAATTTAAGTGATGGAACCTCATAACAGGCATTGCCTTAAGAGGCCCTATTGTTTTCTCATTATTTTATTTTAACTAAAACGAGATTGACAAGTTCAAACAACGATTGTTGTAAAATGATTGTTTGAATAATCCCGCAAATCATGAAGATGATCGTGATGTTTCCAAACACCGAGTTGTTGTTCGTGCTAAATATTTGTATATCTCGGATATGACCACTGTTCACAACAAAGCTCCCGAATAATATCAGTAGTTTGATGTAAGAAAATTAGCTTATTCTCTATTCTTTTAATTGTTTGGACTAAAATTACACTCGTTTCATAAATGTACCAGATGGGCACAAACCTTCTGTTTAATTATAATTGGGCGGCGTTGTTATTTCGGACACCTCTCTCTCATTACCCGCGGGAAGAAGCAACGCCTCTTGTTATTTTTGTCTCACGACAAAAAACTCAAATAGACAGAGATTTTATCAAGAGAGTAAATTAATTTAGGAAGTGGCTTACAATGTAGGTTTCCCTGTAGAAGGCGAGGAGATCGTAGGGGCCAGGAAAGAAGGAGGGAATGGCTCACTACTTTATTTCAGTTGAGAAGGCCAGAAATCTCAACAGTTCAGAATTCTTAATGTTTTCTGTTGAATAATAGTAAAGCTATAAGATATTTTGATTATAATATATAATGATGATACGTTATTTATGTAAACAAATATATTGTCTCTAAAGTGATGTAATTCAAACACGTCTTACAACTTTAAAAAATACCCCCGTCGCAGCAAACCTGCATACTCAGTGAATTTCCAATGTAGATATAAATGCCTTAATACTATATAAAGCCACTTACCAAGTTTCATAAAAATATATTCACAAATAAGCAATATATACAATTTTAATTATTCTCCATAAGAATAACATTGGAGCTGAGTACGCAGGTTTGCTGCAACAAGGAACACAAAAAATGGGTTTTTGTTATCAATATATTATCTATTATCAATATAACTCAACTAGGTGAAGTCGTATACCAGTTTTTCTTCATTTATGTTCATAATTAAGGGAGACAGAGCATTTACTATTTATATAAAGGTTGGGTGAAAACTAAATAGGTATTAAAAACAACTGTTATAAATTCTGCAATATTAATGATTTAATGTTGGCAATACTGTTATAAAATTAAGTACTTAGCCTCACCAAAAGGAGGAGGTATGAAAAACACAACCTGGAACAGTGGATGAATTGGACAACAGACTTCAAGAAGGCATTACTAATATCACAATTGACTCGCTTCAGAAGAGTTTAAATTGTTATGATATTTTATTGTTGATTAGTCTTTTAAATTAAGGGTTATCAATAACAAATATTAGCGTCTTCATAATGTTCTAATCATAATTTGCTCAGTTTTAAATTATTGTTACTTGACTACAAGTAGTAACACTGTTACCATTAACATTTACGTGGGTCGTTTTCCAACAGCCGTAACATTACCGACACGACATAACGGCTTCAAACGACCTCAAGAAACGCGGTGTTCGCCACAAAAACATCGGTTTGTCTCAAAAACCCGCCCGGCTCGGATCAGTGGGCGAGCAGATTTTTGAGGAATGCACAAAGGGCAGTAAAACGCGGTTACTATCCATGTTTTATGGTCTTATTTCGAAATATATTGGCGAGCCGACGAGGACATTTAGGCTTGTAGACGGGCTGCAAAAAGTCCGGGACTCCGCGGACGCATTCGCCGACCGGATTTTTTGGGGGAAATCGCCAAACAAAGCGTGCGAGAATGAGAGTGCGCGGTTTTTACTCACATTTTGGTAAAAATCCGGCCGACTTATTTATGACTTCATTATCATTAGTTTATGGTCAGAAGTTATTCGAACGCATGGAAGACTCGCAATGAAAAACAATGAATGTGGTGCTAGACCAGTTAGCGATACGTGTAGGTTCAGATGGTTTAAGTCATGTTTGGCGTTGCCTTTCGTTAAGTGGATCTATAATTTAGTGAAGTTATGTTTTGAAAAATCTAAATTTTTAGTTGTTTAATTTATTTACATTGTCTGGTAGAAAAATAGCGTTAAGGGTTTCATAATACAAACCAAAACTATGTGTACATTTCCAGCTGTCGTATCTGTGAACAGGCGTAAATATGGCAGATTTTTTCACAAGACTTTATTTGATTTAAGTTTTATTTGTATTTGCCATTGATTGGAAAGTGTGTTGCCCCTTCCAAGGCGTAGCTATTACTAACATATTTTCTGAAACAGGTGTAGTATCCACAGAAAAAACGTAGGTTAGCACTATAGTAGTTTATGAACCCTTATTAAGAGTGTGCTACTTGTGTTACCGGTTTCTCCCAAAGCCATGTTAAATTTTAAATCCCGTCAACAGTTTATCCGAAATTGTTGTTTTATGGTTAATTTTGAATAGTAAAAGAATATTTTTTAGTGATTTATGTGAGCATAACTTTAATCTCAGAAATAAAAATCGCTGAATCAATTTTCCAAATATTCAACAATTACGATTTCTATTAAGAGTTAACTATTTATTTGCAATATCAAAATCCCGCTCTCTAAAATCGGTAGATATCTTTTGCTCTTTAAAATTGTCCATAGATAAAAAATGTCGAATAATCCGTTGATGAGGGAATTTGAAAGTTAGCGTTGGCCTTATAAGAGAAGCAGATATACACGCGAAATGTCTCGTGAGTGGAGCCTCCTCTTAATCATGCTAATACCATTTCCAAAATCACCACAAAAACAGGCTGTACCAAAATCAGAACTACAGTCCGGACAATCGAATAAGAAAGGTTGCACGCCTGGCAGCAGAGGTTGCGGTAAGCCACCAGCTCATATGTCTCGTGTAGCCACCGGCCGTGGCTGCTATAGCTGCTAGCCGTGGCGAACTGCTACCCGCCTCACAGCATTCCCCGGCTGATGCATTGAACCTGTTAAAATGATATAGAAATACCAATAGAGTATAAAATCCGGCTGCGGGATCATTATTTCTGATATTCCCTCAGAACCCGCGGGCTCGCGGCGAATGATTTATAATAACGACGGACAAAAAGACTTGGCGCAACAAAGCGCGGGATAGAACAGTGCAAATGAAGTCTGGTATGCTTTGTTAGGTGTGATATATGGCGCTGTACTCGGACGGGTTTATTTGGAAGAAAACCTCTTTGAAACGGAGAGGCCGGTGTAATGAGAGGTGCTCCTTCAGTTGTTGCTGGGTTGTTGTGGCTCTGGAGGAGTCTGGAGATTCAATGTGGTGTAATATTTGGTTGATTATACTGATGTTGTATAGTAGTCAACACAACAAAACCCAACCAAGTGGATGTGTTATCCACTGTGGCTGTGGCTCGTGCATTTCTGACAGTTGCTTGGGTTAGTATTTTTTCATTAAAGGCACGTTTGGACTTGGACTAGGCAATACCTCTTCTTGAGATAGCCTTGCAAGGCTAACATTAAGTCCAGAACAAGGAAAAACCACATTGTTATAGATTCACGATTTTGCCTCTGTAATTTTTATCCTACACTCTAATATGAGTAAGGTTTGCTTGCTTGCTTGCTTGCGACACGGATCTCAAAACGGCTCCAACGATTTCCTTCAAATGTTCGAAATAACTAATTTCTGGGATAAAAATAAGTTCTAGACAGGCCTCATCCCTAGGAAAAATCAAATAATGAAAAAAACTAAAATGAAAAGTTAAAAAATTAACATTGGGCTTATGGAGTTTCAAATCAAAACAAAAGAATTGTAACAGCTGTTCATAATCAACCAGGGTACTGTCAAAGTAATACTCATGTTGTTTATGATTATTAACTTGTGGTTTCCTGAGAGCAGAGATTAAAAGATTTGAGCTAAGATTACATATATAGAGTAGTAAAATAAATCAAAAGGGCATTGAGCTATAAATAACAACTGGAGGACCTTAAAAATGTAGAAAAGAGGCAAATGAATAATACAAATCTGATTATCAGTAGGGGGAAGTGGTGAAATATTACTCCGAGTCATCTAAACAAACTGACTGGCCTTCCCCGAGCAAAGCTCGCCCCCCAGGTACTTTTTACTTTATAACGGAACAAAATAATAAATTGATAAAACGATTATCATAATTCGTGGTTTTATAATTTTATTTGCGGTTATGGAAGAAGTGTGCCAACTGAGCTTGCAATTATCTACTGCAATTGTTAATTGTAGAATGTGTATTTATTATCATACTAAATAATTTTGAATAAAAAATACATGATCTTGAAGAAATTATGAATTTAAACATACTTATAGAGTAAAATATCAATCTGGAAAAGATAGTCTTTCAAATTAAGAGGGGCTCTGGTCCCCTACTTCAAAGTGCATCTCCCCATAGGCCAATGTTGACTTTTTATATCCCCTTTTTCTTAATAATTTTAATTTTTGTTATAGTTTAACTATTTTTTATGTCAACAT
The DNA here is from genome assembly GCA_963675035.1 of Allygus modestus. Taxonomy (NCBI): domain Eukaryota; kingdom Metazoa; phylum Arthropoda; class Insecta; order Hemiptera; family Cicadellidae; genus Allygus; species Allygus modestus. The sequence continues at coordinate 323,404,070 of OY776112.1, forward strand.
TTTGCTCACTGAAATTGCTAGGTATTTTTTCACTCTTTAAAATGAGCCTTAACTCAGCGATAGCGGATAAACCGTTGAAGAGGAACTAGCTTTAAAAGTAAACATTGACCACTGGGGGGAAACAGGTAGGAAAGCGATATATTTCATGACTTTGGATAGATTTGAGACCGTTTAAATAAAAAAAAAACTCTGACCCTAGTGGCGGCGAGCAGTCTGGGAAGCAGGGACCCGCAGTGCCGCGCCGCGTCTTATGTTTGTAAACACACTTGGCGGTTTCCGGAGCGTTTCGCTATTAGTCGCAATTCTGACATGACGTCACAATCGATGACTAAAACTTCCGGAGAACTGCGGGTGGGCAGAGCCAAGCCCGCCCGGATGTAGGGCCTAATTAATAAATCATATTATAAAGAGGGGGCTCCAGCCACGCAACATTTGGCGTTGTCAATGAGCAGAATTTCGGTTACAAAAATTGTTCATCCATAAGAAAATCGTAACTGTTTAATATTTATGAACTTTATTGATCGATTTTTATCTGTAATATCGTTGACTATAAATACTGAAGTAGACTTCTCATTGCCATTGTAAAAGCTGTGACAGGATTCAAAGAGGACGTAGTTACACTAAATCACCAACAGAGTATACTTCTGTCAACTATTACTTATCCTCTCAAGGAAGTGATAATACAACAGTTGGTGTGCCAGGAAGCAAACGTAAGTTGATTATCACTTGCTTTCTGGGGTGGAGATATTTTACAAATTTTCGTAAATAACTAAAATAAATAGTTGACAGCAGCACAATCTGTTTGTGACCTAATCAAACTACGTCCACTTCAAATTCTGGCTAACACTAAAAGTGGGACAGCTGGGCCATATAGATGGGATGTCTCCAGTATATATCGTCAATGGTAATGTTAACATCCTGCTCAGTGACTCGCTAGGTACTGAACCGTGTGTCGTAAGTACAGACAGGGTTATTCAAAAAGAATGGTGCAAAAGTAAGGTTAATTCATTTGCATACTCTGAGTTGCAAAATCATGAAAACAGAATAAAACTGTTTCTTATATTAACAAGTTTTAATTTACATTAAATTCTATGCATTACAAATGCTCAATGTGAGCTCCATTAGAAAGTCCGCAAATATCCAGGCGAAATTCCAACTCAGCCCAGACATTCTGTAGCATTTCCTGGGTTATGGACTGCACGGCTTCTGTTATTCGATGTCTTAATTCTTGCAGGGTTTGGGGCATTGGAGGGTAGTACACTTTGTCTTTGATAAACCCCTACAAGAAAAAATCACATGGCGTTAAGTCAGGCGATCTTGGTGGCCAGCGCATCAAAGGACTGCCTTCATTTCCAGAGCGTCCAATCCAACGGTCTGGCAACCTATCATTCAAAAACTCACGCACTTCAGACTTTAAATGTGGAGGAGCATAAAGCTGAAAAACTACGTCTGGAACATCTTCAATAAGCTGAGGAATAAGCCATTCTGACAAGGTATCTAAGTAAACGATTCCAGTTACAGTGCCGTCAATGAAAAAGAAAGGTCTATACACTTTACAGTTGCTAAGAGCACAAAGAACATTCAGTTTAGGCGAATCTCTTTCGTACTCGATAAACTCTCTTGGCTTTTCTAATCCCCATATTCTTACATTATGGCGATTCACTTGTCCACTGAGATGAAAGGGGGTCTCATCACTAAACACTAGTCTCTCAGCAAAGCCATAATTTTCAAACTGTCTAATCATATCATGGCAAAAATCTGTGCGTTTTGACTTGTCAGTAGGCTTCAATGCTTGTAACAGCTACAGTTTGTACGGTTTTCGTCTCAAACGCTTGCGTAAAACAGGCCATACCGTGGACTGCGGTATGTGAAGTTCCCTACAGCTTTGACTGTCGACGTTTTTGGACTCCGCGCAAACTTAGCTTCGATTCTCTCCACAGCGTCTGGCGAAGTCTGAGGACGGCCCGAACTCTTCCCGGCACACAAACATCCAGTTGTCTTGAATTGCCTCACCCAACGAGCTGTGCAGTTCCGATGAGGAGCCTCCTTCCTGAATTTGGTCCGAAACTTCCGCTGAACACTAACAATAGCATTAGTACGAGCAAACTCTAAAACACAAATAATTTTTCTTGTTTTGTAGTAGCCATTTGTTGACAGGCTTCGTGTACTCAACTAAGCAACTGAGACAAAACATAACCTTGTCAAAAAAAACTTATAAACACGCCCTTTCCATTGTTGTAACAATCAGCTGTTTGAAATCACGGAAACAGTCGTACCAACCGTTTAGTTTTGTACCATTCTTTTTGAATAACCCTGTACTACAATGCATCGACACATATTTACACAACACTGATCCCACAACAACACGTATACAACATTTATTGCAAAAAATCGATCCATCAGTTACACTGACTACGTCCTCAGGCCCAATGACGAATAAATTAATAGTGGGCTCAAGTCACGTACAATTTTTTAAAGAAAAAACCTACTTATGCTGGGGTTAAATTTTTCAACAACTTGCAAGACCATATTAAGAATGAAAATGTATACAGAAGGTTCAAAAGTTTACTGAATGTAATGAAACCGTTATATAATTTTGATGAGTTTTTCATTAAGGATAAGCCTAGGTTTTAAGTTACTTTGATTTGTATGTACTTCGTACATGTTTACACCATTCTTTTGTATTTTTTGCAAATGTGAATAAAGTTTTATCGATTGATTGATTGATTGATTTCACGTTTTTATATGATTCTATTATAACGTTAAGGTTAACTTTCAAGTCATATCCCTATTTAACGACTCTTTCGAAATCTTTGAATATTCGTGGTTTTTTTTAAGGAGCAAAAAAATATAGCTATATCAGTGAGCAGAATTTGTATACCGTATATAATATTAATAATAATTCAATAACATTCAAAAATACTCAATACGGATAATCCGTTCAGAAAAGGTGGAATTTGAAAGTTAACATATGTCTTGTAGGAGAAGGAGACGACTGGAGACCCCTCCAGGAGAGAACACTTAAACAACAACTATTACCAACATTTTGGCTAAAAAAAGGTTTCTGACTGTCGTTGCATAAAGTAACCTCCATACCTTTTCATGGCGATAGTTTCTTTATCTTGTCAAAAATAACTTGAATTGTACTACTTTGTTAAAGCAGAATTATTGATACTGAAGGAGGAAATTTACTCGGGGTTAAAAATGACCGGGTAATAAGCTATACTGTGCCGAAGGTCTGTTAGTCAGTTTCATTAGAAGCTGTCTCCACAGCGGGTTTATAAATCCAGCATGTTAAATGCTCTCAATAAACGCGATCCTATCGCTACAATCAGCACTGCACTTTGTGCTTTGTCGTGGCTTACTGAGTGTCTATTCCAAGTAGTTAAAGGAATTAAAGGTAAATTCTTTAAAATGAAAGTGTTCACGCCCCAAACAGGCTCTATATAAGGGCATAATCCATGTGGCGATGGATTATGACCTTGAATGACGATTAAAAACTTTCCTGCACCTCAAGACTGTTTGAGAGGTGCTTTAAAATCAACATTAGATCTAAATTCACATAGATGGCTCAAATACAGCCGTTTAAATCTAATAGATTATATTAATTTGTTCCAATTCCGATTGGTTTACATAAATTAAAATTGTTGATAAATCTTGCTTTTTATATATATATTATACTGTTTTGTATATATAATTATACTGTATGGCTGGAAATACATCATTTATAAAGGCTATTGACAACCAGTAATTTTGATGTTGGGAGTGGCAATTTTCTATACATCCCTTCATTAGAACAATGGTATATCCACACTTGACATATAGTATGTCATCACTTTGAACAATATTTTTGATTTATTTTTTCCGAGTGTTGTACATTTGTTAGACTCTCTAGATCTAACTTAGATATCGTTTAAAAATGTTCTTAACATGTATAATATAAAAATGATGAACAATTTATATTTTGTATTTTATTTAAATATGTGTTTGATTTATTTTCTCTTTTAGGAGACATTTAATTGTTTTTCTCTCAACAATTTTGTTATCAGTAAAGTACAACGGTTTAAATTTAATATTTTCTTTCAGCAGTAATAAATCTAACGGTAATAAATCTTCGACGGTCTTTTAAGAACTGTATTTAAGATACTGTCAGTAACTGACATTACATTAACATATTGTACATGAAATGACAACCGATCTTACTATTAGTTGGATTTAAGCCAACTTTGGTGATGGGCTTGATGAGCGAGATTGACGTGACAGTGTAATGGGCACACTGATCAAAGATCAACCCTCGCTTACAGTTCAGTATTCAATCATTGGTATCCGTGGTCCTATCAATATCCTAATGTTGTAGTTATCAAAGTGGGTATAACTAAGTAGCAATGTGAAATTATCTGATTTATTTTTTCAAATATTTAATCTGGAAGCTTAATTTAACATACATAATGTTAATGTAGAGTAAAATTAAAAAGTTTAATGAAGTTCTAATATAGAGTAATTCAGTGTAGGAAGTTGGCAATCTGAGTAATTAAGTGATCAGCTGTTTAGGGGAACAGTGGTTCACGAACAACAATTAAAATTAACTGTTTAAATATGCAGTGGTAAATACACAAACAATTAAGGACAAACACATGCACGCGTTTGTTTAGTCATTAATTAAATGAAAATATCTAAATTATTGTAAAACATACTTTTTGTAAAACACACAATATTTTAATGACTGTAGATTTTAAGTTATTATAATCGTATTTAATACCTTCACTGAATTGCTCTTCAAATTGTTCATCTTCGTAATAATGATAAAAGTACTGTTATAATCGCACTCATTGTAAAATAGTTTAAAACTAAATTTAAATAATTACATACTAGAAACATTAAAGAATTTCACAGGTTGGTAACTAATTTTGTAAGTTTATAACCCCCGTCAAAATCTGAGGCGTGATTTGCATTTCTTCTAGAGCAACCATTCGGTCATTCCGGATGAAGTAGGTTGACATTAGGCCTACGTTGTATCAATACTGAGGGGTTGCTGTTCGATGTTTCAGATTTAAAGGTTTTAGCGAATTTCCCCTATAGGGAAGAAGCTATTACCGTAGGTCTCATAGTAAGACTTAAGCCCGAGACCAAAATAATAGTGATAATTTGTTGTTTTGAGGTCCCCAGATGACAAAAACACTATTCGTTCAAATTTATATATATGTATATATATATATATATGTGTGTGTGTGTCCGTGAATGCGATAACTTGAGTAAAAGATGTCCGATTTTGATGAAATTTGGCTCAAATGTGTAAAATGACATTCATGACTTTAAGTTCGAAAACCAGAAAAATCGGACCATGGGAAGGGGGGTTTATGGGGGTTTTAAATTTTTCAAAAATCAGTTTTTTGCATTTTTCACCCTAAAATTTTTGAACAACTTAATTTTGGTTTTGACCATGTTATAGAGCTTAAAAAAACAAATAATATAGTATATTGAATTATTAACCTAGGTTAAGTGGTTGCGGAGAAAATCCAAAAAAAACCTGCTCATAAAATCGCCCATGTTAATCTTATGGGAAAAAGGTTTTTGGCTTTTCTTCAGTTTATTTTAATGTAAACTTCACATTTGCTTTTACCAATCTGTTCAGTTCCACAAAACGATCATTTTGGTGTTTAAATTGTGATTCTACGCCCAACCGTTGCTGAGATGTTCAAAGTGCTAAACACAGTACGTTGTCCAATGTTATCCTTATGGAGAATAACTAAAATTGGATATCTCAATTATTTATGAATGTATGTTGATGAAACTTGGTATGTGGCTTCACGTAGTACTGGTATATTGATATTTGCACAAAAAATTGATTTTTGTTGATTATTCCCATAGCAGCAAACCTGCATACACAGCCCCCATGTTATTCTTATGGAGAATAAGTAAAATGTAATGACTCCCTTAATTATGAACATAAATTAATAAAACTTGGTATGTAGCTTCACTTGGTTGAGTTATATTGATAATTGCATAAAAACCCATTTTTTTTGTTCCTCGTTGCAGCAAACCTGCTTACCCAGCCCCCATGTTATTCTTATGGAGAATAACTAAAATGTTATATGGCGCTTATTTATGATTGAATATTGATGAAACTTGGTATGTGGCTTCACCTGGTTAAATTATATTTATATTTGCATAAAAACCAATTGTTTATGTTCCTTGTTTCAGCAAACCTACGTACTCATTACCAATGTTATTCTTATGGACAATAATTAAAATCGCTTATATGTGAATATATTTTTATGAAACTTGGTATGCGGCTTTATGTGGTATTAAGACAAATATTTTGCATTTGAAACTCGCTGAGGATGCAGGTTTGCTGCGACGGGGGTATTTAGTTCTGTAGGAACTAAGAGAGCTATGAGACTCAACCTTTTCTTAACACCTTCATCTTTGCCAAGCACTCAGTTGTCTTCAAACATATGATTTAAAATTGTACAACTCTTTCCTTTAATAATGTTCCTTCACTCGGCGAATTTTAACTGCACCTCGAAGGATGTGAGATATCTGTCACAATTTCTGAACTGCACCTCGAGGGATGTGAGATACTTGGCACAATTCCTGAACTGTGCCTCGAGGGATGTGAAATACCTGGCCTGGCAAAATTCCTGAACTGCGACTCAAGGGATGTGAGATACTTGGCACAGTTCCTGAACTGTGCCTCGAGGGATGTGAGATACCTGGCCTGGCACAATTCCTGAACTGCGCCTCGAGGGATGTGAGATACTTGGCACAGTTCCTGAACTGTGCCTCGAGGGATGTGAAATACCTGGCCTGGCAAAATTCCTGAACTGCGCCTCAAGGGATGTGAGATACTTGGCACAGTTCCTGAACTGTGCCTCGAGGGATGTGAAATACCTGGCCTGGCAAAATTCCTGAACTGCGCCTCGAGGGATGTGAGATACTTGGCACAGTTCCTGAACTGTGCCTCGAGGGATGTGAAATACCTGGCCTGGCAAAATTCCTGAACTGCGCCTCAAGGGATGTGAGATACTTGGCACAGTTCCTGAACTGTGTCTCGAGGGATGTGAAATACCTGGCCTGGCAAAATTCCTGAACTGCACCTCAAGGGATGTGAGATACTTGGCACAGTTCCTGAACTGTGCCTCGAGGGATGTGAAATACCTGGCCTGGCAAAATTCCTGAACTGCGCCTCGAGGGATGTGAGATACTTGGCACAGTTCCTGAACTGTGCCTCGAGGAATGAAAGATACCTGGCACAATTCATGAACTGCGCCTCGAGGGATGTGAAGTACTAGGCACATTTTTGCTGAACCGCTCCTCGAGGGATTTGAGAAGTATGTAGACCTACTTGAATTGAATGAGTGAAATTGAATGAGTTCAAGCATCTTTTATTTTATGAGAAACACATATCACGAACGTTTAAATGTTAGAATTATCATCGGATGGAAAGAAGTGAACACCGCATTGTACCTCGAGTGAAAAACTTATTCACATCCGTTAGTCGCCAAAAGATCTGCAGTATCCGCAGCCGCGATGGGGGAGTAATGCGGGATGTACTGTAACTACAAAAGCCTCTAAATTGTTCGTGAAAAGTGTTAGTTTCGTCTTTTGGCTTGATGGCGAGAAGTTAACAGAAAACCTCATAAGAAACTGATGGCCTCTGATGGATTCTTTTTTACAGATACAGATCTTTAATTTTTAAACATTTTACAAATGTGTACAATATATAAGAAATGTTTTTAAGGTTTAAGAAAGGAGAACAAAATGTATAAGTTCACATTCATGCAGAACTTGTACAAGAACTATGGTATTAGGTTCTTTGATTAGAGTTGTTGAAAATCGTCGTCGATGTAATAGACAATTAAGGCAAATAAAACCAAAAACGCGGCAATTTAAACTGTAACACGAATTACAAGAAGCTCATCGTCACCCTCGAGTCGTGCGGGCAGTTGTTGTGAACAAAGCACGATGAGGAGGAATTTTTCTTTGGGTACCTATGAGACTAGAGGCGGGGGAACCCTTTCATAACCTTTTTCCCAGTAAAAAACTGAGACATAATTAGGATTTGTCCCATTCTCTTTTTCAAAAGACAGAAATAGTGGAGACTGATAAAATAGACATAGCGCACTATAAGGAGAATACTTGCTAAGTTTCCAAACAGTCTACGATTTTATTCTGCACTGCCTTTATCTGATTTGACAGTGTTTTACACAAAGACCTGCTTTATCTAGTAATCAGGAAACTCCCACTCCAGAGTAAGGTTCCACCACCTACACACAGAACAGCAGGACGGTTGCCACAAATACGCGAGACAGTCGTGACCGGCCACTCTTGTTAATCTGGTTTTAATTCCAAATTGTAATTAAACAGACATTCTGAGACCGCCCGCCCGCGAGGCTCCTCGCTCATTTGTAACCAGGGTCTCGGCCTCCGCCCCACCCCTTGGAACTGTGCAACTGACATTACTGGAGAGCTGTTTCTTCTTCCTTCTTAACAGGGGGCTGCAGTCACCTGTTTCGATCTGTTTCTCCCACTAACTTTCAAACCCCGTCCCTCCTCAACGCATTATCCAATATAGTTGATTTATTGGTTCTTTTATTGAACAAAAAAATCTAGAGATTTCAGAGAACAGAATTTTGATACAAACAAATCATTGTTCTTTTGAAATTTCGACATATCTTACTTACTACTTGCGATTTTTGCTATGGGTTAACATATCAGTTGGTCTATGGATATGTTATGGTCACACTTGTAGAATCACTCCATCTTCCAGTATTAGAGGTCGTGGCATTTTGTCGGGTTCCCAACTGGTACGACGCGGCGTGAGGTGATGCGTGAGCTAATGTTGTATCAGATTAAAAAACGAGTTGGTATTTAACCATGGTGAATGTGTGACGTAAATATAACGCAATCCTTTCGCACTTATGATGGTACACACTCTTAACAGTGAGCCACAGTCCTCGTAATATTCCAAGTTTCTCCCAGCTTCTCCCATATGACCGGTGTTAACTGTTCTGTCCCCTCCTGGAGAAATTATCAGAAGTGTTTTGCTTTTGACTCGATTTATGACTGAGCAGATTGTTATATTACAAATAATAATTGTTTGATACAAATTCAAAGTATTCAATATTTGCGATTTGTAGTGACTTAAATATTTATGATATAAACAAGTAATCTTTTTTTCCTGTAAAATAATCCATAAACCAAGGATTTAGGATAATACGAAATTAAAAGCTAACATTTATTTTTTAAGAAAAGCAGGTAGAAACGCGACATGTTTTGTGTCTGGAATAGAAAAATCGACGACACAAAAATGTCTATACTGAGTGAGTAAGACTTACGACACAATGACAAAGGGGTTCCTAATTTCTCGTTCAAACCTCAAACCCTATATCCCCAGGAAAAAAATTCCAGTATATATCTAACAGCGCCATATCTGTGTCCTCAAATGACTGAGTATCCCATTTTACAAACGATCTCGCATTCCTGATCGCCGAAGAGAACTAATGTAACCCGGAGTATCACAGATCCATCTCGCAGCGTCCCGGACAGTGGTTGATGTCCGGTATCAGGCTGCCGGACAGCGCCGATGCTGACGACCGGACCGACCGGATGGCGGGTGGTGTGTTGTGACCGGATCGGCCGATGTCAACAGCTGATAAGCCGGATTGATACGTCACTGTCGGACTCCCGCGGTCGTCATTAGTGGCCTGATCACATCCCGCGGACCGATCGCCCGACACCCGGTCCTTCCGCAGTACCTATCGACATTCTAGACCACTGGCTGTCTGAAGAGGGTGATCGATCCAGTCGGGTACAATTTTGCATGTCTACCTGCTTCTCCCGAAGGACCAATGTTAACTTTTGAATCCTGCCCCTCCTCAACGGATTATTACAATTCGTTAATTCATGGCTCACTTTAAACTATAAAAATCATAGCGATTTTAGTGAGCAGAATTTGGATATCACAAACCATAAACGTACAATACTATTCCAAAACATTCATTTTTTGCGATATTTGGTATGTGATAACTGTTTGTGGTATTGACCTAGTGGGAGAAGCAGGTAGACACGCGAGAGGTTTTCGTGACCGGAGTGTCCTCTCAGTCAGTCGGTTTTACTAATCTACGCGAAAGTCAGTTTTGGGGTGGAAATGCGCTGGATCGCCGCTGCTGCCGCGACCACCGCCCACAACGCGCCGGCCAATCACAAGGCAGCGGCCGCAAACGCGATGCGAATTGCGATTTCTTGCCATTATGATTCCGCCGTAACATTTCTGACTGCGCATTCATAGTGGGTTTTAACGTTTCAAATGATTAACTCGCGGCTCGGGTTTAAACCCCGTGAAAGGCATATCGTTACCCGCGCCGCGGAGGCAATGCTGACTGTTACACGCTTCTGAAGACCATCTGCCGATGTTACGAGAAAGAAACTATCGGTGTGAAATGACTCGGTTTACAGCTCAGACGTAATGTTTCGCTTTTAGTTCTGAGGGGTTAAACGCACCTCGTCAACTTGATGGCCCTCGAACACGCGTGCGGCGGGGAATGTAATGGTAATTACTGAAATTGGTGCTACAGTCACTTTGTTCAAAAGTAATAATTCGAAATCCGGGTTAGGATATTTTCTATTTCGATTTGTAATAAAATTATGACTGTGCGAATCCTGAGGGTCGTAAGCTAGTAAATTAAACGAACGTAGTCGTGGGTACCAGCTAGTAAATCAAACTAACGTAGTCGTGGGTACCAGCTAGTAAATCAAACGAACGTAGTCGTGGGTACCAGCTAGTAAATCAAACGAACGTAGTCGTGGGTACCAGCTAGTAAATCAGACGAATGTAGTCGTGGGTACCAGCTAGTAAATCAAACGAACGTAGTCGTGGGTACCAGCTAGTAAATCAAACGAACGTAGTCGTGGGTAGCAGCTAGTAAATCAAACTAACGTAGTCGTGGGTACCAGCTAGTAAATCAAACGAACGTAGTCGTGGGTAGCAGCTAGTAAATCAAACTAACGTAGTCGTGGGTACCAGCTAGTAAATCAAACGAACGTAGTCGTGGGTAGCAGCTAGTAAATCAAACTAACGTAGTCGTGGGTACCAGCTAGTAAATTCATAAAATTTATCTATTGAGGGTAACAAATTTACTAATCAACAATTAAATCAATATAATTTGAAACATACATGACTTAGTAAAATACATATCAATCGTGATATAAACATCAAACATGGTTCTCATTCACCGTATTTGCACATATATAGAGTTTCATGTTCTATGTAAGCTTTACTGGTCGTTTACTGTTTTCTTTTCTTTTGTCAGATCGAGTGGGAATATCGCCCCCGGTTTATAGGCTCCGTAGTAAACGTCCGCCAGATATACGCCCGTGCCTGATAGATATACGCGCCCTACCTCAGTTCTAGTTGTATATCTCCCTGACAGCAGCGCCGCGACTGCTGAGGCAGGAATCCGCTGACGAGACTCAGCGACATTGTTTGCCGTTCATTCATCACCTCGCAACTTGAATGGAGCTTTCCTATTCTTGAGAAATCAGGGGCAGTTGTTGTTCGCTCTCACTGTTTCATTCAAAATAATATTTGAACCCAAGAATCAATTTGACATATTATAGGACCATCTATGTTCAAATAAAGTTTTAATTATTCTTACCTAACATAGGTTTATTTTTCTTGAACTTAAATTAAAATAATAGTTTTATTTGTTTAAAAAGTAAATAATACGTAAAACGTAGATTACCGTTTAAGACAAATTATTAATAGACTCTGTAAGTGCAAATGGACGAATGTATTATATTGTGTATATTATATTTTTTATGCTGAGAAAAAAATGCTTTGCTTCGGATTCGCGAATGGAACGCGAACTACATGATAACGTTCTCCTGTTTGTAGAGCTGACAAATATAAAAGAATAATACACAAATTTATCTTACAATTAGACAAGAAAATAAAATTCACACACATATAATACGATTAACACTTGTATTGCTCACGTAGTGTGTATAGTCAATGGTTGTTCTTCATATCTTGCATTTTTGTAATATCTGCGTATTTTCACATTTTAATATAATAATACTCCATGGTGGTATGATTTAATTACTATTACCACAACAATTGAGGTTTAAACATCCCAAGTATTTATTTGTGGCCAACTAATCGCCTTGCTCTGCAGGACGATGTCACCGGCACCCAAAACACGTATTGGCAACTACCGTCCGATCTGCATACTACTTCTGTTTCGCAAAGTTGGTAGCGCATGTGCGCACGTCTCTGCCAGGATATGACAGCGCATGGCTGGCTCTATAAGGTGGACAATAGCGTCTGAGTATGGAAACACAATCACGGACTCCCTCTTGAATCTAAAATCAGACGCCATTTTGCGCGTACTTCATAATAGACGCATGATGTTTCCTTATTATCCTAAACTGTTTCCAGGAGTTGATTGATTGAAAAGATTGAAAGGTTTCAAATATATAGTCCAAGGGTTGTCCACTTAATAAACCAGTTATGTCTGTAGTTTTGTTTATTTGTATTAAGAATAACTTAATTGCCATAATATTTGACTCTACCACAACTGGCATAGCTGGCACAGAACATATGACATTGTCAAGATTAGTTACAATAAACTAACTAAAACTAAACACTACTTCACATTAAAACTCTGTATCTGATCATTGCTTGTTCAAAGATTCGTATGAAATATTTTTTTAAGTTATGAAAAATGATAAATATAGTTAGCATTTAAATTATTATTGGGGTTTACACCCCACTCAGTGCTACGAGTATATCAATTTTGTATGAACAAATTAACTGTCCTCTTAGAAAAAAAATACTCTGCTCTGAAATATTGATATTTGAGCACTGATTTTATTTTATCTCGGATATGAAAAGTTTGCTATGGCCAGATAATAATCATTATAAACCACTTTTGGAATTACTGTAGTTTGCACAGTTTCAGTTGGTTACTGGTGATAGTATCTGCGCGTCCTTGAGGTTGTAGTAAATTTGATTCCAACGTAAATTTCAATCTTAATATGGTGTTTGAAGAGTGAAATGCGGCTATTTGCTTTCACTCAACAACACTGCTTAACAACTCAACGTTCGCTCAACATACTAATGAGGGCAGTGCAAAAAGCTAGAAGGAATTTTCAAAATGATTTTGCTTTTGCCCACACCAACTTCAGAGAAACTGCAGTAAAAACATTCCTATATCAAAATGAGGACGGCAGGACGCCCGGGAAGAGACTAGTACCCTACTTCCTTTTTGCCAAAGGCGCTTCCTTTCATCAAGGTATTCTAGACCCTACAATTTACATAACCCTTTTTCAGCACCCTTCTAAGGAGCGGCCGCCCCCCTGCGAGCCTGTGTTTATGGTCCACCTTTACAACCCCCATAAACTCATCTCCTTCACCATTCCGGACCTCTCAATGTGAAGAGTGAGCGGGACGACACAGGGGCGTGTTTTGAATACAATACTATTTGTTTGAATTGAAAAGGAAAACTTTACTGTCATCATTTTCAGTACTACCGGGTGTTTGGAAATAACGATTAAATTGTAAAAACATAACATTAATTTATACATATAATGAAAGGAAATGTCTTAAAGGTGTTTGTGGCCCTGAGTCTTCATCGTCACAAACAATTAGTTTTGTGTCAAATTAAAGGTTTCGTCACCCTCTAGGGAAATACAATAGTCGAATTTTGATTTTGTTACAAATTAATGAGGACATGTACAGTGTTTCAGTTCAAAATTAAACTATTTACTATGCAACTATGGTACCCAAATTGAAAAATTCGACATCGTATTTCCCTAGAGGACGGCGAAACCTTTAATTTGACACCAAAATGAATTGTATGTGACGATCATGTGAGGAGTAATGGAGGCACAGAGTTAACATTGGCCTTATGGAGCAAAACTCCAAGATGGCGTCTAGCAACTTCCGGTGATGAAGACTCTTATTGGCAGACTTTTCTTTCCTACACAGGTCAAAATGATATTTCACTTCTCGTCACGTATTCACCAACTTAGCAGTTGTGACTGACTAACGCTACTGCTGAGATGATTCTTTGATGTCACGGATCTGTTTAGCATTTATACAATTTTGTACGGGTCTCTAAAAAATAATAAAAAGAGGGATTAAGTCTAGGCTTTGAATTGACCAAGAAATTGAGCCTAATCTGCCTATACACTTTCCAGGAAAAAAGTGCGTCCAACACACCTAGTTTATACTCTTTGAAAACAGTCTTAGCAACTAGATGATAATATGAAGTCCCAAGTGTATACGAGGAAGTCTTCAACGGTAACTGAATTCAAATATAGGAATTAAAACTGTGCAGAAGGAGCTCGTTTTTAAACCCGGTATTGTATGTAGCTTAGTTCATCGATCCAATTTTAAAGTAGATCAAGGATATTACTTTGTATCGTAAAATAAAGTTGTTGTGGGGGTAAAACTATGAATATATTACAAACGACCACTGTCCATATTCGTATCCATGTAAGTTTTTTAATAGTGATATTTGTTCCCAGTACATATCAAAACGAGAGATCCCATTGTACAAATATATACATTGAGAAACAGTTTTTTTGTTGTAATATCCAAAACAATTTAGTCTGAGAAAATTGTTTTTACGAAAAGAGAAAGTAGCTATTGTGCCGTATTTTTTAGCCGTAAACCCCATTTTCCGCAGGTGAGTGACAGCCAGCTGCGCGACAGATGCGCGCACGACACGACCTGGGCATGCGCGGAGATCTCTATCTCGCGTACTCGGACATTACGCTTTTACGGTCCGCTGAAAGTCCCGAATTAAAATATAATTTATGTCCTAAAGTGAGCCATGTAATTTTACTAAAACGGTCTAAACACTATTTCATATTCATCCATTAAAACCGCGTAAGCCATAAAACAGGTCGTTTGACCGCCAATATATTATTAAAAGACAGCTTTTGAATAAAAATTAATTTCTAGTTTTACTCTTGATTTAAATTCGATGGGAACAGGTTTCGGTCGTAAAGTTATATTTGATTACAGAGTGAATTTCAATGTGATTTGAAATTTTGTTGGAACTAAATAACGTCGAACTGCTGGAACGTTCACTAGATAAGGTTCAATTACTGAAATGTTCCCAATGAAATTATAATAATCAGTCTCAGTGTTTTAATAGCGTGGCTTACATTTCATATTTATTATTACATTAACTTGGAATGTTTTAGCGACATTTATTTAAAACCAGATACCAGATGTCTGGGTCATAATTCAATTGTTATACCTTTTAAAAGTGGGCTCCAGTCAAGAAGTATACCTATCTGCTTCTATGTTAACTTTTTGCCTACAAGGCCACATGTTAACTTTCTAAGCCACTCAGCGAATTATCCTATATCGATGATTTATAGTTTATTTTTAAAGAAAACATATACCTAGTGAATTCAGTTGGCGGAATTTTAATACCACAAATAACAATCGTTCAATCAAATACTATAATATTGAATAATTTGTGTAATGGATTAACTATTCGTGATATAAACATTCTGCTAACAGAAATTTTTAGGTTTTTATTTTTTTCTTAAAATGAGCTACAAACCTAATATTTCACCATTACAATGATTTTGAATAAAATATTTCGAGTAATCAGTTGACGAGGGACGTGGTTTTAAAATTAACACGGAGAAGAAGGTAGAAAGTCCAAATGTCACGTGACTAGACCCCCCTTTTAATCATGTTGTAACGACATTCTAAACTTTTCTACGTGACTATTTTGGTGCCGGATTTTTTAAGTCATACTTATATTTTGACTCCTCAATAAGACACCTAGCCAGAGAATTCTATTCTGTTTCAATAACAAATCTTATTGTATTGTATTCGTATTTAATGCAATTTTAATTGCTCAATAAATCTGAGTCAATTAACGTCAAAGAAAAACGTTATATAACTTATATTTATATTTGTTGAGTCCACCACTTCTTCACATATATGAAACCTCTTTGAACTCGTGTTGATAGAAGGATGACCGGATGATTGGGTTGAACACACTACAGCCGGCGAGACGGAACGTGCCGGATGGGACATTACCGGATTTGCGGATCCGCCCACGTCCACAAACTCGGCAGCAGGGTGCAGAGTAGCCACAAACCTCTCCATCTGTAACCTTACTGTAGCTGTATCGATTAGCCATAGTAGTATTCTAACAGTTGAACTATACTGTTAACGGATTCGCTTGAGTAAGTTATGTTGTTAAGAAATTATAAAGGATGTTTGCCATCAGTGATAAAGAAAATTAAGTTCTCGACGTTTCGGGATCTGGAATCTCATCCCGCTTTCAGGTGAAAAAATTACCTAGAATATAAAAAATTAGAAATGTTTATAAAGTGATACCTACTTCATCTTATTTTGTATGGATCATGTATATGGTGTAAATGAAGTTTCGCATTATTTCAAAATGCTAGGTTAATTATTGATTTATTTTTACAGTAAAAGAATCAGTTCCTTTGTAGTTTTCATGGAAAAATTACACAGTTGCACAGTTGTCTAGCATAGTGCATTCAACTGTAGTTTTTAGAACGTTTTACAATAATATTGGTACTTAAAACTTAAAACCTCTCAAAATATGAAAAAAATCTCTCGATACCACACTTACCTTGAGCCCCATTTTATTATGAGACATAGAATTTTACATATTAAATAATTTGTTTGCTCGCATGATTTAGTCTGTGGTAGATAGGATTTGAACTTGTATACCAACCTTACAAAAAATAAGAAAATTAATTGATTTTCTATCGTTTATCTTTTAGATGTCTCTGGTTCAAATCTGTTCAGTGGTAAACTCATTTCATTGTTGTCAGATTTTAATAATGATGTATTGCAACAAAAATTAATTTTCATCATGAAATATCTCCTGTCACTTTTCTAGATGCCTCAAATTTGAGGTTTAATAAGATAAACCTAAAACAATTTCTGTCTAAATTTCTTCTTTTTGAAAATGAGGGGAAATACAACAACAATTTCCCCTATAGATTTCAACCTCAGTACCCTGAATAATTACAAAGAGAAAATAAAAGGAACGAATGTTGTTATGAACTATTCGTAAAGTTAACAACAAAAATTCCGCGTCTTATCTGCTACATATTATATTATACGAGTATATAGCAACTTAACATGTACAATACTATGTCTCATGGCAAAATGACCTCTATGTATGGTTGCAGACACCTGAGGGAATTGAAAATCAAGAAGTTTTTCCGTGCCTGATATGCTCGGTGGTAGTCCACAACAGAAGTGACCGACCTTGGTGACGGCGTCAGCACGAGGGGATTCATCTTACGTAGCCTTGGAACCTCTGATCCATAGGTGGGAACGGATTTCTGCACATCCAAGAAACACGACGCTGTGAATGTGTGATGTGCGAAGCAGTGTTCATGCTGTACAGGCTACATTCATCATTGGAGACACTATCTTATGTCGACTGAGAAAAATGCAATTACCTGCGCCATTTTGGAATATAAAATTAAACCATCACAGTTATTTTTTTGGAATTTGTTTTTATAACACTTTTAGCGAATTTCCCCTATAGGGAAGAAGCTATTACCGTAGGTGGCATGGTAAGACTTAAGCCCGAGACTATGATAACTTTTTGTTTTGAGATCCCCAGATGCCAAAAACACTATTCGTTCAAATTTATATATATGTGTGTGTCCGTTACCGCGATAACTTTTGAAAGATTTTCCAAAAATAAGTTTTTTGAACTTTTTACCCTAAAATTTTAAAAACACTAGATTTTGGTTATAGCCATTTTGTAGAGCTTAAAAAACAAACAATTTAGTATCTTGAATTATTAAGCTAGCTTTAGTGGTTGTGGAGAAAAGTAAAAAAATGTGTCCATAAAATTTCCCATGTTAATCTTATGGGAATACGGTTTTTAGATTTTCCTCAGATAATTTCACTAAAAACTCCACATTTCTTTCTACCAATCAGTTTAGCTTTACAAAAAAATCATTTTGGAGTTTTAATTGTTGTTTTAGTCCAACCGTTGCAGTGATATTCAAAGTGCTAAACACAGTACGTTGTCCAATGTTATCCTTATGGAGAATAAATAAAATGTTATATTTTGATTATTTATGTATGTATATTGATGAAACTTGGTATGTGGCTTCAACTAGTTGTGATATATTGATAATAGCACAAAAAAGTTTATTGTTGATTTTTCCCGGTAGCAGCAAACCTGCATACTCGACCCCCATGTTATTCATATGGAGAACAAGTAAAGTTTTATATCTCCCTTCGTTATGAACCTAAATTAATAAAACTTGGTATGTAGCTTCACCTGGTTGAGTCATATTGATAATTGCAAAAAAAAAACATATCTTATCTTCCTTGTTGCAGCAAACCTGCGTACTCATTTATGATGTTATTCTTGTGGAGAATAAATAAAATGCTATATATCACTTATTAATGAATGTATTTTTTGAAACTTGGTAAGTGGCTCTAGGTAGTAGTGATACCCACATATTTGCATTGGAAATTCGCTACGTACGCAGGTTTGCTGCGACGGGGGTATTTTGTAATATCGTTGAATAAACGAATCACAGAGTAACATATTTGTTAATGTGGCAGTAAAACATTTTATATAAAACTGATGTGTGTTGTGAAATTATCTGAATCTACTAGATTTATAATCTCTTTATTAGGCCTAGCTATATTTTCAACTATAAAAAATACATATTGTTAAATCAGTTAAGAGGATACTCTACAGTCACGCAAAAAATCGCGTGTCCACCTGCTCCTCCCATCAGGTCAATGTTAACTTTTAAAAGCCGTCCCTCCTCAACGGATTATCCGAAATCAATGATATGGTTCATTTTAAAGACATAATGAACGCCTAGCGATTTCAGTTAGCAGAATTTCGGTTTCAAAATTAGTTTACCCATAGAAGATCGTAAATGTTTAATATTTTTGAATTTTATTGAACTATTATTATTTGTGATATCGAAAGTTTGCTTGGTGAAATCGCTATTTTTTATCTTTAAAATGAGTCATTAGTCAACGATATCGGATAATTTGTTAGATAGGGACGGGTTTTGAAAGTTTTTGAAACACGTGCCTTAGGGGGGAGCAAGCAGAAGCTTCAAATATTTCGTGATTGAAGCGCCCAAATTAAACCAAATTTAAACGAGTTCGCACGCAGCACGCTGACGTGAGGGAAGTGAATTTCCACATAAAACCTTTTAAAACTCAAAATCAGTGTAAAAACATACATTTGCCCAATTTTTATCGAAATCTGAAAACATTGATTTTTTGGCTGTTCTGATACTCTTGGTTTCATTTACTTGCAAAGCTGGGAATACAATTTTGCGCATTATAAGGTTAGGAGAAGATCCAATCAGGCTTGAAAGTAGGCGTAAGGTTGCTGGGGGTAATAAAAGTACTCTAACAAAGGAATAATAGGCTTTTCTAGTGTAAAACCCCCATAAGACAACGTACTGTGTTTAGCCTATACACATTTTCTTTTATAACTCGGTAAATATTTATGATAGAATGAGGAGAGAGGGCTTAAAAGTTTCGCCTTTCTAATTCCCATCCTTTTACATGTATTAATTTTACATCTGGGGCTTTTCTGGACCTTTTTGGGCCCGAAAACTCGAAATTTGAAAGATTAATCTTCAAAAAATGGGTTTAGAGTTTTCCGATTGTTTTGCTCAACTAACTTGTCCAACAGATTATAGAAAGCAACGTCCCTACCAAATTTTAAGTAAATCGGACAAAAAATGCGACCGCTAGAGTGCATACATATATATATATATATATATATATATATATATATACATATAAAATTTTGAACGACCCCCCAAAACGTGTTCAGGGGGTCACGTTAGGAACTTCTATGGTGGTCCCGGGCTTAAGTTTCACCGTGCGGGTCATGCTAATAGTTCACTTTCCAAAGGAAATTCACTAATTATATTTTTTTCCCCCAAATGCATTTTATGAGACTCTGTAAACTTGCATAATCTACAACCGTCAAAATGAATTTGACCACAAAAGTTTTTATCTAAAAGTAAAACTTAATTTCCCGATAGATAAAATTATTCTACATTTTCAAACAAATAAACGTTAAAAATATTAATTTATACCGATATATTGAAATTAAATTGAAAAGTTTCATTAAAATACTTTTTGAAAAAAACGGAAGGGCTGAGCGCGAAGCCCGCCGGCCCCGGCCCTCCAGCATCCACTTCCGCGACTCAGCTGATATCTACCCTCCATCTCCCCCCCTTCGTCATTAAATGCTCCACATGGACCTCCGTCCGCGTCCCACGTAGCGCTGGACAGATGTTCCTTCTAAGATACTAATTATAAAACATCATAATCGAAATTATATGTGATTAATTTATATAATATACCGCTTATTTGAAATCAATCTAAAATGTGGATATGTATACCCGGGTAATATATAGTAATGATTTTTTTACCAAATCAACGTAACAGTATTTTTTATTAAATCAACGTAATTTTTAGGCGTGAGTTTTGTCATTTATGCAAACAAACTACCTAGTAAAAAAACAAAAAGTCTGCAAAATGCATCTCTTTAGAAAAGAAAAAACAACTGATTCGTATGAAGAGAGTTTAGAAAATTCCTATTCAAACATATTAAGGTTTTCCTGTATGTAAATTAAATAATCGTAGAATGTATAATCCATAACTTGCTTGGTTTTCTGTCAATATGTATGTATATGGATTTTACAAAAACTTTAACATCTCAGAAAACGGTTTTCGTTTTACAATGGCAACAGTTATAAATATTTATCATATAAAAAAACTAAAGATTTAATTTAAAATTCAAGACAATAAAATTGTTGGTAATTTAAAGACAAATCCAACAACGTATCATTCACAATAATCAAGTTATGTATAATGGAGATCTCCATTACACATAACTTAGTTATATTTTAACTTATACTTCGTTGGATTTGTCTTTAAATAGTCAGTAAAGTAGCCTTGAAATATTAGTTACATTTTATTTTTTTTATTTGTTATTTAACATCGATAGTTTTCAACATAGAACAACCTGTGTTTGGCAATACATAATTTTACGAGTCATATACTTTTCTAATTGACAATTTTACGCAAATAACGCATAACCATTCATGAAAATATTCAAGGAAGTGCTTCGTTACATTAACAACACTTAGATAGAGTATTAAATTAAATTGTATTTAGACCAGGAACTTTCATCTGATACAAAACAAGTAACAGTCATTGGGGAGGTAACAAGTTCAACATTTACTTACTGTACCTATAATGTTTAAACCCCAAAGCAACACTTACTTAATAGTTTGTCAAATCCCTACGCGCTTAAAAAGCTTGATTTAAAAATGTGATTAGGTAATGTAACCGTCTAGACTGGAATATAGCCAACTATTTTCTGATTCTAGTAAACAGGACTTTTATAATCGATGGATTTCAGCCTCTGCATTACTAGTAAATAAAATAGATGTGTGTAAAAAATGAACGAATTTTAACTTTAACTACTATAAAAAACTGAAATATAACTTAAATATACTTTTTTAGATTTGACATGCAATTAGGCTATAACTTAAGCTTAACACTACTAATTAGACAATTGTTCTCTCAGGGACATCTTACACCAATTAAGTTTCAACGATATTTATTCACGGGAATTAAGTTTAATTTGAGAGTTCAGATAAGTTAAATTTTAAATTTGTCCTAACAACTATAATTCATAGGTAGTACATGAGATCTCAGGGTGAGGTTCTTTGCCAAGGCTTAGATTAGATTGATTGTTACTCATATTAAACAACGAAATCAAGTAAAATTGAAGTTAAATTGTTAATCAAATACTTAAAATAATATTATTTTGGAAAGTCCGGATTATCTGATGCCTGAAATGATTAGTTAGTACACATGTTCATCAAGTATGCCAAAAATAGGTACATGTTCAATAAACGAGTTTCAAAATACTGATAATAGGTTCAAATGTTCAAATTAGTAAGTCTTCTTTCTTCTTTTCATTACATTACATTTATAATTTGATCTGAGTCGACTTCTTAACAATTAAACTCAAAAATACCAATTTCTTTTCGATTTCCTTCTTCTCGAGCTCAAAAACAATTTATAAAAATGTGAATGGAAGATGAATCAAACTTTTATTTAATGTTTAGGACTTAGAAGTTTTAAGATGTAAATGGATAAATAGGCTATTACAATAACATGAACTCTGGTTTGGCCAACTCTACTACTCAGTGTCTTGTATCACAACGTTCAAAATTTTCCTCCAGGGTATTCTATCAATTTCCACTTTCACAGAATTGACTCCCGTTCTCGGTTGATCTCACTGCACTATAAATCTTGAGTTCACTTCAACATATGTTTACTCACTGTGCATTATATAAAGTACATCTGGTAATCATTATTCGCGGTATCAATTGTTTATTGCAATTACAAAAATAAAATATTTTTTAATTATTAACATGATGTATGAACTATTTATGTTTTATTTTTAACCCGATTAGAAAGAAAACAATATATTTTCTTACATCTAAATAATATATGATACTTTATTTACAAGAGCATTATTCATAATTAAAAAATTGTATTGCTATTTAAGTTAAATATTAGATATTTACACATAATTCTCTTTTCTTTAAACAATTATTAAGTTCCCCTGAAATATTAAGTTTGAAACAAATGATTATGATGTTTCTATACATAAATAACAAAATTATAAATGATCCCTATATCATACTGCTAATATGTCTTCTTCACTCAACATTTCATTCACACTCTGTGTGGGTGTCTTAAAAACTAATTGTTGCTCAAATATTTAGTTAGTGTTTTACTGTTGGATAATCTGCATTCCCTTATTAATTATCTTGCTATTTTCACCTAAATCGCTTAAATATCTAGGTTTACTTCAACATTTTGGTATATTAAAGCCTTCCCCGACATATCTAGTTAATTTTTATCAAAGGTTTGACAAGGTCCTAACTAATTATAAATGGTTTTCCTTTAAAAACTGTTCTACAGGTTTGGGACTAGTACAACCTTTATCATATCTCATTTGGGTGAAAATCTTAATTTTGATAGGTTTTGCTTGGATTTTATGTATGCAATACATAAAGTAACGTAAATTAAGTTCCTTAACTTAAATATATAAATTATTGGATATTAAGCTTATAAAACAAGGCAAGTGTAGGTATTAAGTTTTACATTCCTTAAGTAAACTAGGGTTTGAAATACTTTTACATAATTAGTCACAGTTTTAGCCAATTCTCTTGATGTTTAGTCTTTAGCATAAGTTTGGTACGTTTACAGCATGCCCAAAGGAACTTATTCTGCTCGTATGTGATGAGTGCTGATCTCTGTTGCATTTGCTCAGTTTACTTGTCAACCACCTGCATCTGTTTATTTGATTGCTCTTCAGGCCCTATTTGCCAACGGGTCGAGTGCATTTTCCCGCTTTTAATAGGATGTACTTTAAGAGTATTAAAGTGATACGCTTTAAGAGGTAAGGCTCCTCCTTTTTTTGGTTATATTGAAATTTATATCAGTTCTCCTTAAATTTAGGTAAGTTTTCATTTAAGTTGTTAACAATAGTGTAAATTTATAAACATCAGATGTTTATGTAATTTTAATATTTTTAATATCACTACCAGAATTTACCCACCATTAAAATGTATACAGTTAAACTGCTTTAGTAAACATGTACCATGTAACTGATCCTAATTTAATCAAGGATACTTTAAATAATTTTTCACAAAACCATAACGTGTCCACAAAGCTTAAGTAGCATACAAGCAATGTTAAATATATTATAAATGTTTAGGAAAAAGGGTTATAGTAAAGGTTTGGAGTGTTTCAACTTCGAGACATCAGTTTTGGATTTATTTGTATATACAGCATAAGTAAATAATTGTAAAGTATAGTTTAAGGCAAATATTATAGTATATTATATTCGCTAACCCAAGCTATTTTTCCATTTTATCCATTCAAGATTTGTTTCGCTTTAGACCATCAGATAATTTTTTTATGATTTATTTCAGATCAAATGGAAAGGCTATGACATAATAATAAATTTAAACATGCAAGAATATTTTGATTGAATTTAATGCTTGTCCGGTCACCACCGAGATCGTCATGTCCGAGTTCGTCACATCTATGAAAATCAATGAGCCGTACTAATTAGGGTCGGCTGTCTACCTGCCCCGCCGGGTATGTCATGCCTCCTCCGCCCGAACAGGAACAACTTATCCTAGTCACAGTTCACAAGAGAACGGTCAAATACAGTTCTGAATCTTTACGCTGAAAGTTTACTGATGTTAGTTCTTCATGTAGCTAAAAATTATACAAACTAACTCGTGACAAAATTGATGACAAAATTGAAGTCATACGACTACATATCGCACTGAAAGGATGAATTAGGCCGATTGATGTTTGTTCGTGAGTCCGAAAAACAGCCTTAGTACAAAAGGATTCGTGTTACAAAATTGAAAAGTGTCATACAAAAGGATATCGCACTGAAAGGGGTGCATTCATTATATTATACTAGGATAACAAGATTATTTTAAGAAACTTATTCGTATTTTTAAGCCAAGGGCTTGGTATTCGTGCGGATAAAATAAATACAATTGTACAGCTGTCAGTTTAAATTTACCAAAGTTGTAGTAGTTTTGATATGATATCTTCGCAATTACTTACTTAAAAATATGTTAAATACATTCTTACAATTTAAGAATTTAATAAATATAACAACCAAATCCTATCATGGATAAAAGTTTAATTGAACTTATATTTAACACTTTTAATATTGCTCGGCGAAATGTACAGGCTAGTTGTAATTTTCAACTACATGAAGAACCAACATCAGTAAACTCTGAGCGTAAAGATTCAGAACGGTATTTGACCGTTCTCTTGTGATCTGTGACTAGGATAAGTTGTTCCCGTTCGGGCGGAGGAGGCATGACATACCCGGCGGGGCAGGTAGACGGCCGACCCTAATTAGTACGGCTCATTGATTTTCGTAGATGTGACGAACTCGGACATGACGATCTCGGTGGACACGGCCTGTCCAACCTTTTTATCTTCTGTCCCAAACTTTCCAAAAACACAAGTGCTATACCAAACCCCAAGTTCTTTCTAATACACCGGTGGAATGAATCCTGTTAACTATCATAAATGTTACCTAAACTACCTTAATGGTTAATCAATTAAAATTTAGCTGAGGAAAAATGACCTAAGCCTTTTAAAATTTGTTCACTCAAATAGCTGATGCTTTCAGTAAAAATGCAAAACATGCTATATCAAATTAAATTTAGAAGTTAATTTTATGGATGCAAAACGAAAAGGGTAATTTTTGATCAGTCGTTTTTGTGAAGCTCATTTCGATCTTGAACACAAATACAACCGCTAGTTTACAGTTATTTACCGAATGCTTACATAAAGAAGAACAATTACAGTCCGTATTCAGTGTTGCGTGGGATGACGTAGAAAAGAACAGTAGGCTACTGCATCCTGGTGAACTCGCACATCTCTACTATAGGATCTGTCATTTTCGCATAGATCCTATAAGTAAGACGGTTTGTTTTGTTCTCTGTGACGCTTGTATAATACCTAAAATACTTCAGCATAAAGGAGTTGTGAGTGACGCTCCCTTATCCTTTGAAGGATCATCTTTCTCAAATAATGTTTTTAACACTGCTGACAACCATTGTGTCGTTTTATGTTATCTATTAAACTGAAATTATCGCGTTGTTTTTATAAAACTTCGTACGTTTAATTCCCCATTAAATACTACACCTCTGACCCTGCAACTGTTTAGAGTTAAGTATCAAAGGAGAAAATCAACAACCAACAAGTTGAAGGTAATATGAAGTCTAACTATTATTTCGCAGTTATTGCTGCAGCGACCCCGCGTAATGCACGGCGCTGGCGAGCGACGCAAGGATATGGTCTCTGAATGGCAAATTATAGACCGGTATCACTAACACTCCAATGTACAAAAGAAATTGAAACGGGTTTCGCAATGCACTTGCTGTATTTTAGGTTGTGAATTAAATAGTGCATATGAGTTATGATCTTATATATCAGTTTTGAGGCTGGCAAACAGAATATTTAAGTTTAATTTAAAGTTTAGCAACATCTAACACTTTAAGACTTACACACTTAAAGCTAACACTTTAACACTTTGTAGACTTTCAAACAGCGTTTGAAAGTCTTACGCTGTTTTTTAATCTTAGTATTTACAGAAACTACCATAACGTACCCTCATTTTTTCCATGCCACACCTACAAAAACAATTTATCAGATCACCTTTGTAAAATAATAGCCCTATGTGTTAAAATGTGACTTTAATATAAAATGTAATTGTAATTGTCTATACACAATGATTATAATATTTGACAAATCTCTGTATTACCCCGATGACATATATACTCTGCGATGTTTTATGTTTCAATAAGTAATGTTTAACTTTCAGTAATGTATCATTACTTTTCTTTGGTTTCAGGACAATGATTGGTATGTCGATAAAACATTGTTTAGTTTGTTATGATAATAAATTAATTTGAATTTGGCAATAACATCTATGTCAACCATGATTATTCATGTAACTGAAAAAATATTAATACTATTCAAACGACAACCTCAATTCATCATGTCCTGACAGTAAAATTACTGTCAGACATTTAGAATATATTCACACTGCGACTGGACTTATATCAATAAAATATAGATTAATAAACAACCAGCCATCTTACTGATGACATCAAAGTCATATCCGATACATCGAGTGTTGCAACTTTCAGATGCAATCAGCTGATCAGCTCGAAGTGACATCCTGAAATTATCTCGGACCTGCAATCCCACGATGGGCAATGATTACAGGAAATATTGATTAAACGAAATCCCAGATAAAATCGGATGTCAAAACGGCCAGCAGAGGTGATATTTAAACCAGTTCTAAAACTGATCTGATCTACCCCCCCGCTCACTGGTTTTTCTGACTGACAAATTCCTGGTGGAAACCACCCAGCGACTCGGGTTTTGTCACCTCTCGTGTAATGATGTTTAATAACGAAACATTGGCTGATTTTGGGTAAATGTACGGTGACATATGAGTGCAGTGGATATATACTACTTCCAGCTGGTAATGACTGTAATACTTTGTCATGTTTGTACAATATTGAAATGTAAGTGATTATCCTTAGAGTTGTAAAACCTTACGAATCAATCTTCATTAGAAAAATAAAGATAAAAATAAAACACTATTTGCTTTAAAAGATTAACAAAAAAGTGAGTAAGGGTCCCTAATGGTTTCAGTCAACAAATAATTTGAAATACTTTAAATTTCAAACCTACGGAGGGTATTTGCCGAATGTCGAAGCTCATCAGATATCGAAGTGGCATAGAGGTGTAATTCAACGTTTACTTATATTAAGGGATTACATTTAAAAATTCATTGTAATAAGTGGTGACAAAACCTCATGTCAACCCAAGTTTACCTTAAGAGAGTGCTCCCATAAGAGAGTCACTTGCTTCTCCCATAAGGTCAATCTTAACTTTAAAATCCCTTCTATCCTCAACGGGTTCTAAAACTGTTGATGTATGGTTCATTTTTTAGAAAAAATACCTAGTGATTTCAGTGAGCCTTACTATCACAAATAAATATCTTTAAATATAATTTTGAAATTTTCAATAATTGAGATTTTTGTTATGAGTTAACTATTTGGGATATTAAAAATGAGCTCCCTGAAATTGCTAGGTAAGCCATCTCTAGGTAAGCCATTGCTAGGTAGGTTGCTCTCTAAGTAAGCCATAACAAACGATTTTGAATAATCCGTTGATGAGGGACGGAATTTGAAAGTTAACATTGGCCTGATGGAAGAAGCAGGTGTAAATGCGAAATATTTAGTGTCTGGAGCCCCTTATCCTTGTCTTGGATGTTGGTTTAGGTTACAAGTGCATCGTAAGGTTTGTCTCCTGAATTAAAATCTACTTAGGCATTCCGACTTACACAACTTGGTCGGTAAACGATTCTCGGCTAGTCTAACGGGCGACCAGTTTCCCCCGCAAACCGCGACACTTTATTCACTCAATTTTTCACAAAACAAGTGAGCTAATGCGGAGGTGCCTCTATAAACACGGGCGCGGATCATGTTCCTGCGCTGCAACCAGTTCGCTTATCGCGAGACAAACTGGCACTTTGCCGTTATGGCCGGGAGACTGCATAATGTTGCCGGTGTACGGGAGATATGCGAGGTTATGTTTGTCGAATGGCAAACTATCGACCGATATCGCTGACGCTCCGCGTTCCGAAATGTTTAAAACTGTCGTTACACTTGGGAAATTACACGGTGTCTCGCGGTGTAAGTAATATGTAGCGGTGGAACACTCTGTTTACAACCTTTTCTGCGGAATTATGTGGACGGTGTGGTATTAAGTGCGCGTTTACTTACGGAGTCTCCTTACAGGGAGATCTACTCCCGTTAGACCATATGTTTCTTAAATTTACCATGTAGTATGAAAACAATCGCCACAGGGAAGTTCCAAGGTTTTATTTAGGTGTAAATGACAAATGCTGAAAAAGTAATATTAGGAACTATTTATAAAGACCCTCAAACTGTTTTGAGTTCAATAAAAAGATTTATGATTCTACATATCGTATCCTTTCTGTAAGCGATATTGTCAAGACCCTTTCAGTACGGTTACTTCTTGCTGTGTAAAAGTGACTTTTTGTTCGTTGGACTGAACGTTTCATTTGCTTTAAACCACCGAATTATAGAAATGCCGAACTTGTCTTTTGAAAGACTTGTGACATCATAGAGAACTTACAATCAAGTTCTCTATGTGACGTTGGTTACCTGATACGACAAGAAGAATGGTTTAGTGAAAACTAATATTTTTTTGTAATGGGAAGGGTATACTTGTACTAGTTTATGTAGTGCTTTTCAATAATTCAGTAAATATCTCTTTAGTAATCCCCTGACGTGATCGTTCCAGCGACTCTCATCTGGAGGATTTAGCTTTTCACCACCTTTAATGAGGAATGCTGGAGACCTTGAGCTGACACCATCAATCAAAGAAAGAAATAATGTAATGTTGAAATTCCAGAAACGATGAAGACTCTTGCGGCCTTGAGCTTCGCATCTGTATACCCTTCACACTTTGTGACGAAGACGACCGTAACTATAATGAAGTATAACTTATATCATTAACTATAAATACTGAAGTAGACTTCTCATTGTCATTGTAAAATGTGTCCCTAGTTTTGTTTATGCCAGGATTGAAAGAGGTCGTAGTTTACAATAATCACCAACAGAGTATACTGCTGTCAACTATCACTTATCCTCTCAAGGAGGGGATAATACAACAGTTGGTGTGTCAGGAAGCAAACATAAGTTGAGTATCACTTGCTTTCTGGGGTGGAGATATTTTAAAAGTTAACGTAAATAACTAAAATAAAAAGTTGACAGCAGCACACTCTGTCGGTGACCCAATCAAACCACTTCAATTTTAAATTCTAGCAAACACTAAAAGTGGGACAGCTGGGCCATATGGACGGTATGTCTCCTTCAATATTTATCGTCAATGCTTATATCGAAATAAGTCACAGAGCTAATATTGTGAAAACTTAAAAAAATATGTCATAGTGTTTGTTGATGTCTTAGTTTATTTTCCTTGCTTTCTCTCATCGCTGTCTTTGTTTTGGATATTGGAGCTTTGAGACTGGTATAATTTTGGTTTACAGCATACCAGAAACAAGCATAAATTAAATTAAGAGTGGGCTCGAAAGGCACGAAACATTTCGCGTTTCTTCCTGTTTACCCTACAAGGACTGTGTTAACTTTCAAAGCTCGTCCGTTCTTAACGGATTATCCTAAATCTTCGATTTACGATTTATTTTGCATATATCAGTGAGCAGAACTTTAATATCACAAATAATAAACGTTCGAAAATATTCAGTATTTATAATTTGTTTTTGGGTGAACTATTCGTGGTATTTAAATTCTTCTCATCACTAGGTATTTTTTGGTCTTTAAAATAAACGATTTCGGATCCTCCGTTTTGAGAAGGCACGGGCTTTGAAATTTAGCGTAGGCCTTATGGGAGAAGCAGGTTGAAGTGACTGGAGCCTCACATTAAAAGTCAAAATAAGAGGTATTAACATTTGATATGCTCATTTACACTATATTTACTATAGCTGTCATGCAGTAGAAACATAATAGTTTTTTGTTGTAGTTTCGTCTTGATGTGAATAGAACTTCAGTGAGAGTATGTTCTACTCACAATTAATATTTTGCTGCCGGCCTTGTTAAGGTTGTACAACATACTGTATAGATTATGCTGTGGCGCATTTAATGTTCTATACTGGAACTGTGAAATAAAGTAACAGTGTGTAACCACGACTTTGACTTAAACAAAATATGGATGCTTCTTGAAACTGATAACGAAGTAATCAAAACGAGGACGATTGTGGCACATATTATAACACAACGATCATAAACTCAGTTTCAGCGAATTGCAAAGTAGCATACAAATCAATCATGGACCCAGACGACAATCCCATTGACATGAGAGTTCTTGGAACTCACCGAATAGCACTCGAACTCTCGCGCGGCTTAACTCTTCAGGAGTGGAGATAACGCAGGAGTAACTAAAACGTGAAATATGTATACTGATAAGGAGTCAAAATATATTGCGAGGGGGTTTTCATGATTTGAATCCACCAAACTTCACTGAAAAGCATCTTTACATAAAGCTGAAGAAAACTCTCCAAATTTTTGGTCACGCAGTTTTCCGCACTATGTTTGAAACCTGCATCAAATCTGTCATCGATACATTTTGCGGGTAGTCAGAGTAAACAGTATACAGGATGAAGAAAAAGTTAGGACTCCCCTCTGTTTTTTTTTTTTTTGTAATTTGTTAATATAAATAGATATATTTTGGGTAGTGATTGTAACTTAGGTGTAGTATATTTTGAGTGTAGAGTGTAATTTTGTGTAGTAGATAAATGGTGGAAATTAGGGACCGCTGTCTCTTCCCTAACCAAAATGGCAGCCAGTCAAAATTCCCTAAAATCGTATTGAAATCTGAAAGGAAAATATTGGGGAACATTCAACATGTTTAATAGTTTCAAAAGATAGTACACCCAAATTTAATATCACATCGCGAAGGGAATAAGTTTATTTTAACTTAATAAAGATAAAGATGAAACCTAAAAATATTGCCTTCTAGATTTAAAAACAAGGTTTTTAAAACTTAGACTGGCTGCCATTTTGGTAAGGGGAGAGGTGGAGGTATTTAATTTTAACCATTTATCTACTGTTTTACTTAAGTTACTTTTTAGTTACTTAAAATAAGCGGTCACTTAAAGTGGGTTTACATTTAAAAAATTCGAGTTTCCCCCGAAATCCCCTATTTTTAGGGGTCACACAAAATTTCGAATAATGTCAAAAGATACTATACCTTAAGTTACTATCACTACCCAAAATGGGGGGGTCCTGACTTTGTATTCACCCTGTGTATGTAAAATAGTATAGATGTTAATGTTTTACTTAAACGTAATTTTCTTATTATTATCATGGGTTTACATATATCATTATGAATCGTAGGAATGTTAAAATGTACAAATAATACATTAAGAAGTTATAATGTTAAGACTTATACAAAAAAGTAGGTTAAAATTATAACTGCATTGAACTTCCAACTTTAAGATTACATTTTTAGTATAGTAAATAATGCTAGCCTGGCAAGACTGGATTCCTTCGATTTTTAGCTAAACCAAAATCTTGTTTGACAACTTGATTGATTGATCGATCTTGATCCAATAATTACGTATTTTTTGAGCTATTCCCATAAACACATAACGTTTCGGCCTTCCTACAACAGTAGCATATTCAACGAGCTGAACCGTGACTGCCGGTTTCCGCTCAAAATCGTGGATTCCTCGGCTCGCAGCAGCGCCAGCGGTCTCACGGATTATATCCATAAATATCGTCACTTTATTAAAGTTCAGTTGCAGTTTAAATAACATTTAAAATGTAAATGTAAATGGCATCCAATTTACATGGCCGTGGAATAACAACAAGTGACCCGAGCGGGGACTAGCGACGCTTATAAAGTTCTTGTACTGTTACATGCGACACAACCCGGCTACGAACCGGTTGATCGCTCTGCATGTAGAGCGCACGAGCGTCAACTGGATACCATGTGAACTGCTGTGTAGAGCGGTGTCAACTGGGTACGCTCTACATTGAGCTGTAGACTGGACACACCGATATAAAATATAAGTGTCTAATAAAAACATGTTTTCGTCATACTACGCGGGAACATATGACTTTCAATACTAAAATGCGGCTGGAAACGTGCTGTTTTCATTTAAAATAACATATGTTCCGTTGTTGTCTGTTCCGATCACTTCTTTTCCGATCACTAAAATTAGCTACATGTTAATCTTACAGTGAAAGCCTATTTTTGCCGGACAGTTCTTTTCCGATCAGTTTTAGAAGTTACAAACGCGACGCAACAGCTGACTTTCATTGTTGTAAAATCATTGGCCACAGTTAACGTCTCATTGATGTTTCACGTGTGAAGCATATTATGGCATTGTGTATTTGTAATTATATGACTTTTTTGTAGTATGACGAAAAGTGTCGTTCAATACTCGTCCGAAAAGCTCTTTGCCAGTGCTTGATCTAAATTCCGTGCTTTACTTCGTCTCGCACGTAAACACGATCTCTCACTGGCAAATAGCGCTTTTCCGGATTAGTAACGAAATATACTATTGTAATATTGGACACGCGGCGAACTGTACAGTATAGTAGTGTCAGATGGGAACACTGTGAAATGTACTGTATAGAAGCGTCAACTGAGAACACTGTGAATTGTACTATATACTAGCGTCAACTGGACACGCGGTGAACTTTACTAGATAGTAGCGTCAGATGGGAATACTGTGAACTGTAATGTATATAGTAGCGTCAGATGGGAATACTGTGAACTGTACTTCATAGTATAGTCAACTGGTATCACAGTGAACTGTACTGTACAGTACAGTAGCGTCAACTGGACACGCGGTGAACTGTACTATATGGTAGTGTCAGATGGGAACACAGTGAACTGTACTGTATAGAAGTGCCAACTGGGAATACAGTGAACTGTACTATATAGTAGCGTCAACTGGACACGCGGTGAACTGTACTAGATAGTAGTGTCAGATGGGAACACTGTGAACTGTAATGTATAGTAGGGTCAGATGGGAATACTGTGAACTGTACTATATAGTAGCGCCAACTGGACACGCGGTGAACTGTACTAGATAGTAGTGTCAGATGGGAACACTGTGAACTGTAATGTATAGTAGCGTCAGATGGGAATACTGTGAACTGTACTATATAGTAGCGCCAACTGGACACGCGGTGAACTGTACTAGATAGTAGCGTCAGATGGGAACACTGTGAACTGTAATGTATAGTAGCGTCAGATGGGAACAGTGTGAACTGTACTATATAGTAGCGTCAACTGGACACGCGGTGAACTGTACTAGATAGTAGTGTCAGATGGGAACACTGTGAACTGTAATGTATAGTAGCGTCAGATGGGAATACTGTGAACTGTAATGTATAGTAGCGTCAGATGGGAACACTGTGAACTGTAATGTATAGTAGCGTCAGATGGGAATACTGTGAACTGTACTATATAGTAGCGCCAACTGGACACGCGGTGAACTGTACTAGATAGTAGCGTCAGATGGGAACACTGTGAACTGTAATGTATAGTAGCGTCAGATGGGAACAGTGTGAACTGTACTATATAGTAGCGTCAACTGGACACGCGGTGAACTGTACTAGATAGTAGTGTCAGATGGGAACACTGTGAACTGTAATGTATAGT
Source organism: Allygus modestus (assembly GCA_963675035.1). NCBI lineage: Eukaryota > Metazoa > Arthropoda > Insecta > Hemiptera > Cicadellidae > Allygus > Allygus modestus. The sequence continues at coordinate 323,437,971 of OY776112.1, forward strand.
AGCGTCAGATGGGGATACTGTGAACTGTACTATATAGTAGCGCCAACTGGACACGCGGTGAACTGTACTAGATAGTAGCGTCAGATGGGAACACTGTGAACTGTAATGTATAGTAGCGTCAGATGGGAACAGTGTGAACTGTACTATATAGTAGCGTCAACTGGGATCACAGTGAACTGTACTGTACAGTACAGTAGCGTCAACTGGACACGCGGTGAACTGTACTAGATAGTAGTGTCAGATGGGAACACTGTGAACTGTAATGTATAGTAGCGTCAGATGGGAATACTGTGAACTGAACTATATAGTAGCGTCAACTGGACACGCGGTGAACTGTACTAGATAGTAGCGTCAGATGGGAACACTGTGAACTGTAATGTATAGTAGCGTTAGATGGGAATACTGTGAACTGTACTATATAGTAGCGTCAACTGGACACGCGGCGAACTGTACTATATGGTAGTGTCAGATGGGAACACTGTGAACTGTAATGTATGGTAGCGTCAGATGGAAATACTGTGAACTGTACTATATAGTAGCGTCAACTGAACACGCGGCGAACTGTACTATATGGTAGTGTCAGATGGGAACACTGTGAACTGTAATGTATAGTAGCGTCAGATGGGAATACTGTGAACTGTCCTATATAGTAGCGCCAACTGGACACGCGGTGAACTGTACTAGATAGTAGCGTCAGATGGGAACACTGTGAACTGTAATGTATAGTAGCGTCAGATGGGAATACTGTGAACTGTACTATATAGTAGCGCCTAATGGACACGCGGTGAACTGTACTAGATAGTAGCGTCAGATGAGAACACTGTGAACTGTAATGTATAGTAGCGTCAGATGGGGACAATGTAAACTGTATAATATAGTAGCGTCAACTGGACACGCGGTGAACTGTACTAGATAGTAGCGTCAGATGGGAACACTGTGAACTGTAATGTATAGTAGCGTCAGATGGGAACAATGTGAACTGTACTATATAGTAGCGTCAACTGGGATCACAGTGAACTGTACTGTACAGTACAGTAGCGTCAACTGGACACGCGGTGAACTTTACTAGATAGTATCGTCAGATGGGAACACTGTGAACTGTACAGTATAGAAGCGTCAACTGAGAACACTGTGAATTGTACTATATACTAGCGTCAACTGGACACGCGGTGAACTTTACTAGATAGTAGCGTCAGATGGGAAAACTGTGAACTGTAATGTATATAGTAGCGTCAGATGGGAATACTGTGAACTGTACTATATAGTAGCGTCAACTGGTATCACAGTGAACTGTACTGTACAGTACAGTAGCATCAACTGGACACGCGGCGAACTGTACTATATGGTAGTGTCAGATGGGAACACTGTGAACTGTACTATATAGTAGCGTCAACTGGTATCACAGTGAACTGTACTATATGGTAGTGTCAGGTGGGAACACTGTGAACTGTACTATATAGTAGCGTCAACTGGGATCACAGTGAACTGTACTGTACAGTACAGTAGCATCAACTGGACACGCGGCGAACTGTACTATATGGTAGTGTCAGATGGGAACACTGTGAACTGTACTATATAGTAGCGTCAACTGGACACGCGATGAACTGTACTAGATAGTAGCGTCAGATGGGAACACTGTGAACTGTACTAGATAGTAGCGTCAGATGGGAATACTGTGAACTGTACTATATAGTAGCGTCAACTGGACACGCGGTGAACTGCACTAGATAGTAGCGTCAGATGGGAACACTGTGAACTGTAATGTATAGTAGCGTCAGATGGGAACAATGTGAACTGTACTATATAGTAGCGTCAACTGGGATCACAGTGAACTGTACTGTACAGTACAGTAGCGTCAACTGGACACGCGGCGAACTGTACTATATGGTAGTGTCAGATGGGAATAGTGTGAACTGTACTATATAGTAGCGTCAACTGGGATCACAGTGAACTGTACTGTACAGTACAGTAGCGTCATCTGGACAAGCGGCGATTCCAGCGAACAGTACTATTTAGTAGCGTCAGATGGGAGCACTGTAGAAGTGCCAACTGGGAACACAGTGAACTGTGCTTTACAATACAGTAGTGTAAACTGGGTGCGCTATGAACTGTGCTGTAGAACAAAATCAAACAAAACATATTCAGAACCCAAAGAAAATATTAACTTATATAATAAATTGTCTTTATATTTATAGGTAAATGAAAAACAAAATGTACGTTCACTGATGTTTACTGTTCGATACAAAATCTGCTGGCAGAATTGATTAAGTGCATCATTATAATGTTTCTATAAATCGGTGTTTGACAAGGAAAGAGGATAAAAATACTCACTTGTTTATTTCATGCACGAATCAACTAATGTATTTTTGAAGCAGTGTGATAGAGTACGTCCTCGCTGTGTTTACGTTTATTTAACATAGCTGGACTCAAATCAACTAACTGTATAGCAGTGTCTTAGACAAACGTTTGCGTTTCGCTCTCCTGTTATTGTAAGCCACAATACAGCTCTGTTAACGTTAAATCAATTCAATCCCTATAACGGGGACACTGTTAAAAATAAAATAAGCAATCGAATATCTCTTTGAAAGCTGTATTTGTTCCAGAGCCGGTTCCAACGACGTACAGTATTGACAGAGCAGTTTCTAACACTCTTCGAGTGTCGAGGTATTAGCGATGCCGGTCGATAATATTTCAGTCAAGTCTACTTCACAATCTGCGCTACTTATCTGCAGCTGCGTACAACTGTGGGGATAACTGTCTACAGTTCTGCGGCATTAAAATGCATACTGTGAACATAATATGTTATTTATAATGTATTTAAAATTTGTATTATTAAAATATTTATAGCTTATTAATACGCAATTAATGATAATACCTAAAATATACGGGAACCGTTTACAAATAAACTTTTATTCAATAAAATAAGTTGTATGATTATCGAATCAATTTTATGTTGTTCATTGACGCTAATTATTGTTGGAAACTAGTGTTATGTGTAGTGATAAACTCATTTATCACATTCACTGCGGCTGACTATTTCAAACATAAAAATGGTATATGTTTCAATGGTTAGCGGCGTAGGTCGAGGTCGAGCTAGCAGTCAATGTGTTTTCTATTTATTATGATAATAAGTCGATTTTTGTGTAGAACCTGCCGGCAAACCTTTTATATCGTAAATTATTATCCATGTGTTATTTTAAAATGTTATCGTCTATATGTGCCTTTGGGGGTTTTGGGAAACATCCACGTTCAAGGCTCCTTGGCTTTCAAAGCTTCCATGTCATAAAGAAGAATAGCAATCAATTTAACTGAATAATTATTGGCTGATGTTGATACTAACAAAACATAGCACAGCAGAAAAACATTACTGCATTAAAACATTACATCACTTTTTCAAGGCTAACTACCGGAATGGCATCACAATATAAACTTATATTATCTAAGATATAATATTTGCTCGAATACGAGCAACTGCATTTACTCGATGTACTAAAACAGAATAATAATACAATTAACCTTTAATTTTAAATTAGATACGTACATAAATTATAAACTTCAACAAACAGAGTTAACCCATGATGAGGACAAACCTCTGAACGACAGGTATATGGAATTGTAAGTTTGTTAAGCCCCTCACACACACGCGCACTCACACATACAAGAATGCTAATCACGCAGCGCATACAATGATAAGGCGTGTCTGTTTTCCCACCGCATGTTTTGAGACCAAGGAGTGGTTGCTCTCAATAAACCCCACGTTATAAGGAAAATCTGGAGTAAATTATCAACCAGACATCTATCAAATGTACTAATCTTATTTACCCGGCGTTTACACTGCTTTACATTTGGATTTGTACAATGTGCATTAGTGACTTTCGTCATGCAATTAAATTTACGTCATGTTATTTTTAATTTATGTATATAATGATTTTATTGCGATTTCATTCTGATATTACCATTACATAGTTGTGTAATTTGTATTACAAGTTCATTTTATAGCAATTTCAACGTATTATGTTAAAAAATTGTTATATTGTTATGGAAAGCTATTGAGTGGGTAAATTTGTCATGTTATTTTGAGTTCATCAGAGTCACAGTAATGGATTTTTTTAAATTATTATAAAATATCTATGATAAAAGCCGTAGTATTTTGCAATTTCGTCAAATTTTTATCTCTTTCGTTTCTTATTAAACAATATATTACTAAAAATTTATATTTATTATTTAAACCTTAATTTTGATAACATTCACCGAATTAGTTGACAACAGAAAAATCGATGTGACTTTTTAAGCTTATTTTTTTGGCATTTGTTTATAGAAAAAACATGCACATGGACAACTTACTGAACAATCACATTATTTGATAGCTACAAGCCCAAAACAGCTATCTTGACTGATATGTAATTGTATCAATTGAACCAAATTAAAATAAACTAATTTATAAAAAAATGAAATAAAATTGTAATTTCAAAGAGAATTTTCATTAAACAACTGTTGGTGAATAAACTAATGGTGTCCCAAGAACAATAACATAAAACCGAATATTATTGTGATTCCTTAAAATTAAAGTGGCTCAATTTATGACAAAGCTAAGGCAACTTTCTTTAAGAACTAGACACTAGCAAGTTAAGGATGATTTAACACGCATAGAATCAGTCCAGTACTCCAATAATTAATAACAATACCAAGGCACGTTTTGTTTCAATGGCGCGCTACTTCTTCATTTTTACAATCCATTTTTAAGTTTAATTACATAATCATGGTTATTTTTCTTACAGAAATGTGAGATCTGTACAAAGAATAATGTCTGGGTGATTTTCATTCGTGGTGTTTTACAGACGGACGATGTGAGCGTCTGAAGGGTTAGGCACAAAGCGCAAGGGGAGCTCGGCCGTGTCTTTGTGCGCTTTATTTGAAGAAGGGTCACAAAATACACAAGAAGCACTTTTTACCCCGAGATCTCCAGATTCCCAGGCGCTTCCTCGATTACCTGCGCGCAGCTGTGCATAATTACAGGAACGGGGAACACCGGGACGGCGCCGGCGGTGGCGAAAGGGTTCGCCGGGATCTCGGAACAATCGGGAAGAAAGGGGTTTCTTTTGATTCGGAAAATATTTCACTAGGAGAACTTTCGTGGAAAGATTGAATCCTCTTGAAAAATCGTCATAGTGCAGTTCAACGTTGGACCTGGGATTGAACAATTGTTAAATGATAATACGTAATTCTGGTTAAAAGTGAGCTGTGAGAAAAAGTGAGGAAGAGCATTTCATAACTATGTCACACATATTTACCCAGTTATTAAGAAAAATGTTAATTTACTAAACGCAGTATGTTGTCAATTAGGGATTTTACATTAGAAACAGCTATTTTTCATACCTAGGCGTAGTTTTATCATCATCAGTACCCCTATATCTACTTTCGATCCTGAATAGACATTATCCTAACCTTATAATGAACATTATTGCTATAACATCATTGTAGATAAATAGAATAAGGATCATGAGAATATAAACAAAAATCAAATATTACCTTATTTCCATAAAACACTTCCATTAAAAGTGTATGTTTCAACACTGAATTTGATTTTAAGAATATTTTAAAGCAGAAACTCACATCCAACACATCGGAGTACTGCGTGTGAATTCGTTTTATTTCAGCAAGGTTCATGCAATTGTTTGTGATAAACCTCAGTAACTTGTCAACACGATAGTAAATTTTTCTTCCATAAGGAATTGTAATGTTTCGTTGAAAAAATCGCAACCACGTTTTCCTAGAACCACGCTTAAAAGCTGCTTCTTTACGACCTAAAACACATTAAAACCGTTGTTTTCTGTTTAGCGAGTAGAAAAGTTGTTTCGCTCCGTGCTCTACTTTTCCGCTCGCTCAAGTTAACAGCTGATTAATTTGGGCCAAGCTAACTGAGTCGGTGCTTAATGTCACGAATTCAGCTAAAATAGATTAAAGTGATTTTTTGTATGTTGTGTGATGTCCCAGATTGCAGTTGCAGGAAAAATTGTGTATGTAATTCGAGTGTTAAGTGTCTTTATCGTTTTCGGGAAATTATCGCGCCCGCTACGCGTCGTGTGGCAAAATTATTCTCTCAAGCGATATTTACGCTCTTAATATATAAATAACTATTTAAAAATATATATATTTTGTATAAAACATTAATAATTACTGGTCTATGTTAAAATTTTTGAAATCTTCATCCATTATCACTTTTTCAATTTATTTTTTATGAAAATAGAAAGAAAATATTATTAAACGTTACTCCTTAGCACAAAAACGGAAATTAAATAGTTATTTGTGAATGAAGAGGTTAAAGACACTTTACATTCGATTATATACATAATTTTCTTATAAACGCAATTTTGGATTCCACAAACATAAAATTCACTTTCACCCATTTTGGCTAAATTTGCGAGATTGAGATTGTAAAAAGCGTTTCAGTTATCTTAGTCCAAAGCAACAGTCAATCAGCTGTTTACTACTTCAGCGGGCGGAAAAGTAAGGCGCAGCGAGCGAAATAGTATATTTCAAAAAACAAGAGTGGAAAGTGGCTGTTTCCGGGCCCAGATCGAGTTTACGCACGAGGCTTTAGCCGAGCGCGGAATTTCAATCAAGGCACGGAATAACACTTTCTACTCGAGTTATGAACGATATTTTTCATTACACTGTAGTTAATTAATAATAATAATGAATTAAATAATATAAGTTTAAGAAATAACCTGTAGGTGCTCAATTGATTTCCGCAGTACAATGAAAATAGTGATACTGTTTACACAGCTGTTTAAGTGAGAGAACAACTGATTTATGATAAATATACTCTTAACGCTACTAGCGCTACTTGTGTCAGGAATAATAACTAAATACTAGTGTGGAAAAAAACAGCTGATTTTCCCACTCTAGAACGGGAAAACGTTATTTTCTGCATTCGCAGCTGATGTTGAAAACAGCTGTTTTCCGCACAGTGTGATGAAAAATACTAACACAGTTTGTGATGTGTTTGTTTTAAATAGTAAAGAAGCACTTTAAGCGCTGGCGCTGTTGAAGGCAAAGTTTTTTTTTTTATTCTTTAGTGACAATTAATAACTCATTGTTGTCTGTTAGTTATGTACTCCCTATCTCCCTTTGGGTTTCAGATTTATTGACTGGCCCAATTGTTTGGCCATGCCCGGCTAGACCCACGAGACATATTGAGACAGCATTGTAGTGTGTCGGCGCGGCGGGCACGCAGTTTCGGAAATTCCTCGCAGCACCTGTTCTGATGAATGGTATTATTGTATGCTAATCTTCTGGGCTTGGACCAACATTTCCAGGAATCTTTACGGCACTCCCCATATGACTCGCGCTTGCGTTTTGAAACTTTGGTAACTTTTACGTCCTGCTTGTTAAAATTTTAGTTAATTTCAAAATGTCATTATGTTTAAATGAAGGATATAGGCCCTAGATTAAATGTATCGATATATTCTACGCTATCGTATTGTTTTATTTAATTTCAAAATATACTTTTTATTTAAATTTATAGTATTAGATCTAAAAAAATAGCTGATTAAAAAATTATTTAGTTCTGAATTTGCAAAGAGAGTGAAATTTAAAAAGTTACCAATGCAATTTTAACGCTCTCTGATTATTTGATAAATGTAGGATGAATGTGTAGAGTAAATGGTACATCCCTTTGGGTGTATTTTGAAAATTGTTTTGCAAATGTTAGTAATAATTCTTAAAATAATTGCCCTCCATATTTTCTTTTAAATAGTTAATTTAATTCATTGTTGAACTATATTCAATGCTCGTTTCCCGAACATTTAAGCTTTTGTTCTAAGCTTGATTAACACTGAAGGATGCTGATGTTTTTACTAATTGTAGGATTGTTCGGATTCAGGTAGCGTTAAACGTTATTTGATTTGCAGGAACAGTTTTACGGTAGCGTAGTGGCTAGAGCGCTCGCCTCGCGATCTGAGGTTCGCCAGTTCGTGAGTAACTCGAAAGAGTTTGTGATGAATCCTAACTTGTGTTAATGATAAATGATCTGAGAACCAGTCTTAGTCAGTACTGAGATACACAAGATATCTCACTGATACGACCCTTATAATTCGTCCAAATCCACTTTATCGTACATCTCAGCCTTAATAGTGATGTAGTGACATCATCCTATCACAGTTGTTTACAACTGCACTTTCCCCATCCCTCCGCCACCTCTCTGCTGCCCCTTTGGTAAACAGCGCCAATTAGATCACCTTTTATCTAATTCGTCCCCGGCCGAGCCACTCTCGCTGTTTTTTGCTGCACCGGAGCCCCCGGGGCAGAGCCCCATGACTCAGACGGGACCTCGGACACCTGTGGGTCGCGACCTTGACCGCCAGACGCTCACCTGACCATCGCACTCCGCCACCACCGTCGCCGTCCGTCGATCGCCCATTCATGCCGAGCGCCCAGCCTCCCCGGGTCGGACTGTTATTGATAGGGGTCCGCTCGTCTAGACGGTTTTTGGCCCAAATCGCCCCAATTCTGACTGAGCTCCGGTGTTTTTGTCCATCTTCGATTTATTGTTTACTAAGGTACTAATTTTAATTCCTGATTATAATTACTGAATTTTATTATTGCAATCTCATTTATTTAAATTAAGTACCTACCATAATATTCATTCGTTATATATTAAATTTGTGGCAATTGAAAGTTTTAATGAAACAATGGGCATCTAGAGCATCCAGTGTTGTGAGTTATAATGGAAAACTAGTTTAATAAAGATATTTTAAGACAGTACAGGTAGACTCGGTTGGCGTTATATAGTTAATTTTGGAATATAGGTTTCTACTGGACAAGTTTGTGCAGTATTGAGAAAATTGTTTATTCCGTTGTTTACAGTTTATTATCCTAAAATATTTGGGTTAGTTCTGAAAAAAAACTTACTGTTTGTAGAAACTTAATTTGTTTATCTAGATTTTTTTAATCCTGCATTAAATTTACTTATTAATCTGAATGCAACGCCGATATTTCTGCTCCAAAGTGATAGTCTGGGCCAGCTGCTTTGTTCGTTAGTTTGGACTTTCAATTATACTTCACGTTCTGAATAGGAGCGCAAAGACACTCGCTGGTGAACGAGTTAGTTTTTTAACAAGTCGATCAGTAGCTGTACCTCCAATACTAACAATAAAAAAATAAAAAAGGTAGATTCTACAAATAAATTTCATCTTAAAAGTAATCTAAACACTGACACAACAAGATTGGAAAAAACGGGGTTACGCAAGGTGTTCGCCTGGGCCCGGCATTGTTTATTATTTCGGAACCAGTCCCCATGCTAATGCCCTTTACGTTAGGCTGTCGTCAATGGTGATTTTGTTTTGCCCCCAGCCCTCGTATCTCAGGGTAATGGACGCTTCTGAAACTTCACTTTCTATCTATAAATTATTTATTACTTGCCCTCTCGCTCTTGGGCCGTTTCCTACGTCTTTTTGTAAATTATAGTTCCAGTTCTTGGGCTCAAGTTAGATTATATTTTTGTTATTATTTATTCAATTTCGTCGGACGAATACAACTAATTATCTTCAGGTTGAAAACTTTTACTCCATAGACGAGTTATAATAGCATTTGTTTGTGTTTTGAAAATTAAACGAGGGAAAGGGTGATGTTTCTCCCAAAGTTTAATTAATTGTGTCCAATGTTTGGTAACAGAAACAGTTTTTATTCGTAGTAATCTTAACTCTTTGAAAATAAAATTGACTGTATACTGAACTTGTTTTTCTCGTAAATGTGTTTTCACCCATCCTTGGTAGAAAAGTTGTCTCTGAAATCCTTGTTTCTTATTATTACAAACATACATAAATGATTCAGATTACATAAACAAGCGTGCTATATTATAGGAGCTGAATACAAATGTAGAGAAGGGTACCATCCACTTGTTGAAATACACAATACTTAAAACTAGTCACCTATGTGATCGGGATTTAGTTTTAGTGTATATGGTAACCAAGGTTATACTATTTGTGTTTTCTATATTTTTCCAACCGATGTAAATACTTGTCTTGTCAGATAATCAATCGTTAAACACTTTAAATAACTAAATAACTTAAATATTTACAGAAGTATATTAGTTTATTAGGTGTATTACTATATTCGTTTATACAAATTAATTAACTACCACCCCATTTTTTATGTAGCCGTTACAGTAGCTACATATCAATACGATTCACGCAGTAATTTAAAAGACCACCTTTCAAAGCATTCTCTAACATATAATTTGCGTAGTGAAAAATGGCAAATTTGTGTAATTGCGTAGGCTTCTAAAGCTATCATGCGACTTAGTAGACTGAAACTTAGAAAATTCATAGAAGGTTAGACGGAAAAAACCAACGGAGACAGATTTTTTCGCCCTTATTTTCCCATTAAAAAGAACAAAAAGTAAACTATGTCAAAACTTTCAAATGATACAATGGCCTGCTGTAATTATAATTTACAATGTGATTTTGTTTCTACTTCTTTTATGTACTGATATGTGTTAATACTGATTTGTACTTTCCTCAGTATGTAAACAGTACATAGACCTTACACATACACAACATATTAGGGGATAGCCCCATATAAGACTCTAGTTTATATTTTAACGTGTTTGAGGAAGCAGCGACAGCCGGTGTTGTCTGAAGCTCTGCATTCCTCAGACTGGTGAGAATTTGGGGCGGAACACACGGACGACCTGCCGGGCGCGCGCGCGTCTGTGCGTCTAGGGGCGACAGGTCTGGAGCAAAAACCGCCCCTGCGGGAACCCGACACCGGAGCGCACCCTTTACTTACCTTTACCTACAACATGATTTATCACCTTTCCCGCATTCTCTTTTTGCAAAAACATTATTTTAATGATTCCTTGCGTCAATCGTTTCTCACGTTAGGGCGTTCAGACTTGGGAGCTGGAATCAGAATTTCCCTTATGGGCTGATTGGTTCGGTAGTTATAATAATAAATTTAACTCATTTACAATATGCAAATAACATTTACACTATTAACAGAATTTCTTGATTTAATTGTGGCGATGTTATTCCTCTAAAACCTATTTCGTATATAACTTTGGTATCAATCAAAATATCTTACCTAGATGCTTGTTGAGGCCTCTACTCCTTGGGCTTTCCCAGTCTTAATCTTATAGGAAGGCAGAAATAAACGTAATTGAATATTTTACAGGTGTTGATACATTAACTACATTAACAAGAACAGCTGCTTCAAGTAAATACAATAATGCAAATTAAATAACACCAGAAATGGCAACCTAATATAAACTAGTAGCTTGTCGCGGCTTCGCTCGCGATCACAACGTAATATTATACTGACATTCCCGTATAAATATTGTGTTACCGTTCCAAAGCCAACATGACCTGCTGATTAACCGTGTTTACTCTATCCAGCTGATTACTTAAAACTTATAGTTATTTCCCAATGTTAAGCTTATGGGGAAAAAACTCAACTTTAAGGGTCCCCAGGGCTTCACTCACGGATTATTTCTCTATACAAAAAGTTTCCTGCACAACTTCACGTTAGGCTATTTCCAATGACACCAAAAACATGAAATCGGTTCAGTAGTTTAGGAGGAGTAATTGTCACAAAAAACCTGCTCGCCTATTAAATAAGTATAGATGCAATTTAAATAAATGGCCTTAATCAAGATGGGTAATTCTATAAAATATTTGTTCTGGAGTTCGAGAAGCTGGTTTACTAGTACTTTTATTAATATCAATTTACACACCAAAAATAAGTTTTCTATAATTTCTAGGCATTTGACAGAATACAATTTCTGTATTACTGCTAAAAATAAGATTTCCTTTACATCATAAGTTACAATGTGCACCAATAAAACCATGTGACCTTGTTTACTCTAAAAGAAAGGAAAAATAGCTAGGATTTTGTATTATATGGGGTTTGTAAACATTTCTATGAATAGTGCTTTCTTTAATCCTTCTCGGGTTGTCTATATCTATAAGACACGTTGTTCTTTCTGCCCTTATACAGTTCCATCATCAAACTTTATCGTCGCCTACGACTAGGATAAAGAGTGTAAAAATACTTAATGGCCTATTCACATTTTTCAAAATGTTGTTTAGTAACCACACCAAATTCAACGTCACGTATACGCTCGAATAAAGCGGTCAAAGCTAGAGTCCCCTTCTTCCAGCGAACCCATCGCCCGGTTTTACAATTGTATTTTTTAAATTTTTGTTTACAATTATTTGTGTAAAGCTAAAAGAATGGGAAAATATTAATTTGATGAAACTTTCTTCAAGCCTTTGAATATTATAAGCTTTTTAAAACCTTATTTGTTTGCGTTGAGGAGTTCTGACACGTAGATGATTACTTTATAATACTATTATAAAGTGATAATAGTATTATAATAATGTATAATACTATTATACTTTAAATTTACCTTTCGCATTTTTCGTATTGAAATACCTTGCTCTGAGTTAGTTGAGCAATGTTTAATAAATTAATAATTGAGAATCAACCAAATTATGAGTTTTATGAATTTGAATTGTTTGTTTATTTTTCGCGTTTACCGGCTAGTGAACGATGCCTCAATAATTGGTTTTTATGAAGTATTAAGATATGACCTACCGACAAAAAAAAAACATATTTAGAAATAATATAAGCAGAATTTTTTAAGATTTTCCTCTCCTAACATAATTTAAATTTACATAGATATGATATAGTTTCAAATCTTATAACTTTAATAAATTTTGGGGAAAAAATGTTGTTATTAATGATTGGATGATTAGAATTGTATAAATGGAATTCTCGCTCATAAAGAATCCGTTATCGATACATTTTTAAAATGATTTAAATGCAACTTTAGTAAAATAAAATATTATATAGCCTTTTATTTGTTTTGAATTAGTTATTTTTACCTAATAACCAATAACCGATATAATTATTTGTGAATTATTTTGAAAAATTTGCTGTAAAATGTTATTTTATACTTTAAAAAATGCTCAAATGTTTGTAACATATATAATATATTTACGAGTATAAATAGGACTGAATTAGACAATATTATTCTTGATTTTATGCAACCCACCACCGCGCTTACAAAAACTTAGAATAATTAATAACAGACTTATATTATGAAATGATAACCTGCAATTTATACACTCTGAGTTTCTAGAAACTTTGTTAAATCTCGTAAATTAGTATGTAAATTGGTGAGTCTTATCAATCTTATATTTTCGCTGTCGAAGTAACATTTGTAAATTTAGTCATGTACGTGAACTAAGCATATTTTGTATCTTATTTAATTTCTTTAACAGTTAGTATTTCTTCATTATTATAAAGTAAAGTGACGTAACAGTTTCAAAATTAGCCTATTTTTACATTTCATTTGTCGGTAACCACAATAATGAAGTTGCGGAAAATTGAAACTTATTTTTTAATTGAACTGTGCACTGGATTTTCATTACAAGCTTATTTAAACATGTATAATACAAAACACTAGATTCACACACACGTAAGTGGGGTTAAAGATTGTTTAACCATGTCATTGAGAACTGCTGCGTTGTAGCATTTTGAATCGAATACGAATGCAACTAATTTATTTTGTTTGAATATTCTAGATTAATTGAAACATACCAAAATAATAACTTACTACTTCCCTTCTAATACAATATATCTCAATTTTCAACGTTTCAAAGTATCAAATTTTGGCTTTGACAGAGAACAAGTTTTCGTCAATATATTTTGTTGAAATATTCTAGATAAGTTTAGACACATTAAATTTACAATTTAGTATTTTCCAACTGTTTTAATATAGGTAATTTAAGTTTTAAACTATTGAAGGCATAATATTTTTGGCTTTTGAAGGGATGAAGCCTTTTCGCCAAGGTATTTTTGAAACTTTATTTTGTTTCAAAATTCCAGATTAATTGAAAACGCAAAAAATTACTTATTTTTTTATTTTCCTCCAATTTTAATATATTTCAAATTTGTAACATTTGAAGGATCATACAAATATTTTGGCTTTGGCAGGGATGGATCCCGTTCGTCCAAGTGCTGCGGAGACGTCATAACTGCAGTTCGCACTCCACTCGCTGTCCTGCTAAAGTCGCTAGGTTCGCATTCGCGTGTCCGCCGCGCCAAGGAAACGCAACGCACCGGGCGAACGCGTTATTGCCATTAATAAAATACGCGCGGCGGGGAGGGGGGGAGGGAGAGTGGACGGTTTTTAAAAAGTTTTTAGGAGCGGAGTGGCGGGGACGGGTGGGGCGCGGGGAGGGGATGCGCAGAAGGAGTGCGCGCGGACCCGATCCATGCCGCGGCCGCACTAAATGGATTCAAAGAGTTTTTTAGCTTTCAGTACCCGTTTGAAATGGGTTGAAGGCAGATCCGTACCGGAGGTTATTTTTTGTTACGCTTTAAGTTTATGAGTTGTCGGCCCGGCGTGGAGGGGGAAGTAGGAGTCGAGAGGGGAGTTTTCCGGACCTCGGAGATTTTTCGGATTTTAGTTTAATTCCGGTCGCGGCTAGGTGTCAGTGGACTGTGTGACTGTGTGTGACCGTGTACCGAGCACCGTGTACCGTGTACTGTCTCCCGTGTGACGGGCGCCACGGGGGGAGGTGATAGGGTAAGTCAGAGAGGCTGATCGATCGTCTACATCTCAGATGCAGTGTTCCTGACCGACCTCTCCACAGGTATTGTCTCTCTCTAATCTTACACTAATTATTGTTATTATCTTACCCACTGACAACGATATTTTTAAATCTCTAATTACTGATTATTTATCATTTCTTATCTACATAGCGATACGAATTACTTTACGAAATAATTTTAATTTAAAACCTCGCGTAGATATAGTATCGCTGTTTAGAAGAGTTTGAAAGTTTTTCCCGCGCGCCAAATGAAAAACTGAGCAACTCGTGGGGTTTTCCGATACCACCCCCTCTTTTCTTTGCCGCCCGCTCGCCGGCATTTTGTTTGATCCCTCTGCCCCTGAACCTCGCCGCCCTTCTCGTCACTGATACGGATACTCGATAAGACACCCGCTGAGTTCAGTGCTTAACCTACGAATTGCGGTTAATACCCAATTGATATTATACTCAGTGCAGATTATGGTAGCAGGAAATACTAATTAAATGTATCACTGCTAGAAAATTGTGATTAATTTTGTTTGCTTATTTATTGCAAAATTGTTTGATAAATAAACCGAAGTGATTTTACCTAGTTAGTAATTTGTGGCTTGCAGTTAGATTAATATATTTTATTAGGCTAATTAATTACAGTATGTGCACCATTGCAAGAGAGCGTAAAGCAAAAATCAACCGACATTAATGTGTTATCTCATAGCTTTTACCGTAAAACTTAATGCAAAATTGGCCGTAAATTAAGATTTGCCGGAACATTAATTTCTGAAACACAACGACTCTTTAATTGCAAAGCTTTCGTGCAAATTGTTCATTTTCTTCTCGAGTCATTTATTTAATTCTATTCTCGCTAGTCTTTTACTGGGATCTTTACAATAACTCGTATAATTAATTACCGGTACAACTAATTTGGGTTAGTTAACTACGCCGATCCAGAGCTAAATTACACACCTCATTCGACCACAGAGATATTAAGTTCCTCGATTTATCTTTTTATCCTTAATAATGGGTTATTAAAAGAAATCACTCAATTCCACAATGGAATCCGCTTGGAACCTAACTTGTAGAGTGCGACATAAAGCTCTAGTTGTTTTGTTTTCACTCGATGATCATATAGGTATTCAGAATAGATATCCAACCACATTTGTTAACAGATCCCAAAACCTGGTCGTGAATAACTAACAGACAGGTTCTATCTGGAAGTTGGAACTAAAAAGATGAAATGACTAACTTATATTTCTCCAATTTCAAAGTTGCTTATGGAATAAAACGAGTAAGAATCAATACTACAAATATATATATCAATTGTAATTTTATAACTTATTAGTCTAATTTGAATATTAGCCAGATTTTGTAATCAGTTAAATAGGTTTTAAACTCAGTAATATGCATGAAGATTTTGTTTACTTGTATTAAAAATGGTTGCATATAATTTCCTCTACAAAATCAGAAATCAAATATTTATCTTAATTTGTAAATTATTATGTAACAATGACTACACCAAATTAATTCCAGTTTGATAATTATTACAAAACTGATTTATATTCATAACTCGTTAATTCTTGAAAATGGATTTATTGAATTTTAAATCATGTAAATAAATTAAGCACCCTTTTAAAAGGAGGGTTCATTCACGTAAGAGTTCGTTTCTACCTTTTTCTCCCATAAGACCAATGTCAACTTTCAAATCCTGTCTCTTTTCAACTGATTATATCATAAACCGTTGATTAATGGCTCATTTCAAAGATCAAACAAGTATCTAGTGAGTCCAATGAGCAGAATCTCGATGTCACAAATATTTCACACATAAAACATCTTGCGTAAATATTTAATATTTTTGTAATTTGCTTGAACGATTGTTATTTTTTATATTGACATGTTCTCCACTGAAATTGCTAGGTACTTTTCTGCTCAATATGGACAATCCGTTGAGGAGGAACAGGCTTTAAAGTTAAACATTTGCCTCTTTAGAAAGCAGGTATGAACACCAAATGTTTCGCGACTGGAGCCCACTCTTTAGTTGACTTGATTTTTCTCCAAGACTCTACCGTCGATTTCAAAGTTGTTCCCATCCCATTGCTCATGGACGCCCCACGCCCCACGAGCTCCCCGCTCACGCGTCTCATAAGCGAGTGGAACGCTCCGTTTTACACAATACGGGCGACGTTTCGATCGTGATTCTTCTGTCGTCACCATTTGCATTACACGACCGGTTCGTGCCACCGTCTAATACGGGAATAATTCACATCGACATAAACTATGAGCTCCTAATTATATACAAGAGGACGAGCATCGGCCCGCGACCCGTACACGACCCAAACTCACGAGCAAATCGCTCCTGTTCCGGGGCTGGCTTTTACTCTGCGGTCATGGGTGGAGACGGTGTCAAATTATTGCATGAGATTGTTAAAAGCTTGAGGTGGACATTTTTACGGTAGAATTTCTTAGAAAATCGTCTAGACATAAATAATTCAAGTTAGCTTACTTCAAAGTTTTAAGTGAGCGTTTTTTTCTTTTAGATATGATTTGTTTTAGATTACATTAAGCGATGTAGTCCACTGTTTCAATAAAAATGTCTTAACAAAACATTGCATACATTTTTTACATACAGGATAGTATTTTTATTTTCAATTTGCAATTAATATCTAGCGACAAACTCGTTGGAACTAACATTTTTTATGAGTTTCAGAGAATCATGGAACACAAAACATATTCTTCCCACCATATGCTGTAGTGCTCTCTTTTATATGAAAGCACTTTACCATACCCTTGCTAAATAGCACTTGTATAACATTCGTACAAAATCATGAAACATTTTCTGTTTATTAGAGTGTCACTGGGAGTGATTTAAATTTGTACAATTATTTACATCTTTACTAAGGTGCCTAGTTTATAGGTAAGGCTCTAGATATAGGGCCTAGTTTATAGGTAAGGCCCTAGATGTAGGGCCTAGTTTTTTCTGGAGCAATTAAGGAGTTTTCAAAGGACAAAGCTCTATAGTAAAATAACACAGCAGTAAAATCCAATTTTTATAAAAGGTGGAATTAGTCAATGAATGTTTGTTGGATTAGACCGTTATACTTTTATTTACTGATAAAACTCTTTTATTAAGATACAACAATGTAATTATAAAATAATATATTTTAATACTTGCAAAAAATGAATATTTCAAACTATTCCTAACATAAGGAAATAGTTCCAGAGAAAGTTCACCATACCGATTTTTTTATCTCTACCCATAACCGCTTAGCAAATGGGTCAATAGCGTAGAAAACCCGCTCTCGCGTTAGAAATTGAAGCGAGCGATCGGCTAATAAAGAAATAAGGTGTGAAAAGTCGAGCCCGAAGGTAACAAGCGATAATGGTCGGTCTGTACACGGCGAGAGCGGGGCATTAGGCTCAAATTTGCATACCATGGATTTCAACTAAATTGGACTAGAGTGGCTTTACTGGCCCCGATAATTTTCTGCTAGGCGGCTTTTATCGCGTATTAGATAAAAACGTTTTCTTGAAAGATATTTTGCAACTCAGTAAGCTCAGTTTACATTATTAGTTAGGTCACCAATTTTTATGGATATTTGTCATACGTAGTTTTAATTATGAGCCACTTAAGATAAGACATACTTCATCCACCTGGTTTTAGATCAGTTTGAGGAAACATTATTTGTGTAATTTAACTCGATTGATAACAATACATTTCAATATCGAAAGATTTGTCGTTAGAATGAGACTATCTAACTTTCGTCTAAAACAAATTAACACTTATATATTAACTAATTTTATTACAAATGCTAAAGAAATTTGATTTAAATATCCAACTTCAGTTATAAAATGATGTATCTTAACCTTTTTTAGTTATAAACCATAACATCAAATCCGTCTCAACATAATGAAATTATTCCTGTTAAGAAAATATGTAAAATGACTTAGTTTTGTCAAAGTATAGTTTACCGTATGATTAAACATTCAATATCGCCGAAGCGAAAACACTTACAAACACAGTGCAGACAATATTTTTTCATCGAAAAGATACAATTATTGTTTAGGAACAATGTATAAAATGTATACAATGTATTGTTTAGGAACAAAAACATCGTTAGAATAAAATTTTAAAAAAATACTATTTTCATTCTTTTAATTCGATCTACATCATAACTAAAATGGCTTATTGCGACAAATACTTTGTTTCTGAAACGATGAAAATACCGCATGCATTATCAGCAACAGTGATACTATCAGTCCAGTGATAAGGGGACGACAGCGACAAGCCAGTCAGCCATCATGTGTTAGGACGCCACAGTCGGACTCAGCCAAACAAAGCCCTATACTATGCGACTTCTGCTGATTTATATTTCGGCAAATTGCGCAGATATAGGGACAAAAACACTGTAGACTCAATGACCTCATTCATCGGTCGAAAGTTTATCCGAAATCGTATTTTTTGTACGTTACAGATTGCGGTGTTATTTCTCGATTTCTTCAATTCGAAAATGAATTGTATGTAAAATTAGGAACGAACTAATAAGTCTGCTAAGTCATAAAATATGTATCTCCTACTAAAAAAAGGCAAAGTATACAAATGGAAAGAAAATTAAACAGTTAATTTTTATGGGAAATATAAATTAACTGAAGTGTGTATGAGACATAAATCTTTGAATTGTAAAGATATTTTGGTCTTAGTAAAAAAGGCAAATTGGAATTTTGCTTTAAAAGGTGTATAAATTACTACAATTATAAGTTATCTTTTGATCAACATAATATCCTACACGTTTCCTGTAGTTTTTGTTTCATGTAAGGGCAATCAATAAGTTGCAATTGTTTAAAATATGCCAATGAAATTATTAAAATGATAATTAATTTATCAATCAACTCCTTTGTTCAATACAAATTACGCCTCAAAATCACTGAAAACGTTTTTGTAAAGATTGTATAAAATATAACATTTTCTACCAATCCACAAGAAAGCCAATAATTTATTTAGTTAATCACATGAGCTCTAATTTAATCTTAAAATAAGACGGAAACATTCAATTCCCACGTGCTATAATGATAAGGCTACAATATATCAATTGATTATGATGAAAATGTTGTAAAACTTGTCGGTCTTGATGGTTATCACAGTTAGACGGTTTGGTGGGATGATATCACGTACCACCTATGGGTTGCGTGATCCTAAATACAACCATTCAGCACTATAATGTGGTATGTTCATTAATCAGAAATAGCTCTTATTTTTATAATACCCCCGTAGCAGCAAACCTGCATACTCAGCGAATTTCCAGTGCATATTAATTTATCTTAATACCACATAAAGCCACATACCAAGTTTCATCAATATACATTCATAAATAAACGATTTATGACATTTTAATTATTCTCCATAAGAATAACATGGCGGCTGAGTATGCAGGTTTGCTGAAATAAGGAACACCAAAAATGGGCTTTTATACAAATATCATTATAACTCAACTAGGTAAAGCCACATACCAAGTTCTATTAATTTATGTTCATAATTAAAGGAGATAACACGTTAATTATTCTCCATAAGAATAACATGGGGCTGAGTATGCAGGTTTGCTGCTACGGGAACTATCGGGCAAAAAATGGATTTTTGTGCAAATATCAATAGACCACAACCAAATAAAGCCATATACCAAATTTTGCCAGTTTACGTTCATAAATAAGCGAGATATACAATTTTTCTTTTTCTCCATAAGAATAACATTAGACAACGTACTGTGTTTAGCACTTTCAATATCTCGGTAACCAATTGACGTAGAGCAATGATCAAAATACCAAATTGTTTGTTTTTTTAAGCTGAATTTAATGGTATAAATTAAAATTTGATTTAAATTAAAATTACATGTGAAAACCCCAAAAAACACATTTTTGGGGTACAAAACCCCCCAAAAACCCCCCTTCGGATGGTGCGATTCATCTGGTTTTCGAACTCGTTCAAATAAATGGTACTTTACACATTTGTACCAAATTTCATTAAGATCGGACCTTTTTTACGAGAGTTATCGTGCTTACGGACACATATATATATATATATATATATATATATATATATATATATATATATATATATATATATATATATACATATATAAAAATTTGAACGAATGGTGTTTTTGGCATCTGGGGACCTCAAAATGAAAAGTTATCATGGTCTCGGGCTTAAGTCTTACCATGAGACCTACGGTAATAGCTTCTTCCCTATAGGGGAAATTCGCTAAAAACATGTCATATAAATGCATTAGTTATTAGCGAATTTCCCCTTTAGGGAAGAAGCTATTACCGTAGTCGGCATGGTAAGACCTAGGCCCGGGACCATGATAACTTTTCGTTTTGAGGTCCCCAGACCCCAAAAACACCATTCGTTCGAAACTGTATATATATATATATATATATATATATATATGTGTCCGTGAGCACGATAACTCTCGTAAAAATTATCCGATTTTGATGAAATTTGGTATGAACGTGTAAAGCAACATTTATGACTTTAAGTTCGAAAACCAGCCAGATCGCTCTATCCGAAGGGGTATTTTGGGGGGGTTTTGTACCCCAAAAATGGGTTTTTCAAATTTTTTACATATAATTTTGGAAATAGTCAAATTTTATTTTTTCCCATTGGATTCAGCTTAAAAAAACACACAATTTGGTATTTTGATAATTTTTCTACGTCAATTGGTTACCGAGATATTGAAAGTGCTAAACACAGTACGTTGTCTAATGTTATTCTTATGGAGAATAATAAAAATTTTATATCTCGCTTATTTATAAACGTATACTGACGAAACTTGGTATACGGCTTCATCTGGTTGTGGACCATTGATATTTCCTCAAAAAGACAATTTTTTACCCAAGGCTCCTGTAGCAGCAAACCTGCGTACTCAGCCCCATGTTATTCTTATGGAGAATAAGTAACGTGTTATCTGCCTTCATTATGAAAATAAATTAATGAAATTTGGTATGTGGCTTTACCTACATGAGTTATGTTGATATTTTTATAAAACCCCATTTTTTGTGTTCCTTGCTTCAGCAAACCTGCATACTCAGCTGCCATGTTATTCTTATGGAGAATAATTAAAATGTCATAAATCGTTTATTTATGAATGTATACTGATGAAACTTGGTATGTGGCTTTATGTGGTATTAATATACATATATATGCATTGGAAATTCGCTGAGTACGCAGGTTTGCTGCTACGGGGGTATTTTTAAATATATTAGTCTAATCCATAACTATACCTTTTTACATTGCATCTAAAATTAAACTAGAAACTAAATTTTTGTCACTTAATATATAAAACTTTAATTAGTGGAAAATTAAAAAAAGGAAAATACCCCCGTCGAAGCAAACCTGCATACTCAGCGAATTTCCAACGGAGATATAAATGTCTTAATACTACATAAAGGCACTTACCAAGTTTTATAAAAATATATTCACAAATAATTAAATAAGTGATATATACAATTTTAATTATTCTCCCTAAGAATAACATTGGGGCTGAGTACGCAGGTTTGCTGCAACAACGAACACAAAAAATGGGTTTTTATGCTAATATCAAAATAACTCAACTAGGTGAAGTCGTATACCAGTTTTTATTCATTTATGTTCATAGTTAAGGGAGACATAGCATTTAATTATTCTCCATAAGAATAACATGGGGGCTGAGTACGCAGGTTTGCTGCTACGGGAGCCTTTGGAAATTTTTTTTTTGAGCAAATATCAATAGGCCACAACGAGATGAAGCCATATACCAAGTTTCGTCAGTATACGTTGATAAATAAGCGATATATAAAATTGTTCTTTTCCTCAATAAGACCATTAGACAACGTACTGTGTTTAGCACTTTCAATATCTAGGTAACCAATTGCCGTAGAGTAATGATCAAAATACCAAATTGTGTGTTTTTAAAGCTGAATCCAATGGGAAAAACTCAAATTTAACTATTTCAAAAATTATATGTACAAAATTCAAAAAATCCATTTTTGGGGTACAAACCCCCCCAAAATACACCTTCGGGTGGAGCGATCTGGCTGGTTTTCGAACTTAAAGTCATAAATGTTGCTTTACACGTTTATCCTTAATTTCATCAAAATCGGATAATTTTTGCGAGAGTTATCGTGCTCACGGACACATATATAATATATATACATACAGTTTCGAACGAATGGTGTTTTTGGGGTCTGGGAACCTCAAAACGAAAAGTATCATCCCGGGCCTAGGTCTTACCATGCCGACTACGGTAATAGCTTCTTCCCTATAGGGGAAATTCGCTAAAAGGCAAAAAGGAAATCTGCTGTGCCAAATGTGAAGGTTTTATCGTGAAAAAATTCTGAAGTACAATCCGGTCGTCTGTTTGTCATCCTTAACAGATTTAATGATTCGATACGATAATTTTATTTGGTCAGGTTTAGTCATAAAGGTTCATCAGTTTCTCCACAGATTGAAGCACGAATGTTTTCGCTTTATGTGAATCTTCCCGGTGTGACTGCGTCAGGTACAGTTGAAATAAAACGTACAAAATACTCAAATATATCTCAAATCGCTACGTAATTTTGTCACAAAACACTCACCGCTCTAAAAATTCACCTGATTTGCCTACACGGAAGACAAGGAAAAGAACGTTTTGTTACCTAAGGAAACTTAAACAGCGACCGAGTCGAGTCAGACCTAAGACTGAATAAACTATAGGGTATTTCCTAAACAAAGGAAACCGCGGGAAATGAGGCATTATATAGACATAAGGTTGACACACAGCCACAGTGGCAGCTCATAAATAGTAAGTAGCCAGGAACGCTCACACACACCCGATCACACACGTGACCTGTTGGTCGTAACAGGAGAATTTTCATTGTTAAATTTTGTTGTAATTAAATGAGGGATTACAAAGAAAATATATTTGGTTTTATATATGTTCCAGCCATTAGTGTGAAAACATAATAAACTTAATTCAAAAATTGGTATTTTTATTATTAACATTTTGTTTTATATTTTTACTCTTAAAATTCTTTATGAAGAAATTAAAACTAATTTGTTTTATTAATGGGTTTGAAATGATAAACGTAAGATTATCACTTAATATCATTATATATTTTAAGCATATTTTGATTAAAACATAATACAATTTAAGTTGTGTGTTTAGACTTAAAATTCCGCAAATTGAGTTATCTAAAACGATTAAGTATTACTAAATAATTAAATAAATTGTCAATATAGCCATGAAAGTAATATGTTTCAAGTACGATTTGGCAAAATTGCAGATATTAAAATGCTTAAGAGTTACTTACATACAAAATTTGCAATAACTTATTTGCATTATTGTTTACTTTAAAATCCTAAACGATTTAAATGAAAATACACGGATATTTTAGCCTAAAGAATTATAAAAACCTTACAGAATAACGTACCTATGTGTGACACCAAGGAATCTAAACTGTAATAAATGTTAAAATGTTGTTCATACTGTTGTTTGACCAATCATAAACATGCTTAACATGCCCCTTCACAGTTTAACATTCCCTGATCGTGGGAGCTTTTTGTCGATGTCCTCTTGACTAATGTGAGAACCGATAAGTGATAAGCTACAGACAGACAGACAGACAGACAGACTTCTTATCACCGCATAACGCCGGCTGTGTTGAGAGAGGTTACCAGCCTGTGATAAGAGGCTCAAATGTAACGGCGTTTATCACTCATTGATAATGAAAATAGTTATTCATATTTTGTTGCTTCTGTAATTTTGAATTGCTTATTTTTAATTTTGCTGTGAAATATTTTACTGTAAAATATATGCGTGTTTATGAAAACAAGATTTATTAAATTAAAACACATAATTTTATTGATGAAAATTACTAAAGATACAAACTACACTGCAAAAGTCTTCCTATTTCTTTCTACGATTTCTTTCTATTTAGTCAAAACTGCACTTCCTTTTTTGAATTTGTAAATAAAAAAACTTCTTCCAGATTATTTTATACAACTTTTGTCCAAAAGTGATTCAACCTTGAATTCCCTTCTCTATTTTCCTACGCCGCACAAATGCAGGATATGACGCTGTTTGAGAAAGCAGACCAACATGTTCCTGGAACATTGTGAAGGGCCGGCAATTGTGTGTGGGTGCTCTGAATTGGGCCTAATTCGATCATCAGATTAGATTAAAATCTCTCTCTATCATTATGAGTGATTTCCTCTTCATTTCGTCCATTAAAATGCCTGACTCGCTCGTTTTTTGACAAAAACACACACAGACTAACATGTTTGTGTGCATAGACATATTTGTAGAAGGCTGTCAAGTTTTATTATACGCTTTTCATCATGTTTCTAAACAAAAGTAGTGATATATTTATTGTTTACTCATAGTATATAAACATTTAAGACATGTTTATGTGTTTAATGCAACATAAATAATAAACACTCTTCAGTAACGCCAAAGCAAAGGTTTCTTGTGTTATATAACGTTCCATTTTAGTACCGTAATCAAAACAAAGCCAAACTGTACGGGAACTTTTGAGAAAACCATAATACTGACACCCACTAACTAGATTCTTGAGTAAAACCTTGAATAGAAAACATTTTAGTTTGTTTACCCAATTCTCTTAAGACCATAAGTTATTCTAAAATGAGGAGAGCAAGCGAGTTGTTGCATGGGAAAAATAGTTCAAATAAAATTATGGTAGAGAACATTTGAAGATTGCTACTAACAAAAAAAGTTCCAAGTTTATTTAAAGATAAACATTTAAATTGCATTATAAAAATTCTTCCTCCGATCAAAAGATGGCTTGAGTCTAAGTATTTCTGAAGAAGAAAAGATTTAAAAAGTAGTGAAGAGGACTATAAATTTTAAATACAAAATCGAATACTATTTTATATAATATTCCTTTAAAAAATAAACTCTGAAGCTTAAGATAAGGCTCCAGTCACAAGCTTCCACCTGTTTCTCTCTTAAGATAAGGCTCCAGTCACAAACTTCCACCTGTTTCTCTCTTAAGAGTCTTCATCACCGGAAGTTGCCGGACGCCATATTGGTGTTTTGTTCCATAAGCCCAATGTTAACTTTGTGACTCCGTTACGCCTCACCTGATCGTCACAAACAATTAATTTTGGTGTCATATTAAAGGTTTCGTCGTCCTCGAGGGCAATACAATAGTCGAATTTGGATTTTTTTACAAATTAATGAGAACATGTACAGTGTTTCAGTTCAAAATTAAAATATGTATTATGAAACTTTGATACCCAAATTAAGGAATTCGACATTGTATTTCCCTAGAGGACGACGAAACCTTTAGTTTGACACCAAAATTAATTGTATGTGACGATCAGGTGAGGAGTAATGGAGGCACAAAGTTAACATTGGCCTTATGGGACAAAACTCCAAGTTGGCGTCCAGCAACTTCCGGTGATGAAGACTCTTAAGAAAAGGCTCCAGTCACAAGCTTCCACCTGTTTCTCTCTTAAGATAAGGCTCCAGTCACAAGCTTCCACCTGTTTCTCTCTTAAGATAAGGCTCCAGTCACAAGCTTCCACCTGTTTCTCTCTTAAGATAAGGCTCCAGTCACAAGCTTCCACCTGTTTCTCTCTTAAGATAAGGCTCCAGTCACAAGCTTCCACCTGTTTCTCTCTTAAGATAAGGCTCCAGTCACAAGCTTCCACCTGTTTCTCTCTTAAGGCCTCTTAACTTTCAAATTCCGTTCCTCCTCAATGGATTATCTGAAATTGTTGACTTATGGTTTGTTTAAAATAGTAAAAAATACCTAGACATTTCATTGAGCTGAATATTAATATCACAAGTTGTAACGTAACAAATTTAAATGTTGAAGATTTTGGACTTTGATTGAACAATTATCTTTTTTAATTCTCCTCACTGGAACCACTAAGATTTTTTTATTTATAAGATTAGCCAGAAATAAAATAATTCAAATAATCCGTTGAGGGAGGAATTAATTTTATGAGATGAGAGAAGCAGGCAGAAATGCGAAATTCTTCCTAATTGGATCTCCCTCTTCCTTAGTTTCGCTCGCGGTTTTATTTGAACAAAGAATAGCATTAAGGATGGTTTTACTTTCCTACTTCTACATTCAAAATCTTCTCCCCGCTTGACATATCGGCCAGGATAACGCAATGCGATGTGCAACTGGCCCTTGCACATGGTAATGTGGGCCGGCCGACTCCACGATCCCATCAATTCGCCACGGTTCAATACAACTCCGGGCTTAGAGCCGGTTCTCTGTACCTCAGTGAATACGGAGTACGTTACAGTGTTAATGTAATAGGGCTATTTATTAATATTCACATCCAAGGTTTCGCGTTCAATAGCTCCTCGTATCTGCGTAACCTGTTTGTATTTAAGGAACTAGCTGTAAATAATTTATTGATAATAATTTTAAATGTTTCAATTAGAAGTAAGTAAGCTATTTTTTATCAATCTTAAATACAAAACATTTAATTCTGGTAAAAAATTATTAGCCTGAAATAACATTACTATCTTTGATAAAACCGGTTACTATACTAAAATTGAAGAGTTAAGTTTTTTCATAATGAAAATATAATTTAAAACTATTGTCTTTAGGCTCTATAGCCTCTAATTTTTTATTTTAGGTGTGTGGATATTCTATTTACTATTTTCATAGATAATGAAATCAGTATTAAAGTATGAAAACTTTCAATAGAAACAAAGCAGAAGCTCATACACCATATTCAAAATTACCGCATATTTGACAATTTTACAAAATTGTCAAATTATTACATTTCCCATTGTCTTGTCATTATTACATTTTTAAGTCTTGACAATTCTTGTTGAATTTTTATGACATTTTCCAAGGAAAATAAGGGCAAAAAAAAAACAAAAATCGGTTGGGTCCTTCCTCATTTAAAATGTATGTTCCAAGTTTCAGCATTCTAAATAGTTGTATCTATGCTTAAAGACACACAGATTTACCATTTCCCCTTTATTTTTCCTTACGCAATTAGTCTATATTTTATAGGATGACAAAGTATATTTGAAGATTTAAACCCGCGGTGTCTAAATTATTCGCAGTAACATCTATATCGTTTGGTGATTTGCACGGCCAGCGCATCTTTATCATTTAAGGGGCTCTTAGGCTTAACGAAAACAGTAGCGAAATTGCCGCCAGCGCCTTCCTTCCACTCATTGCTTCTACCCCGTCCGCCGTCTCCACTCTTGTATTCTTTTATTTCTCACAGTTAAGAGGGGGTTCCAGTCACGTAAAATTTCGCTTTTTTACCTGCTTTTCCCACACGTTATTGTTAACCTACAAACTCCGTTAACGGATTATTCTAAATCGTTGATTCATGGCTAATTTCAAAGAGTATAAAATGACCTAGTAATTTCGGTGGGCAGAATGTTGACGTCACAAATAGTAAACCCACAAATAAATCAAAATCACTGAATTCTTTGAAACTTTATTGATTGATTATTATTGAATTGTGGATGTCAAAACTAACCTCACTGAAATGGCTAGGTTTTTGTACTCTATAGCACAAGCAATAAACCAACAATTTCGGATAACCCGTAGAGGAGAGAAGGGATGTAAACGTAAAATATTGGTCTTATGATGGGAGAAACAAGTAAAGCTGGTGACTGGAGCCCTTATTTTATTTACTACTGTACTTGTATGTTAATAGTTTAGCACTTGACCAGAGAGTTTTACATGACAGGGTCATTCTACTTACGTAAAAATCGAATGTAATCTAATTATAATATTTAAGAATACTTAAATCAACCCAAATAGACGAATAACCCATTTGATATGGTTTATATATTCATATATTATAATGTAATTTAATTTGGGTAAGCAAACAAACAAATAGTTATATTTTAACAACCATGCAGGCGAACCAGAGTGGATGGATCATAAAGGACTCTGTATTTAAATAATTGAATCATATTTTGTTTGCAGTATCCCAGGTTTTCCAGATCGATCCTGATCAAAATCTGATCAAAGGTTCGAAACTGGATCAAATATTTATTTGTCATTTGGCTATTAATCAATGATGCTTTCTAAGATCAGATCAATCTCAAATAGTAAGAAGACCAGGGTTTGGACCGTTCCCAATCAAACGTTAAAAAGTGCCACTGGCGTAAATACACACACAAAACAAAACAAAATATAAAATTGACAATAATGTTTCTACGGTGAACTAAACAGTATTTTCTAAATGTTCATCAGTTTATTACAGACTTACTTAACTAAAGACAACGTAACTTTTCGCTGTTGTTATCTTTTATCTCCGATCCCTTCTAAACTGTACAACTGCACTCTGTAGTTGCGAGGGGTAGGTAACGCTTATGTTTTAACATATCGAGCCAGTATTTGTGTTGGCCGGTGATGCCTACAATTCGCTAATTGTCCCCTCCCCTCCCCCGGTGGGCGGGCCGCCCCCTCCCCTCCTCTACCTCTCCAAGTTCCTCTCTCTCCTTCTCTCCCACCGTCTCGCAAGCCTCTCTTCACTCTTCACTTGCACGCGTCTTGTAGTTACTGTACTAGACTGTATCGACGAGCACGGTTTTGGAGATTACCTTAAAGGATATCTGCCTAGTATACCTGAGATATTTTGGATTTAAATTTATTGAAATAAATAAAAAGTCTTCAATAAATAAATAAAATGTTGAGATCTTATTCGAGTAAATTGCATGAGGCACTTTTACAAGTTGGCGATTAATGTAAAAGAAGTATTGTACATGCTTCGTGATAACCTTTTTTTCTTGTTTATGCCAGAGGGATTTTACATTCAAGAAGCAACGGTCCAAATTACCGCTCAAAGTCATCGGAGCTACTCGGGGATCGAACTCGTGACCTCTTGCACCGAAATTCAAACTCTAACCATTCGGGTAGTGAGGCACCAAACTGGTTTGATTGTCTCCTAAAATATTTGTTTTCTTTATTTCTTGAACAAATTGAACAGTTTTAAATACAGAAAATTTGAACTCCTAAATATTGTTAGGCTATGCAATTTACTTAAATTGCCTCTTTTAACATTTTCATTAATTTTCCTGTTTGATGATAAAAGCTTCCTTTTTGAAAATATATAAATATTTAATCCACAGTAAATCAGGTACTATAAATTCATAGGTAAGAATTTGTAATTTACCGAACGATTTCGAGGCCAACTTCATAACCCGGTGCTCAATTTCAAAAACTAAGTTACACCACAGCAAAACCTATGAATTATGTGACAATACGAGATGTGATAATTTTGTTACGAACCAGTCCGAATCCAGTAAGTTGGACGAGACTAGTCCAACGCGTTTGTAGGCAGCGTCGCGGTCGCCCTCGACAGACACGGATGCACCGCCTGACGCGTTGCCAACTGCATTGTAGTCTCAGTCGGTCTCCGCTATTTCAACTGAATAATAGCTGTTTTGGTTCCCTTTTGCTATTTGCAAGTCGCTTATTTTGCCAAAAATCGCCTGTTTATGTTGTTTTCGTAAAATTACGTTGATAAATGGACTTATTGTGTTCACATTTTCAGGAAATAAATTACAAGATTTTGGTTCCCAATGTACACTGAATTTCGTGTAATAAAAGTAAAATATTACATACGACAGTTATTAACGTTTAAGGATACATACGTTGATATCATATTAGTCGAAAATAATATTTACTGCCTCTAAAATTCAAACGCGCGACAAGCCTTGCAGTGTTCAACACAGCCGTCAATCGGTTGGGACTGTGCCAGCGGATCTTGGAGTAAAGTCTATTACGAACGACACTGTTGCCTCGCTCTCCTAGCGGGCCATTTGGCTTTCGGACGATATTAGTGAAAAATTACTCACTTCAAGAATAACCCAGCTCGTATACAAGTAATGGTTTAGTTTGTCGTATCATTAGCGCACTTTGTTATTGCATATCGGACTTCTTTTACAAAATATAACATTAAGTAGTTTAATTTATATTGGTGAATTATTTGTTTATAACATATAAATAAATGTGATAGTTTGTTATCTCGGTCAGATTGTTTTATTCAGTAAATGTAAAAGGTTCCCATAAGCAAATGTATTAAGAAATTGCCTAAGAACAAAAGGTAAATCCGTGTCTTTGCGCAGGTTTTTGGAGCTTCTGCTGTACGACCTGGAAGGCTGAACTTGAAACGTTCGTAGACAATTAGGTGGGAAAGATCTCCACGCAGCCTGATTTTGATTTTTTGCCCTTATTTTTCTCAAATATTACCTTACAGTACAAAAAAAATTTCAAAACTTTAAAATTAACCAATGATCAACTGTGATTTTTTATAATGTTATTTAAGATTTTGCTTTGGTTCTATAATGGCATATCATACTTTAAAACTGATTTTCCTTAGCATGTTAACAGTTAATAAAACGTCCAAATACACACAAATATTATGGGCCGTAGCTACTAGAAACCACTCGCTAGGGCAAACAAACCCCATATAATACACCAATATTCTGAACATATTTCATTCCGGTCATCATTTATCAACTCAATTTGTCAATAGAAACGGAAGTAGTTATTGTGAAGGTACACAAAAGCTCAAAAAGAAGTAAATCGTCGATCGCATCGTTCCCGAGTGTTGTAAAGCGTGATTATCGATCTCCACTGTTCGGTTGTTCGGTTGCCCTCCATATTCATAATGAACAAAGCCGTTCTTATCCTCGAATCTGCAGCGCTCGACTGTCAAACCGTGTTACAAATGACACCCCCCCCACCCCCACCCCTGCCATCCCCCCACGAGGAGCGAGAGGGTTATAATTGTCCCGGCGGAGGCAGAGCACGTCTCGCACCAAAAACTAGATTAATGCCGGGAATTAGCATAACTTAGACTGTGGATTAGTGTAGACTGTTTGTCAGTGTCGGGGCACAAGGCGCGGAGGAGCACAAAACCCCGGGGAAACAGTGTTTTCTCACGGTGGGAAATGGGTACTCGCCACAGAGCGGCCATTAGCATATGTGAGGCGGAAAACAAACCACTCGTGGGCCGACGAGGCTACTTCATTCATCGGGGGAACTGTGAAAAGCCGGGTTTTGAATGAGAATGGGATCGCTGGGCCCGAGGAAAGACGACTCCATCACCACGCGGCCTAAACAAAATTTGGTAACATTCCCTTCAGCTTGAGTCTCTCTCTCCTGAGTTGTCGATTCAGTTTTGTGTAACAAAGAGTTCGTTATTCTTCTCCCTTATTATGGTTTCCCCGTTTTCACTTTAAATGTAATATTAACGCAAAATAAAACAGATTGTGTTCTATAAAGTTTAGATTGTATAATGGTCGCTCTAAACCTCTCAAAATGTCAAGCGAATCGATTTCTCTAACCGAAAACACCAATTAAAATTCCAGAAAGACGCGATAAATAAAATGAATGAAATAGACTCCAAATATTGTTGATTATGTACACCCTCGAAGCGGGGACCAATTTAAATATTTATTAGGTTAAAACTCGAGAACATCCACAATCTAATTTGCAAATAAGAGTGAAATCGATTAATGAAAAGTGTCCGCCAAAAATACGAGTTCCAGAAATGAGTTTGTAATGTAATCCCATAGGGGCGGGTCGCGCCGCGTTAAATGATGAGCGATAAAGTTTGTATTTATCGGATGCAGGATCAAGCCCTCATTAGCTGTGCTGCTGTAAGCTCCTTTAATGGAGTTTGGGGTTAAATCTTCTACATTCTGAAATATTAACGGATGCAGGATCGTGTTTGCAGGGGTTCTCGCAGCGGATGAGGCGACACTGTGTTGAAGTAGGCCGGGAAATGTGCGATTTGAGCTCGACAGTGTGCAGGATTTGTCCAGAAATGGACTAAAAACTACAATAAAAAATAAGTTTTGATTTAAAGTAAATAGATGATTGTACCATTCAAACTTGTTAATGAATCAATAATAGTTTTAAAAATGTTTACTTCTAAAATATGTTTTACGTCAGCAGTATAGCGACTTAAAATCAAAATAAACGCAATTAGAATATTGTCGTTTTTAATTCCTGATGGCTTATAAGTTAAGCCGATAATTTTTAAACATAAGGCAAAACTCTTGAAACAATTAAAATTAATTTGCGATCGATAAATAATTACGGAGTTTACTTGTTTAAATGCACGAGGCATTTCAAAAGAAAATTCACAAATATAGGTTAATAGGTGTATAAACCTCGTAAAGTGTGTGACGACGAAATTTTCACCTTTCAACTTATATAAGTTATAAACGTCAAACGTGTCAGTCTTTTATATTTCACTATTTATCCGTCGCGTTAAGTAAACCCGAATACCCGTGATGCAATCAAATTAACCCTCGTGGTGAAACCCCCATCAACCCATGAACATCATGCACCCCCCCGGGACCCCCCGCCCCTCACATAATCCAATGATTGCGCACCGGATTGTCTTGCAGAGGATTGCCCGGATGGGGGACGGATGAGAGATGCAGACACGGGATCAATTTCCGCACAAATCAGGTAAACTAATGCCCCGGCTCTGCCATCCGTCCAGTTGTCCCATTGTGCTCTGACGTAGACAATGTCCTCTCGTAAATTGGGTCGTTGATGTTTATCGTCTTTTGTGCGATCTCGCCTAAATAAACCCGTACATGTTGTGGGAACGGTTTTGACATATGTCCGAATAAGTGATCGGCCTTAGTTTTTACTGCTTTTGTCCGATAAGAGAGGTCGAGAGTTAACGATAATGATGTCCGATTGTTATCTTTATCTTTGTCTCGGTTATGTTTGAGGACATTATTTGTTGCAGTCGGAAAGTGTGTGACTAAAATCGTACAGTAATATATTTCAATTCGTATTTGTTACTAAATCATTAGTTTGGGTCTTTTTAAAGTATAACAGGAGCCACCCGCTCCATTCCCTATTTCCCCTCCTTTATTGCTTTACATGCGGATTCTCAGTTGTGGGTAATTTAGCAAAAATGATCAAAATATTATATTTACATTAAAAATCTAAAAATTAATTTAGTTAAACGTTTTTTTTTAAACCTCAAAATGGCCTTACGGATTGGCTTAATATGTGAAATATTATTGTCGAAAGCAGTTTAAAGTTGTCTATAGTGTACACACCCTGCGCATAATTTAAGTTACTATTGTAAATATTTCGCATAAAGGAATTCCTCACTAATTTAAAGCTAGTCATGTTTTTGTTCTAAAGAACTATAAAGTTCCCGTCATTCAGTACTATTGAATAGTATTATCTCTACGCTACATTTCAAGTGTTACGCAATTGTTGGACAAGCGATGGCATATTTTATGCACCACGGCACACTAATCGCACGAGTCCCGCTGATCTTTTGCCACCGATACATGAGTTAAAGTCGAACAGCCGTCTTTCTTATGTTAAACCGGAAAGCGAATTTATCGAATTTCGGAATAACTTTATAATTTTACGTAAGCCCGCCGAATCTGGGCTGCGGCCGGGTCGTCGGACGAATGCATAAACATGGTGTCGGGCACGTTCGAATGTGGACATGTTTGTGTTATTAGATCGTTCGAAGCTTTAATTGTAAATGTTATCGGTCCAGGAGCCTTCTCGCCAGTGATTCGCGCCAACGTTCTCTGTTGGCCTCGCGTTTGGTTGGCGGCGCTCTTCAGGTTTGTAAACTCAGGGCACTTAAACTTTCTCCACAAGCGATTTAGAGTTCAATGTTCTTTAGGCGCATTCACATAGATTTCAGGAGTTGCCATTAGATGCCATAGATGCCATTGTAAGTGACACGTTCTTCGCCTCAGATCGTAAGTTACGTTCACTACGTTATTTTATGAACCACAGTGAATGTCTTCGTTATATATTATTGCCAGGAGTATGAAGTTATTATTATTACATTTTGCGTTCGTTCAGTATCAAATGTAAAATTATTGCTTTTTGGTGATCACGAGACATTTATTTGGCAGAGGGCTTATTTTTAGCGAATTTCCCCTATAGGGAAGAAGCTATTACCGTAGGTCTCATGGTAAGACTTAAGCCCGAGACCATGATAACTTTTCGTTTTGAGGTCCCCAGATGCCAAAAACACCATTCGTTCAAATTTATATATATATATATTTATATATTTATAATAATATTAACATTTTAAAAAACAAAATCAGCAGCCCTAATCAATCAGAAATATTCAATATATATATATATATATATATATATATATATATATATATATATACATAAATATATATATGTCCGTAAGCACGATAACTCTCGTAAAAAAGGTCCGATCTTTATAAAATTTGGTACAAATATGTAAAGTACCATTTATTTGAACAAGTTCGAAAACCAGACAAATCGCACCATCTGAAGGGGGGTTTTGGGGGGTTTTGTACCCCAAAAATTTTTTTTAGTTTTTACATGTAATTATAATTTAAATCCAATTTTAATTTATACCATTGAATTCAGCTTAAAAAAACAAACAATTTGGTATTTTGATCATTGCTCTACGTTAATTGGTTACTGAGATATTGAAAGTGCTAAACACAGTACGTTGACCAATGTTATTCTTATGGAGAAAAAGACAAATTTTATATCTCGGTTATTTATGAACATAAACTGACGAAACTTGGTATGTCGCTTCATCTGGTTGTGGTTTGTTGTTGTTTGAACAAAAAACTAATTTTTCGCCTATGGTTCCCGTAGCAGCAAACCTAGGTACTCGGTCCCCATGTTATTCTTATGGAGAATAATAAAAATGTCATATATCGCTTATTTATGAATGTATATGGATAAAACCTGGTATGTGACTGCAGTTAGATGAGTTCTATTGATATTTGCATAAAAACCTATTATTTTGTGTTCCTTGTTACAGCAAACCTGCGTACTCATCCCTAATGTTATTCTAATGGAGAATAATGAATATTTTAAATATCGCTTATTTATGAATATATTTCTTATGAATTCTGGTAAGAGGCTTAATGTGTTATTAAGACATATATATCCATTGGAAATTTGCTGAGTACGCAGGTTTGCTGCGACGGGGGTATTGTTTCTTACCCTGTAAGATCGCAAAGAAAATGTTTCTTAATACATAGAACAACTTTTTCAAGAACCAGTTTTAATTTTAAAATTGTATAATGGACGAAAACACTATTATTTTATGTCCAACTATCAACACTTTCCCATCATAAATACTATGTCGGATTCTTGGGGGAAGCTCGATTACACATCATATAGATGGTCCATCGACCCTCTGAAATATTGAAAGAAATATTAAATATCTAAGGAAGTGTCTATGGCCCATCGAACCTTTTGTACAAATTTAGTTTTATTTATAAAAGGGATCGAAGGACCATCGACCCAGTTTGTATACTTCTCTAATAATATTAAATAAGACTCGATGTGCCATCGGACCCAAAACTAAAAATTTTAAGATTATAATAAATAAATAAGTAAAGGGTCGATTACACATCAAATACATGGTCCATCGACCCTTTAAAACCTTAATCTAAATATGTTTTGTTTGGGGGTCGATGTACCATCTGTATGATGTGCAATCGAACCATGCGTTTAAAAATGTAATACCAATATAAAGTGTGGTTGATTACACATCAAATAGATGGTCCATCGACCCATTAAAACTTTATTCTAAATATTTTAGTTTTGGGGGTCGATGCACCATCTATCTGATGTGTAATCGACCCTACGTCTTTATAATATGTTATTTTATGGATAGAGGGTCGATGGTCGCAAAATATAATATTTTATTTTAATTTATAAAATGGTCCAATGACCCATAGACCCTTTTATATTTTAAATTGAATTAAATTTCCTAAACGACTGATGGTCCAACGATCGTTGATGTTATTTCATTTATTTTACTCAATGGTCGATGGGCCATCTATTTGATGTGTAATGGGCTCAGCCCCACCAGTTCAGAGATATTATAATTTGTAAATATGTCTATGAAACAGTACAATATTTCCAGTAAACTAACATATTATCAAAACAATAACTGGGAATATTGTACTGTTTCATAAGCATATTTACAAATTATAATCTCTCTGAGCTGGTTAGGGTCACTTATTTACATGTTACGGTAATGTCCTTACCTAAACTAACCTAACTTCATGATTTATTTCTAAGAAGATTTATTTCGAAGAGTAATGTACTCAACTATATTTTTCACATCGACTGTCGTATTTGTTTACTAATCAATTCCCACATTTTTCTACCTGGTTCCTCGGCCTTGGACCCGCACAGAGCATCATCGTTTTGCGCAATTACTCAATCCACGGTTCTTGCGAGCTTGCGGTTCCCTCCCTAACCCACATTCTCAATGATTGCGTTTACATTTTATATTCATTCATCATTTCCGGTCGACCACTCTT
The DNA here is from genome assembly GCA_963675035.1 of Allygus modestus. NCBI lineage: Eukaryota > Metazoa > Arthropoda > Insecta > Hemiptera > Cicadellidae > Allygus > Allygus modestus. Next base: position 323,474,878 of record OY776112.1, read on the forward strand.
GTTGTTTAAGCAATCAGCGATATTTTGTCCACAGAGTTCCATTCACGCTATATTCCTCGATGGAGGGGGAACCTTACTGTCCACATCGGTGTTTTAAAAACCTTGTTTACTTCGGAACTGAAATCCCAATCCTAATTGCCCGTGGCACACTTAATTATGAGTTCTAAGTATGTGCTTTACTATGTGTGTGGGAGTTGAAGGGGTAATAATAACACCAGTAAGTAATAGCTTAAAATGGTGAATACACTCGGAAGAATTTATCTAAAACACACTTAAAAGTAATTTCACACCTATTATACTAGTACATACTGTGCTCCAAAAATGTTATTTATTATTTTGTTTGTTTCACCGCTAATTGAGTTTTTAAACGTTTGACAGGGAGCGGTTTAAGCCCTGAACTTGTATTGTCTCACATCAACCTTTTGTTAGAACGCATAGTTAATTAATTACTGATACTGTACAAACTTACGTCATTATACACTTGTTGTGTGAAATATTGAACAATTTATGTGTACGTAATATTTTGTTTGGGAACGTCTGGTCTGCATGTTGTATATTTGATCCTGCTTTACGAAAAATAATTTAGGTATTTATATGGAGATAACATTTTATATGATTAAATTTAAGCTGATACACACAAAAACTAACTATTATACAGGGTGTCTCACTTAACGTTTCTCAAACCGATTTCAGACGAACCACTTGACCAAGAAGGATGAAATAAAATTATTTCCAGCTAAATCGAACCCAAGGAGTAACGTAAAAATAGTTTTTATTTGTTTAAATACAGAGTGTACAAAAAACTGAGGGTCACTAGTTCGAATCTCGGAACTTTCAGATGTAAACATACGTCAAGTTATACGCCATTTTAAAGCCCTTTTACAGACAAACATTTTGGTGAAAACAGAACTCACTTACGTCTAACCATTTTAAAATGGCGGCCATTTTTGCAAAAAAATATTAACATTTACGAAATACTCTGTATCTGATGAACCACAAGACATAATTTTATGATTCAAATTTTTTATTCGTATTAAACTCAGATTTACCCTTATATGCTACATGCTAGTGTTAACAACATAGTAAAAATAATACAAAATTATGTTTTTGAAAATGTTTATGTGCCCAAAATTCAAAATGGGTAATTCAAAATAGTAACGTATTTCAAAAAGTAAATAATTTTAAAGGTCTTAAAAATCCTAACAACTTTCTAATTTACATCAACCTCGTATCCCTCTTTATTTTTTATCAATCAGCAAAATTCGTGTTTTCTCCATATAAAATGCATGTTATTTCTAAATAACACTTCCAAATACTCTGAGGGCTCTTTTATAAATGAGTTGTGTAGAAATAACATTTGTTTTATATGGATAAATGACGAGTTTTGTTGATTGCTAAAAAACAAAGACAGATACGAGGTTAATGTAAATTAGAAAGTTGTTAGGATTTCTAAGACCTTTAAAATTATATACTTTTTGATATACGTTACTATTTGACCTTTTTGAATTCTGGGCACATCAAAATTTTCAAAAAAATGTTGTATTTTTTTACTATGTTTTTAACACTAGCATGTAGCATATCAGGGTAAAGCTGAGTTTAATACGAGTAAGAAATTTGAATCAGAATAAAATTATGTCTTGTGGTTTAGCAGATTCCATAAATGATAATTTTTTTGCAAACATGTCCGCCATTTTAAAACGGTTAGACATAAGTGAGTTCTGTTTTCACCAAAATGTTTGTCTGTCAAAGGGCTTTAAAATGGTGAATAAAATGACGTGTGTTTACATTTGAAAATTCCGAGATTTGAACTAGTGACCCTCAGTTTTTGGTACACCCTGTATTTTAAACAAATTAAAACTATTTTTATGTTACTCCTTGGGGTCAATGTAGTTGGAAATATTTTATTTCATCCTTCTAGGCTAGGTCAAGTGGTTCGTCTGCAATCGGGTTGAGACACCTTACGTGAGACACTCTGTATATTATTATATTTAATTGTTTGGCCTAACTAAAAACTAGATCCGAATGAAAAGTACCACAGTAGCTGAGCTACTTTCCAGCCCTCCCCACTTCCCGGCTGTTAATCACAACGACTGATTAACGTTTGAGTGCAAGGTAGCCCGGTTGGACGCTGACATTTTTGCCTCGTATTTATTAAAGTACGCGATAAATCTGCAGTTAAGCCTAGACTGGTGCCAGGAAAAAAATATGAAATATTAAATATTGTCGTAATGTTTAGGATTTATAGGAACAGTAATAAGAAATTTCGAAGTGATGAAGTTTTTCCATGCATTTCCTGCTTATGCAGTAAAATGTAAAACAGTATATTTATTTTTATTGCCGTAGTGACTTCTTAAAATTACCCCTATGTTTGTCTATGATACATATTCTAACCAAAAGAGGTGCAAAATGAACTAGGAAAGACAATCCAGTCACATGGAGAATATTTATGAAGAGCGAAAAGCATTTGCGTTTGTGCTGGAGAAACTGATGTACTTAAATTTGCGACTAACGTACTGATGGTTATTTAATCAACTGATCAAATTAAAATAATCGTCTGCCATAGTTGAACACAGACATTTTTAAGGCAAATGGGGTGAATCCCTGAGGTAACTTTAGATATTTTATGGATTTTGACACATGTAGGAGTTTTAATGAACATTTGTATACGGTAATTGTGAGGGTATAATCACAAATACTCCTTCAAATTTTGCAAGGTGAATTTTAATTTTAATACACGTAGGCCTATTTGAAATTGGTGTTTTAAATAAATTTACGGAGTGTTACAATTTTCATTGTAATTTCAATATGAGGATTTGAATAGCAATGCAACCTTCCCGCTCACTTTATGTTTCCAAGAAGTGTTGGATCAGATCCTTGGCCTATCATGCTCATCATATAGGGAATCCCGCGTTACTGGAAAACCCCGGCGTTTCCAATCGTTCCTGTGACTTTAGGGATCTTTCAGGACACAGGAAACTAATATTCTTATTAACTCAGGTACATAAACACGGATTTTCTGCTCCCTAGGAAAATCCAATCATGGTTTTGCACCTTTAATCGCATACTACTAAGTTTTCCCAAGAAAGCAATTTATTCTTTAAGGAAATTTATTTATCTGTATATAATTTGAACGTATAAATTAAACTTATATTAATAGTTTTTTATTTATGACATTGTTATTCATAGTCACGTTTATTTGTAGTACGTTAACAATACTTTTAAATATTGGTAGTTTAAAATTAATTTTTAGTGATGATGGTGAGTGTATTAAATAATTTTAAATATGTTATTTTTTACACTCCATCACCCCAATTCAGTAAATGTGTATGTCATAAAACTTTAATATTCAATTCAGTTATAAAATAAGGGGCGTCATCCGAACCCTTGATGAAATTGCAATAAAGCTCGAGTTTTGAAGGGGCGGTCCTCAAATTTATAAAATGTGCCTATTCTAATGGAAACCATTTATGCTTCGGATATAAAAGATTTTTCATTTCCTGACTCGACGAAGGGTAACATTCGACCCGCCCTCCCCCTTCCATTTCGATTTCGAGTCTCTGTCAAAATAAATGGGATCGAATTTGTCCAATAACCAAATTAATGTAATAAATGCTTAATATCTGCGAAAGGGCGATTGCTTGTAAAATGGGACGAATTTGCTGACAACCCTTCGAGCACCCCTGAGCTCGGTTGGACGGTTGCTCGATGAATTTCAATCATCTGGATGTTTATGTATTTAAATATTATATACTTTATGACAGTTAATTTTTAGAACCGTAAAACCATTTTACAATCTATTTATTAAAAATAACAAGCTGTTTCAAGATAACTTCTGGAATAGCATCACAATTTGAACTAATAAGACTACATGAGCTGAGTTATCAAAGAAGAAAGATATTTGCACGAATTCGAGCAACTGGATTCACTTGTCAATATTATTTTAATATACTCTTTGTAGTTAACAACTTAGATCGATAAAATTCGCAATAAGGTGTGCTATCACAAGCGGGATTATTTAGTATAACGTTTGTTCTATATTCTATCACCTTTGTCGCCTTTTGTGGCCAATATTACTACTGTTCCAATTTACTGTGAAAACGATATTTTATTATTTATGTATTTTCTGATTACAACACAATTAAGTGAATCCACAATGGTTAAAATAACTAAGAATCATAATTTAATAGAATATCAAATTCATGGATTGTGTATAGCTCGTTGACTCTGACCTGATATAATGAAAGTGCACATTCCGTACAACTTAGCATCTTCTATCGGCGTACAACTACTGCACTATCATACATACACCCACTGATGGGCCCAAGTCCCATTTCCCATCGAAATACCCGTTACTGCAATGGGATCGCCCGCCCCAGCCGTGTCTTAACTACGTAAAGAGCCAGTTGCAGAGACAATGTTGCGCCTCTAACAGATGTTTTAGCCATTATTACGGGCACACACGGGTTTAATGGCTCCTCTCGCTATCTGGCCACATACCCACGTAAATGGCAACGCCGCATATTATTGTTATTACGGGCTGCATACTTAGTTGCCGCGTAGGTTTTATCCAATAGCGTAATGGGCCGATAATTTCTTGTGTTTACTCTTGTGGGCCTTCTCTGTTCAGAAAAGGTTTTATGTATACTATCTCTGCGTGGTAAAGAGGTTGGTCGGCTGGGATGTTTTCGTCCTTTCTTTGGGCGTTTCGCACTTTATATATTGTAGGAATATAGCTGGAGTTGTTGCTGTTGAGTGGGTAGTAAGGAATATTAATGCTATGGCGGGTAGTAAGGAATATTAATGCTATGTCTACATTGGAAATGCAGAATGCCCTCGTGTAATACTTCTGAGGCTTGAAACTTGATAACTTATGTTTCTTACATTTAAGTGTCCTAAAAAAAATCTTAATTCAAAACCGTAGAACCAACTAAGGCGAAAAACATTATAACTATCTCACGAATTGATCAATTATTCGGACGTGACTATAAGGTATGTAAATCGGTGTAACCTTTAACCGGGTAATCGTCTCCTTTAAATAGGAACGAGTATGATCAGGAGCATTTAGACAAAACCTAGTAAAAGATTCGACATCTTAATTCAGTGCGTATTCTCGAATGGGCTATTGAATAAACGTTTGCCAACAAAGGTAGTTTCTACAATAACTTTTGTGATATTGCGTTGTACATAAACGGTTAGATTTGTTTTTCTTCAGACTGATTTATTTTGTTGACAGATAAATTGTATACAAAACTTCAAAAACATGTTTCTTGATCTCACAAATACGCAAAGCAGCTTCTCTTCCTATCTAAGACTTTTCTAATCCGCAGTAGTAAATCGTTTGTCTTTGAGTATTTTAAACATCAAACAACATTTTCCTAACATTGTCCCATTCCAACCAGTACTGAACCCGCGCCCGCTGCTACCCCGCCCGAGATCTACCGCGACCCAGCCCACTAACCAGTTCCTCTTATCCTCCTCCAATTATCTGCTTGCCCCCTTATCACGTGATATTAATGCGTGCGCACGTACCGTCGCGCTTACAGTACGGATGCAAATGGTAAGCGATCGGACAATGCGATCGATACCCGGCCTTATGTAGTAGTCGATAAATTAGCCGCATTAACTTTGTCTCCGGCCGTATTGGAATTGCCTATAAAATGACGAATAGTTCTATCGGAACACGCCTAGATGGCGCGATAGCGCGGACAGTGTCGCGCCTTATTGCGGCATTAGAATAGAACAGTCTTGTGCAACGATCGCTTTATGACCACATAAATATCCCCGTCTGCGACGTCGAACCCTTCATACCCCGGGGGTTCCGGGGGGTGGTTTTCTGTGTTTCTTGTTTGTTTGGCATTGTAAACACCCTACCGAAAGAATACATACTTGATTTGTTATAACATTATTTCAACCAACGTACTGAGGTTTCTTTGTATTCTGTAAATATATTATTGCTAGGTGTTTTTTTTACGGATTAACTCCAGTCATGAAACATAAGTGCATACGCCACTTAAGGGGGAAAGGTTTTCGCTCCCCCCTTAAGGTCAATGTTAACTTTTAATGTCCGCCCCTCCTCGACAGATTATCGGATATCAGTGACGTACGACTCATTTCAAAGAGCGAAACAATATCTAGTTATTTTAGTGAGCGACTTTTGATATCACAGATAGTTGACATGTAAAAAAGCAGTTATTGAATATCCTAAAATTTTATTGATCTATTATTTGTTGAGTGGAGATGGGATTTGAAGGAAATTTAGTCATAAAAATTGAAATTATTTCGCTATTTTACATTTGTACTAAGTATAAAAACAATAGAATATTTCAAGAAGATTTTTTGGGAGGACGTTCGAGACGTTTAATTCTCCATTTGTAAGACTATTCAAATCACTGTTTGGATTACAATTACAAAACTACGTGGTTTTAGCATAAAAGGGTGTTATTACTGAAACAAGCGCTTAGCATAATCACGCAGCCTTGGGCCCGAAGAATTACACGTTTCAGTTTTAAGCAAACAGAATAAATTCAGTGGCTTCTCAAAACTCGCATTTCTTTCTTCTATTTACCACTTTGTGGTCGTGTATGTATTTTATCGACAAGAAGTAATATCTTAATGCAATTGTTTGGGAGTGCTGCATCGATTATGTGGTGGGGACAAGGGAGTGTGTCTACAAAAGAAGTATGAGAAATTTTAAAACTTTGGGGGAGGGGTTTAAGGTCTGATCACTCAAAAAGATTGATAATAATCTAACTTTTGGGACTGATAAAACTAATTGAGTGAAGAAGGGATACAATTTCAACTGTAAAATTAAAATTCACTACCCTCTCCAAACATTTACAAAGAGAAGTAAAGTGTGAATATTTCCCGTCCCAGTCGGCAGGTGACACACTTAACAATGTCACCTGCAATAGTTGTTTGTGAGCAAAACAATCTCGCATATCTGGGTCGATTAAAACGTGAATTATTCTCAATAAGCTGCATTGGAAGGTGACACACAATCACGTGTGATTTGTGAACCGAACACAAGGTTCATAGTTAGTTAGCATAATTGGGTCTAAAACGCGCGTACCTTATGCAAGCAAAGACCCAGTAATCGAGCCCTGGGGCAATGAGAGATTCAAAAGGTATTTTCCAAAACGAGGGCACTCGGGATCGCGTGCAAGATTTCATTTCTGAAGCGAGCATAACTCGTGTATTCATGTCCCACCCACGGAACAGCTTCAATTTGCGTTTACGTTGAAATAAAATACCTTAAATTAACAAACCTCTTCCCTTCTTGTTGCGTGGCTTCATAAAAGCCCATTTGTTCTCAATCGATAAGTCTTTGCTCTTTGTCCGCAAACGCACGAGGTGTAGTTCGCATCGGTCTGAGCTCGAGTTATTCAAAACCATGTTCTTTAAAGAAGTGAATGTGAACTCTTTAAAATTATTTAATTAATGTTGATGTTTAGTTATGAATTAAAAATTGTGAATAATATAACAATATGATGGATTTATTTTCAACCTGAAATAATGTGTTCATAAATTTAATTAACACTTTGACTAAAGCTGCGTAGAATAATAAAACTATTATGAATAAATTATGTATCAGTGGTTTTTGAAGATATAAACTCTTTCAAATTGTGTAACGCATTGAATTTTTTCTTAATTTTCATAATTTGTATTCTGTTTTATATGAAATTTGTCCATAATATTACGCATGCATAGAGAGAAACTCATTATTTCTATATTATTACTTGTGTTTTGTTTGCATTTTACAACACTGCATCATGAAACTATAAAAATGCTACTCCTCCAAGTGATGTAAAACGTCAAGACGTACAAAATGTTCACAATCTCAACAGTATTGTTTACAAAGAAATGCCATAAGGCCCCGTAATAGTACCGCCAACTGAACTGATACGTACCTACAGGAAGCTGTTTTTTATTGTTTACTCCAGTGGAGTTTTGTTTTTAACTTTGTTATGGCGCTCCGGGAATCGAACCCATGATTTCTTGCCCAGATATCGAAGACCGTTAGACTAGCCAGTAGAGTAGCGAGGTGCTCAAGTATTATAAGTATTTCCGCGGCTCCGGTGCTGGTGATCCGTTAGACTAGCCAGTAGAGTAGCGAGGTGCTCAAGCATTATAAGTATTTCCGCGGCTCCGGTGCTGGTGATCCGTTGGACTAGCCAGTAGAGTAGCAAGGTGCTCAAGTATTATAAGTATTTCTGCGGCTCCGGTGCTGGTGATCCGTTGGACTAGCCAGTAGAGTAGCGAGGTGCTCAAGCATTATAAGTATTTCCGCGGCTCCGGTGCTGGTGATCCGTTGGACTAGCCAGTACAGTAGCGAGGTGCTCAAGTATTATAAGTATTTCCGCGGCTCCGGTGCTGTTGATCCGTTAGACTAGCCAGTAGAGTAGCGAGGTGCTCAAGCATTATAAGTATTTCCGCGGCTCCGGTGCTGGTGATCCGTTGGACTAGCCAGTACAGTAGCGAGGTGCTCAAGTATTATAAGTATTTCCGCGGCTCCGGTGCTGGTGATCCGTTGGACTAGCCAGTAGAGTAGCGAGGTGCTCAATTATTATAAATATTTCCGTGGCTCCGGTGCTGGTGATCCGTTGGACTAGCCAGTAGAGTAGCGAGGTGCTCAAGTGTTATAAGTATTTCCGCGGCTCCGGTGCTGGTGATCCGTTAGACTAGCCAGTAGAGTAGCGAGGTGCTCAAGTATTATAAGTATTTCCGCGGCTCCGGTGCTGGTGATCCGTTAGACTAGCCAGTAGAGTAGCGAGGTGCTCAAGTATTATAAGTATTTCCGCGGCTCCGGTGCTGGTGATCCGTTAGACTAGCCAGTAGAGTAGCGAGGTGCTCAAGTATTATAAGTGTTTCCGCGGCTCCGGTGCTGGTGATCCGTTAGACTAGCCAGTAGAGTAGCGAGGTGCTCAAGTATTATAAGTATTTCCGCGGCTCCGGTGCTGGTGATCCGTTAGACTAGCCAGTAGAGTAGCGAGGTGCTCAAGTATTATAAGTATTTCCGCGGCTCCGGTGCTGGTGATCCGTTAGACTAGCCAGTAGAGTAGCGAGGTGCTCAAGTATTATAAGTATTTCCGCGGCTCCGGTGCTGGTGATCCGTTAGACTAGCCAGTAGAGTAGCGAGGTGCTCAAGTATTATAAGTATTTCCGCGGCTCCGGTGCTGGTGATCCGTTAGACTAGCCAGTAGAGTAGCGAGGTGCTCAAGTATTATAAGTATTTCCGCGGCTCCGGTGCTGGTGATCTGTTGGACTAGCCAGTACAGTAGCGAGGTGCTCAAGTATTATAAGTATTTCCGCGGCTCCGATGCTGGTGATCCGTTAGACTAGCCAGTACAGTAGCGAGGTGCTCAAGTATTATAAGTATTTCCGCGGCTCCGGTGCTGGTGATCCGTTGGACTAGCCAGTAGAGTAGCGAGGTGCTCAAGTATTATAAGTATTTACGCGGCTCCGGTGCTGGTGATCTGTTGGACTAGCCAGTAGAGTAGCGAGGTGCTCAAGTATTATAAGTATTTCCGCGGCTCCGGTGCTGGTGATCCGTTGGACTAGCCAGTGCAGTAGCGAGGTGCTCAAGTATTATAAGTATTTCCGCGGCTCCGGTGCTGGTGATCTGTTGGAATAGCCAGTACAGTATCGAGGTGCTCAAGTATTATAAGTATTTCCGCGGCTCCGGTGCTGGTGATCCGTTGGACTAGCCAGTACAGTAGCGAGGTGCTCAAGTATTATAAGTATTTCCGCGGCTCCGGTGCTGGTGATCCGTTGGACTAGCCAGTACAGTAGCGAGGTGCTCAAGTATTATAAGTATTTCCGCGGCTCCGGTGCTGGTGATCTGTTGGACTAGCCAGTACAGTAGCGAGATGATCAAGTATTATAAGTATTTCCGCGGCTCCGGTGCTGGTGATCTGTTGGACTAGCCAGTACAGTAGCGAGGTGCTCAAGTATTATAAGTATTTCCGCGGCTCCGGTGCTGGTGATCTGTTGGACTAGCCAGTAGAGTAGCGAGGTGCTCAAGTATTATAAGTATTTCCGCGGCTCCGGTTCTGGTGATCCGTTGGACTAGCCAGTACAGTAGCGAGGTGCTCAAGTATTATAAGTATTTCCGCGGCTCCGGTGCTGGTGATCTGTTGGACTAGCCAGTACAGTAGCGAGGTGCTCAAGTATTATAAGTATTTCCGCGGCTCCGGTGCTGGTGATCCGTTGGACTAGCCAGTACAGTAGCGAGGTGCTCAAGTATTATAAGTATTTCCGCGGCTCCGGTGCTGGTGATCCGTTGGACTAGCCAGTAGAGTAGCGAGGTGCTCAAGTATTATAAGTATTTCCGCGGCTCCGGTGCTGGTGATCCGTTATTTTACATAATCGAAGGCCGGAAATCGCATTTGTTTCCGATTGCCTCTGCGGTCTCTTCTTGTGGTTTACATTAGATGTCTGTAGTTCTCTTATTCACGGCCATTAATTTCATAGAGGTCAATAAACCTATAAAACTACCCATTTCCTTCTTACAGTTCCGCACGAAAACCATTTTGAGTTGGTCTCTTTTCCTTAGTTACTTAGTTGAATAGTTTATAATTTAATGTAAGACATTTTAACACCGTTGTAACTACCAATAAAATTATCTCGTTATTATACAGTTATTTTGTACTCACTGGCCTTGATAGCATGTCCGTCCACTACTTGATTTATTTTTAGGAGGGGGAAAATAAAGTAAAAATAAAGTCACAAGTTTCCACCTGCTTCCCCCATACCGCAAACTTTAACTTTCAACGTCCGTCCCTCCTCAAAAAATTATCTGAAATCGTTGATTCACGCTCATTTTACAGATCAAAACTACGTAGCGATTTTAGTGATCAGAATTTGTATACCAAAAATAATAGTTAACCTTTAAACAAATCTAAAATATTGAATATTTTGGAATTGTCTGAACGATTATTATGTGATATACAAGTTCTGCTCACTGAAATCGCTAAATAATAATTTTCTCTTTCAAATGATCCATGAGTCAACTATTTCGGATAATCCGTTGAGGAGGGACGGCGTTTGAAAGTGAACAAAGGGAGAAACAGGTAGAAACGCGAAATGTTAAGGGATTGGTTTTAATGTATAAAAAGTTACATAAAGTTATGCATTCAAATGTCCAGTTCGTTTAGGCCAGGAACTTTCTAAAACACTTTTCCAACTTTTCCTCCCCCGCTTTTCCACAGCAACGGTCGAACTTCTCATTGAACTTCCTTACTTTTCCACATTTCCTCAATCATATCTACCATGGCCACAGCCGCAGATGCCGATCGATGGTTCACTCTCTCTAGACAGAGACACACTGACACAGTGCGAGGGAGAGGGCGATCGAACGGGGGGATCGCCGGCTATTACCCGAGATGTAAGGGTTTTGTCTCTGACTGTACAGTTAAGTAATAGTGGGTGGCGGGGGATGTGGGGGATGTGCGTGTGCAATACTCAGATCAATACATGCAATATTGTGTGCTTTGTCTAGGTGCAATTAGCAACATGTCGAGTCCGCCATCTTAGCTCGGTCGCCCTACCGCCCTCAGGCCGCACCCTGATATGGCGACTGGATTAGGCTCAGGCTGGTTCAAACTGTTTATTAAAAAAGTGATCTGTGAAAACCAAGAAACTATGGAGAAAGGAAAGTGTTTTTCTTAGAACATTCCTTTATATGCGAATGGGATGAATATTCAATATATAATAACATCTCCCTTAAGGCAGCCATGTGATGCTATGGGGGAAGTTCGTTAATAATATACACGCTTTCATTTTAGCTTGGTAAACTCTAACAGATATAACATCTTGTTAATTTTTGTCACTAAACCATTGACTACATATACTTCAGTATTTATAGTCAATGATTAAACACTTAATACTTATTTCATAAATAACCTTTTTAGACTGTCATAATTTACAGTATTAATTCCGATGTTCCTTGAAATTATTTCCGGCTTTATGTAACAAATTAAAACCTCTTGTTGAGTTTCAACATGATATACATTTAACATTTTGCTTTCAGTAGAATTTAAATACTTTCTTGGAAGGTTCGCGGTTGTTTCCAATTGGATAAACCCAATAATGTTTGAAGTAAAATAATGGTAATGTAATAGCTAATTTTAGGAGAGGCTGATAAACTCAAAGGTTTTTCCACGAGTGTCATAGCTTCCAGTACCATCGCACAGCAAGTCCCCCGGCTACAACCTCTCCTGGCGCCGTCCACAACTCGAGAGCCCGCGACACATCCAGTCTGACACAGAACAGGCGCGAGCAGCTGTCAATAAAGAACTAATTACAACATGTGTTTTTGTCAGATCATGTGGCCCGACCGGTAATCCCAGAGACCGGGCCATTCCATAAAAACTGTTTCTCACGTTCCTCCAGTTTCCCCCTCTTCCCGCCGAAATGTAACCCTTCTTCCCGCCACTCAATTGCCCATCGCCGAGAATCAGCTGTTTTTCCCACCACAATTTGTGGTAATTGTGACAATTAACGCGGTTCTGACTGCGGTATCGGCTGTACAGTTCGCTTCTATATAGATCTGTTTGTTCGCTTTTTCCCTCATCTCTGTGCAAAGTAAAGCCATCAGACAAACTGGTAGAATTTATATCGGATATTCCCTGGCGATTTCAGACCCCTTTGATGATTGTAGTTTTTCTCCATCTTCGGCAGGAAGTGAGCGATCTTCGGGTGGAATCTTGTTTAGGAATCGGTTTTTGCAAAGCGGCTCTTCTTCAGTGGCAATAATTTTCGCGCAATTACTTCAGCTTGGCCATTCATTAAAGGTTTAAATTCACGGTATTAGAAAGTTTTTAAATTCTATCCACCACGGAACATTTCAGGCATGAATAGTAATTTAAACAGATTATTTTTACTTACAAGTGTTATCTTACAAAGATTTTAAGTATGATTTGAAATTGGCCATTCCTGAGGAGAAAAATACTTAACGTAAACGATAAAATAGACTTCTTATGAAGTCTATTGCATATTTTTTTCTGGTTCACTTTCTTTTTTTAAATAGTAAGAAAATTGTAAAAACTAAAATTGCCACACTATAAATTTGTCAATTCGTGGGTATTCAATTCAAATCAACTTTTTAAATATTACTTGGAGTCTTCAACTTATTTTGTAACAGGATTTAACCTTGAAAATATGAAAACCTTGACACAATATGGCTTAAAATCTTTAAGCCGACGCAGAAAGCAATCCCAAAACATACCTTTGCATCAGTGGGACAGGGTTTAGTTCCCTGTAAGACCCGAACTCTGGAACATGGTGGCACTGACAAAAAACATAAGAAGGATTAAGAAGATTCAAAGACCCTCAGGAAGACCCGTTTCTTTGGTGGGAGGGGAAATCAAAGCGGAGTATTGACCTTCCGTGCTACGTGGGGGCGCATACAAGCGGCCCGAAATGTCCCCGTCAATTGCAGGACGAATGTTCCAAAAAAGGAAATCCCTTAATCGAATGTAAAGTCACTGGATCTACCCTACATTCAAACAAATCCTGCCTTGCCCTCTTTTGTACTTCGTATAAAAAGCGTGTAACACATCGGTGACACTGTTTGCTTTTCCGCAAGTTTTTTCCCAGCTACTGACACATTTTACCAAAGAGGGTATGGCAATATAAATCATCCTTTTACTCCATTACGTTAAGAGATTTGCTTCTTTATTGACTGACATATATTATTGTAAAAACTGATTATTGTGACTTATTAGTGAATTTCCTTTGGAAAGTGAACTATTAGCATGACCCGCACGGTGAAACTTAAGCCCGGGACCACCATAGAAGTTCCTAACGTGACCCCCTGAACACGTTTTGGGGGGTCGTTCAAAATTTTATATATATATATGTGTGTGTTTGCACTCTAGCGGTCGCAATTTTTGTCCGATTTACTTAAAATTTGGTAGGGACGTTCCTTTTTGTAATCAGCTGGACAAGTTCGTTGGGCAAAACAATCGGAAAACTCTAAACCCCTTTTTTGGGGGATTGATCTTTCAAATTTCGAGTTTTTGGGCTCAAAAATGGTCATAAAAGCCCCAGATGTAAAATAAATGCATGTAAAAAGATGGGAATTAGAGAGGCGAAAGTTTTAAGCCCTCTCTCGTCATTCTAGCATAAATATTTACCAAGTTATTAAAGAAAATGTGTATCGACTAAACACAGTACGTTGTCTTATGGGGGTTTTACACGAGAAAAGCCTGTTATTCCTTTGTTAGCGTACTTTTATCATCCCCAGCAACCTCACGCCTACTTTCAAGCCTGTCTGGACCTTCTCCTAACCTTATATTGGGCAAAATTGTATTCCCAGCTTTGCAAGTAAATGAAACCAGGAGTATCAGAACAGCCAAAAAATCAATGTTTTCAGATTTCAATAAAAATTGGACAAATGTATGTTTTTACACTGATTTTGAGTTTTAAAAGTTTTTATTTGGAAATTCACTTCCCTCACGTCAGCGTGCTGCGTGCGAACTCGTATTATTATTATTATGTAAAACTGATTATTATAACTCCAAACATATAAGTCATGAATTATATATATTTAAACTTGGAGAGAAAATGAGTTTTATACGTAAAGAAACTCACTAAAGAGTCGATGAAGACTTTAGTTCCAAAACACGCCGACACCCCGCTACCGGTCTCCTGCCTCCTGCCTCCCGACTCGCAACTGGTTTTGGTTTTCCGGGTAAATCACTCGGCCTGTGTCAAACCAGTCGGTGATTAATAATCCGGGGCGTCAACTTTGTTTATAATTACCGAATCAAAACCAGTCCCGAACCCGCTGCCTATTATGTTGCAAGTTTAGCGAATTATGAGCATTTCTGTTGGGCGTAGCTGTCTTTAACCGGCAAACGCCCAGTCAACTGACAGGCAGATTTTCAAGAATGTGTTGACCAATTTAGTATTTAAAATATTCTAAAATATTTTACCTTTTATAACTTTTAACTTTTGGCGTTTCATCGCGTGTTGAATTATCTGTCTCGTTTGAGGTGAGAATTAACGACTCGGGTGATTCAAAAACACGTTTTTTGTACACCGATACAGAATCTCCAAAAGTTTGCAAACTGTTAATTCCGGTGAATGTTTGCACGTGAAGAGTTTATGGAACATATTAAACACAATTCCTTATTATTAAGACCCAGTAAAAAGTGCACATATTTTTTACACAACAATTTTGTGATAACATTTTTCGACGGTAATAATTTTGCATGCGACTATCCTTTTCCAATCCCTCCCCTTCATTTTTGGCAAGCCCCCAACAATAGATAAGCTCCCGACTAATACAGACGCTACAACAAAGCTGGAAAATATTTGAATAAGTCGAACGAATAAATAAGGGTTGTGGGAAAGCTCGGTGGTCGTGAATGGGTAAAAAGTGGGGTGGGGGTGGATCCTACCTCAACCTAGCGTACGCGGTGGGGGATGAACTCATTCCCTACTTTCACCCTGCTACACTGCCCTGATTGTCAACAACCCCCGTCCCTGCGCGGGCGAGCCACTCTTTTTATCAATTTATCTTATCTCCCCGCACCCTTGTTTAATTCTTTAATGTAGTTCCCTCAATTATTTTCGATCCCGTTTTATTTGGGTTACTTGTTTGAAGTCCGCCCCTCGCTTCATATCGGGGATTAGAGCTCCGCATGCTGAGATTATTCAAAGCGTCGCTTTTAATATCGGTCCCAGGAAGTTTTAGGAGCGCAGATCCGTTAGTTTGTAGATTATTAACTTCGCAATATGAATGGAGAGAGAACTGTTATTTCAACGCTTAACAATGTGTGCACTGATTTTGTTATTTTCTAGGCATTCTTCTCACCTGAAGACGGGATCAGATCCCAGGTTCCGAAACGTGAAACTCGTTTTAATCATTAAGTGATGGCAAATGTTCGCAATAATTTCTCAAATAACCCAACAGTTAATGCTTATCGCCTGTCGCACATTTTATAAATTAACGCCTTATCCCTAAGCATCAAAACGTAAATTCCTATTCAACTGCCCGCAAGTTGTAATTTACTGCCAAACAAGAGCAGGAAAGCGTTTCGCTGTCGCCGGCGCTCAGCTAGGACGGGGCGGGCCCTCAGATATACGGCAGCCTATTATCGAACTCGCATTAATACCTGTGAAATGAACTTTATATTTATTTCCACAAGACGCATTTTAATTGAGAATTTAAAGTGGACAAGATGTAAATCCGGCCGATACAATCTCACTAGTGGAACTGCTTCGCCGGTGTCACAGGCGGGAACTTGTTACGGTTAGTGCCACTATAATCGTCGGTGCCGCGATGCAGAATTGCATAAAGTAGCAGTTCCTCGTTAGCAGCTATAGATGCACGCACGCACGCGCGCGCTCGCACACGACACCGAGTGGTAAGTAGGTATGATGCTTAGTCGGTAGTAGTACGACTGAAGAAAATAGTTAAGCATATAGATCATCACGTTTGTCCCCCATTGTCAGTCGGTTAGCAGAGATTGAATCCTCGATTGTTTAAAAGCGAATAACACGGTGTAATCGTTGCTGCAAAGCTGAATGCCACAGGAGAAGCTTTTATGATGGGTATAAATACATCGTAGAGGCAGACGAAGAGGGGGATACATCTTGAATGCCGCCATAAGAGGGATAGGAATGCTGTTGGGCGTAAATACATTGGACCGTCTGCGGCTGCTAACGCACCCGGAAGGCGTGCGTTAATCGAAGGTTTATACTAGAATATTATTCTTAACTATTTCTGTTGTGTTAATTTGTTATTTGTAAAACACATATCCCTTAATTATAAATAAATACTTTGCCACATTTGGATTCGTTTCGGCAGGCGTTGTTTTGGAGCATTGACATTCGTTAAGAGGAGGCTCCAGTCACAAAACATTTCGAGTTAACCTGCTTCCCTCTATAACCAATGTTAACTTCCAAATCCCGTCCCTGTTCAGCAGATTATCCGAAATTGTTGATTTATAATTCATTTTAAAGAACAAAAATTACCTAGTGATTTCAAGTTTAATAATATTAGTAAAATTCTAAAATGTAAAATATTTGTGATTTTATATGGATGAACTATTTGTGATATCGAAATCCACCTCACTGAAATCGCTAAATGTTTTTCTCTTTAAAACGAATCATAAATCAACACATCGGATAAACCATTGCGGAGGGTCGGCCTTGTGGAAGTAGATGGAAACGAGAAATGTCACGAGATTGGAGCCCCCTCATAGTCAAAGAATTAATTAGTTGATTAACTAATTAGTTTATCGAATTAAATACATAGGAGTTTTGTTGTGATTTAAAAAAAAAAAAAAACACTGAATGAGTTCTCATTTTAAACTTTTGTTCGAACGATTTTACCAACGGGTAAACAGCCGAGGAAATAATTCGTGAAATTTACAACGCTAATTGACTGCGAATTTTCCTTGGATTCAAAAAAGACAGTCGTTGCATCTGTTCACTCCAATCACAATAAGAGCCTGCACCGGCAGCGTCTTCTGTGAAACGCAACGTAACCCTCTCATGAACAAAGCGTAATTGATGATGTGGCGGAATGAGGAGAAGAATGAAGAATGAAGAATGAAGAAGCCCGGAGCCGATGGGACGATGGCAAGTTGACCCGAGGAATGTGGCCTCATGTGGCGGCCAGATGCAAATGTTTACTCTCATGTTTTGCACTGGCAGATCGCACAGTATCTGGTTATGGCGATGTGAATATGTCCATTCATCGCATCCTCCATCTTCAACTTCACTGATTCGATGTCGGGTTTGACCGGCTCTTCACACAGTAGATCTATTGAGATAATCTAAGGAGAAAATATTTCAATTCGGTGGTGTTATTTGGCTCTTCTGAGTAGGATAGATAGTCCGATCACTTGGATAGCACTGATTATTGAACATTTTTAACCAAGAAATGTTGAAATTGTATACATTTTATTTAGACCGATTCGGAAAGAATGAGGAAACAGGAAAACTGGAATAGCAAAGCAATTTTCTTTTTCTGTCATCCATAAAAACCAAAATTATTTATTTATTAAACTTAAAGCTCTCACAGGACTCCGCCATCCAGCAGCACCCAAAGTCGAGAAATATACATTTTTAATTTAAGTTTTTATAATTGAGTTAAAATTGATTATATTTTTAGTCGTTGTTTCGGATAGGGAAACAACAACGTGAATTGATAAAGAACAGGCACTGTTTGTCCCAGTCCCCACAATAGTTGTAATACGAGGGTGCTTTACCTTTTATAATGAAGTCGAAACAACCTTTATGGTCAGTTTTAAGAAAAGAGTTTCACATTTTTATCCAACTGCGTAGTTAGAATTCCCAGAGGCACCGTAGTTTATTTTCTACAAAAGTATATACATTTTTTCTCAAAAATCCAAATCCCTCTTAAACCTACATCATTCTGTCAAAGCCCGAGACCATTCTCAATAAATCCATCGTAACCCTCGTATAAATCCATCCCGTATCTCGTAAATGTTCGTACGTTTAATTGCCCATTACCTAATCACGATCTTTATACGGTTATTCGCTTTCCACTTTATTGTTCCTCTTGCATTTTGGATTTATTAGTTGTGTTAATTATGCGATTTTACGTCCCCCTCGATCTCAGGCATTAAAGCAGTCCCGTCTTAACACTTAATTATCTCGTCAGAAAGGCAATAACCTGATTTTTATATTATAATTATTCGCTACGGCCCCCGACCAATAAAAGGAATATCACTTATCAGCTAAGTAATATAATGCCTTTTACGAAGATCGGCGTATAAGTGGCGGTGTATGTAGCTCTCACAAGAGAACAGGTGATGCTACAAAGGTGTACGGTGAATATACCGTAAGACAAAGTTTTTTTTGTTGTTGATGCAATTATTTTATATAATTACTAGACGTGACGATTCCAAAGTTACACCGGGAAGATTAACAGAGCGAAAAACATCTGCGCTGCAGTCTGTAGTGAAACCGACGAACGATTAAAATACACATCCTAATGTATAACTGAGCGAGGAAAAAATGGTAAATGTTTGTCTTTGCGCAGGTTACTGAAGCTGTCGTGCTCATTGACAATTAGATGGGAAATACCCAACGAAGCCTGATTTTCGTTTCCTCTTATTTTCCCATTAAAATGTCCTTGAAGTTCACAAATTTCAATTGAAATTATGTTCAATTGAAATTATTAAAACTAAGTTATTAGTTTTTAATTGTTGTATTATTTAAATTATTGTTTAAGTAAAAACACATGCTACAATATAATACATAGAAGCTTAACTAACCTTGTAAATAATTGCAGCTAAATAATTTCAACTGTACATAATTTCAATTGAAATTATTTATGTGCAGTTATTTACAATTCTATTTAAACTTCTGCTTCGTCTACATATTATATTGTAGCATTTGTTTTTATTTTCATAATTAATTATTTTCCTAAGCATGCAAACAGTAAAGTATTTATATATATGTATATATTCAAAAAAGAATGATAAAGAGGCTATATAGTATTATTTTGAAGCTTTTTAATGCAAACCTCTTTAAATTTTTCACGGCGTATTTCCCATTTGATTACATGCAATCCAAAATTTGCGTTTTAAATATAGCTATAGGTTTAATATGATTAGAACATTTGGAGTAACAAGTATTTTGAAGTTTTCTATAAAAGCCCATTAAATCACAATTTTATCCTACCGGTACATTTATATACAACATTTACATTTACATTTTACATTTATACAATTTTTTGTTTACAATTTGGCGTTGGTAGCTTTTAGTAATAATTTTATTTTTTGCAAATAACATATTAATGTTAATATGGAATAATATGGAATAATAATAATATATAATAATATAATAATAATAATATGGAATATGGAATGGCAGCTACGAACTTCTGAACAATATCCTGAGTACAGTCTACTCCAGTCCCCGGCGATACTTCATTCGATTATGATTTCTCTGTGCAATTAGTTGATTACATTACATTTCTCTGTGCACAAGCCATTTGAACCACCTGCAATCAGTCTTTATTAGTATGTAATTTGTTCATTGAGGGGTTCCTGCTTTCATTCCAACCTTAGTAGTATGTATGTATTATTATTTTATGATATGATTGGCCTGTAATTTATATGTCCTAAATTAAAGTCTTAATCGAAACTATGTAGTTGTGGACGGAGAGTTTATTGTTTGATACGCTTAGTATTGTTTTTCCAATTTTGCTTTAAAATAATATCGTGCGATCGTTGACATCGTTGTATTTTCATAGCTGTAAAATAAGCAATCACCAAATGCTTTATCAAATTACACCTTCGTGCCATAAATGTCTGTTTCAACTTATTGTAACTTTGTATGTGTGACATGTGTTTACAAATTATGAAAATATGATCTTATCTAATGATTGTTATTTTTTACAGGTATTGCATTTACCCCAGGGATCCCCGTTACTTTCCACCATGGGATAGTACAAAGGTATCTAATAATCCTATAGTATTATTTTAACAATCAAATATTCAAGAATATTATTAAACAATACCATCAAAGTCCGATCTTTATCCACACTATAATACTCCTTGTTTTTACCACTGGCCCAGAATACAGTATTCGATGGTAAACACTTAGTTGTGGCTAGGTGCTACAAACTGGCCTCTATAAGGAGTGTTGCGCCGGCCACTCGGTTCTCCAAATCTCATTTGCTATGCGCGATCTTTCTTCTGAATATGTAAATTCCACGGTCACCGCGACCTGCGATTTTCCCTTGTAATATTAACATCGGCCGTTTTTTCCTCGGCGGATGCAACTGGTTCACATCTGTCTTTGCCGCCAGAAAAAGCCATATCCGGTACAACTTATGCCGCGGCTTTTTACAATCGAATCTATTTCTATTTTTTCGGCCAGCGCGGAATGTTTTTAAGAATCAGTAAGCGTTAGAAAAACTCTGACAATCCCGCACTGGGTTTTTCGTCCTTTTTTAGATTTTAATTGTGGTTTAGTCCGTATATTGCCCTACACACAAGTTGTGTAATGTATTAAATACTTAAAAAATAGACACATTATTATTCAAATTTGTATTTATAGTACATGATCAATTGATTGATTAATTTATATCAAACTTAAATAATTTAAACTTTAATTTGAACTTAAATTCCCCTTGAGCTACTTAAATATATCACTTAACTTTTCATTGATGCTTAAGGAACGATATTAATTTTAAAGTAAAAACAGAACAACCACAAATGAAGTACAGCAAATTAGAAACCAAGCAGTGATGTAAAATTTTTGTATTAAAATAATATAAAACAATTTGTACGTGTAAAATGTTTGTCGTATACTCGTATAAGGCCTTGCACTTTTACTTATATTACGATTGTCTTTACTGTGTGGCCTGTGTGGCGAAAGTGCAGTGCGTTCTGTAGATCTCTGAATCTCCGCCTCACAATTTGCCCGTTACTCCCCGGCTGGGAAGCGTCAGCAAGCTTTTAATCAACCTGGAAACTGTTTCCAAATTGATTTACAAAATGCTTCCAAACACAGCCAAACCGGCCCGATGCCCTCGCCGTGGTCAGCCGGTCGACGGACGGAAGGCCAGCGAGGCGTCCCGCGCCGGGAGGAGGAGACCCATAAAATCATCAAGGTCCATTACCATTATTATATTTGTCAGCAATAATTTCCACCGGGGTAATTGGCGGGGATAAAATTTGATTCACAGTTTCTGCAACACCCGGCAATCAGCCGCTTCGTCCAAAAATGTATTTAAATTACGACCAATCTGCATAGCAATAACGCGAACAAATCAAACTCCTGGTGTTCTCGAACCCGATTTCAGTTTTTCAAATTAATAAGAAATCGTCCCACAAATCATCGGATCTCGGGACTCTTTCGGGTCATTGACGCGCTCGAATTTATTTTTATTCGCTCCTTAATTCGTCCACTCGGTATCCGGGATTCGATAAATAATTGGATGATCCGGCGCGGCGCGGAGACCAGTTTGGGGCTAATAACTCCAGAAATTAGATAGGAGATAAGCCCCCGACTGGGCCTAAATTGATATTAATGCGCCTTTATGTGCTTAGCCTAATATACTTTAGGTTTATAGAAGTCCGGTATTTACATGAGGCGGCGTGCGTTGTGGGGAATATCTTTGAGTGAATCTTTGAACGCAAACGAATTAAACACCTGTTGGCTCAGTGAATCCTTGGAACTTTACATTTATTTGTCCGTCTATAACCTATATTCAGTTCCCTGCTTCGACTCTCTTTATACCAATTTAAAAGTAAAAGGAAACAAAGCCACGGTTGAATTGAGAAGTTCCTTTTTGTTGGAAGAGGCAATCGGTTAAAACAGATTTCGTTCTTCTTTCTTTTGAGAAACCAGTAGCAATACTACTTGCAGAGTCAAATAAAGTTTGAGTAAAAATATGGCATGTGAAAAATAATCTACTGTATTTAGCCCAGGTACCCGAGTCTTATTCTCTAAGAAAAGTGAGGGTAGATTTGGCCAAAACAGGTCTGTTATGAAATAGAAGAGTTTTACCAAACGAATACACTTCAAGGCCTTTATTAGTACGCCTTTAAACAGAATTTTAAAAGTTGCGTAATGTTAAACAAATTTACAACCGTACCTTTATATAATGTAATTTTTATTGGAATTGCCAAAAAGTGTTCACGTAATTTTAATCATTTAGAGCCAAGTACAATAAATCAGGCTACTTGTGACTGGCCACACATTAAGTAACGTGTACAGCTTTTGTACAACAAATCAATAAAACTATGCAATTGCAGCATCACCAAATGTTAAAAAATACATCACCGAAATCTACAAACAAACGCCAGTTCTTGATTGGCCAATAAAAGCAACGTTTCTAAAACCAATATCAGCATGTCATCTTCACGGCTCGGCCCGACCGCTGGCGCTGATTGCGACGGACGATCGGGACTGACTTCTACACAGGCATTCGCTGTACACGTGTATGTGTATCCAGCAGACCAGCTGCCGCCCATAAACCCCCGGTATCTGCAGATTAGGAAACAAACTGGCTGATGGCTAGTTAGCCAGCTGCGCCGCCGCCATTTCATCGGCCATTATTATTCCGATTGTCCATAACCCTGATTTACTTGAAGCTTCCATTTTGAATTAGACATTCACGCGGGCTCATTAATCAATCCCCCCGCTGAAATGAGCTCCGTATGGTAATTTTTGAAACTGGGCCACTGGAGGCTCCGTGCTCTGTGCTGCATGCGGGTGATGCTGTGATGCCCCACTGATTGGCCAGATTGGGCTTTAAGTAACCGGCTTCCGGGCTGGATTTGAATAAAAGGTTCGTTTAATAGTTTGAATTAACAGGTTTAGTTGGCGTGTGAATGCGTTTTTGATGGAGTTCTATGATTTTAAACGATAACGCGTTTAAGTTTCCGTTTTCATTGCAAAAGAATGATAATTTGGTCGCAAAAATGAAACAATATCAGCGCATCACGAGCATGTATACAGTTTTAACAGTTTAATAAACCGTGCATAGGCATTGTTTTTGTGCTAAGCAGAGTTTTTTCAGCTATCTTATATTAGTTATCACATTGCATGTAAACTAATTCTTATTAAAAATATTCCTTCTTTTTTCGTTTAAAATAATAATTGTTACAAAGTTATACAAATTGTGGTATTACAACTACTAAAATTGCTGTGATTAAAAACTCGTTCGGTTCACAACCACAGAAGAGATTAATTTTAAAACATCTCGACATACAAACCATTTAAAACAAATAACGGAACTAATTTTTGCATCAAGCAGTTTTTACTCAGTATTCTTATTTGTACGTGCAGCTACCAAGAGAGACTCAAATGGACTGATTTCATTGTCTGACGATTTCCCGTCTCTTACTTAAAACAGAGTTTCACAGTTTTACAACGTCCGCCGTTTCACGGACGTTGAAAATCGCTCCAGTTGGTTTTACAGGCAATAAGCAGGGTGTAACCGACATCATTACGTTTTCCTAAGTTGGTACTTCTTCTTTATAACGAGCGAGTGGAATAAATTCATCCGAATATAGTGGCGTATAAATTTAGAAAGATATGAAAGCTGAATTTACACTCGACCGCGAGCGGGGCAAGCCACATAAACCGTTTACAGCCAAGCAAAACATTAAAACGCCATTTTAGAAATCCCAGTTCCTTTGTTAAAAGTTATTATTCCCTTCCATAAATAATGTTAAGTACAAGATATGCAAACGTTGTGATAATGCGGGGCCAAACAATAGTTAAAGATTGTTCTATGTTACGCGGGCAGATACGATAGGCAAATTACTTCCCCTCGAACCGCCTTTCATTTTCTATCAACATTTATGTGCTGGGTGGTCACTACACTATTCATAGATGTACTACTTACATTTTACGGCTCTATTAGTTCTTCCACTCCTGTTTGATATTTTTTTATATTTTATGTTTTGCTCATTGATTGAACCAAAGTAACCTAAATTGTTAACCTATAGCGAAATAACATTTGATCATATTAAAAATATATGTTAAACAGATATCGGTCTACTGTTTCGTGACTCACATTTGCTCTAGGAACTCAAAACAATTTTACCATTTTTTGGAGATTTCGGTGCCGTTTTTTAAGATCTCAGAATTGGCACGATTACCGAAATTGTTCTGTTACTGTGCGAGCTTACCGTTCTAAAATTAATCTGTAAATTAGTTGTTGTTGGAGCAAAGGTTGTCATAGATTACTGGAAAAGGTAGTTATTTTAATAAGACGTCAGATAATATTAGTTGGGAATAAATTAACTGCGTTTGTCCTCCATCCTTTACAATCAAGCCCGTTGTCCTTTCAGCCCGTATCCTCAGATCATGTGGCTCGTCCTTCGTCAAAGACATTTCGCTCCATTCCGTCAACTAGTCTATTCTCGCGTCATTGCAGCACAAAGCGCTAGCCTCAATGCCGGTCTAGTTGAGGGGCCGGCGCGCATTGGGACCATGAAAACCGAAATCTTAAACCGAAAACGAGCCCCGGAGGATTAACCCCCGTTTGGAAATAAAATATAACCATTATTTATCGAACGCGCATATGCAAATAATATTAAACCGGGATCGGCTCGGGGTAAGGGGACGGAACTAAAGGGTTCTTTCAAAAATCTGCTGTAGGGGTAGTTTGCATATGAATCGGCCTCAGTTCGGGGGTAGCTCTTTGTCCAGATACGGGTTTGTAATTAATATTGTCCGTGTTTTACTGCGCATGCGCGGCCTGGCTAATCTCTTGCGTCACTCGTGTGATTAGTGTTGCTTTTTATCCCCGGGACAGATGTGAGTTTATCGCCGGTTCCGTTATTGTGCGAGAACGGTTGAAAGCCGCCTATGAACAAGCGAGATGTTCTCGTAACAGAAGAACGTACTCGCTACCCAGAGAAAATGCAGCGAGGACCTCGGCATGCCTGCGGTCGTCACACAATACGTTTTCAAATTATTTGAGTCAGTAAATAACGGAGTACAAGGACAATCAAAAACGATATAATCTCTGAAACATAAACAAATGTTTTTACAAATAACAGCATTGAAAATGCTATTTTGTTTTGTATCAGAATAAAACCTCAGCTAACACACTATAAAGTGCAAATCAATAAAAGTTTCAGGGCAAGCACTTAGAAAAGGCAGTTAAAAACAGGTGATTTATATTGTATGGAAGTAATGCATGCTATCGTTCATATATTGCATATGTCTGTTTGCCGTAAAGACCGAATTCGTGCCATTATTTTTTTACTGGAAAAACAATTCACCAAATTTTAATTGTAGTAATAGCTAATTAGTCGTAGTCCTAGTTGTGTATCACTTCACAAACAAATAGGATGTTAATTTTCTCTCGGATTTTTGACGGTCCAACGGTCAAGCAAGGAAATCTGCAAAAAAGCATAGGTCAACCCATCACATTAAAGGTCTTAAATAGTTGAATACAATGCCGCAAATTGGACCTCAAACGAACCATTAAATCAAAACTGCAAGCTGTTCAAACACTTCTTTAAGTGTTGTTTGCAAAACTACAAATAGAGTATATCAGTTACATTGGTCATTTCGAAGTATGTTTTGTGGCATTGTGTAATGGTATAAAATACCATTAATACCCCCGTTGCAGCAAACCTGCATACTCAGCGAATTTCAAATGGTACTTCACTAAGTCATGAAGCCACTTACCAACTTTAATCAAAGCATATTAATAAATAAGCGAGATATGACATTTGATTTATTCCCCATAAGAAAAACATAAGGACTGCGTATGCAGTTTGCTGCATCAAGGACCACAAAATCTGGTTTTTATGTAAATACCAATGGATCACCTCCAGATGAAGCAACATACCAAGTTTTATCAATTTATGTTCATAAAAAATCAAGATATCACATGTTTATTATTCTCCATAAGAATAACATTATAGCTCCTGAGTACACAGGTTTGCTGCCATGGGGACCACAACAACTTAGTTTTGTGTGCAAATAGCATTAAAACCCAATCATATAAAACCACATACCAAGTGGCATTAACATATGTTCATTAATAAGCGAGATATACAATTTTACTTATTCTCCATAAGATTAACATTGGACAAGTACTGTGTTTAACACTCTCAATATCTCGGTAACCATTTGACGTAGAGCGATGATCAAATTACCAAATTGTTTGTTTTTTAAGCTGAATTTAATGGTGAAAACCAAAATTTGGGTTTAAAAAGAGTTATATGAAAAAGTTCAAAAAACCCATTTTTCGGGTACAAAACTCCCCCAAAACCCCCGTTAAAGTAGAGCGACCTGTCTGGTTCTTGAACTCATGAAAATAGATGCTGCATTACACGTTTATACGAAATTTTATCAAGATCGGACAATTTTTACGAAAGTTATCGTGCCTACGGACACACATATATATAAATTTGAACGAACGGTGTTTTTGGAATATGGGGGCCTCAAAAAGAAAAGTTATCATGGTCCCGGGCCTAGGTCTTACCATGCCACCTACGGTAATAGTTTCTTCCCTATAGGGAAAATTCGCTAAAATGTTATATAATTCGACCTATGCCTTCACTAATACAATAGTATGTACTTCAATAGTGTGTCTTAAAAGCAGCAGATCATATTTTATCATTTTAAACGTCCCTTAAAGCTCAACACAACACCATAAACCGGACCTCGAAAGGGTACAATAACATTTTACAATTTTGCAAACAGCACTTACTGAAATGTTTGATCGGTTGCCAGTTTGATTCAATGGTTCGTTTGATGGCGGGTTTGCGGCGTTGTGATCTACTAGTTAATACCTTTAGATTCGCGTATAGTTTGACCTATACTTTTATTAAAGATTTTCTTCTTACTCATTGTGGGTTGTCAAAAATGAAAAAAAAAAACACTATTTTTTTTTAAAGCTAACTATTCCTATAGTATTGTAATAAGGCAGGCTTTTCCATAAACAAAATTATGACACAACATTACAAATATACTTTCACTATTTGGGCCATTTTGACT
This sequence comes from Allygus modestus, assembly GCA_963675035.1. Lineage (NCBI taxonomy): Eukaryota > Metazoa > Arthropoda > Insecta > Hemiptera > Cicadellidae > Allygus > Allygus modestus. The sequence goes on from OY776112.1 coordinate 323,502,343, forward strand.
TAGTTAAAGCTTGAAGGACAAGCTCTTATTTATTTGAACTTTATATAGTATAACTGATTTAAAGATGGGCACTCAATGGGCACAACATATTGTAACGGCTTGAAGAACGACACTGCATTGCAACATTACAAGTCTCTAAAGCAAGAGTAACGATATTCACAATTCAAACCCTTTATCATTTATTGCTCATTTCCTGTTCAGCAGATGACAATCAAATGCAGGACCCAACCTTTGTGCACGTTTGATCGGGAAAACCATTCATAATTTTACACTAATGGATTGCACTCGCATTAGCGTACGTTCATTTATAACTCTTCATTCTCTCTAGTAGTGATCCGCACATTTAAATACAACCACTATTCGATCACGGGGTTGCAATTATGCCGGGTTCCTTCCAGCCGAACGACTTGGATTGGATTTCCATACAGCCATTGTCGCCGCGGTCGATCGCTGTATCAATCACAGGTCTCAGGTACCGCGACAGCTGCAGGCACTGCCTCGATAGGAACGCGTTGGCTTAATTTTAATTTGTAAATTTCTATACTGTCTGTAGAAAATAAGAGTATTTTTTGTATTTTATATAAAATTTCTTAGTGGAATATAAATATATTTTTATCATTATGCACGAAATCCACCTGTTTTTTGTTCTCTAAATAGTGCGCAAAACGTCACTTTATTGTCCTAGGACCTAAAAAATCTTTTTAGGTGTGATCTTTTTTAAGTCCTAGGACTTAAAAAGTCAGCTGTTTGCTTTATCTATACATGAAAGAAGCGTTCCTTACCACACGTTATAACAAGTATTGTTTGTAAATCACAGAAATGTAAACACTGTATATTACTTACTTTGTAAACACAACCTCAAAAATACAAATGTATAGTTAAAATGTTCAACGATTAAAAGTCTAATTCCGCATTATGATAAAAAAGTTGTTCATCACTCCGAGCAAAAGTGTCTTTTTGGTGCTTAATCATTTTTAACAGCTCAGCTGCGCTTCGCTTTTAAAACACGATTGCGCACCAAAAAGAGTCACTTTTGCTCCTAGGGATGAAAACTACTATTATATTTTTATATTTTGTTCTATATAGTATATTTAAAAATTAAAATTAAAAATACATCAATTAATAAATTTAACTTTCTTAACGAGACCTTTTAGTTACAATGTAACCATCTAAAAGTATTTTTCAATTTTCAATTCCAATTCAATAACATGAGCTACAGAAGACGAATACGCTGTAACTGATATAAACGAAAGTTAGGATGAAAAAGTTACTTGTTACTTGTTGTAGTTGTTGTTACTTGTTACTTGTTACTTGTTATAACAAGTCGCAACCAAAACAGGAGATGAGGAGATTATAGGTAGCCTAGTAGTTGGATTGAGAAATAAAATTATAAATTTGTCCACCGAGAGTCAACAATTAAAATTAGTACGGTAACAATAGTTTCAAATATATATAAGATTCCTTCTTCTACTGTTCGATCCACCGGTAGTCTATTTGTTAATAACCTGTAAAAATTACTCACTGGAAAATTTATTAAATTTGAAGAATTATTATTCGAGAACCAAACCTTAAAAATTATTTTTACAATTTATTCGGGAATATTCTGCTCTATGACTAGGAACTATTATGACTATTTACTACAAATTTTTGCGTATATATCATAGAATATTTATTCCTTTAATATTAAAACAAAGGATAATTCATAGACGAATACACTACGGTAAGTTGCTAACACGATTTTACCGCGTCATAATTATTCCCGCCGTCCTAGGCAAGTAGGGATGTACAATGGCGGCGATTGATTGAATATACCCAGTCATTCACTGCGGCAATGGCTTTTAATTCTTCCAGAGTCCTCGAGTCTCTCAACCGCCCGCCTTATCGCGCTCTTCACGTCTTCGGCGAGACTTCAAACGCTTTGATTTCCCCGAGAGCCCTTCGTGTCTTTCTTATTCCGCGGTAAGCCTCTTTCAAAAGACTTCCCGGAATTTCACCCTTTCTCTCGACACGAGAGGGTTTAATGTATCCGAGAGTTGACGATTTTCCTTCTTTTTCATAAGTGTAATAAATCTGGAGTTTCGTCTTTCTCGTTGATAATCAGTACTCTTTTCACCCCGTATTCAAGGACCCCTGAACCGAATATGTGTTTGGTTTGGTTCAGGGTTTCAGAGACGAAGATTTATTATTAATTAATTGGTATTTGTCATCCTATGAAGCCACTCTGCCTTATTCACAACTATTTTCACCATTTAGGTTTTATCTTATAAATTCGACGTTAGATTTCAAATTGGGACCACTAAAATTATAATTTTGTTGCTACAAGTCTATTAAAAAAATATTCGAAAATCCTATTCGATTTTTTGCCTTTGAAGTGTCAATATTTATCAATGCAGACGGTGAATATATTCGATTAGGCGATTGACATATTTAATTTATACTTACAGTAACAGAGACTGTGAGGCCTCGTAATTTTAAAAGTACCCCCCAACTAAAATGAAAAGTGAAACCATAACTTTCCATTCCATATCCCCGCCTTCCACCAGCTTGCACCATCGCAAACCTAATCTCCAGACAATGTAGTGACCAAGTAGACCATCGATACAGTAGACCGATCGAGCCCGAGATTGGTCAAATTGTTGGTTTACGTTAATAGCTTCCTTTTTTCCTCGTTTCGGTCAGTTTTATCAGATGCGGAGGGGGAGGGGCGGCCGGGATCACCGGGGATTAACAATGTCCGAGGTTAATCGAGTGTTAATTACTGCAGGCCACCCAACCGCCGTCGTCGTTAGCGGACAGTCATGACGCCGCTGATGAGCAATGAGGCGGTGTGCGGCTCCGACCGACCCGACGTGCCAGTCATTTCCAGTCATTATCGTGGGACTTAGCCCACTTAGTTTCAGCGTTTCTGCGATCATGGAGATTATCGGTTGAGAGGTTTAGGAGTTAACGTTATTTGACAACCGGGTGATAAAAACTAGGGTGTTCCTCTTACCTGTGCGAATATAAGCAACTGTATATATTAATACACCCGTCACAGCAAACCTGCACACTCAGCGAATTTCCAATGAATATATAACACAACACTTAACAAGATTCATAAGAAATGTATTCACAAACAAGCGATATTTAAAATATTAATTATTCTCCATAAGAATAACATTGGGGATGAGTACGCAGGTTTGCTGCAACAAGGCACGCAAAATAATGGGTTTTTATGCAAATATCAATAGAACTCATCTTAGTGAAGTCACATACCAAGTTTCATCCATATACATTCATAAATAAGCGATATATAACATTTTAAGTATTTTCCATAAGAATAACATGGGGACCAAGTACCTAGGTTTGCTGCTACAGGAACCATAGGCGAAAAATTGTTTTTTTGTGCAAACAACAATAAACCATAACCAGATCAAGCCATATACCAAATTTTGTCAGTTTATGTTCATAAATAAGCGAGATATAGAATTTTTCTTTTTCTCCATAAGAATAACATTAGACAACGTACTGTGTTTAGCACTTTCAATATCTCGGTAACCAATTGACGTAGAGCAATGATCAAAATACCAAATTGTTTGTTTTTTTAAGTTGAATTCAATGGTATAAATTAAAATTTGATTTAAATTAAAATTACATGTGAAAACCCCAAAAAACACATTTTTGGGGTACAAAACCCCCCAAAAACCCCCCTTCGGGTAGTGCGATTCATCTGGTTTTCGAACTTGTTCAAATAAATGGTACTTTACACATTTGTACCAAATTTCATTAAGATCGGACCTTTTTTACGAGAGTTATCGTGCTTACGGACACGTATATATATAAATATATATATATAAATATATATATACATATATAAAAATTTGAACGAATGGTGTTTTTGGCATCTGGGGACCTCAAAATGAAAAGTTATCATGGTCTCAGGCTTAAGTCTTACCATGAGACCTACGGTAATAGCTTCTTCCCTATAGGGGAAATTCGCTAAAAAAGGGACGTTTTTAAGCAATAGGAAACAATCAAATAGGCCTTCAAAATCAAATATCAAATATTCTTCAAGAGTAATCCTACTTATTCGCTAATTTTTATGAGGTGAGGTTTTTTATTCAAAATGAATAATTAAAAGGGGCGTTTTTAAGCAATTAACAATAAAATAGGCCTTCAAAATCAAATATCAAATATTCTTCAAGAGTAATCCTACTTATTCGCTAATTTTTATGATGTGAGGTTTTTTATTCAAAATGAGTAGGTCTTCTACCGGGTGTTTTCGAGTGTCATCAAATACACTTTTTTCACATTTTGAAGTCTCACAAGTCCTTAAAAAAATAATAAAGTACCAAAATAACAAAGTTGCCCAAAAACCATTATTTTCTGCGGCTAAAAACTGAGAATTAAAGTTTAAATATATTGTACCGTAACGTTTCCAACGTTATTCATGAGATGACGGTTTATTTTATTAAGTCACATACAAACAATTTGGTATTTTGATCATTGCTCTACGTCAATTGGTTTCTGAGATATTGAAAGAGCCAAAATACCCATATTACCGTAGCCCATAATTTAGCTTGTTTAGCTTGTTTGTGGATTTTTTAATTTAGCTTGTTCGTAATACGTGTTTTTATTATTGCGTTTTGTAGTAGGGCTTTAGTATTTTGTGGGTGTATGTTTTGATTGATAGTTAATCTTTATTTGGTTCGTCTTCCAAATAAGATCGACAGTAATATTTCTAATGTTCGAGGATTAAACCGATGAATGGATACTCAAGAAATCGGAAAAGCTCTTAGATAACCGCCAGGAAAGACAGTTTAACCTGTGGACGCGGTTACATAAAAGTGTCGTGTTTCAACCACAGCCGCAGACGTTAATGTCGACGCGTAAAAACTCATGTCCGCTCTCTTGTGTTTCAACCGATGACTACGCGCTTGCGAATAGCTGCTCTCCCATTTATATGAGATGAAACCATGTTAGTTATGTTGTTCACAGTCAGTACATGCATGGGTTGTCATAGTAGTGAAATGATACATTTTTGTGTTTAAAATCTACCATTTGCTTAGAGAATCTTAGAATTCGGGTTCGTACGGAAAATACCCATCTTTAAGTTTTGCTTTATTTATAAACTCTCAAATAGACGTTAGTATTTTGATTAGATAATTTATATTGTGGTTCTAATATAAGAAAAGATTTTAAATAATTATAAAGACTGCAAGCAATTACTGTTAACATTTCACTGATGTCCGTATCTCCAGGCTGGCCGCAAGGGTCTGAATTAGCATAGATGTATCTGTGCTCTCATTAGGCAGTGGTGCTTGTATTTTGCAGCACACGAGAGCATTTTGATAATTTTTGTGCGATACTGATTAATTACATGACAATTTTAGGATTTTCATGTCTCGGTTTAAATTGAACTTTATTAACGCAATGAGAACAAATTGGTTTGGACCATTTTATATAATTGAAGTTAAATTTTTCCATAATGATGTTTTTCTAGCTTAATCTCGATTTTCAAAAATGGTTCTAATGTTTAGCTCTATGTGTCACACAACTATTACCATTCGACCCTAAAATCAGCTTCACTAAATCACTGTGTCAGTCGCCACAGTTCCCTCGGAAGCTGAAGCAAAGGCATCGACGCGACGTTTGAAGAAGAAGTCTCGAAACAAACCTAGTAGCAGAGTGACTAGAAGTCCTTCACTAAAGTGTCAAGATCCTCGAGATCAGACTAGGACAAATTTCCATAACCCGAGTAATTTATGGATATTTGAAACAAAACACCCCCATTATGACATTTCCCGGTATCGTAGCGCCACAGCCAGACAGGGGTGATAAGATCACGTGATTTGTCAGTGTATCAGCAGCAGCTGAGGAGCCATTTGTAGGCGCGATCGCGGATAACGCTGATGTACGACCTCTAGAGCTCGCTCTCCATCGCCTCCGTCGCGGTGGCGCGGGTCGTCCCTCACTACCTTGGGAAGAGTAATGCGCTGGGGACATTGGCGAAGAGGAGTCTTTTTATGGTAGTCATTACCAATGGGTTAAGATACTTCTTCAGCCGTCTAGAAGAATTTGTCAGAAGCAAGCTTGAAGCAATCATTTCACCCTCTGTCTGACAGGTTTTTAAAGATGAAGGGTTGGGGGTGGCAAGAAGTGGGGTGGGGCCAGTAAAGGGTTGAGGCCAAGTAGAAGGTTGGGGGGAAGTAAAGACTACGGTTAAGGGGTATTGGGTTAAGGGCAAGTAATGGGTTGAGGACAAGTAATGGGTAGGAGGGGAATCAAGTAGTAGGTTGGGGAGTAAGTAAAATCAGTGAAACCTTCAAGAATTTTACGATTCTACGAATTTTACGATCTTTGGTTCTATAAGAAACGTAGTACGATTTGTATCAGTTAACTGAGTTGCATCAGTTAACGTATCACAAATGTAACAGCCAATGTTAACTTTCTGTATTACTTTTCTTCAATGCGACGCTGCCCCATGAAGCTCCCAGCCTTCCCACTGGCCCAGGAGCTCCATTGACGACGTAGCCACGCAGGTACGGTCGACGTCGTATTGTTTTACAGCACCAGAGGAGAGAAAGTGCCTTGGGTTGGAATGACACAGGTTCATTACCGGAGTCAATTACGACCAGTCTGTGATAAGGTCACCATCTCAACAGCTTGGGAATTCTTTAGTCATTTGTTTTAATGCGGCCCAAACGGAAGGTGATATTATCAGTTTTGACAACTTAATCAACCCCGAATTACACAGCCCGAAATCCTCACACTGTAACGTATATTTTAATATGATGTTTGCCATTACCGATTTAGGATTTGGAAACTGTTAAGCTATTTTTTTTTACTTCTATATAAATTTAAGTATTATATTTAATTTAGGACTTGAGAAAACCTGTCTTTCTGGACACAATTCACACAACCAAAATGAGTGATAACGTGCGTTCAAATGATTGCTCAAATAATCATTACGATTCATTTACTTTTATTAATTTTAATCAACAACTGAATATATTCTTTAGAGATGTTTTTTATTTAATTTTCAACTCCTGATCCCAGTGGTATATACAATACAGGTATGTAGACTCCTTCATACTATCCTGTAAAAAGATTTATACATGTGGGCGTTTCCCTGTTGCCTTATCTTAGTTACTATTTACCTAGATCAAGCCTCTCCAATGCGGGAAATGTTCTACACAGACGCCCCATAAAGGCGCTTAATTAAAACCCGAGATATATTCACAGCTCGAATTCTTACAAGATGTCATAAAATATGCAAATCACTTAAGCAACAACAGGTAAATCAGCTGTTAGTCCTTCTGGGCGAAGGCAGGCGAGGTTCGTTGTCGTAAAGCTGTTCAGTCCCAACAATTGCAGTAAGCCGGGCCAGTTCTGCTCGCATTTGGCATTGAGACCGGACGAGATATGATAATGGCGTATGAAAGTACAGACATTGAGCATTATTGTTGATTTATTCGCTCAGACAAACGCAGTTCTTGTAATCGTAGGGAATATCTAATATTTTCTTTTGAGCAAATTTATCCATCCACCCATCAATCGTGTATTCTCCGTGATCGTTACATCACGGATATCAACTATGGAGGTATTGGTAATACTGGAGACAACACTAATTCCTGTAAAATCACTGGCTTGCTTTTTCGTCGTAAATCGTTCAGCAGTTGTCTCCAGTGTTACCAATAGACCTCATTGGTGTCAACCGATGTATTTCACGTGATATTTCATACGCGACACGCCGAAACCTTGTCCTATTTATGATTCCCATTAATGCAAGTAACCCCGGTGACATTCCCGATTGTAGTTTTGGAATGGAAATTCACTATATTGTCAGCGTAATGACCACGTAATTTGCCGCTATCAGACGGCGAATCTACATACATGACTTTCTGATTTATGACAATTGAGTGCTTAAATAAGCGGAATAGTTTGATTGATAGTTTTCTCGTAACATCGAATCAGTTATAAATATTTAGAAGAGAAAATTTCCAAGTAGCTTTTAAATTCGAATGCTTGCTTCATTATACCCATACCAAATGCACTTAGTGATTCTTTTAAAGGAATTAACATTTAATAACCTACCGTCGCATCCTTTGGTTTGATATGTTCCATTTTGTACTTAATGTGAGCTCCGTATCATAAAGTCGTTAGTAATTTTCCTTTTTAAGATGGGGCTCCGGACATGTAACATTCCGTGTTTCTACCTGTTGTTCCCTTAAGGCCAATGATAACTTTCAAATCCCGCCCCTCCTCAACTGATTATTCGAAATCGTTTAAATTTAAGGCTTATTTAAAGAACAAACAAATGCCTGGCGATTTCAATGTGGAGAATTTTAATCTCATAACAAAAATCACAAATCATATTTTGGAGTTTTGAACCATTATTGTTTATGATACCAAAGTTCTGCTCACTAAAATAACTACGTTTTTTCTCTATAAAATTGGCCATAAATTAACACTTTTAGACAATCCGTTGAGGAAGGATAGGATTTGAAACATTACTCTTACCCGAGAAGCGCGTAGAAGCAGCTGGCTGAGCCACCTCTTGAGATATTTGTACGATCTTATTTTCCAGTATTTTTTTCAGCCTAAACCTTTTCCCTATTATTTATTCATCCAGTGCCAATTTCTCTATACATTGATATTGATTGTGCCATCCCAATAATAACTAACATCAGAGCGCTCGGGGCAGGAATTCCCGAATCCCCTCGGATGACCCGATGAACCGGCGACCCGCAGCCGTAGGACATGCAAATACGCCGTCAGAAACCCGTCTCGGCCACATTGTGTTGACGAATGATAAGAACCGGGCCGAGTACATACCGACAAAGCGCTGAATACTTTCCCCATTACGCGAGCATTCTCGTCGCGGCATCGGCCCTAATCTGACAAAAAGAGCTTCAGACCGTCTATGTTTATTTAACAATGGCCGGCTTTTTGCCGCTAAAAATTAGGTTGATTGTTTGCAAAAGTATGTGGAAAGGTCGACAGATATTCAGAAGTCTTCGTTTTTGCTAAATATCCCGGACTCCGGGCTGGCGACGTGACCGTATAAATTATCTGAGGACGTGATGCGATTCTTTCGGCTTTTCTTTGCGAAACTCGGTTGAGTAATTGCAAAAATTAAGATTATTTGTGGTATTTAAACTGATTGTGTAATATATCAATGGAAATGGACATTAATTGCTTTTTGTTACAATATTTACTGGTTATAATGGAGTGTTTAGTAGAATACCATGAAGACCTTTGCTTTACTAATTTTAAACCAAATATATAATATTGTGATTTCATGCAGACAGATAACTTTGTGATTGGTTAGAATGTAAATATTGCAACTATTTTAAATAACTCCATTTAAATATACATCTTAAGCAATTTAAGTAATTAAGAATGAAATGGAGGAATGGAATGTTGTACATTATATTTCTTATCGCAGATACAGTTAGACTCTAGAAAAGTTATGTGTTCATTCCTTGAATTTTAAATAAAAAGCATCAATAAATTATTTGAAATCGTACCTCAAAGCCGGAATTCGAAATTGGGTCATTGAGGCAGCAAGGTCGAAATTGTTATGTGATGTAAATGGACGCGGCGGCGAGTCGGGATTTGAGAAAACAGCAGAGCAGGGCCTTGTAAATCAGCTGTTTGGGTCATTTACATAACCTGCGAGCCTGCGGTACAATCAGCTGATCGGCGCCTCGTCGCAGCGCTCATTGACGAGGTGCCTCAACCGCTGCGATTTACGCGCGACACTGTATCATCGTAACGACTGGAAAGTTTGATTTAACGCAGTAAAAACTAGGCAGATGTTGAAAATGAGATATTTTATTCGTATGTGGGATTGCAACGCGTTCGAGCAAACTGCATTAGCATGCTCCAGAAGTACCAGATTGGCACATTCGGGATAAAATAAAACAGCCAGTGTGTGATGCTCGAGATAAAAATAGAAGGGGGAGTGAGTTTTGGAGGAAACTCCCTTGGGCTTCTCAATCTTGTCAAGTGGTCCAAGGGATTCAAGAGGTCAACGGTAAAGTTCTAAGGCGGCCTCAATATAATGAACTTCAAATTAAGAGAGCCTAGGTCTAGTACACCGGTTCACCGGTCAGTTACAAAAGTGGAATAAACAGTCTACAATTACCGAAGAATTATATTGTCATAGATGATATTGAAACTTGATAACCACAAATAAAGAAATTGTTAACACGTTGTTCCGTAGATCATCTTATATTGAAGGTGTAAAATTGCTCTTAACTTGGACCATCAATTTCTGTATGATCGCTCCAAGGGTGTCACTAGCTCATTCAGACTTGTCAAAACGGCACCTAAAGCTGAACGTGCTTTGAAAACTAAAGCACGTTCCCTTATCCAACGATTCGAAGAAAATATTCGAGCCAATTTAGCGGATCGGACACTAAGAATTCCTCTTACATTGTTCATTGTTCGGGAAAGACAAAGATCGAGAGGATATTAAAGGAATTGCTACAGTTCCCATCATTAAGCGGGGACAAAAAGTACAGCACCGGGAGACGTCCATGTTTATTCCAACAGTTATAAGCGAGCCACAATAGAAACAATTATTCCGATTTGAATAATGGCCACCAGCCGGTATAAATATGGCCATTGAGACAAGCGCCATTGTGCGGGCAATCAAACCTCGGCCTTATACAGCGGTGACACGGCGGGTATTCATAATCGGCGAAACACGCGGGATTTGAATAATCAGTATAATGGGAAGCTGCGACTCCGTTGGGTGACGTCGCGGAAGACTGTGACCGGGGGTTAATTGGGGCTAATGCCGGATGAGCCGTCAGTCATCGGCGACTCATCCCGTGATTCCCGTGGGCCTGATTGGCTCGTTGACACCGGGTCGGGCGAAGGAGCGAGATCCAACGTGGAACCCTGAGTTGTAACTGGGTACAAGGTATCCGTGATTCATGTGGTTAGTTGGGGTTAATGTGACATTGGAATTGTTCTTTTATGGTTTTATCATTTATGATAACATTATCTTAAACCACTCTGAGAATGATAATGATAATTTGAACTACCCAATTATCGAAACGAATAAGATTTTGGTATTTTAGAACGTTTTATAATTGTAGGAGCCATACAAAAATTGATTTTGTAATTTTTAAAAGCATTTACGATTTAATAGTTGCGAAATGGATATTCCTAGTGGATAGTAAAATGTTAGACAGCTGAATGTAATTCCACTGCTTAATGACCCTCTTACAATTAATTAATGTGATTTGATGGAAATTCCTGGTCCAGTTACCTGTTTTTACCTGCTTCCCCCACAAGACCATCGTGTACCTTCAAAGGCCGTGCCTCCACAACGGATTATCAAATAACGTTGGTTTATGTCTCATTTTAAAGAGAAAACCACCTAGCGTTTCCAGAGAGCAAAATTTCGATGTCACAAATAATAATCATTCATACAAATTCCAAAATGTTCTTTATTTAAGATTTTTATGAATGAACTATTTCTGACCTTGAAATTCTGCTCACTGAAATCGCTAGGTATTTTTGGTCTTTAAAATGAACAATGAATCAAAGACTTTTGGTAATCCGTCGATTAGGACGGAATTTGAAAGTTAACATTGATCTTATGGGGGAAGCAGATATAAACGTGAAATGTCACGTGACCCTCTGAAACTCTCCCCAACGAGCTCTTCTCGCCGTCAGTTGGCATTGGCATACCAGCACCAGCCATCGGTACTGCAACCCGCGGCGAGCTCCCAGGGTCCCACGGCATAATGAAACGAAAGTATGGAAGGCATATCGGGTGGTGCCACAGGTGTCCCGGCCATCAGATGCACGACTTGTCTCCAATGCTAATACCGATCGTGTTTCCTGGGATTCTCTCAGAAACTCCGATCCGCCCATGAGCCCCGCGGCTGGACATGTAACCTTTGCATCGCCTTCTTGTTGTTCTACGCTATATTGTTTCCTTTATAGGCGTGTACGCCACTCGCCTTGGATCAGATTCTCCTCTTTTTGTCTTCTCGCCTCTCGCTCTCGTCATCGTCTCGGTAGCCGCTCTGTTGTTCCTGTATGGGAGAAGGTGCAGGGACACATTTGGAAATGTTTAAATTAATTTCGGATTGTGTATTTTTTATTATCTATTATAGTATTTATCAATTATATTAATTTTTGTTTTGTGTTCCCATCATAGTCAGCCAGGATATAGAAAATAAAAAAGAGGATAGATTATTTTAGCAATACCAGTAAAACATGACTTCTCTACACATATATACCAATATGCATATTTCTGTCTCAATATACCTTTTTTCTGACAAAGTTCATATATATACAGCAGCCCACAAAATCATAATTTAACCGACTATTTACCGTCCAATCATCATATCCAACATTGTCAATAGCAATAGAATATGATAACCGCTGAAACAAAATAGGCCACGATGATCCTGAGGCCGTCCCAATCAACCCCGTGATTCCGCGAGCGTGGCGATGGCGAGGGCGAAGTCCTGCGGCGGTCATCTCCAGAAGTGCGGACTGTCTCGTTAGGCGATGAGTTATTCAGATTTTGGGGGCGAACGGAGCTCGTTATGAGTGTTGTGGTAGCCATTAAGTGTATCAACTGCTTGTTAGGCGGGATGACTCGGGCAGTCCGCTTGTATCTGATCATGGCATTGTCGGGAGTCGGGAGGGCACGAGGATCTGACGAGGAGCGACAATGGAGTTCGTGAACGGTCCGGAGTAATGGGAGCTCGGACAATGATGGTTGTGGGTTCGGGGTTGGGTGTGGGTACTGCGCTTCTGACTTTGCAGAGGGAAGCGGTGGCGAAACAACTACTGGATTTAGTGGTAGTCAGTGGAATTGTTACTCACGTGTCTTTAAAATATGGACAATGACCATGTACAATGTTGACTTTGAAAAGTTGTTTTTGAAAATAATTAAGTCACATTGGTTTTTGAGGGTGGGGGGATATTGGAGTAATTAGGTATTCAACATCTGAATATAGATATTCAGATATTTATACTCTTTCAAATATTCAAAGGATATTCAAAGATTAAATAAAACACTATTTTACAGTAAAATTTTAACCGTTCATATATTTAAATAAATAAATGTCAACCCTTGCTGAAGAGTTGGTGAACAAATTGCTAGTGAAATAGTATGCTTATTGCGTATCCTGCTTCATGACGTATTACACCAGAAGAAAGATATCAACCGAGTAATTTGGATATTTAACATCATCCCTCACAACTACCTCTGATTACGACTTTTCGTTATAACCTACAAATCTCATTATTCAGTGATCCTTGTTCATAGTCAACACGCTTCAATCAGTACGCTGCTTGAATCATCCCATCCGGTGAATCAATTCCCCAACAGTAACAGATAGAGAATGAAGACGTTTCTCTCGGAGTGACAGTTGATGTATTCGACGGGGCGTTGAGGCGATGAAGAGGGAGGAGGGGAGGGAGTGGTGAGGAGAGATGGAGTGTCGGTGTCGATGGATGTTTAGTTTCCGAGAATCTGAACAACATGCAACAGCAATAGCAACAGCGACAGCGCGGGGTGTGGTGTCGTGGTGTCGGCATTGCTGGCACAGCCACAGCCTACAGCGGATGGTCTCCGATCACACGTCACTCGACAAATATCAGATACTGGACCTTCTGTCTACTTTAAAATTCTGTTTTTGTCAGTTCCTCGGTTGATTTTTTTGTAGGTTTGAGTGCGATGAAAGATTCTGTCCTTTTCTTCCACTCTTAGAGATTGTTTTGTCTCCTTAGACAAATCGTTGCCTTGAATCATCGGAATTTGTAATAGTTGAATTCTTTGTAGAAAAGACTTTACGGGATATAAATCTAGTTAATTACGTTTTAATCGATTTTCTAGACTTCATTGTTCATCACATAATACATTCATTATAACCACCGCCCAGATGTCAGATATTAATCCAAAGTCCCTTTAATTCTGATGAAGACATTATATACTTCTAGTGTTAAAAGACAATGCTCATTGTGTTTATCAGATGTCAGAAGAACTACTTGTGATAAAACTTAGTGTAATCATTTGTTTTTTCATTCGTATCTTTTCAAGATTACGTTGCGTTTCTTAAAATATAAAATCTTTTTCCCCAAATTTCCAAATTCCATTCCCACCTCGTAACTAGCGAGCTACCCATCACGACAAGCTTCGGTGTACCGGATCTGGGACCCTCCCTCCGACAAATGTTCCACAATTTATTCCTCCTTCACACTCTATCCTTGTCTGCTCCTCGCCCCAATCAGGGGAATACTCCATCTTTCAGCTACGTGACAGCCATCTACATATTTACCGCAAACATTTCAGCGCGAACGCCTTGGGTCTGTCTTGACTTAATGAATAGAGCGCACGGCCTTGGATGGAGCAGCACTCTGTTGAAGGCCACGCGATTTGTGAAAAGATCGCGCGGGACCACCTAAAAGGTCGGTACAAGAAAACAGATGTGTCTGCTAGTGAGGGAGAATTAACTGTGCATTTCCATATCTGGAACATTGTCAAGGATTCAGCACTTATTTGCACTATGATGATGCATTTTTAAATTATCCTGTTTGGAATGTCCTGTTTTTGTGACGGGATGAATTTTAGATGCAAAAACGTACAGAAAATAGCCTATAAATGCACTTGAATCCTAGAATTTCTGCTGATTTTCTCTTATAAGACCTTAGCTGATGTTTTTACAAATAATACTGACAAGCCACATCCTTTTCATATTTAGAGGTAATAATGCAGATGTCTTACGATGATGCTTACATGTAAGATTTTAAACAACAACCTACAACTTTTTCGCTGTCTAATAATTGTTATCAACTTAAAAACATTAACATTTCTTCGAATCAGTTCATCTTAGTGTTCAGATTGTTTGCTCTTTGGAAACACATTACTACTAAAACATTTGTAAACGCCTCTTTAATCCTCCCCATCATCAACCCGACACGTTAACACTCGGTTCCAAGACGATCGAGCCCGTCTTTGTCGCGTTTCCCGGATATGCCCGCTACTAATGACCCATATAAATGTGCTCTTTGTCTATCCGACATTTGGTCCTCATTCCGGCACGGCGCATATGGCGACCTTTATTTTATTTTAATAAGAAACAACAAACAGTCTGCTCTAATGAAAGAATGGATACGCAATTGTAAAACACGGTTCTCAAGCGTCTGTCATCTGTTCTTCGCGCAACAATACTCTTTTACGGAAATAAACTGGTCGCTTTGCTAGTTTCCGGGCCAGCTGTCTCGCACCCTCCCTTACTTTTGTTGCGCGGTTTTATTGCCTGTGATGACCGCGCATTTTCGTCCACCCTTTCCAACGGACAACTGTGGGCGGTGGGCAGCAGAAATAAATTATTGTGAATTATTTAAATTGGCTGAACATCTGTGGCGTTCGTGACTCCAGACTCGAGGGTTGTTTATGGTTTTACGTTCATTTTGCAGTTGTTTTGCATTTTTGTTCGCCATTGTTTCTCTTTTTAAGAATTTATTTTTATTACGTTTCAATAAGTTTACAAATTATTATTTCAAAATCTATTTATTTAGTTGCATACATATAGCCAATTAACGTTGTACAACACAACAAACTATCGTTTAATTGATTTTCCGTCGAAATGTTAAAATCATGACGAAAAATTGTCATTTGCAAAATTCTGGAACACTTAACGAAATAATTGTCCAATATTTTAATTATTTCTACAAAAAAATAAACAAATGTCGCATTTTATTTTGCAATATTCCTGATTAGACATGAAATCTAATAGATTAAACGCGTTAAATTTTGTTCCTTTTTCTTACAAAATAATGGAATTGGGTCGGTCGATGTTTTTGGTTATCTGTTTGCAAAAAGTTACATTAGTTCAATTACCCCGTCTGATTTAATTCTTTCACGACTTTATCTAACAAGTTAAATGTTTTTCTCTAGAATCCACAGATTGCCAGACATAACTGACCTTTTAAGTTTATTGAACTTTTCTGAATCTAATATAAGAAAATGTTGAAGATTACGCGTTTTTTCGCCAATTATTAAACTCAAACTTCAGTCGGATGTTGCGTCAGGTCCGAAAGTTTACGGCGGACTTATAAAAAAGTTAGTTGCTTTTTCACTTTTACTGAGATTATAGCTTAGTTGATAAAATCGTTTGTAACAAAATAAATTATCTAACGCTTTGTCTGTGGTCAGTGTTAACAGTGATGAAACTTGTTCCCACGTTGACTATCCAGTTTGCATGTAAGTAAAGGTGTAACTGTTTAACCAATTATTGTTGCTATAATACTATTATTCAGACAAAATCGGAAATAATATGAAAATTTACTAGTTTCAACAATGCTATGTACTTTATAAAGGTAATTTTTATAGTTCTTAGTGAGTCTGGGAGTGAGTATGGGATTCCAGATCCCCAAGTGATTTTTTTTTCAATCGGTGATAGAAAATTTCCGCAGTAATTAACAATTCAATTCAATTGAATATTTATTTAAACAGTTAATTAAATAACATGTAGTACTCCAAGTAACAGTGGCAGGATATTTTCAGGTTTGATCATACGATTATTTTTAATGGATTTCAAACTATAAAAATGTCTATAAACTTCTTGCGGCAAACAAGGAAAACAGAAAACACAATTCATCATCGGCCTGGAGGGCTGTAACGTAGCGGAAAAGCAATTCTTTCAATATGGTAATGCAAGTACAAAAAACCCAACCGGTCCACTAATGCGAAGCGGGGATTTCTCAAATATCATCAGTCATTTCCGAATTTCAGCCTTTCCAGGGAAACGTGAAATCGTTTGTCGTTAATTCGTCGGTCACGTCGATGGCGCTCCTTGTACGGAAACCCGCCCGGCCCCCGAAACCGGAGGTGTTGTTGTACAAATAGCCCGCGCGAGGTCGGCCGACATGGCGTAGAGAGCTGAAACTTGGCATGATGTAATTACTTTATTGCCTTGTCGAGTGCGCGGCGCATTCGGGCCCGATGAATAATTGAACCGGAGAAATCAGAAACAATCGGGGAACCAGTTTGCGCCGTCATTTGTCAACTTATCGCGTCGTTTTTTCCCCGCCAGAAAGTCCGTGTTGCCTGACATGGTCGAGATAATGGGCTGGGTCCTTCTTAAAGTGCGCAGTTTTTCGTTGACTCCGAAGTTGCATCTTCCTAACTTCCTTGATTTCAGTGAAAGCTTTTATCTGCATCCTGAAACTTGTGTCGTTACAAAACTGAATTATCGTCTCTTAAATAAGTCAAATCCTTATAAGAAAGCTAATTCAAAAAAATAACCTACTGTATTTACAAAATTGATTGTCTAGTTCGAAACTATTTGGATAGAGATTAGGATAAATAAGAGATTTTAGCGGGTTCCGTAATTTTTTGCAATACACTAAGTATTTACAAATATATAATTTGGGTTTATTTAAGCAACCATTAGTACAAATCGTTGTATCTATGCCGTCAAGAGAAGTATCCATTTTTAACTGTTGCCTAAAATATTCGTCGAAAGAAACAAAACGGAAAGACGAAAAGTGGCACAACCACATTCAGGAGACCTCGTATCAACATTGTTTGCCAAATGGCTGCTTAACAGACCCAAGGAAAGGAAAGGCGGATAGGTGACCAAACGAGTTTCAAAACGAAACCAGCTACAAAGCTACAACAAACGAGGCGCAGCGGAAAAGGAGAGCCAAAGTAAAAAAAACAAAAGGAAAATAAACTTTTTACAATTATTTGTATTGATTATATTTGCTTAATCAATATCATGTGGACAAAGTTAAATCTAAGATACCGAAATTAAAGCAAA
Source organism: Allygus modestus (assembly GCA_963675035.1). Classification (NCBI taxonomy): domain Eukaryota; kingdom Metazoa; phylum Arthropoda; class Insecta; order Hemiptera; family Cicadellidae; genus Allygus; species Allygus modestus. Next base: position 323,520,132 of record OY776112.1, read on the forward strand.
AGTAAAACAAACAATCAACATTTAAGGAGGCCTACTGAAACAATATTACATGCAAATAACGTGGAATACATTAAGTGTTTATTTATATGTAAAAAATTGTACAACCTAACAACTTGAGTTCTGACAATTTTTCACATTGTGAACGAAAGATCTTGTCCCGAAAGAAAAACGAATATATTGATTTATGTTTAGAATTTTTAATTTATGACACTGTAAAACAAGAACAATTAACAAACCAAACTGTGAAAATCATCTCGGAACAAAAACAATATTTTAAAAAATATATTAAACTTGCTTTCACATTTTCGGAGATCTACTGAAATAACATTTAAAACAATGTAAATAACATGGAGTTTATTTACTAGTTATTAATTTACATTAAGATTTTGTATGGACAATTCGGTATAAGGCGAATTTTGCAAAGTGAACGACAATAAATAAAAAACTAACTTTAATGGGTTTATTTTCGGAATAAATTGTTTAAATAGCAAAACCGTTAACAAACCTAATTGTAAAAAAATTATCTCGGTTTGTAAAACAATAATAACACAATTCAGAGATATAATAAAGTTGCCGCGTGGAAGACCCCTGAGAAATCCAGAAGAAGAAGACGTATAAGAAGAAGCATCACATAAATCGAGGAAGAGCGGGGAATTAGTCAGACTGACGGGTCGGGGCTAGTTCTGAATTGGGCTCCAATAAAGTGAATCGCATTCCAGTCCAGCTGTAAACGCGGCTGATTTACAAATTGGACCCGGGCTTTAGAATGCCTAATGAGCTACTATCGGGGGCCCGGCTAAATCAAAGGTGACACTTTAGAGTGTAGTACAAGCCCCGAGTCCGCGGTAGGTGGCTCCACCGTCACCTCAGGTGGAGTCTCCGTCGTCGGGATTATCTCGGACCATTCAACTTGTATGCAAGTTATTTTTCTTGGAACAGTTTACTGTTTAATAATTACAGGTAATTTTAAGCATCAAAAGTATTCATGTCGGATCCAAAATTATATAAGGAATAGTCTTTGACGTTTAGTTTTGATAGAATCCAATGCGATTTATTAATTTTTCCACATGGAATATGTCCTTCCAAATTGTTCCTATTCGCAGATAAACTATTTACTACTTTGAAGATAAACATGCAATTATATATTCTAGATTGTAATAAATGAGTCTGTTGCAGTCGGTTTCAACAGTTGTTGTTTCTTGTAAAAACATTTAAACACTATGCGTACACTAGATCACATATAGAAATCTACTGGTACATACAAGGGTAAATACTCCCTGTTTAGTGTTAGTAAAATTACATATTTCGCTTTTACGTATTGAGCCAATAAGCAAGCAAACATTTGTTGTTCAGGTTTCTAATGAGTTTTAGTATTTAGTGCAACTCACTGTTTACTACGCGTGCAACACGTTTTGTTATTGCTTTTCTGGGTACGTATACTTAATCATCGGATTAAGTTAATGTATTCACCCTCGGAAGACTTGAGAACACAGTAGGTTGTCTGTTGACGTTTAACTTGCTCAGAAACCATTTACGTCATCCTGGGAATCTTTCACTACTCCCACGAATTTCCTAAAAAATGGATTTTCCTCTGTTTCAACTTAACTCTCTTCGCTGATAAACGCATGTATTCCAACAAGCTTATTATTTCACCCAGATTTTCCAGGTAACAGCAGTAAAGCTCCAGTTCCGAGAAATCCCGCCTTTTCCTCAACCCTCGATTAAGGTAATTAAACCGCAATAAGATAAAATCTTAATCATAACCTTCACTAATGAACGACACTGGTAAAAAACCGACCGGCTATTAACTCCTCACCTTCTACGGTCAAATGTTAGATCGTCTTTTTAATTTGCGCGTTTAATTGTCCGCCTCAACAATCAATTGGAGAGCGACTTTGTTGCAGTAATTGTTAACTTTGCTGTAATTGTGCAGCAACACAGTTGCATCCAGTTGTTAGGCCTCCACGGTGGCGGCTCCGGAGGTGGTGATACCTCTCTATCCACCTAACTGTAACACAACTCCATGATTTATGCCTGTTAATTACCTCAATTAGTGTATTTTCCCCAGCGTCCCGGCGAGAAACTCCTCATTCGGACCACCTGTGTTTATCCTGGAACCTGTTATTGGAATAATGCGGACGGCGAGCTGGATGGCCAAATTGAGCTATTGGTGCGAGTCGCTTCCCTCCCCACTGGCGCTTCCTACACCGCCCCGGGCCTCATTTATGGCCCAATTTCCGTTTTTATTTTATCCGTTTTATTTATCCACCCCGCTTCCGGTTACGATTGTTGATAAGCTGTTTAGTGTTTGTTGAGGGTTATTGTCCGGTGGGAAGCTGTGTTTGGAATAGTGGGAGTTTTTGGTTCGTTGATAAGACTTGGGAATGAACACCCAGAACAGGCTTTCTGGCTGTCGAGCAGTCGTTCAATTTATGATTTTAAATTGATTTCACTAGGCAATTCAGTTTTCTAGGGGTTGGCGGCCGATTTCTCTTTATTTTCCTGTGTCTTTGGAAAGCAAGGGCTAAGCCGATTTTTACACCAGGGATACCTTACCTGTACAGGACACAAGTACGAAGCCACCTTAGGGCGCTGTCATAGCTTCGAGGTCCGTTGCTTGACCACTACCCCATGCAACGTCTCACCAACAGTTGAATGATAGCTTCGACGATTTGAATTTGATACATAACTGAATATTTTGTCACAAAAGAGCTTAATCTTTGGCAAAATCCCAAATTTCAATTATTATAAAATTCAATTCGTACTTATGTGTTATTAATTTCTTATGTTTCCCTAAAAGTACCCTATATAATATTATTTCACATCTGCACACCAATAATGTATTACTCGATAAATCTAGCTTGGAAACCGATGCATGTCACTGCCACAGATGTAACTTGAGGCCAAATTGAAGACAGGACGGATCGGATTAGGCGGCCCTTCAGTAGCGCATATCAATCAGTAGCAGTAACAGTGTAGACACTAATGCAGCATGGGCCATCCCTTAATCCGGTTATGCGATGCAGGGAAGGTCCAGAGCCGGTCTCCCGAGGGGGCTTACCGTACCTGCGAGCTGGAGCAGCCACTGATCAATAATGGTCACATAATATTGGTAATCGACTACTTCTTACGGAGTGGTGTAATGCGATATGGACATAAGGGTCAGCAAGATGCAATCGAATACATCGGCGGTACTCGACACTCGATAACGCGATATTCCAGAATGATAATAGAGATATGAGGGATATAGGCGAGCAGTATTTATTTTTGCATTCAATATTTCAAAACACGATGTTCTTTAAATATATGTTTTAAATACAGAATTTAATCAGTAACAAACTTTACGCCGGATATATTTTCGAATTAATCCGCCAAACTATGAAATTAGTGTTTATTCTTATTTGTCTCGTTTCTTCAAATGCGCCATGATTTGTTTAACGCCGGCGCGGCGCCAGTTTGAATAAATTTACAACCTGTTAGCACTTTAGAAAATTATATTCCGACTTTTCACAACTCGGTCAAGGATTTTACACTTTCTTCGGATATAATCGAAGAAATCCTCCTCATTCGCGAGGCCCGCCTCATCGTGTGGTCAAGCGAGTTCCGTGCCGGAAACAAGGCTCATTCACACTCGTTCTGACAGTCCCAGGGCCGGGTTTCTCCAGTCTCCAGATATTCACCGGGAACCGCGGATTTCGTGCGTGTACCGCGATACCGATCGCCGGTCAGTCGGGCCGGGATGGCTTAATTTACAGAACAAGTGATCGGCGCAGATAGAATCTGCCGATTTATAGCTACCGCGGCTCTCGACCGATCGGCCCGATTCCGATTCCGAATGCCAGTCGCTTTCTCCCGATCCGCCGCTTATGGAAATCTCCGAAGACACCGGCCGCGATTAGTCTCCAGTTAACCAACACCGGGATTTGCATAATCGGTTTGGAAACAGTTAACCCAGGATTTACGGGAATCGGTTAATAAACTCGGTTTTGGGCCGAACCGACAATAAAGTAGCGGGTGACAGAATGTTGGGATTTTATCAATTATCGATCGATCGCTCGCGCCTTTGATTAATTCCTCGTTAAAATTTTCGATTGGAAAAATACCAACTGATAATTGGTTTTCTTAATCCGCAGTAAATTTATTGGTCTGGTTTTCTATAATATAGTAACACAACAGGCCGGTTCTGGTTGCCGCGCTTGAGAAGAGTTATAAATTAATTATCTTTCAGTGTAACGTATTTCATAAGATCATTTACGACCATTGAAAATTAATTAAGTGAAGTGTTTTGAGAAACGACTAGTTCAACGACCGAATGGATAGATAAACCATACAGTGGCGATCTCCTTAAAATAGTGTATGGAATGTTAACTAAAAACCGCACTCGCTTTCATGAATCTAAACTATTGGCCATATGTTTGAGTATATGTTTGGGACCTAAAGAAGTCAAGCTGTAGCGATACACTCCTCAACACTCAAACTGCAACAGTAATGAAAGATGCGAGAACAGTTTGCGAAATCAGAATGTTAAACTAAGGTAGCAGGCCTAACGGTACGTTCAGCTTCCAGGCATATGAGACCTCTTGTTTACCCAGGTCAGATTAGCAGCGGCGCAGTGCGGCTGCGACCAGTTGACCGAGAAACCCCAGTTGCGGCTGATATATCGCACGCAGCGCCAGAACGGGTCCGGCTGTACGATCTGTGTCCGCGTGCGGAGCTGGTGACGAATATGTCTCATTTGCAGCCCGTATAGCGGTCGCGGCGACCGGTCGCGGTCAACGCTCGCGCCGTCGCCCAGTTTACGGAAATACTCCATTTGGAAAGTCGGGCTGAAACGGTCGGAAATTTGTGAGGATAATTTATCCGTACGTAGTCTCGCTTGAATTCCAAATTAGGCTTTCGATTTCTCGGATTCTCAGGCAGGTCGGTATTTACTTGCAAGGTTTTGGAAGATCACGAATCTATTTACAAGCTACAATTGTGTACTTCACTAATATTTAGAGAAAGATACGTGGATTTGCAATGGAGCATTATCAGTTACGCCATCTGCATACTTGTTTGTAAGAAATGCAGTAACATACCAAGGGGATTTCATAATCTATTATACTTAAAATAAGCAAAGTTGTTGTTTTCATTTAGCGTACCTTGGTTAGTGTGGTATGATCTAACATGTTGCTAGATATAACATTGGATGAGTTGATTTTTTGCCATCTACTGATTTGTAATGGATTGTTTGATAGCTCTTCAAGTTGGTCGTCTATTCCGTTGTTGTGCCTTTGCCTAACGCAGATGTGGTTGTTTCAGAATTCCCATGGTGAATATGGCAGAGGCAGAGCCGGCGGCGATGTTCCTGACAGCCTCGCAACATCGTCTGCAGAGCCTGGACGCGGACATGACCTCGGACGCGGACTCGGAGCCTGACGAGGCGCCCTCGCTCCTCATGATGCGCTCCTTCCACCACCCGAGCAGCGGGGAACTCAAGCGGAACAAGAGGAAGAACTTCCAGCCGAGAAACATCTCCTACACCGAGGACCCCGAGGTCTACCGGAGGACCGACCGCGAGAGCAGCGGCGACTCGGGGGAGGAGGGTGGAGCGTTGGACTTGAGCAACGCCGATGTAGTTCCTAGCGGTAACAAGAGGTTTAGAAAGACTTTGTTGAACGTACCTCCGGCGAAACGGTTCGAGGGCTCGACGTCGGAGCGGTCCAACGACCACGACTCCGCCGCGCCCGTGCCTATCGACCTCAGTTGCGGGAAGACCGCCGCCAGCGACTACCCCGACGAGTCCAACACACACAGCGAGACCGAGTCCAACTCGGAGGACAGTGAGCGGACCTCAACCAGTGGGAAGCGCGAGTTCTCGGAGCAGCCGCCGCCGCACCAGTACCTCCTGCACCACGCGTTCCTCAGCCAGCCCCAGGACGCCTCCGACCTCAAGGAGTACGCCCAGAACACCGTCAAGGAGCTGCTGGAGATCTACGGCCTCAACAGCGCCGAGGTCGCAGAGTCCATCACCAACAACGTCCCCATCTCCAACTTCAACTCCGGTTAGTCTATTGCACATTATAATATTTTATTTATGTGCGCTATAATTAGTCGCCTGTTTAGTAATACGCAACAAGTAAGTGATTAGATATTTAATCCATTTCATAAAGACGATACAACTTGTATTTAAAATTTTGTATTAGAAAAGGATGTTGTTTTTTTTCTGGAGCATACAAACTCCAGAGGTCTAAAATAAATAAGTTTCCTTCTGTAAATGTTCAACCGACGGGAAGTAATTTTTCAAGAGGTTATTATTTTATATTCTTCGATAAAATCATGAAATTAATTTTTAACGTATTTAAAAATTACAAGTTTTAAACATTAATATTTCCAGACGTTGTAATAATTAACTGTATTTTTCAATATCTCACAACTTCATATAAATTATTAGTTGAATATAACTATAATCAACTGATAAAACGTAAAACTGCAGTAAACAATTTCGCTGAAATCCGAGACAGAGGATTGCTATAAATTATTCCCTAGGTACTAATATACTCGACAAAGTCTAGAGCACGCGGGCAACGTGTTTACAGCAAAGACTCGCTAATCGGTAGACCGACGTTTCTTAGCTTTCCAATCAGCATTTCGGTCCAATACCAGAAGTTGGTAATCCGGGCTGGGTGTGAACGAGCATTAGTCGGTGATTAGAGCCGGTCCGACAATCTGTTTGTTTTCGCGCCAAACAGTTGTCGTGTTAAACAGCTCACCTGATCGCCAGTGAATGTTTTATGGTAATGCCCACTTTACCCCGGTCGACGAGCTCATCTCGTCAACGCTCAGTGAACCGGAGTTGCCGAGTGGTTTATTATCTTATGCGCGAGTTTTATTTACATATCGTTTACTCATCCCTGTATTTGAAGGACTATTTTCCTGACGGTAAACATTTCTAAGAACATTTCCTTTAGCGGAAACATGACTGGATAACCGTCGCAGTCAAAGCAGTCATGCGCGTGGCCGCCGATCGGTCACGCTTCCGTCTGTATCCATATTCCGATTTCGCTTCGCTCCCGTTTATTCCGGTTTACGACCGCCTAACAAGTCGCTGTGCCGCCGACTAATTGCCGATAGTAACGGGCGCGTAATTCGCCTTTGTCAAATTTATCGCCGCGTATTATTCTCGAGCGTCGAGCGTCGAGGGCAAGCCGACATCTTGGCCGCCGAGCCACCCTTCCATGAACCCGGCCGATAAACCCGCAACAAAGCGGACCGGCTGATTAACCTAAGTAATATTAATAAAGCCCGGTATTCGGTATTTATGAAATCGTGCGCGGTCGGATTCCGTCATTAATCACAGTCCGCGGTCCGTGGGCGCGGGCGGTCGTTACCGAACAAAGCTCCGGCTCCGAGGAAACCGCTCGGAGTCCATCTTCGGGTAATTAGTCGGTAATTGTCTTCGCGCCCTTTTCATACTTGCTCCGGTTTTGATAAGATCGCCGCGTTTTGTTCCCGAGGCCCCGTGGCGCGGAGGAGACTGACAGCACAATGATGTTGAAATATCGAGTCCGAGTGGGCTTCGACGGACAAAGAAGAGGAATCTCATCGCCGGGAGAAAGGTCGATGGGTTTGTACACCCGATTATTCGTGGCGGCTGAGGAGTATCGCCTATCGCCTATAGTTGTCTCAGAACTACCCAGAACTGCCTGCCACATTCGAATATGAATCCAAGAACAGGTTGTTGTAACAGCGAAACTAATATAGTTGTGACCATTATGCAACTCTGAGGGGTTCCGTAAAAGTTGAATGCCGTTGTATTTTACCAAAAATCAAGAAATTCTCTTAATCACAACCCCGTCTACTGAAGTAGTATTTTCTCCATGTATGAGTGAATATTTTCCAGCATTCATTAACAAAAAACTCGTTACAGTGATGAATCATGACAAAGAATTATCTATCCGGATATGACAAGGTGTTAAAATAATTCCAATTTAATTCGAGTGGTTTTGCAATTTTATTTAGTGATTTAGCAAAACACTAATGAATAATGAGAGTTTGCTGGTGCTAGATTGGATATTAACAGCGGTTTTCACGCCCGACAGTCATCAATCAACCACTCGTTTCCTCGAAAGAAAACTAATTTAACAAATAAAAGGATGACGAATCCAACTTTTATAGAGACGCAGGCCATTTACCCTTTGTGTTTCCTTTGTTGAGAAAAGGATGAAAAATCGTAACCCTAAATCTGATGAACAATATCTGATGTTAATTTAGGGAAAAGTATATCTTTAACGGCCTCATTTCGTAATATTCCGGTCGTAATAACAAAGCCGATAAAACAGAACCCTGCCGTTGCCGTAACGACGTTTCGTTAATGCCCGAAATGATGGAAGAAGTTTGAGATCCTGTTTTGCAGACATTTTCGCCAGTTCCAATAAACCGTTGCCATGGCAATCCGTAATGCCGGTTTGGCAATAAAATTGAAATAAAGCGGGCAGTAAAAAAGAAACATGGCGACCGTTAAAGAGTCATAACAGGCGAAATGAACGAGTAAGATGTTGCCACTTTTTATTTCCCGAAGTTCTCCAAAAGCGCTACACACGATGTAAATACCGCTAAATCCGAGGATGAATTTTCTAATAACGCCACAAAGAGTTCGCAAGAACTTTTATTAACGGCTACCGATAAATGGGCTTTCTTCGGATTTATTAGAGGTCGGATTTGGAAGTAATGTATGTTTCCCGATAGCTTTCTTTATGTGTAATTATTTCTTGCTACATTTGTTTTGTTTTACGGCCACGCGGATCTCCTTTCCGATAATTTTATCGTTCGGAATTTATTACTTAATATGTACGACTAGGCTTATACATATAGAACGATAAACAATAGTTATACTGAATTGAAACTAACTGAACCTTTATAAATGCAGTGGAAACGAATAAAAATAGTTATGTATTATACTTGCTAACCGTTTCCATTTTATTCGTTTTACAAGGCGCGTAACTACCGCGTTTTAAAAGCACGCAGATTATTTCCCCTTAATTACCTCTCGTAAAGTTGATTTACGATGTGTTGATGCAAGATGAAGTAATTTTCTTGTTATAAATCAATCGTGAAAAAACAAGTTTATTTGCATTCCTTCATATTTCGAATAATTTATATTTTTAGATTTGCACATTAAAATGTATTGGTTCGTAAGTTCAGCTAATTATTTTGTATTTTAAAATTAAAAATCTTACGTTTTAAATTTTTTGTATAATATAATTTGTATCTTAAATCCAGACATTAAAATTTGTTTCTTATTAAAAAAAAACAAGTCACAAAACCATTGCTTGTTTTCCTGTTCATAAAAATTACCCTTGCGTTTGTGTAAAATGATTCAGTGACGTCACCGAAACACCTCATAAATTTGAATACGAGTCTCGTTAGAGGGAGAGCGCAGGTCTCGCACCCTAGCTGTGGCCGGGAGCAGGCTCGATCCTAACTGACTGCCAAGATACTTCAACAATCAGTCACCACTGACTTGCCTATTTGAATACCGTTACGGAACTTCTAGTGTGTTTAAATACCACACACGCCTGAGAAGCGTTGGCAGTTAAGGAAAAATAGTAAAATGTAATATTTCAATTATTTACGAGCACAGTGTTTAAACCCCTTCATTGTATCCATTTTTCCAAAACTATTTTGAGAAGTGGTCTTCAGGAATTCTGGAACCGACTGTTTCTCGCTCATTGTCCACCTTAAATTGGACTACTGCCATAGAGATGAAGACACAGATATATCAGGGTATTGTTATAAGTTTAACATATCTGTCTTCGTACTCGATTCGTTACTCCAGTCCCAGCCCGTCGCACCCCCGGACCCCACACGGCCGGCTGGCTCGGGCTCGGGTCTTGTACAATGAAATCATTATACCGCGCCCGGCCGCACCCTAGGCTGATCTGGATTCCGTCATTAATGAGAGTTCGGATTTCCACGGCCGGCGAACACTTGTTTCGCGGAGAAAGTTGTATTGATGGGCCATTGTGGATGCGATACCCCGTCCTCCTGAGGGCTCGCCCATCTGATACGACTCCGATTGTCGGGACCGGTTCCGGGCCGCCACTGTTTTTGCGGAATTTGGAAAATCGAGCATTGCCGGGTTGCGATGTTGATAATGTGGTTTTACCGACGTTTTTGTGAAATACTTGGAACATTTGAGAGCAATTTGGAATAATTAAATGACGCTAAAATCTCCCGTCTAATGTATTTAATTCGAAATGCCCATTCACAAGCGGGTGGAATATTCGAACAAAAACGTTTATTAGCAACGTTAAGGTTTGTTTTTAATATGTAGACATTTTGAGAAACGACTTTCATAATTAAAATGTCTATGAGATGTGTTATTAAGACATTATATTTCAGTGGTTTCTCTTATCTTATGCCTTTTCAGTCATTTATGAAATTCACTTGCTGATAAGATAACAAATGCAGCATTATATTTCAGCTTAGTGCTTGTAAATAAACACGAAATCCATACATATGATGTGGTGTCGTAAATATTTAATTTATTTAAAACATATTTTTATTTGTATACAATCTTAAAATACCCCCGTCACAGCAAACCTGCATACTCAGCGAATTTCCAATGGAGATATAAATGTCTTAATACTACATAAAGCCACTTACCAAGTTTCATAAAAATATATTCACAAACAAGCGATTTATAAAATTTTAATTATTCCCTCATAAGAATAACATTGGGGCTGAGTACGCAGGTTTGCTGTAACAAGGAACACAAAAAAAGGGTTTTATGCTAATATCAATATAACTCAACTAGGTGAAGTCGTATACCGGGTTTTAATCATTTATGTTCATACTTAAGGGAGACAGAGCATTTAATTATTCTCCATAAGAATAACATGGGGCTGAGTACGCAGGTTTCCTGCTACGGGAGTCTTTGACAAAAAATTGTTTTTTGAGCAAATATCAATAGACCACAACGAGATGAAGCCGTATACCAAGTTTCGTCAGTATACTTTCATAAATAAGCGAGATATAACATTTTTCTTTTCCTTCATAAGAATAACATTAGACAACGTTCTGTGTTTAACACTTTCAATATGTCGGTAACCAATTGACGTAGAGGGATGATCAAAATACCAAATTGTGTGTTTTTAAGCTGAATCGAATGGTAAAATCTAAAATTTGACTATTTCAAAAATGATATGTAACAAATTCAAAAAACCCATTTTGGGGGTATAAACCCCCCTAAAATACCCCTTCGGATAGAGGGATCTGGCTGGTTTTCGAACTTTAAGTCATACATGTTGCTTTACATGTTTATACCAAGTTTCATCAAAATCGGATCATTTTTACGAGAGTTATCGTGCTCACGGACACACACACACACACACACACACACACACACACACACACACACACACACACACACACACACACATATATATATATATATATATATATATACAGTTTCGAACGAATGGTGTTTTTGGGGTCTGGGGACCTCAAAACGAAAAGTTATCATGGTTCCGGGCCTAGGTCTTACCATGCCGACTACGGTAATAGCTTCTTCCCTATAGGGGAAATTCGCTAAAATGAGATAGAACTCGGCTTGTACTGTGGAATGAGTCTAGTTATACCATTGCAAAGGCGTGTTAGACGAGTATTTCATATGGGGTATGTACCATTTACAAGTTTAAAGCTTACAAATGTTTTACATCCATCCAAAGGCATCCGTGATTTGCATCCCTGATTATCCAATGAGCACAATGATTCAAAAAGGAGAACAAATGCCGATTCTAAGGTGTAGGTTACGTACTTCCAGCCACTGAGCGGCAGGAGCACAACATGCGGACCTTTTGCCTATTTACAGGTCGAGAATCAAATCTCGTTCGACACCTAGAACCACCGGTCCTCCCAGCCGAGACGGGTCGCATCGCGCTTATATATTGCCACAGCTTCGCTCCCGCACCTGCGAGAACCATACTGTTACACGGTGCTTTTTAATTGCTAAAAATACAAATGTAATACTAAAGTTTATTTTTTAATTTTAAAATTGTTTTGTTTAAGTTAATTAGTTTGAGTATGTTAATTTTTAACAATTACATATCATTTAATAGTGGGGGGTTGTAAATATATTAATGCTATCACGATTGCACAAAATTTATTTACGGATAACAAATCAAATAAATACAATTTATGGTGTTGCTATGATTTTTAATTACCTTAATTTTAAACTTAATTACATTTTGAGAGTAGGTAAGGTGCATTTCGATAGTTTATTTTGATGAATAAAAATAAAAGGCTCTATATAGTTTAAATTTGAACTTTGCAAAGTCAGTGTTGATTAGAAATAGATAATTGGTATGCAAGTGCAAAATGTTTCAGTCTTTTGCAAGTGCGTTTTACGATCGTTGTGTGCACGTGTAATGTTGTATTAACAAGAATTGTAAAAGACTCACAACAAATTTTTTAATTTTTGTATTATAAAAGTTCAAATTTATTCTTTTGCTCTCTTTAAATCGGTTGACAACTTCAAATCGAACTCAATTCAAGGTCACCAACCAATCGCAATTTTCACAAAATTTTAGGGTATGCCTACGCGAATGGATTAAATAAAATACAATTGAAAATTCATAAAACTTTTTTGCAAAAGGTTGAGACAATTTAAATTATGTAAGTGTAATAAAAATTATTTTTCATAAACAAATACAAGTAAAAACTTAATTTACTAAGCATTTTCCCATATAAATTTATACTATTTTCATAACCGATCGACAGTATAACAGTTGTAGTGCGCATGCTCAGCGCCATCGACCGCAGCGCAGCGGGGTGTCGGCGCCGCGAACTAAGACCACTTACTGCTCTTATATTGTTACAGCGCGTCTGGGTCTGATCAGGGCCTCTTATTTATCGGATAATGCTTTTCTCTCTTCGCCCGATAACCGATTGTCGCAAGAAAACAGCACACAACAATTGTTTATGGCCGTGTGATCGGGGATATCTAAGTGGTTATGTTCCGCAGAGAGGGTGGCATACAACGAGCAGTAGCGTGGACTGCACGATATTCTGAGAAACATAAAACAGTACAAATATATAGTTTATGCAAACACTTTTCCTCATGCCAATTCACTATACAATAATTTCTGGAACAATCTGACTTATGTTGTTTAAATTAAATTATTACTAGAAACTACACAAAATAATAAATTATGAAAACTATAACATAAGTTTATATTGGTCAACAAAATCATATTACACTGGAGGCTAAACATCAGAAAAAAAATAAACTTATTTACTGCTGGAAGACAACATACATTTTTATGTAGAAAGAAAAAAATAGAAAGAAATAAGATTAAAAATATACATAGCATGCAAGAAGACAAGAAGACGAATCCACTGTGTGGAAAATCACAGTTTTGTTGTTCATAATTTCCAATAGTTTTAAAGGAATAGATACTGAAACGTAGAAGACCTGTAGCTGGTATAAAATAGAAAATATCTTCCATTACACAAAATAATAGAAATTAAATATATTAAGTTTCATGTACTATAAAGTACATTACAATGATGTAATATTATTATGAACTGCTACATTTGTTGTGAAAAGTAATAATACAAAATACCTAGTCGAAACGACATTCAAAATTACCCCTTCAGATTTCACTTCACACTCTAACTCATTAAAATCTAGCATTCCTCTGCCGCAGCAGAGGAGACACAAAAGACGGAATAGCGGACTATTAATCATCGGTAGTATTTAATACGGCGATTGTCCGGGGCCGTCGACCTCTAATGATCACCTCTAAACAGACAATCAAAACTCCATTAGGTATTAATTAGGTAAAAAGTAATAAACCCGGGGCTATTGTCTCCTTTTATGTATCGGTGAGGACTAAATTGCCACGGTGCCATCCTTTACCAGCCGCCACTCTGTGGTTAGCGTTTATTTCGTGCGTTGCATTGTTGGGCACATGTCTTCGGATGCGCGCAACGAGCGACGACTTCACCCTGGTTCGTTGCGGGCAAACCTTTTATTGTTCGTGACGCGTCTACCATTTTAAGTTGGAAAACTGATTAGAGTATGAAACAAGACTAGAAATAAAAATCGAAACAAAATGCCTTAATTCATGAGCGCTTCTCAAAACTATTTTGCAGAATAACTGAAATCAAAATATTAAAGCTAAATTAAATCCAAAAATGTACCTTCGATTGTTTTTATTTATTTTTTATTATTTATTATAACTTTTGCATTATTATTTTTTTATTTGCCACGTATCACATTTTGCGTTTATGTCTACTTTTCCCATAAGTCCAGTGTTAACTTCAATCTAAAGAGCAAAGAATTACCTAGAGAGCATAATGTTTATATCATAAATAATAAAGTTTCAATAAAATTCCGAAATATTCGGTATTTGCTATTTGGGTTATGGATATGCTATTAGTAGTATCCAAATTTCCTCTAAATGAAATCTTCGTAAAATGAGCAGTAAAACAAGGATTTCGGAGTCTCAGAGAGAGAGATATGTAAAAAAATAAGTAATATGTAAAAAAAATGTATAATATGTAAAAATATTATAATGTTTTACATAATATCGGGTTTTACTATACAATTTGTTTATGGAGTGCCTTCTAATTATAGGGATAGTTCTGGTTCCAAAATTTTATCAGCTTTGAATACTTATATGGTGTTGAAAAAGTCTGTTGCTGGCACGCAATATTGATCCATGTTTCTAAGCTTGGCCGACGCTAAAGGAAAGGCTTTCTCTGTGAAGGGTGGAGGTCGAGAGCAGAGGGTTTAGGGTAAAGGGTTAAAGGGTTGATAGAGCGGCCCAAAGCTACAAGACGGGGGGGGTCCAGGGAGGAAACGCCTCAAAGCGGGGATGTACAGACCCATAGTTGAAGTCATTATGTAGACCTACAGAGGCCATTAATGTTTCATATGCACATATCTGCCTCTCGCACCGCCCCTGGCGACACACGGCGACGTGGAATGTTGATACTGTGCTCCACGTTTCTGTCATACATAGTTCCTGTCAGCCTAGTGTAGGCGGAAGTAATACATAGTACATACTAGAGACCAGCTTGTAAGGAAGTTCATCGATAACTAAGTATTCATAGATTCTATGACTGTTATATAACATTAAATATTACATTATTCCATTTAATTATTTTATTAATTTATGTATTGATCTTGCTTATACTCTAGTTAAAACAAATATCGTCGTTATTTGTTTATATAGCTTATACCGAGTTAATTTTATATTAAAATACGACAGATTTTACCGATGAAGTTGTCACCACGTTGATTTTAAAAACACTTTACATTGTATTTACATGTTGAATTGTAGATTACTGAATAAAGTTAAAACATATATCTGACAACCAACCAGTATAATTTTTATGGCTCGCTTTTTACACGATAAATTACATTTATTCTTTCAACAGATTACAAACCACTCCAGCCTTCTTATCGTACACTCCGGCAGCTCTATGTCTCCAAACAGTCAATGTCGTATATTTTTACTATCAAAGTTTTATTTTTCCTCCATGGTCACAATTATGAGAAACATTCGCAATAAGACTTAGGTTCGTGTTGCAAAATAAATAACTCAGAGTGCTAAACCCTGTGTAGAGAATAAAAACACAGAACTGCCAAAAACCAGAAGAGCCCGACAAAAACGCGCGAACGCCAGCGCCTCTGTCCCGCCGCGCCGACGATAATTACTCACTATGAAATTAATTGTGTGTATTCCTATTTGCGTCGAAGCCAGCTGTTAATAATAAGAACACACACCGCGACCCGCACACTCACACACACCGCCGAAGTGCACGCGCTATTTGAGACAACTGGGAAACAATTATTCGAGAAACAAGAGAGATGGCCGAACGGAAGGTGGACAGACAATATGAAGCTATTTTAACAATTCACCGGCACACTGGGCTCCGGGCCAGCGGCTGCACAATAACCAATTTACGAGGAGAAATGCCGAGAAACGAATTAATTCGACTTGGACATTTTTTAGTCGTATTTCGGGCAAAGGCACGACTAAGACAGGTGAGTTTCCCGGAGTTGGCGCGGGGGTAGGACCGCTCTAGCAGGGTAGTCTATGGACCCGGAGTGAAAACCTGGCTGGGTAAGAAGACTCCAACAAACAATAGTTAGTTGGCAAAACTGGAAACTCTAAGAACTGTTAGAATACGGCCGGTTGAAAGACCATGGTGTGTTTGTATACTGGATGTACAACGAAACGAGATGCTTGTTGTCTAGCTTAAAGTTGTTGCTCGTCCAAAACAACTTGACTCGTGGCCGTGAAGTAAGAAACTGAAAGTAAGTTAAAAAACAAAAACATCATCTTCAAAAAGAGGTAAATGTATCTAGGTATACGTATTTCTGATTTCCCTCAATCCCTTTGTAAAAACGTCCATAAATTAAATAGAACGACTTAAACTCTTCTCGCAAATTCTTCCGAAAGTTCACTGAACATTCGTCCCTGCCTACCAACAATGTGAAAGTGTAGTCTTCGGTGTTCGTGCAACTCCCACACTATTGCGAATACGACGATCATTCGGAGTTCAGCTGAATATCCGGGCGTATTCTCCGACAGTCTGGATCAGACTTGCAGTGTTGTTCGACCACTATTTGAAAATTACCCTCGACCACCGGCAAAATTACCCTTTTTCGTCGTAAATTACCCTCGAAACATTTTTTGTCCGGTAAGTGCATATTGTATTTTTGAAAAATATACTTTAAATCAGAAAGTAAAATTAAAATGTATGTACGCACATTAAATTACTTTGACATAACGTTGACATATAAAAAATAGAAATATTAAGACTTACATTGAGATTTATATTATCTAACTTACAATAGTCCTAACCATGCAATTATTTTGTTTCGCTTTTTAACGCTAATGAAATGTTTTATGTTTCGATAGAAAACGGTTCAAACACCGATCTTGTTACTATCTAACGTCAACCCTTTGTAGCTGAATGACAAATGACAAGACAACTGGGTCCAGTATCGAACCTGTAACAAATGTTCAGACTTTGGTAGGATTATCTGGCGAATTTCAGAGCACGATAATAACCAGGAAACCACTACGTTACCCAGTCTATTTGTAATTTTGTCAGGCTGTAGCATAGATTAAGAATACCACAAGGAGTATGTTTAATTTACTCTAAGGAGTGGCTATAGCTATAGAACAGAACAATTTGTTTCTAGGTCCAATGTGTGTAGGCCTCCTGTTGCTATATTAATTAAATACTTAATAATATAAAAATAAGTCTTAAAGTAAAAGTGGCAACAAAACTATATAACATGCAATTAAAATGTAATAAAATCTTGAATTAAATTACCCTTTTTTACCCTCAAAAGTAAATTACCCTAGAAAATACCCTCGTCAGGTAAAATTACCCCATAAAAGGGTAATTACCCTCGAATTCCCAACGCTGTAAGACTTTACCCACTTACCCACGGATAATATTCAGTATAAGTTAACGACGAGGGGAGAGTGATTATAGGTATCCAGGCTCATTTCTGGATACCACCATAGACAAATAAACCAGGTCCTGGTTTATTTTTCTATGATACCACTCTTCAGATGATAAAAATCCTTTTACCTTCGGTACCCAATACAGTATTTCCCATAGCCATTCAATCCCCATATACAATATCAGACACCGATCCTCCATGCAGTCGCGTGTACTAAGTAGACGCAACGGTACAGTCACTGAATACCTCGTTTTGTAAAACCGATCTTGCGTTGATGTTTTTGCGAGACTGCGCCTCCCTTCATATCAGATAACTTGCATATTAAGTCTCTATAACTTTGTAAAAACATTGGCGAGTCAAATCTGCAGCGTTCTAGAAAGTGTCCAAGGGCGTGTGAGTGGTTGGCGGGCCGCCAAAATATTGGGAATACAATTACAATAGGGAAATCCTTCTTCTTAATGCCCTGGATTTCCTTGGTGTTCGTTTGTGATTTGATAATTCACAGAACGCACGAATGTTACTGTCATTCTATGCTGGTTCGTGATGGCATGCGATAGAATGGAAATATTTATTGCTCGGTTATTCATTTAACCTCAACCATTTTTAATAATTTATTATTAGTAGGCTCCAGTCACATACAATTTCGCTAACCTTAAATTCCATATGTCTCATTTTAAATATCCACATTATGCAGCGTTTTCAGTGAGCATACCTTAGATATCACAAATACTAATCGTCCAATAAATCCAAGACATTCAATAGTTGTGATTTTTGTTAGAAGTTAATTTCTCGTAGTGTAAAAGGTCTGCTGATATTTTTTCGCTCTACAAAATTATCCATAACTCATTAATTTCGGATAATCCTACGAGAGAGACGGGATTTGCAAGTTAACATCGGTCTTGTAGTAGAGTCAGTATGTGACTGGCTGCACCCCCCTTCCCATCTTACTAACATGCAGTAAAACTATTAATAATCTGAACTCTGTAAAATATTTTATTATAATTGTTTATAAACGATGTATAATTATAATTACACAAAGATAAATGCTCTGCCGCGTTTCTGGTCCAATCAAAGACCAAATCAGTAACAACACTTTATTTAAAGCTCCGTGATTGAATTTTTAATTGCATTTTCGAACTCCAAACTCACATCAAAATACCCGGAAGCCCCGATACGAGTGAGGAGCGGGAGCAAACGAAATAAAATAATTTAATATTGAACTGAATTGATGGGAGTTATTTGATTATTGAAATTAACTTGCATATTTTACTTAGTATATTACTAAATTAAACAGAAAATTAAAGTAAATCTAAATTATGGTTTCCAAGTGGTAATTATTCTGCAACACTGCGAATTTATTTTAAAATATTAATATACATTTTCTGGCAACAATTTCCTCATGATAATTTATTGATTCACAGTTCCCCTATGATAAAAATACAATCAGTAAAAATAGGAATTAGTTTGCAATTTGTTAACGTTTGCCCGTTACATCACATGAATATATATGTAGTCGCTGGTAGGGGCAAATATTAGCAATAAACCTCTCTTTAACCATAAAATACATCAGACTCTGAATTGAACGATTATAAATATTGTTTCTCTAAAACTACAACTTTTCTAAATTTAAAGCAACAATTCTTCAAACATCAACTGAGGATTTATAAGCATACTAGCTGGTACCCGGCACGACTTTGTTCGCGTGATATTTCTTAGTTGCCATTCATTCCTGCTTCATTTTTCGTTGGTTATAATGAAAATACAGTTAATCATTACTCCATCAGGTTAACATTGAACTCCAAACATAAACGTTTTGAATGCCAGTACAGTGGAATCTCAAGACTCAATTTCTGAAAGAGCCTTTCTTTTATATTTTTTCAATTAATTATACGCCCTTTCCATTATATCGCCTTTTCATCACGTTGCTCATGCTAGGCGACATTCACGGGGGTCGCTGCCACGGTGGCCCGGGTGGCCAACACGGCCGCGATTTGTCGCGATGCGCCGGAAACCGCCCGGTGATAAGCGACAAACGCGCCGTTTTGGGCCAAAGAAGGCTGACTACGTGCCGCACCTTGCAAATACAGATATCGAGAAAGCCCGCGATACGTTTGCTTCTCGGCCGCGTCGCCCAGATAGCAACGCGCGTGACTTCCGCGCCGGATACGACGAGCGTGCGTGCGAGTGACGTCAGCACGCGTGCCGAGACTGGCCAATCGCGAGTCGGGGCCAATCACGAGTGCTGAATGTCGGGGAAATTCGGACACGAAAGGTGTTGGTGGCGGGGTGGGCGGTCGGGGGCGTGGTGCATTCGTTAAAGCCAATATTAAAATGTTAAAAAGTTAACAACAAATGTAATCCTGTAAATAATGTTCTTTCTCTCGAGGGATTCACTCCTCCTAATCGTATACAATTTTCTTTTAATTAAGTACAATTGAAAATACCAGACTAGGGTTCCAGTTCTCCATACTTCGTAGACAGAATGCAATTCAGTACAAACTTAAAATGTAAACACTTTGACAATCTGTAGTTAGAAATATTTTATATCAAAAGTTAACTAAAGTGAAATGCCTTGACGTCTGAGGTAAAATTTGCTTTCGGAACATCCAGAGGAAAATTCCTTTAATTTTAACCCCAATCATTAATATCGATCATGAAATAAGGACTTAGCTGACCACCCAACCAATTTCTTAAGGAATGAAGAAGTAAGATTCTTGTGCCAGATGTTTCTCTATTAAAATTCGCTTTTGGAAATTGAGTAAAACATTCATAAAATAATATAAAAAATACAAATGTATACTTATAAGAAATTCTGATATAGCCAGATTTCACCACAGTGAATATTGATTGTAATGAATTTCAGGGAAGCGTATAAATTTGGGTGAAAAACATGTTAAAATCCATGAAATTTCTGTACAACAATTTTAGCTAATACCCCGGAGCAGCAAACCTGCGTACTCAGCGAATTTCCAATGCATATATATGTATCTTAATACCACATAAAGCCACATACCAAGTTTCATCAATATACATTCATAAATAAACGATTTATGACATTTTAATTATTCTCCTTAAGAATAACATGGCGGCTGAGTATGCAGGTTTGCTGAAGGAAGGAATACAAAAAATGGGTTTTATACAAATATCAATATAACTCATTTAGGTAAAGCCACATACCAAATTTCATTAATTTATTTTCATAATTAAGGGAGATAACACGTTACTTATTCTCCATAAGAATAACATGGGGCTGAGTACGTAGGTTTGCTGCTACGGGAGCCTTTGGAAAAAAAATTTTTTTTGAGCAAATATCAATGGTCCACAACCAGATGAAGCCGTATACCAAGTTTCGTCAGTATACGTTCATAAATAAGGGAGATATAAAATTGTTCTTTTCCTCCATAAGAATAACATTAGACAACGTACTGTGTTTAGCACTTACAATATCTTGGTAACCAATTGACGTAGAGAAATTATCAAAATACCAAATTGTGTGTTTTTTAAGCTGAATCCAATGGTAAAAACTAAAATTTGACTATTTCCAAAATTATATGTAAAAAATTCAAAAACCCATTTTTGGGGTACAAAACCCCCCCCAAAATACCCCTTCGAATAGAGCGATCTGGCCGGTTTCCGAACTTAAAGTCATAAATGTTGCTTTACACGTTTATACCAAATTTCATCAAAATCGGATAATTTTTACGAGAGTTATCGTGCTCACGGACACACACACACACACACACACACATATATACATATATACATATATACATATATATATACATATATATACAGTTTCGAACGAATGGTGTTTTTGGGGTCTGGGGACCTCAAAACAAAAAGTTGTCATGGTCCCGTCTTACCATGCCGACTACGGTAATAGCTTCTTCCCTATAGGGGAAATTCGCTAATAAAAAAAATAATTGATTAGTTTGAACATTCAGAAGCTTTAAACATTCTCGTAGTTTTCCTGTTTGAGTAAAGCGGATACGAGTTATGAGCGAGTGTAATGGGAGCGTTCGACGTGTGAACTAGACTACAAAGACTCTTGTGTGCCGGACTAGACAGTGTCACAAGTTATGATGGTGGGGACAGCCCGCGCCGCGCGCCGTGTCTACTGGACCACCGCTCTTGTGTTATCTCCCTTTCATTCCTTCTATCGTTCTTATCTTGTTTCTGAACATGATAAATATTTTGACACATCGTAATTACAGAAACACTGAAATTACAGTGAGTTTTAAATTAACATTCCTACTTTTTCCCACACGAAGTATTAACACTAACAATAACAAGAACCTATCTTTGACTTCAAATATAATCCACTGACTCGCTGATAAATTTGCGGCGGCGTCGTGTTGTGCTAACGTATATGTACAGTTTAATCAATGCTCGCATCAGAGTGGTGGTTGACTCCTTTTGGGTCGTCGGAATAAGGAGTCGCAGACTACTGGAGAAACGTATTCCACACTCCAAGAAACTTTGAATGAATATTACCTTCTATTCCATTCCACGAACAAAACTAGGGGATCCAGTTTACCGTAGTACACATGTAGAATACAGCCTAATGTGCATCTGCCACATTTTCTTTACCGGTAACATAGCATATGATCAAATGTAAATAAAACATCTAGGCAATTAGAAGGAAACTTTTAATTAAAATATAAAAAACTTCTTCTAAATGTTTTAACTGCAGCAATTATATCACAGCATAAACTTTCAGAAAGTAAAACATGTTTTGCTAATTTTTAATTAATTAAATTGTAATGAAACTTTTGCAAACAAATTCTTAAGTTGGGTCCAAAACAGCATAATTTAAATCAACACTTTTCCTCTCATAATTATTTTTGACTCATTCCTCTAAGTTACGCGTTACAATACTCCCTTTAAAGATTGAGAAAGCGTAAGTTTACCAACTATCTACGCAGCAAGCTAACTTTAATCACCACGCTCTTTTGGTGCCCTACAATAACCTCCCTCATTATAGCGGCTAACGAATTATTACGTAAATAAAACGTAAGATTTCACATAGAAAGCGTTGTCGAAGCTTCGCGCCGCGGGCCCTGAAGGATAGGAACCCGCAACAATACGGGCAACAATGGGTTTGGCAACAGGTTTGGTAAGCCTCTGCGATTGGCCGACGCCGCCTCTATTCGCCTCTGATTGGTGGCCGTAATTAAACTAAAACTGTCTTTCACAGTGAGATAGAGTGAGATAGAACGTGTGGCGCCGTGGACAAAGGAATCAATCCTGGGATAGACGCCGCTGACGCCACCGCCGCGACGAGGCGAGAGCGACCGCGGCTGAGGTGTGAGGAGGCCAGGGGACGGCTAGAGAATAGTGCAGCGTGTTGGGCGGACTGAGTAGTATAAACAATAAGTTGGCCATGACAATGGAAGCACGATATATTTGAAAGTTGGGGAAGTTTAAATTGCGAACATATTTGAGCTATGGAAGAAAGAAGCCTGACGAACTGGATCTAAAGAAATATTACAAAATCGCGTATTGTAAATCGTATATGATCAGTTTTGAACTTTATTGATAATATCCCAGGAGTAAATGTGATATGATTTCAATAAATCTAAATATATAAAAGAGGAAGTATGTATGTATATATATATATATATGTATGTAGCCTATGGACTCCGAAACCACTCGACAGATTGTAATGAAACTTTCAGGCATTATTAAGCATTATTCAAGGATGGTTTGTGTGAAGTTTGGTGAAAATCTGTCCAAAGGGCTCCGTCCCAGAGGGCATACAAGGGTGCAGTGTCAGGTTTTAGAAATTTAGTGTTTACAAAATTAACAGCTGTAATTAGTAAACAACTTAATTTGGGCGCAGCAACGCGCGCCGGGAAACTGCTAGTGTATATATAAACTTAAAATATTTACCAGCATTTTGTCAATGTTTGAATTTATAGACGGTTGCACCCCGTACAAAAAAAGCTCCAATCGGTATATTTTTTACCGATATTTATTCCTATCACTTTCTATTGAATTAGAAAATCGCTATTTAAAAAAATTAGCCAATAAAAAAGTGAGAAATAACACTCGTTACGTATTCACCCTGGTTTCTCATGCGACAAATAGGTTTAACTCCCAGCCCCCTGTAGCGCCCCAATAAGGAATTCAAATCTAGGGAAACAAATTAGGCTGAATAGCAAATAGGGGCAAACGGCCACGTGGGCACAAATTGTGACAGTGACCCAAAAATGACCCCACTCGAGAGCGCGCCCCGGCTTTGTAGCGAGATATATGCACCACTTGTTGCCCAAAAAGTGGGAAGAAGCGCCCCGCCGGCGCCGCACCCCTCATAATACGCCCATTATTCAGTCCTCCAAGCAGCGCACAATAGGCTCGCTATCTAACGAATATTATTTTATTGCCCGTCTTTTGTGCTTTTTTGCTACAGGTAAAAATGTAGAGTACGAAACGCGACAGGCACCGTTTTCGCACGTCTTTAGGACGCTTTTTTCCCATTATTTATTTGGTTTTCATCACCCTATCTTCTAAAAGTTCTTTTAACGTTTTTATTCGCTTTTTGTTCTATTCGTAAAGAGGTGTGGAGAGGCGATGGGAACGAAATGCGTACAATGACGTGTACGTTCTTCATATTCGCCTGGGAATTTTCCAATACAATTAATCTTCGTTTTTGGAAGATTATACGTTGTTGACTATCTTTTAAATTTCTATCCATACACTTAAAAAAAAACGTTAATTGTTGTACGCTCCTTCTTACCCTCTAACTCTGTAACTCTATTAGACATAAAACAGAAAATTATTTTTCTCTTATGTACTGTACTTCGTAAAATATCAGCCATTGGTGCGCCGTCCCATTTGCTTTCTATAATCCAGTCTGAGCTATGTTATGTAATTGGGTAAATACATTCACCCGTAATTATTAATGCCTTAGAAAGTTCATTGTACTGCACATATAATGTGACATGTGGATTTAGTTTAAAACTGATTTTTAACATTGACGTCGGTGATCTTTGATTTTGCTCAGTCAAAAATGTGATCTCCTACTAATTTAATTGGTTATTTGGAACATCCCTGCAACCAAAGATAGATTGTGCACATTATTGTTCCCAAATTATAGTAACTATAAAGTTGTATTTATTCATTTTCAATAGGAGGTTCTTAACGACTATAAGTTTATCATATTGCTTATAAGTAAATTAATCTGTAAGACATATATGCATACTTTATCTGTTTTTGTTGTTGTTGTTTTTACTTTCTCCCCCTATACATAGTATATGGAGAAAGTATTGTTTTCGTAAAAAATTTCGAATTTGAGTTGTTAGTGGAAATATTCGTTTTGGTGCTCCCTGAATCCAAAAAAGTGGTTTTTACGTGATGTCTGTCTGTGTGTGTGTGTGTGTGTGTGTGTCCGTTTGTGTGTCTGTGTGGATGTGTACAGAGCTAGAGCCCTAACCAATGGGCCGATTTTTATGAAATTTGGTATGTAGGTACTAATCCACGATATCTCCAGGTGTTTTTTCATTTTTTTCATTTTTGATTTTTAAGGGTAATTATCCCCCAAAAACCACCAAAAAACATGAAAAATCCAAATTTCTCAAAAACGGCTCTAACGATTTTGATTAAACTTTAGTCGTTTGAAGAACTTTAGTCCTCCAACAAAATGACACCACCCGCATTTCTGTAAAAATTCGGGTTCAGAAATTACAGGACTTAAAACATCAAAAATTCAGTTTTTTGGATTTTTCATAAAAATACATAAATATAAAAAATATTACTATTCACCACTAAAAAGAGCTCAAAAAACTAAATAATTTAGTATTTTGAATTACTATTCTACGATTGCTGGTTTCGGAGAAAATTGAAATTTTTATTTTGTAGTAAATGCAGTACGTTGTCCAATGTTATTCTTAAGGGGAATACAAAAATTATTATTTCTCTCTTATTTACTGATAAATTTCATTCAAACTTGATATGCTTGTCAATTTAGCATTGGCCAACAGAGGTAATTCGAAATATTTTGCCCCTTAATAACCCTGGGGGGGGAATAGGGGGCATTTCCCCTCTTAAAACCACGAGTGTAGCAATGGATTCTGTAGGGCCTCCAAAGCAGGGATTTGGTTGGTTGTTTTTTAAAACAACTTGTTTACAAGATTTTCTGTGCATTTGACCGTGCTTTGTATTCTATATTTAGTAAATAAAAAGTAATTTATTCGTTATTAAAGTTGGGCTAAAAGGGAGAAAGTATGTGTCAGTTTCCTGATACCCTTTATTTTTACTAACGTGTTTACATATAGCGAAACTAAATTAAAACTAAAACTCTATTGTAAAAAACAAGTTCGCACGCAGGATAGAGATGTAAAAAGAGCGAATTTCCATTTTTTTGTTTCAACCCAAAATACTAAATAAGGTGTTACCATACATTTGAAAAATCTTTGTTCGAAAACTCATAATTTTGATTAAAATTATCCAAATACACGGATTTACGGTTTTCCGATCGATTTCCGAAAGAACTTTTCTAACCGTTAGTACCAAATTTTTAAATAATCAGAAACAAATTTGGCCACTATAAATGCAAGCACAGATATAAATACAACATTTTTAGCAACCCCCATAACGTGTTGAGGAGGTCACGTTAGGTTCTTCTATCGTAGTCCTGATGGGATTACGTCCCGCCGTGCGTGCCATGGTAATAAGAGGACGCTATTCCATTACGAATTCGCTAATACGTAAAACAAATAAAACACTCCTGTTGTACTTAACATCTCTTGTTATAAAGCAATACTACGATCGATATTTGAAATTTCGACTTTACACCCTGTATGGTCTCCCCCCACGAATCTTTTCCAAACAATTCCTCAAGCCAATCATTCCAGGTCTTCTGGTCCATCGTATTTTCGTCGCCCCCGCCCCACAGTCCGGGCTCGGATCTAGTCTGGTTCTTTTCGGCAAGATATTTTCACTTTGCAATTGTTCAATATCAAAGAAGAAGTAGACAAGGGTCCCGGAATAGCCGGAGATTAATGCCCCGACGCCTGCCCAGCGCTGGTGCTCCATTAGAATTTCTGTCGTTTCAGTTGTGTGCCGGTGTGAGTAATAGTCCACCGTCAGCTCTGCTTTGCCGCTTCTGCCCCAGACAAACTCTTCGCTTTTTGTATTTTAAGTGGTTCCCATGTTTTACACTCGGTTACTGTTGTGGTGTCGGCTTTTGATGTTGTAATTTCATTGGGTAGTTGTATTTTGGCTGTATAGCTTATTTCTTATGGAAAACACGTTTCAGTGGTTTGGAAATCTGTAGTAATTTACCGTGCTCATATGACTGAAGTCGTCTGACGTTTTGAAACGTCCACAACGTTGCTCGGTTTCGACGGTTAGGACGTTTCCTAGCTTTCTATTTTTGAGTCATCATAAAACTAGGTGTACGTCAGGTCGTCTTTCGTTTTGAAACGTCAACAACTTTGCTCGGTTTCGATGGTTAGGACGTTTCCTAGCTTTCTATTTTTGAGTCATCATAAAACTAGGTGTACGTCAGGTCGTCTTTCGTTTTGAAACGTCAACAACTTTGCTCGGTTTCGATGGTTAGGACGTTTCCTAGCTTTCTATTTTTGAGTCATCATAAAACTAGGTGTACGTCAGGCCGTCTTTCGTTTTGAAACGTCAACAACGTTGCTCGGTTTCGACGGTTAGGACGTTTCATAGCTTTCTATTTTTGAGTCATCATAAAACTGGGTGCACGTCATTACAATGAATTACAATGAATTACAATGAACGTAACCGAGCAGAGTTGTTCCAATTTGTCTTACTATTGCATCTCAAGAGGTCGTGCTCTCATTGTAAAACTGTATTTTATTGTGTAGTCAGCTGTTTTAAAGTGTAATTGAATTAAAATTTCCATGTTAAATGGGAAAAACGAATTTTTAGGGTGGCCTGTACTCCACAAAATGGGAGTATCGAAAAATGAAAACCACTTTGCACAGCTTCGGTTAGAGGCCATTTATTTGATTACCGGAGAGTCAGTTGTCAAAATCGGTTCAGAAACAACGGAGGAGTTCTGTTCGCAGAAATGGACTCAGCGTTACAGATACAGATACATTTGAACTATTGCAGTATGTCAGTAATCTAAGAACTATCGTAACACAGCCACTCCATTCCACCATACAGATTGTTCAGTAAAACAAATTAATGATAAGCTATACAAGTAAATCAGTTTTTCTTATCAGACTTTTTTGTTCTTTAAATTAAAAAAATATAACTATTCCAAAACAGTTGCTTTACAATTATATCTCTAGCTTTAACATCCTTCAACTCGGCGAAGTAGGTAAATACTGATACACAAAGAAAAACAGTTAAAACCGTTTGACCCGGAGCGCGTAGTTTTAACCCCTGGGAAACAGCGTAATCCTTTATCACGGCTTATCTGCTCCCCTCGTGGCAGCGATCACCCGTGAAAACGCGACAATGCGATGATCTCATTTGGACCAGTTTAACCTCGGTTTCACCCCAAAAATCGTTTGTCCTATTTACGTAAAAACCGCACCCCTCGTTCCCAGACTAACCCTTGAGCATCGAGTACTCCGATCTCGCAGTCGGTGCAGGCGACCCCGGGCTCCGGTTTTTTGGAAATTCCTCGACGCAGGGGTCGGGATCCTCCTTTCATGCCGGGGACATTATTTGCGGCGAAAATCGCAGAGCGGTGTGAACGGCTGCGACCCCTCGGTGAGTTTTTTGCGATATTTTGGAAACACACATTTTAACCCCGGCTCAATTTGATATCCCTATTTCCAGTTGAAAAAAGACAGGTTAAAAGCCATATAAATGGTCTTTGTTGGGTGTTTTTTGGCGAGTTTTTGCGCAATCGCGGAAACCCGAGCTGCCGAGCGGCCCACAGACAACAGACAACAGGTCCCGTCGTTAATCATCGGCGCGGTGGCGACGTCTTCATCACCCTTCATGGGCCTTGAGAACAATCCTTCTTATTTCAAACATTTTTAAACTGTAACTCAATATAGATTTTTTACATACTATAATATCGTATGTACCAGTTTTAAAGGTACTTTTTTATTATTTTTTATGTCGATTTAACTCTCTAAATCCTTTCTATTTTCAATAACAAGTTTACTATTCTTTACCACAACATTATTTAAAATTGCGTGTCATCCTTTTAGCATTACTCAAACTGGATACCGTGATTTTCAAATATTTAATTTTTCTTAAATTTCATCGCGTTTTCTAAACATTTAGTTATATTAGACCTACTATTGAAAGTAGTATTAATTTATTTGTTTGACAAAACCGTAGAGGATAAATTATTTTAGTTAAATAAATTATTAATACTACAGTTTAAAGCTTTTATCACACTTTTCTTGTTCATGTGTCACTCCCACCTTAGAATCGAATAAACCGAGACTGTTGATGCTCAAGTCAATAATTTACGTAGGTTTGAACTGATACCTTCAAGATTCACAGGATGCCTTTCGAGAAACCCATGTAAGATAGCTCTATCATCGAATGCGACTGACCCGTTATGACCCTCGGAATCGCTGCAACTGCAACGGCCACTTCATCAGCCACATCCTGCCCTATAAATCAACAATGTAGATCCTCCGAACCCACCATTACCGACATTACTACAAACAGGCTGCCATTACAGAGCAGCGATCGAAGACAGTCGGACATGGCTTCCTGTGTTCTTGGGCGTTTATTCCATCACTGTCCCATCACCCTCTCTCTCACTCTCATCACTCTCTCGTTCTGACAAAGACGGAAACGCTGGGTCGTACGAGTCGGTGTCAATTTTAATCAGGCCCTTCATGTTTGTCATTTCGGATTGAGGGGTTGAGTCCATGTGACTGCATTTCCTTATTAAAGCCCCTCTTTATTCAATTGAGAAATATCATTTGGTGTTCGGTTTGGAAGCAAGTTTTTGATTTGACGAATTGAAGTCTCCTCTTTAGGACCAACGGTTGACTAATCGGTATTTTCCAAATAATTATTTTCAATTACTTGATTTTTTACTTTACTGTATTTCCAATCATAGTTTCCGGCGAATAATGATTTACTTTTTATGTAAATAAAACTAATCACAAACAAACATAACGATGCACATGGGCGTTGGTGTAACTCTCGAAAATAAAATTTAATAACAGGTTATTTTATTGTGAAAGTCAAAATTACACACGACAAAATTACTACAGTATTTGGATAAAGCGCGGTATAAAAGTTGATTGAGGTTATGATTACACTCTGACAGTAACTTAACATATGATCGTGTTCGCCGATCATAAATCACGCAGTGTTGCCAACCGACAGTGTTGCCGCCCACCCACTGCTGCCACTGCTCCCAACCTAACAATCGGCCACTTCATTACAAACATGTTCGTGTTCGTATACTTACATTTCGCCATTTGCCGTTCGCGGTTCCGCCGCGTATGTTGCTTTCCCGAATTTCTGGGAAATCGCGTTTCTTAGACCGTGAAGCAATGAGAGCAATGGCACACCGCAATTATTCTAATTAGTGAACAACTAGGCCAACAGAAAAGGCCGTTATTTTTGTACAATTAATGTTGCCGCAATTGAGGAAACAGTGGAACACAAGACGGCGTGAAATGCGTTTATAATTGGAAGCGGAAAACTAAGCGTGGAATTTGGGAAAAATAATCGTTTTCATAATTTAATTTTAGAACATTAGAGATGCTTAATGTGTAGTAGGCGTACAACAATAGACAATAGTTATGGACAGTGTAAAACAGTAATTACATGGAGGATTTTACAACTATCCAAATAATAAAGCTTAGTTTAATTGTGTGCTAACTTTTAATACTTTATTATAGTGTATTGGATAATATAAATGACATGCTACACTTGATTTGTACCAGTTACTTACCAAGGCTCGATTAATGACAGAACATTACAAAAGTTCACCAGAATTAACATGTTATGACTCACAAAGCCTGCAACAATGAAAGAACGTAATAAAGTTTTACTAGCTTCACTATGAAATATTCATAATATGTTACTCGTAGAAACTCAAAATCAGTAGTCTGCTCCCATTTAAAACTTTTAGCAATTATGTGTATAACTTATACCGATCGGTTCGGCCACTTTTTGCATAGAACCTAAAGCTCTTGTAAAACAAACACTTTACAAGAGGTTAATATATTGCATATTTGTTTGTTAACCACGGAAGCTTTTATCCTCTGCATGTTAAGAGGGGGTTCCAGTCATGTAACATTTCGCGTTTATACTTTCTTCCCTCAATAGGCTAATGTCAACTAGTCTCTCCCCAACGTATTATACGAAATCATTTGTTTATGGTGCCATTTTAATGAGCAAAACAATACCTAGCCATTTTAGTGAGCGAATATTAATATTGGAAGTATAATCTACAAAAATGAAAATAAATAAATAGTAAGTAAAATTCAAAAATATTCAAGATTTATAATTTTTGTTATAAATTAACCATTTATGACGTCAGATTTCTGCTCACTGAAATCCTAGGTATATATTTTGTTGTTTTAAATGACCGTTAAATCAACAATTTCGAATCATCTTGAGAAGGGGGGATTTTAAGGTGAACATTGGTCTTATGGGAGCAGCAGATGTCTGGAGCCCCTGTTAAGCAACACCACTAGTTTTACCACCCAGCTCTTTACTAATTTATTTCCCGTACATCGTACATACAACCGTAAGTGAAAACAAATTGAACGAGTTCGCTAATGACTGCTGCAACAGTTTAGCCTGACAGATGCCTCGGGAAGATAGATTTTCAAGTAATTGAGTACGGTAAGTGTAAAGTTGACTTTGCAACAAGTCATGAGTATTGCAACGCTTGGCCACCGAACGCCGCGCTTTTGCCAAATCTGTCAATCAAAATGTCAGCAAACGTCGTCCAATCAGCTGCCAGCCATTCCGACAATTACGTCCTCTGTCCAATCCCGCCTCAATGCGAGACTGGGATGAACGTGTGTTTTTCACAAAACGATTATAAACTCCATGATGAACCCTAATTGAACGATACAGATTTTTAAGCGGAAAATTATAGAGTCAAAATAAATTAGTTTGAAATATATGTCGTATTTGTACGATAATTTCAGTAGTACAATATCAACATTAATTGTTAGTAGTAGAGTATTTTTAGATCTCATGTGTCTGGGCAGTAATGTAAAATACTGACCAAAATGAAATAAACTATTTTAAATAAATTCTTTAACAATTTCCCTTATTATTACAAGTGAATCATTGCTTATTTTTATTTACCGGCTGTAAATAACGTTACTGCTCGAGTTTCACCAGTAGGAGATTTTGCATAGTTTAGTTTCAGTGTCGTTTTCTCGATTCAAAGGAGACCGAAGTTGGCTCGTTATTCCGGCTGATCAGAGTGTGATTGCTGGTTAAGTCCACAACAGTTTCCAACAATCACGCTCATTAAAACCTCGTATCCAAAATCTCACTTTCCCTCAGATTTGAACGTAGCCTTTTCCGCATGGGGCATTCTTCTCCGCGATTCTTCTAGCGCCACCGAACGGGTTGGGATATCGCCCTCCCCAATGTTTGCCGCAGCTGACACGCTAGTTCGACGTCCGCCGGTTGACGGGTTGACGAGGTCGGACAGGCGAGAGGCGGTGATAGCATCGCGAACACCGCGACCCGGGGCTTCCGGACCACTGGGCACCGTGATCACGGGGAGCGGCGAATCTGCACAAAAACCCCGAATGCTGTCATGATACCCAGTTTTTTAGTAGCCAGGTACAAAAGGTGGTGTGTGATGCATCTATGAGAAGACTGGGGGAGTCGGTGATCGATAAGTGGCGAAAAGTGATTGGTGACGATTTAGTTTGGACACTTTCAACGGCTTGGGGTTTTTACCTGTGACAACTATGATGTAATGTAGTTCAATGTAATTTAAGCTTCGCACGAAAATTTGGGGTTTGTCTGTACAATTTCACAATCTTGAACTTTGATGATTCATCGGTGAAGTCGAAATAGGTGTTTATACAATTTCTACCTGCCTGTTATACACTTATAGGGATTTTGTTCGCTTATTACGGAAATCGTCTTGGCCGAATGCGATCAAACAGTTTAGTGGGAAAGATTTAGGCTATTTAAAATCATCATACGTCATTAGTACTCTCCCCATAGTCGGTCATAGCTCCAGTTTTATTATGGAGATTGATTTAGCTTTTGATCACCTTGCAAGACAAATTTGTTCGCTTATTACAGAAAACGTCTTGACCGAATGCGATCAAACAGTTTAGTGGGAAAGATTTAGGCTATTTCAAATCATCATACGAAAGACACCCGAACGTACGTTCGGTTAGGTGGTACGTTGTCACCTTGCAAGACAAATTTAAATTGTTTAACACCTGATGGCTTTGTAATTGCATGATCCCCGAGCGGAGAACTGGCTGCTAGCTAATATTATATCAAATTGTCATGATTAACTTTTCACAATATAAAATATTTACTATATAATTTCAATTATGCGGTTATGTCTTCAAACTTAAAGTGGGATTATAAAATCCTGAAACCAAAGTGTTTAAAGCAGTCAAATGACAAAATATGTTTAAAAATCGTAGCTAGATTGATTCCTTACAGAACTAGATTCGTAACTGTAAAATGTACGTGAAAGAAAACAACTTAACACACAATTATTATCTCTGAACAAAATCCTAGTTTAGCTCTCAAGAACAAAATAAGCCAACCACACTTCATAAACTTACTGTAATAACCTTACTGTGCTGACCTTTAAAATGTGTGGCAATTTAACAATAACTGTAGTTAAATCCATTACAATTTCGTGACCTTATTTATCAATATTGTGGGCAAATACAGGACGTAGTCCTATCTTCGAATCAGTTCAAATGTCACAGACTTCAAAGTCAATAATTAATGTATATTTTAATAGACAAATGTTTATGAACAACGTGTAATTTATAATAAAATAAGCTTATAATCTAATTTAATTCACAATCTAGTTTGTTTTAACGACAGTTCTGTTTAGTTTCCACATTAAATTGTGTATTAACAATTGGGGTTATGCTGCCAGAAAGTCGGATAACAAGTCAAAGTCGTGCCAAGACCCGCACCTTGTCGCGGCTCTGTTTCCCAAAATACGAGAACACCGTCTCAATGGTGAAGACCAGAACTAACTGGACAGTTGATTATACGCCAGTAGACAGATGAGCAGAAAAACCTCGTTTTGAAATGGACGTCTTCACTTTGTGACGACCGCGTCGGTCTTTTAATGAAGATGAAACCTCTGAAATGGGTTATACCCTGAAACGTTTGCAGAGTAAATCTTGTACTGCAGAATATTGCAGAAATGGTCATAAAATGTTAGAATTTTAATATTATATTAGTTTTATTATATATTTAGTTTGAACAATCCCTTTAATTCAATAAGCTAGTCAGCTGCCTGATTCTCTCTTGACTAATGTTAACTTTAAACTTCCTTTCCTCCTCATTAAAAAATCCAAAATTGTTGTTTATGGCTAATTTTATAGAGCAAAAAGTATACCTAGCGATTTCAGCGAGCATCAGAATTTTAATACCACAAATAGCCAACCAATAATACAATTTGGAAGTATTGAACATTTTTGAATTTTATTGAACGTTTATTATTATTTGTGATACCATCAAAATTCTGCTCTCTGAAATAGCTAGGTATCTTTTGCTCTTTAAAATGAGCCAAAATGAGACAACGGTTTCAAATAATTCCGTTGAGGAGGGACGGAATTTTAAATTAATTGTTCTCTTTTCTCAAAAACTATTATCATATTGTACTTTAAATGTCTATTTCCTTGCCCGAACCGGCAAATCAATAATACAAACTTATAGATTTTAGTTGTTAAAAACGTTCAGTTAAGTTTAGCTATATAAATTCCCCCAAAACTGGTACAACGTAATCTTCTGTAAACTTCCACAACAACCCGTAACTGCAGATTTATGGCTCTATTTTTGTACCTACATTTCAGTTCGGACCTTTACGTCAGCTAAGCTTGTTCTATTCCGTAGGATTATTTTTACACAACAGCTGTTTTAACAATGCCTACGTCATCACCAAAGCACCTCCTCTCCCCCCTCAACATCAACATATGTTACCAGACAATCGAAGTTATTTGCGCCCAAGCATAAACAAATATGGTACTACTGCTCAAGCTATCTCATGTATACATGTATATATTTAAATCTCGTACCTGATTTTATTATTTTTCTCATAAGGACATGGCATTAGGCTATTGAGAAATCCATTTAAAATGCCTTTATAAATTATCCTAACAATGATAGTTCTATAAAATAATTTATTTTATACCATCGAGTGCAGTAATAAAATTTCGAATTTCATTATCAAAATTGACTAAATATTTTTCACATGGATGGGGATAAACTACTTTTGAAAGTTACCTAGTGTAAAATATAAACAAATTAATTTCTCCATATGGTGATCTTAGTGTTATTTGAGGTTTGTAATTTTTACCTGTCTATCTTTAAATATCGCTGATTGCAGAATCGGAAAATAAAGTTTTTTTGTATAATTGAATGACAATTTATGATGTCCATAATTATCGCATTTTTCTTATCTTAAGAAATATTTCCAGTTACTTGCTTTTGCCTGCTTCTTCTATAAGCCAACGTTCAATTTCAAATCCCATACCTCCTCAATGGGTTATTCAAAATTGTTTATTCATAGCTCATTCTATAGAACAGAAAAACCCTAGCGATTTTAGTGAGCAAAATTTCAACATCCAAATAATTCTCTTTTAGTAAAATTTCAAAATATTCTATTCGGGACTTCTTTTAAGATTTGTGATTTCAAAATTCCGCTCGTTTAAATCGCTAGGTATTAATTTGCTATTTAAAATGAGCCGTAAATCAACGATTTCAAATAATCCATTTATGAGAGTCAGGATTTGAAAGTAAAAATTAACCTTTCGGGGGACGGAAATAGAAACAAGAAATGTTTCGTGAACGGAACCCGCTTTTAAACTAATGATGACGATAAAGAGCTCTAAACAAACAGTTGAGTACTTGTTTGCATGTATTCTTTACCATAGTCTTGTCAATAATAACATTTAATATATTTAATATTTTTGTCATGTTATAGGGAAGATCCTGGAGTCGCTGTCGGCGCGCGCCATGGGCCTCAGGCCAGGGGGGCCCGCCGGCCCCACCAGCCCCGGGTCGCAGCCCCCCACGCCCCCGCGCACCCCCCTGTCACCCCACAAGGCCACCTCTAGTCCTGGGCCCCGGTCCCAGCCCCCGGGATCCAAGCCGTCCGCCGCCGCCGTCGAGAGCATGGCAGCCAAGTTCGCCGGCCTCGCCTCCAACAACAACTCGAGGGTGAGTCTTGCTATGATGTTCAGTGTAACAATTGTTTGAATGCACTATATTAAGAGGGAGCTTCAGGCACCTCATTCTATCTGTTTCTCTCATAATACCAATACCTAGATTTTTCAGCGAACAGAACGTTTGTACAGTGTCACAAATAATAATAGTTCATTAAAACTCCAAAATATTACGTTACTACTATTTTTGTTATGAGTTTACTACTATTTGTGGTATCAACATCCTGCTCACTAAAATCGTTAGATTTTTTTAAGTCAACAATTTCGGATAACCCTTCAGGGAGGACGGGATTTGAAAGTGAACGTTGGTCTTACTGGAGAAAAGTATAAGCAGGTGACTGGGGCACCCTCTTAAGCAGTAGAAACAACTCCAACTAAATATTCAGTATATTTCAATATCTCCTTTATAAAGCGAGAAATTGCTTAGAAGCGTAATATTGTAGAAACTAACAGCTTATATAACAGCTTACATTGAACATTCATACGAATTTCATTACTTTCGTCCTTCTCTTTCATACTCTGTTATATTACTCCATCATTAAAATATGTGGTCGAAACTTTATTACAAAAATATTGTAATTTCTGGGTATAATTAGGTGCAACATAATGGGAAAACAACAGTATGGTTAGGTCAATCGGACTTGCTATATTTTTTATATTCGAATTTTTTTCTTTTAAAAATACCAAAATAATGTATAAAGACATCTTATTTTCGTTTGAAAACCTCTGCTAACCACGTGACCTACATTGACAACCGAGGGTATCGAAAGGCAGTCAATATTCGCAAACGACCGGGACTTATTTTAGCGGGGACTTGGCAGCATGCGCGGAAGACCGCGGCTTTGGCATCGCGGTTTTAATGACTCAGATGCCGCGGGTGTCGAAGCGATCGGATCGGCGAAATCGACTACGTTACTACACCGGCGACTCCATGGCACCCGTTTGTCAACAAAATCACCGCCTGATTCTGGACCCGAGTCAACTTCGGAAACATCTCGGGTATTTGGCAGTTGATGAAAAACTAGTTTCTTCATTGACAGAATCGCCGTATCGTCCAAGACCGCGGGTGTGATCGCTGCCAGCGGTTCGTCAGTCACTTCTGAGATTGACGGGATCAAACGGCGCAAATATTTGGACTGTCGAAGCGGTCGGACGTTTACGTTTTGTCCTTCAAACCTTTTTCTACTAAACGTTCATATGCGTTTGAAAAAAACATTAAGACGCTGAATAGATACGAGAGCGCACTAGTTGTGCGGACAAGCAATAGTTGTTCAACATAGCGAAATTATATGTTACATAAACTCTGGCAATAATTCAAAACATATTTCCTGAACTAATTAATAGGGGTGTGCGAGTAGTGATTTTTTTAATCGATTCGAGTAGTGCCAATTATTTTCGAGCGAGTATTTGCCATCAGTTGGTAGTTTAAAATAGTTTAATGGGATAAGAATAAGAATAAGATTTGGATACCACCCTAGATTTGATAATCTAAACATGGTTTCTAACCAATACACGAGTAGCAATACAAAGTTTTGGCCAGTAAAATAATAATAATAATAATCTTTATTTTCCAAATAGAATACATTTACACTTTACAATCCCAGAAAATACACAAATCAAACTGGATTACGTATTGACAAGCAAAACAGGCATTGACATTCTTCGTTTCCAGCCGATAAATTAAGGTCCGGTTGTCATTTAGCCAATGTCACCTGGTACAGACATTGTTTATAATCAATATTCGATGACGAAATCGTTAATTAAGGCCGATATTAAGTGGCCCGGTCGCCACTTTTGCCGATATTATGTATTTCGTCGTCATTTCCGGCCTTTAGTACGTGATCCAGTCGTAATTTTTTGCCGATATTATGCTTTCCGTCATTATTTAGGCCGAAATTACGTGGTCCGATCGTCATTTTCGGCCGATATTACGTGATGCGATAGCCTTTTGAGGCCGTTACTACGCGTCTTGGCCGGTCGCAATCGTTAGCGATCGTCATTTTTGGCCGATTTTACGTGATGCGATCGCCTTTTGCGGCCCTTACTACGCGTTTTGGCCGGTCGCAATCGTTAGCGATCGTCTGGAAATAGGTGGGGAATACTCGCTGGAACTTACGAGTATTTTTCAAAACTTCGAGTCGAGTTCGAGTATTAAAATACTCGGCCGAAAACTCGAAGTTTCGAGTACTCGCACAGCCCTACTAATCAACGTTTAAGTTCTTTTTGGAATTACATTTGCCCCTTTTAAGTACCTCGAAGATTTTCTAATAATGCAATTATTTTATCACCTTCACCAATTTATATTTTTGTACCAGTTTTTAATGTAAATTCCTGAACTACCTTCTGCCTTTATTGTTTACTTTAGAACACTCCTTTAATACATAAAATCTCTTAAACACAGCGTCAAATTGACCATCCAATACCGAGAACATTTGTAAGTCTACACCTTAAACAAAAACGAAAAACCGAACCAGAAATAAAAATTATGTACACGCATCATATGACGCAGTCTTTGTGGCAGGTGACAAAAACACACAAACAAACACCGAAGAACAAAAGAAACAATAGAGCGAAAGGAAAACAAAACAGTGTGCAAACAAAGCGATGTCCCTTGCAACTAGAGCGCCTAGGACCGATTAATATGCGCGGCGCCTCGGCCGGGCTAACACCTTTTTCTGCCAGTTCGGGGCTCCACGCCCATTTTTCGAGCTATTCCAGCTTTCCCATCCGGATTTGCACACAATGCCATTATATGCGCCATCTTGAACAGTTTTTGCATGTGTAATATCAGTTTTCTGCGGTTGCACTTTCTCCACTATTGTCTTACCGCGGACCGCTTAATGTGTAATAGCTTACTTCTACTGATCTGGAGGAGTTCACGTAACATATTACTCGGTTCTGGTAGAATGTGTTACCTTATGAGTTGGCAGTAGGAAGAAAGTAAATTATCCAAATGATGCTGTGACTTAAGTCTTTTTGCCTGTTGGGAAAAATGAATAACGATGTTTAAAATTTTGTGGTAGCGTACACTTTGTAAAAAGAGTATTTCAAAACATATTTGCAAGAACAACTCTTGTTTCTGTTATTACGGAATTAAAACAACAGAGGTACACGTTTTCGGTATAATTCAAATTTAAGTTTAGAAAACATTAATTTAGTTTTACTTCTCAACTCACTCGATCCTATAATGCCGAGAACAAAAAGTTAATCCATCCATTACCGTAGCCCTCGGGAGGGTTCTCACACAAAACGTCCCCTTGACCCACGACCGACACCGAGGATCTACGGTCGGTACAGAACCAGATGCGGGGAACAAAAAACGCTCTTCCTGAGATATCGGAGCAAGGGACATCTGGCTAGTGGGATAGGGTTATAATTACTGTGGCCGGCTGTGGCAATGAGTGTACAGACAAACAGACTGAGGCAGAGGCTGTTCGTTGCCTGATGGATCGTCCGACCATCCAGGTGGCAGTGGCAATGCCTGTTTGCCCACGACTTTACCGGACCGTTTCTCATACGTCGTCCCCTTGTTTATTGAAAACTGGTTCTGATTTTTATTTAGTTTATCGAAATATTTCACGCGCCGTCGATTTATGCGAGCGAAATGATAAACAGGTGCCGGAAATGGGAGGCGAGCAGAGGTGTTCGGAGACTGCGGTGCTCAGCGACCGCTTTGACTTGTAGGTTGCGGCCTGGATTCTCTGGGAGGGGGCTCCAGTCACAGTAACATTTCGCGTTTCAAACTTCTTTTCCCATAAGACCAATGTTAACTTTCAATCCCGTCCCTCCTTGACAGATTATTCTCAATCGTCGATTCATTTTAATGAGCACAAGATTACCTAGCGATTTCAACGAACATAATGTTGATATCACAGATAATAATCTTTTAATAAAATAATGAAATATTCATATATACGATTTTTGTTATCAGTTAAGTATTTGTCTAATCAAAATTCGGCTCACTGAAATCTCTAAGAATTTGTTTGCTCTATAAAATTAACCATACAATTTCGGAAAATCCTAGAAGGGGAGGGGGATTTGAAAGTTAAGGTTGTAAGTTGGTCTTATGAGCCTTATGGGAAAAACAGATAGAAGCAAGAGACTGGAGTTCCCTCTTACGGCTCTGATTTTTTTTCATTTAGTACGATGAAACGATAAAAACTCAAAAAGTTGTGTGAGAGAATACGAACATATACGGTGAGGCGTGTTAAAACATCTTAAAAACCCATAAAAAGGAAGTTTGTAAACAACAAAACCTCAACAGTATACAACTGAAGCCTATAAAAAGCCACTGGACCGTTCTGCGGCCCCTGTGAGCTCCAGCGACCACAGAAAACCAGCATCTCATTGTTTACGACCACTTCTTGTGGTACACTGTGGGAAAATGCGTTATTGTAAGTGTAAATAATAGTTCTATAACCGGTGGGAATCAGTTGTCGATCAAACCTAACAATAATGTACGTATACCGCATACCGCAGGGCTTTGAATATCCTGTGCCCTTACTGGTGCGATACGAAATTATTTATAGTATTCGACAAGTATGTTATGGTTCACGAATATACGGGGATTTTGAGGCTCGTTGACCCGTACAATTAGGGTTCCTTTAGAATACGGAGGCTTTGAAACTTGAAAACCTTGAAAGCACGAGCTAGCAAGTCTTCTGCCACAACATTGTACAAAGAGGAGTGTGGTTGTTATCGTCTCCTTGCCAATAATATACTTTACTGCACGCAGTAAAAAGAACGTTTCTGTATAAACCTTTGAGTTGTTTGCTTCGACATAGTTAAGGTGATTTACCGCAAATAAATTCACAGGTTAGTAGAAAACGCGAATGACCGGACCATCCACGCTCTGTCAACCGCTGACAACAAGAACCCACACCTCTGCCAACTGTCCGTACCTTGTCTTTTGATCTACTTGTCTCGGGAGTTTAAATTCCGGTATTTTTGTTTTCGTTGGGACTGAAATTTCCTTTGGAAATCATCAGTGAAAATCGTAAGAAAATCAAGTTTATTTTCGGTAATAAAACTTAGTTTAAAATTTTCCTTCGTTGGAAATCTAAATAATGCTATGTACAGGTTGTATTCCCTTTAGTTCAAAACACTTCTGCAATTCGTTAAATCATTAATATGCCTCCAACCAGAAACATTTGGCGTTTCTACCTGCTCCACCTTTAGGCCAATGTTACCTGTCAAAGCTCCACTGACCCTCCTGAACGAAGAATTAATTTTGAAGTACTCTAAAATACCTAGCGATTTCAAAACTGCGTTATTACAAATAGCAATCGTCCAATGGTATACCAAACGTATTAAATCTTTAAGATTTTCTCATGTTGTTGCTCTTTGAAATGAACCATAAATCAACGATTTCGGATAATCCGTTCAAAAGGGAGGGGGTTTGAATTTAACATTGGCCTTATGGAAGAAGCTGGTAGGAATGCGAATTTTCCATGTTTCGAGCCCTCTATGATTCCACGTCTAAGTTTAAAAACCTGACATCAGAACCGCCAGATTTGTAAGCCAGAAGGAATTCGAAATCTGGAAAAGAACTGAGAACTGTGTGACAGCAGTAAACAGTCAGAACCAGTTCTATTAGAGGCCCAATTGACAAAACATGTGTCCTACACAAGAACTCTGCTGTACAGACAAGTTTATAGTCAGCTCACTCTATCAAATATGCCGCAAAAGCTGTAACACTATGCGAGCAAGATAGATTGGAGTAAATAGATTTTGGTTTTTATTACTTTTACGAATGCAGTTATTGTTTAAGGCATTTGCCGAGCTCGCGATTAATGTATTCTACAAAATTTATATAAAAAAACTGTAAATTGTAATTTGATTTAAGAGGAAAACACAAGACATGACGTTTGCATAAAAAATTAAGTTTGTACAACATGTTTTGTATTTAGATAAAAGCATCATAATTATTCGTGTTTAGAGTTTGTGTGTGATTAACCATCAACTAATCTGTTTATTTTGTTGATCTAAGTATATCTGATGTAAAAACTGAACTATACATTTTCAAACACTTGTTGAGGATTTAATATGTTTACTAAAAGCGTTTGGAAGGAGGCTTAAGTAACGACAATTTTACCTTTCTGGCTGCTTCTTCCATAATAATTTTGAATTAACATTCCCGCCCCTCCTCAACGGGATAGCCTAAATAGTTGATTTCCAGCTCATTTTCAAGAACTACAAAATACCTAGCAGTTTCAGTGGACAGAATTTTGTACAAGCGGTTAGCAAAAATTAAAACTTTTGATTTTTGGGATAGCACAATTCAGCTTACTGAAAACCCTAGGTAATGTATTGCTCTATAAAATAAGCCTCAAATCAACGATATCGGATAACCCGTACAGGACGGATGGGATTTGAGAGTTGGCATTGGTCTTATGGGAGAAGCAGGTAGAAACACGAAATCTTTCGTAACCGGAGCCCTCTCTTAAACCTTCCTAATTGCGAATAAATCACTAAATGATTGCTTCTTTCTGTCATTGGGTACTATTTCTGTATTGTGTCATTATTTTGCTATTTTTAACATTGTATGTTTTATCTTCCATCCCCTTAGGCCTTTGGACATTGGTGTCTTCTGTTTCCTCTACTGTTTTTCCATATTCCCTCAACCCTCATTTCAATCTTTTCCACATCCAACCCCACAATTCTCCAAGACTCTGCCTAATCATACCATCTATTCCAGATGAGCCTGCCCCAGAACATGGCCACCATCCTCGCCCTCGCCGCGATGCAGGACCGCCAGGGGCCGAAGACGCCCGCCAGTGGCGCCTCGACGCCCTCCACCTCCAATAACGAGTCACCCGCCTCGCTCTCCGGTAAGTCAGTTTCGCGCTTATTTATCGATTTATTACAGCTGCCTAGCAAATGTCCAGATACTACTACGAGTCATACTGCCAATAACATCAGCTATTTTTACAATTTCACCTAGATCGAGTCGAATCCTGGGAATAACACGGGGTCCAAACAAGCTCCTCGTAGCACCCCACTGTCAGTGACCAATTGGTAGTTATCAATTGGGCCGTCGTTATGCTCTTGAGGCCAATTGTTGAGGCTGGCGGAAATTGGAGTGATAAGGCGCGCGGGGCGGCGGCAGCTGCCTTCTAAATTTAGTCAAAGAAGATTGTTATAGTTTATTGCATTTCAAGAGGCAGTTTCCCGCCTTCAATTACGGTCTGACTACACTCCGTTCTGAAAACATCGTCCGACCTCGTATACCATATGGTGATAGCTGCTGGATATATTTACTTGTTTCTGATTTACTCCGTATTCAGTCCTCATTCAATTAAGATTCTGTGTTGAAAAATTAAATGTTAAAAATAAAATCGATGACCACGACAAACAAGAGTCTTTAGGAATAGGAGCATGTTACTCGGTTGGAGTATATCTCAGCTGACTGTGCTGAGAACAAATTTAAAATAGTATCTCCAAGGGCTATAAAATTATGTTTAAGTAATCAAAAACTA
This sequence comes from Allygus modestus, assembly GCA_963675035.1. Classification (NCBI taxonomy): domain Eukaryota; kingdom Metazoa; phylum Arthropoda; class Insecta; order Hemiptera; family Cicadellidae; genus Allygus; species Allygus modestus. The sequence continues at coordinate 323,563,409 of OY776112.1, forward strand.
GTATAATTTTATGGAAATGTATTTAGAAAATAATTTAAAGTTTACGGTTTAAAATAGCGAGTAAACAGCCAAGGTGTCTTACTAGGCAACTGTGATGCTGAAATATTTGAGTATATACACGCAGTTTTGCCACGCTCATTCCATGACGGGGAGAAAATTTCCCCGTATAACTTCGTTTATCACATCAGTTGACTAGATTTAAAACTAAAGAGATAAAATAAACCCGAGCCATCGCCAAAAAGCCATGACAGCAGTTGCACTGACCGCGCCGCACCGATGGCGGACGCCTCCGCAGGGAAACATGTCGTTAAACAACTATTTAACGACTCTTTAAGCGGAAAAAGAAAATTCGGTGTAAACCGCAGTTACTGCAGCAGCCTCCACGTGGGCCTATATATATCGCGGTGTCGGCGGCCCAAGGCCGGGATGGTTGTGTTCTTTTAACGATTATTGCCTCATTGGAAACGCTTCATGCGATTTTAAGATTTGCGGTGGTGCAAAAAGAGTCGTCGTTTTAAAAACAAAATGGGCAACGATTGGAAATTTTTTTGTTCCCAAAGTGTCTTGGAGTTTTCGTTTTCCAGAGATTAAAATTGATGCACTTATAAACGGTTCTTTATTACAGGAAATTCCCGATTTCGTAAATTATGTATAAGTTCAAAGTTATAATTTCAGTTGTTGGTCGTGATAACATATTATTCTGAGCGTATTACCATATTTTATACTCTACCAGTATTAAATTGTTTCATAATATACCCGGATTCGGACTAAAAAATCTGATATAATTTAGACGCGGTTCTAAGTCAGTACAATATACCTTGTAACGTTTGGGAGATATGCGAACAAAACCTCACGATCGTGTAATATTTCCAGAAGCTCATAAAATGCCACACTCGGTCGAACATACATTGAGAGTTTTTATATTCCGAAACATCCTTTCAACAACTTGTCCTCGGTGTACTCTAACTCAGAACATAAATTAATAATGACTACAAGTCATGCAAAATATGCATAGCTCGGGTTTATGACGAAATAAAACCCTCACACAACAAATCTCCAGTTTATAGAGATTGAACTTTTGTATTTATATTCAATCACTTAAACGGAAACAATAAAATTTACGTAATAAAACAGACCGACTGATTGACGCAACAATAACAGATTAAGTCTAACAGCTGTTCGGTTTCTCAACTTTGATTATTATTCTGTTCATATTTCTTCGGGCGCGGCGGCGGTCATTGTTGACCGTGTGTCTGTTTCGCTGTCTTATCATAAATGCTAAACTGATAAGAATTGGAATTGAGTGAAAACAATGTGACATAATGAGGTTGGGTCGGTTTGTCATTTTATAGTGTACAGCGTCGGTTTCATTCGATTTTTACGGCCTCCCACCTATATGGGGTAGTAATCTATTGCAATTATTATCTGAAGAATATATTTCAAATTAGAAGTAACATTTTAAAAATAATATGTCATCATAGTTGCGTCAATTAACGCACATTTTTAACCATCAGCATATTTATTTAGAATCCACAATGTTTTACTTCTGATTACCTATATTAGTTTCAGAACTTATAAAAACAGTTTTTCTGTATACTGTATGAGGTTGATTTAAACAAATCATAACCTTTCACTATTTTAACTCTCTTCATAGTCTACATAAAATTTTGGTAACCAAATTTAAAACTAACACTTTTATATAACGAGTAAAACAGAACTACAAAATGGTTAGTAAACTGGTTTTAATATATTATAAATTGTACCTTAATAGTTTTAAAATTATGTTTTACATTTGTGTCAAATATAAATCTGTGTATAAACATTGCTGTCCAAACCGTGATTCAAAACCTGACCAAATCAGATATCCAAGCCCCTTCGGCGCACCTGGCATCTGCCAAACCAGTCTACTATAATAACTATTTTCAACTAGTTTCTCTTAATAGTGCTAGTAATTTTTCAGGCACCTTGACATAAACTAGTTCGTCTTTATTGTCATTGTAACGGGCGCTTGTAACGGTCTACCACGTGAGCTGCTATATAGTGTGTCTTGTTGGCACAGATGTGTGATTGTCGACGTTTCAGGTTGTACAAGTTGAGAAAATATTATGAGGGGGCTCCAGTCACGTAACATTTCGGTTTCTACCTGCTTCCCAAAAGACCAGTGATGACTTTCAAGCACGAACATTCTCCACGGATTTCTTCGAAATCGTTAATTGATTTATGGTTCATTTTAAATGGTAAAATTACCTAGGTTTTTCAGTGAACAGACCGTTGATTTCACGAGTAATCGTTCAAACAAATTCCAAAATATTCAATATTTTCGAATGTTGTGAAGGGTTAATGTTTGTGGCATAAGAACGCTGCTCACTGAAATCTATAGGCATTTTTTGTTCTATAAAATGAGTCATAAATTAACCATTTCGGATGATCCAATGAGGAGAGACGGTATTAAAAAGTTCCCATCGGCCTTAAGGGAAAACAGGTAGACGCGGAGGATAGAGCCTATTCTTAACGTTCTCAGATCCATCTTTCAACTTGGGGCTGATAATATAAGGAATACGTACCTGGGGGCCGAGCTTTGCTCGGGGGAAGGTCAGTTTGTTTAGATGACTCGGAGTAATATTTCACCACTTCCCCCTACTGATAATCAGATTTGTACTATTCATTTTCCTTTTTTCTACATTTTAATGTCCCTCCAGTTGTTATTTATAGCTCAGTGTCCCTTTGATTTATTTTACTACTCTATATATGTAATCTTAACTCAAATCTTTCAATCTCTGCTCTCAGGAAACCACATGTTAATAATGATAAACAACATGAGTATTACTTTGACAGTTCCCTGGTTGATTATGAACAGCTGTTGCAATTCTTTTGTTTTGATTTGAAACTCCATAAGCCCAATGTTAATTTTTTTAACTTTTCATTTTAGTTTTTTACATTATTTGATTTTTCCTAGGGATGAGGCCTGTCTAGAACTTATTTTTATCCCAGAAATTAGATATTTCGAACATTTGAAGGAAATCGTTGGAGCCGTTTTTGAGATCCGTGTCGCAAGCAAGCAAGCAAGCAAACCTTACTCATATTAGAGGATAGGATAATAATCATAAAAATAAATTATACATTCTTCATAATCATAATGTTTTTTGAGAGACGCTTACTTGAATTAAAAGTTCAACAATGTTATAATGTTCATCAATGTTCAGTTAAATATTGAACAGTATTTTGTATTTCAAACTCGGTTGCATTGTAGAAGACATGTATTGTAAAACAATTGTCTCCCGTAAGGTTTCTCATCAAAATAAGTTCAGTTGTATAACTGCAGATTTCCAAAATCCCATCATGCAGATCAGATCTCATGTATTGAGAAGTGTGGTCGTTGTAGTTAGGATAATAATTTTATTAGGTTTACAAATACTAAACGAGTTCGCACGCAGCACGCTGACGTGAGGGAAGTGAATTTCCACATAAAAACTTGTAAAACTCAAATTAAGTGTAAAAACATACATTTGTCCAATTTTTATTGAAATCTGAAAACATTGATTTTTTGGCTGTTCTGATACTCCTGGTTTCATTTGCTTGCAAAGCTGGGAATACAATTTTGCGCATTATAAGGTTAGGAGAAGGTCCATAAAGACTTGAAAGTAGGCGTGAGGTTGCTGGGGATGATAAAGTACTCTAACAAAGGAATAACAGGCTTTTCTAGTGTAAAACCCCCATAAGACAACGTACTGTGTTTAGTCGATATACATTTTCTTTAATAACTCGGTAAATATTTATGCTAGAATAACGAGAGAGGGCTTAAAACTTTTGCCTCTCTAATTCCCATCTTTTTACATGCATTGGTTTTACATCTGAGGCTTTTATGACCCTTTTTGGGCCCAAAAACTCGAAATTTGAAAGATTAATCCCCAAAAAAGGGGTTTAGAGTTTTCCGATTGTTTTGCCCAACGAACTTGTCCAGCTGATTACAGAAAGGAACGTCCCTACCAAATTTTGAAGTAAATCTACAAAAAATGCGACCGCTAGAGTGCAAACACATATATATATATACAATTTTGAACGACCCCCAAAACGTGTTCAGGGGGTCACGTTAGCAACTTCTATGGTGGTCCCGGGCTTAAGTTTCACCGTGCAGGTCATGCTAATAGTTCACTTTCCAAAGGAAATTCGCTAATGATATACACAACAAAACAATAATCCTCCAAAGATTACTCCGTATCCCCCATCGGTTACACCGTTTGCCTGTAACCATAAAACTTCGTGTGTTCGAGTTAAGTTCTCGGTGCAAGAAATTTACCTCGCATGAGAGGCTATTTATGGAAGCAATAATGGACACAATTACACTGGCCACTTTGAAGTACCGAAGAGGCTATCGGTTTGCCGCCTTTTATTAAAATAGACGTTACGAATCAGCCGTTCACGACCATTGTTGGTGCTACGAGTGGAGCGTGTTTTTAGTGAATTTTCCCTATAGGGAAGAAGCTATTACCGTAGTCGACATGGTAAAACCTAGCCCAGGACCATGATAAATTTTCGTTTTGAGGTCCCCAGACCCCAAAAACACCATTCGTTCGAAACTATATACACATATACATATATGTGTCCGTGGATGAGATAACTCTCGTAAAAATGGTCCGATTTTGATTAACTTTGGTACTAACGTGTAAAGCAACATTTATGACTTTAAGTTCGAAAACCAGCCAGGTCGCTCCGTCCAAAGGGGTATTTTGGGGGGGTTTTGTACCCCAAAAATGGGTTTTTTGAAGTTTTTACATGTAATATTTTAAAAAGTCAAATTTTAGTTCTCATCATTGGATTCAGCTTAAAAAAAAAACATAATTTGGTGTGTGTTTACTCTACGTCAAATGGTTACAGAGGTATTGAAAGTGCTAAACACAGTAGATTGTACAATGCTATTCTTGTGGAGAATAAGACAAAAATTATATCTCGCTCATTTATGAACCAAGTTTCGTTAGTATACGGCTTCATCTGGTTGTGGTTTATTGTTATCTGCACAAAAAAAGCAACTTTTATCGATGATTCACGTAGCAGCAAACCTGCGTACTCAGCCCCCATGTTATTTTTATGGAGAATAAGTAAAATATATGTCTCCCTTAATTATGAACATAAATTAATAAAACTTGGTATGTGGCTTCACCTTGTTAGTTATATTGATATTTGCATAAAAACTCATTTTTTATATTCCTTGTTGCAGCAAACCTGCATACCCATTCCCCATGTTATTCTTATGGGGAATAATCAAAAGGGTGTATATCGCTTATTTATGAATGTATATTGATGAAACTTGGTATGTGGCTTCACCTAGTTGAGTTATATTGATATTTGCATGTAAACCCGTATTTTTTGTTCCTTGTTGCAGCAAACCTACTTACTCAGCCCCCATGTAATTCTTATGAAGAATAATTGAAGTATTATATGTTGCTTGTTTATTAATGAATTTTGATGAAACTTTGTATGTGGCTTCATCTAGTTGAATTATGTTTATATTTCCATAAAAACTAATTTGTTGTGTTCCTTGTTTCAGAAAAGCTACGTACTCTTCCCCAATGTTATTCTTATAGAGAATAAATAAAATTGTATATATCTTTTTTTATAAAAATTCCTTGGTATGCGGCTCAATTTGGTATTAAGACATATCTTATGCATTGGAAATTCGCTGAGTACGCAGGTTTGCTGAGACGGGGGTATTTTTGGGAATAACCACGGTTAGTTACGGAGTTCTGGGGAGTAATGTAGTAATTTAATGTTCTGTCGAAGCTTAAATCTCATGATGAATTATAATCTGTAGATATTTCGTTACTGACACAAGAAATTGATTATTTGTTACTTTTAAATTAAATCTTTGATGGTCGTTTAAGCATGTTATTTTATAAGTTATTGCGGACATTTGCCACCACTAAATGAGAAAATCAAGTTTCACGACATTTCTCAATCTGGAATCCTCAAGTCATAAGAACATAAAAAATAGGCGTGTGCGCCTTTTTTGCTCCGCAGTTTAGGGTCATTTCAAAACACATCTTTTGCTCCGGGGGTAGAGCAGGTAGAAATCGGGGCCGCTGGAAACACCTCTTTTGCTCCGCGAGGGGGAGAGTGGCTGGCAACTAATGAGTATTCAATTGTGTCCAGTTCAATAAAATATTATTATATATATAGCATATGCTTCATATCATAATAGTAAAATTTTACAAATAGAGAAAGTTGAAATTAATAGGCCTACACTTAGTCATAATCAAATAACTACGCATAGAAAATGTATGTCACCAAATATTACATATTCTTGGCAAAACCAAATAAGAAAAACATTTCGAGTGGTGGAAGTTGTACATTCAGAATCAATTCAATTAGTTTTCATGGAACTGAAGTAATAGTTTTACTGAACCAAGTTATTTGTGGGAATTTAAGGAAGGCAGTAGCTATGGCCGCAGATCTCGGGCAGATCGACGCTCGGGTTCTCAACAATTCCAGTGTTTTGAACACACAGGATTAGGGCTGGCCAATATACCCGAACATAATAACTTTTTGTTCCTAGGTTCTCCACGGTAAATAAGAGAATCTGGATTATTTCGAAAGAAAGTTCGGTTTGACTTTTCACCTCCTGTTAGATTTATGGTGAAATAATTTGTGGGAGAGGGAATGTCAGGTACTCTCCCCCTCGCGGAGCAAAAGAGGTGTTTCCAGCCGCCCCGATTTATACCTACTCTACCTACCCCCGGAGCAAAAGATGTGTTTTGAAATGACCCTAAACCGCGGAGCAAAAGACGTGCAGTCAAAAATAGTAGTAGGCTATAAAACAAAGCTGAAAAAAACACAAGCAAAATCAGAGATGGACTGGATTGTGCCACTTAATTTTGTTATGTTCAGATCTCGAAACGTCGTGAAAATAGATTTTCTTATTTAGTGATGGATAATGTCCACAGTTATTTATTTAGTAACATAAACTCTCCATCACCAACACAGAATGTTTAAGTATATTAACCGATTCTATTTTAAAAGCCCCGCCAACTATTTCATTATTTATTGTGTCGTAGTCTATATGCAATTCTTGCACATTACTTCCATATTTTTTGTTATATATTCTGTACGATTCTGACATTCTGTACGATGTCAAAATGCTGCTGAACGTTGACATTTCATCAGCGTGACGTCATTGCAACACGTTTCCCCAACGGAGGCGGCGCGTGCTGTTAATGTTAACAATGATCTCACTCATATTTCAATATTTGTCTGCTCAATTCGCTTTCTGAGAACTTGTATTGCTCATTGCCGCGGACAAACTCAAATACTTCTCCCGACCGTCTTACTCAGTCAAGAGTGCCACAAAGTCAGTTAGTTGGACTCTTCCTGTTGTTTGATGGTGGTTCAACGGAATAAACAGTACAAAATACTCCTTTCTTTATTAAAATATGCATTTTACACTGTTCTCACTCACAGGACCTTAAATGTTTATATAACTGTCATAATTAAGGAATTATTTGATACAATAAAATATTGATAAGGAATTCATAATCTTAAGAAACAATTATTCTATTGCATTATCGAATTACTTATCGCCCCGATTTCAACCAGATTTTTTAAGAGTGTCTTTCCATAAACAATGAATAGATAGATGCAATACAATGTTATCCAAGAGATACACAAATAACTAAATAATTCTTCAATACTACTTTCTTAATAATAGGAAAATAAATTGCCAAAAAATAACTTTTGTATTCAGTAAAGTTGGTATACATTTTTCATTAGATTTTAAATCTCATAATTTACTAAATGACGATAACTGTCACTATCATAAGCGGTATCAGGAAAGTTATGTGAGTCTGAGTTTCCTCATTTGTTACCTAGAAGCATTCACAACATTTTGCGTTAAGTCACTTCTCTAAGATAAATCGAGTGTGATTTTCCTTTTTAGCGAATTTCCCCTATAGGTAAGAAGCTATTACCGTAGTCGGCAAGGTAAAACCTAGGCCCGGGACCATGATAACTTTTCGTTTTAGGTCCCCAAACCCCAAAAACACCATTCGTTTAAAACGGTAAATATACGGTATGAAACGGTATATATATATATACATACACATGTGCCCATGGGTACGATAACTCTCGTAAAAAGTCCGATTTTGATGAAATTTGGTATAAAAGTGTAAAGCACATTCATGACTTTAATTTCGAAAACCAGCCATATCGCTCTATCTAAAAGGGTATTTGGGGGGTTTTGTACCCCAAAAATGGGTTCTTGAATTGTTTACATATAATTTTGGAAATAGTCAAATTTTAGTTTTCACCATTTGATTCAGCTTAAAAAGACACACAATTTGGTATTTTGATTATTCCTCTACGTCAATTGGTTACCGAGATATTGAAAGTGCGTACGAAAGTGCGTAGATATTGAAAGACACAGTACGTTGTCTAATGTTATTCTTATGGAAGAAAATAAAAAACAAATTATATCTCGCTTATTTATGTACGTATACTGACGAAACTTGGTATACAGCTTCATCTGATTGTGGTCCATTGATATTTCCTAAAAAACATGTTTTGCTAAAGGCTCCCGTAGCAGCAAACCTGCGTACTCAGCCCCATGTTATTCTTATGGATAATAATTAAATGCTATGTCTCCTCTAATTATGAACATTAATGAATAAAAACTGGTATATGACTTCACCTAGATGAGTTACATTGATATTAGCATAAAACCCCATTTTTTGTGTTCCTTGATGCAGCAAACCTGCGTACTCAGCGCCAATGTTATTCTTATGGAGAATAATTAAAATTGTATATATTGCTTATTTGTGAATATATTTTTATGAATCTTGGTAAGTGGCTTTATGTAATATTAAGACAGTTATATCTCCATTGGAAATTCGCTGAGTATGCAGGTTTGCTGCGACGGGGGTATTATCTACACTAGAGGAATTTTGTCAGAAATTTACTTAAGAGGAGGCTCCAGGCACGAAACATTTGGCGTTTCTATCTGCTTCCCCCATAAGCCCAGTTCTAATTATCAATGCCCGTCCCTCCGCAATGGATTATCCGATGTTGATTTATGTGTAATTTTAAAGAGAGAACAAAAACTGGCGATTTCAGGAAGCAAAATTTCCACTTCAATAATAACAACCGTCGCATTAAATTCCAAACATGTTTACGATTTTTCATGGGTGAAATATTTGTGATATCGAAATTCTGATAATACTGAATACTGAAGTCGCTAGTTATTTTTTGCTTTGAAAAATGATACATAAACTAACGATTTTAGATAATCTATTCAGGTAGTTTGAAAGTTAACATTGACCTTATGGGAGGAGCAGCTAGGCACAGACCACTGGAACCAAGGTTCGTAGAGCTTTCAGACCAGGTGTGCTGAGTCGATCTATTTAAGGTTTTCTACTTAACAGAAAGATACCTCGTAATAACAGCTGGAAGGTCACGTGATCACCAATTCAATCTGCAGTGTTGCTGGAAACACGATATTTATCGCGTACCATATTTTCCTCATCAGTGTAATTAGAATTAACATTGTTTAACTGTTTACATTCTATGATAAGTTATTTTATGAAACTAATATATTGTTTTGATTTATTTATATCATCAGATTAATGGATTAAGGGTTTAAATTTTCTTCCTGCATGTCCAGTGACAATTTAAAAATAGCTGTACCGTTATTACACCCTTAAGGTTGGCAACACTTTATGGTATGTTGTTGATTTATGAATCAGCTGGACGCCCTCGTAAGACATCTTTGCTGCGAACATTACTCTTATGTAAATAAGCACACCTGGTCTGAAAGCTCTACGAACCTTGCACTGAAACCCCTTCTTTAACACTTTATTGAAAACTGTCCGAACCCATGCTGAAGTGTACCTGTGACACGTTGGACCGACATCCCAGTCACTAAACATCAAGCTCGCGAGACTGCATTCACTGAGGAATAGCCTCTAACAGAGACCGTTTCTTAAAACACATTGTCTAATTAAACAACCCCATTAACGACATCGGCCCGCAGGTAGCCAAATGTGGTGGGCGGTGTGCGTCGTTCCCAGATCGTGTGGTATAACTTCGACCGTTTGGCACGCTCCCGCCGGAGTCCCCGATAGCATTCTTCTCCCTCTTTATTGCCGGCTATTGGCACAAAATTCCTGTAATTCTTGTCTAAGGAGCAAGACGCCATTACAGATTTGCATATTAACCCAGTAAACACGCCGGGGCCGTTAGCGAGGTGTTGTGTCGCACAGAAATAACGCCTCGTCCCGATACGATGTAGACCTGTACAATGTAGAGTACACTCGGTGCCGGTGACGAGTGACGCGGGGATGTACAGTTTATATTGAGAAGTACAATTTAATAATCGCGAATACAAATTTACAATAGTGTAACTTTCCTTATACATTGCATTTCATTCTAAATTGCATCAATACTTTTTTTTAATCGAGCGATTTTGTAAACTATTTTGTTTACATAGAATTGGATTTTATGTAGTTTAAACTAAACATAATTTATTATAATGCATAAACTCAAATGGTTGTATTTTAACCAAATCATGGAGGAATCATTGTAATATTATTTATTTTGTATTATTCATAATTAATAGTAGTAGGTAATTAATTAAACTCTGAAGCCGCCTCATCCTTATCAAACCTTCCTTAAATCACTCATCAAACCTTTATTTATTCCTAAACAAATAATGCAAATACGGAAATTTTAAGTACAAAATCGCTATTGAATTTATCATTTATCGAGCTTCTCATACTTCTTAATTTATATCACCCATATTATTGCACACTGCGTTGTTATTCCAGTAACCACTATTTAATACATGTACATCGGTTCTTGCTGCTGTGCTGTGATTCGTTAACGCGCCAAAAGCTAGGGAAAACATATTTTTATCGATATCTACTCCTGTACATAAGCTTTGAAGGCCTGTGCGGCAGAGTTCTAAAGAAAAACGTAAAATAAGGAAATTCGCCTAATCTACACATCGACCTAATCGACCTCATTAAACTGATACGCATCAACATCGGATCAGTAGCCCCTTAAAATCTCTTAGTCCCACTTAAAATTAAAACACTTCTTGTGTGTTAATATATAGAATTACTATCGGGGATTATAAAATCTTCGAAGGAATATCACTATAAACCTGATATAAAAATCCATAACTGAACCTACGACACACAATCGAACACAAAACGAATAACTCTATCGCCACCGAGTACGGTTTCTTACAAACGATGAAACCACAAAGTCCCATTATGTTACTCATTAACCGTAATGAGCACTGTAGCAAGCCTTGGCGCTTGTTTATAAATGTAAGAGTACAATAATTACACGAGAATCATCATCTGCGTGAACCATCGCTAATGAAGACCACGACCAAAAACTATAATTATAAACATTACCTTATAATATCAGATATAAACGAGTGTATCTGATAACTTAAAATTAAATAGATAACATTCGTGAACGCGCAACATAAGGGTAGCCGCAACGTCATAAAGGTAGTGAAAGAAAAGTCACTAATCACCTGTAAATGATGGTAAGAATTATTAATGGCGTAAGATACCCAGAATATGTGACCCTAGTGACAAATGCCCCACAATCAGTCAACTGATGCCATAATTTCACTAATTGCGCGAACCTTACTTACGTTCTTTGGCAATTTTCTTCAAATTAAGTACAGGTAACGATGTCATTAGACATAATTGCGGAGTTCATTAAACATGTGATTATACAAGTTGAGGCACTGGTGCATCTACGCATTATTCACTAGTTTGAACTGTTTTGTTCTTTTGTGAAGAGTTTATTTTGTCGAGTTATTGATTGATGTCTTATAAGTTCATAAAAAATTGTTAAATGGTTTGGTTGGAAGTTCATTTTATTTAATTGTGTTACAACTTTGATGACTTCTGTAAAAGAAAGGGGTTAAGAAATAAAAGTGAATTATTATTTTTATTTATTTAATTCCTAGAAGAAATGGGAATAGTATCAGTGGTATCGTCAGTAACATTATCAAATGTGTTTTGGTTTACACCCTTAAATATCAAGTTAAAAAGCATTTGGTATATTAGCAAATTTCCCCTATAGGGAAGAAGCTATTACCGTAGTCGGCATCGTAAGACCTAGGCCCGGGACCATGATAACTTTTCGTTTTGAGGTCCCCAGATGTCAAAAACACAATTCGTTCAAAACTGTATATATATATATATATATATATCTGTGTGTCCGTGAGCACGATAACTCTCGTAAATATAACCCGATTTTTACGAAATTTGGCATAAACGTGTAAAGCAGCATTTGTGACTTAAATTCGAAAACCAGACAAATCAAGATATCTGAAGAGGTATTTTGGGGGGTTTTGTACCCCAAAAATGGGTTTTTTGAGTTTTTTACACATAATTTTTGAAAAAGTCCAATTTTAAATTTTTTCATTGGAATCAGCTTAAAAATACGCACAATTTGGTATTTTTATCATTGCTCTACGTCAAATGTTACTGAGATATTGAAAGTGCTAAACACAGTACGTTTTCCAATGTTATTCTTATGGAGGATAAGTAACGTGTTATATCCCTTAATTATGAACATAAATTAATAAAATTTGGAATGTGACTTTACCTACTTGAGTTACAGTATATTGATATTTGTATAACACCCCATTTTTTGAGTTCCTTGCTTCAGCAAACCTGCATACTCAGCCGCCATGTTATTCTTATGAAGAATAATTAACATTTCATAAATCGTTTATTTATGAATGTATATTGATGAAATTTGGTATGTGGCTTTATGTGTTATTACATACATATGCATTGGAAATTCGCTGAGTACGCAGGTTTGCTGCTACGGGGGTATTATTTTATTAATTTTATTGGCTTTCGCATCTTCAATCGAATAAATTAAATACACAACTTTTATATTTTGGTGTAAAAGTTTAAAACTGAGTGTTAATTTGTTTGCTTGACGATGCGCATACCACATGACGTTTCGGGATCTGGAATCTGATGCCGTCTTCATACGAGAAGAAAATCTAGAACATAACAAATTTAGTGGGCCAATTCACGCCAAAGCAGGAAAAACGCAGAAGAGCTATAACAGAGAACATTTTGTGTTTTTTACAGCTTTTGCCTGAATTGTGCCACTAATTTAATATGTACTACAAATTCTGAAGACGAGATCAGATTCCAAATTACGAAACGTCGTCAAAACTTGTTTCCTCATTTAGTGATGGTAAACCTCCTTAATAATTTCTTAAATAACAGAAACTCACCATAACCAACAATGAATTTTCAACAAAGAATTCTCTTTGGCTGTCAATAGGGATTGAATGCCAGGTGGAAACGCGGATCTGGGCCCGAACCGTCGAAGTGGGCCTCGGCCAAACCCGAACAATAAACCAGCGAGGTAATAACAATTAAATGTTATTGTCTCACAAGAATTTTAACAAAGTTATCTTCCGCAGCGAGACACAGTTTGGTTCGGGGCGGTTGTGTTTTAGTGTCTGCCAACCTTATTTTATTTGTGGTTAACAGGTTGGCCAACTTAAGAATGCTAGGAGGTTAATTGCCTTATTTTGAAACTTCCAAAAAGTTTTCACATTGTGATGATACATAAATTTAGTGGATTATTTTAAGCACGCTGGCTAATTTGGGATTTTAAAACTTGGTTATCGTATTTTTTAGCAAAAAAGTCAAATTACTGGGTATATTTAATGCTCAACCTGCGTCAAAATTTAACTATATTATCTCACCTCAATTAGATAAAATAATCAATCATCACCAGTAATTGATCGTCTGACAACCCAGCATCGGCACTGAAGAAGGGATTCGCGACTTATAAACAGAATGTAGGTATATTGTGTATGGTATAAATTAAATAATAATTTCTTAATATAAAACACACTCTGTTGATTAAGGAAAACCGATTTTTCAAAACCTTAAATAATTGCCTATTTATTAATATTTAATTATATTTAATGAAGCCAGAATATATAAATTGAATTCGTCAGAAATTGGAGCTATTAGGCGGTTCCTTATTTTCCTGGAATATAAAATTACAGGCCACAGCTCGATTCAGAATTAAGGTTGCAGAACCCGATCGCGTAATTATCGATCCATTACACTCGTTTCCAAAACTGGGAAACGTGAGGGCCCCCGTGTAATCAATAATGCGCCCGAATCAGGAATAAAATACCGACCTCAGAACAAAATTCAATCAAACGCGAACAAGAAGCGCATATTAAAAGTAATCCCATTCCGTTTAATCGTCACCAATTAAGCGAGGGCGCGTTATTACATAAAGCCCTAATGTACGGATTGTGTGCACGAACGACGCCCGACAGAATCCGAAATCGCGTGCTCGTAGTAATACAATAAAGTTTTCAGAAAAAGTCCATCCTCCGGATTATGGGCTCAAATTACAGTGCACAAAAGTGCCTAATAACGATCGAGATACGACGAATAATAGCCCAAAGTGTAAGAAGTCCGGTAAAAAATAGTGTAGAATGTTTTGGTGAGAGGGTAATACCGGTGATTACGGAGGTTGTGTTTTAGTGGACGACGGTTGTCGCACCTGTTTCCTCGGCCGCGGAAACCTAACCTCTAATACCGCTCCGCTATCGCATCCGCCATTATTATAATTCGCCCTAATTGTCGATTCGGAGTGAACTCGTACTCATTAAAAGTATATTAAAGTTTTCGTTGCCCGATACGAATCTGGCTTCCAGCGCTGGCCTGTTTGATTTTACGGCCGACATCCGATCGTGTGCTCTTGACTACATAATTTTTGTAATCACTGCATTCACCGATGATTGGCCGTGTTTGATGTCTTTTTACACCCCATCTTCTCTTATGGATTCCGAGCAATCTGTATTGGTCAGTCACTTAATGTTAGCTTTTATCTTTATATAATTTTATAATTTTGCCGAAAAAACGTGCTGTGAATTAATGGATTTAGTGCTAACTTGTACGTCATCCGGGACTACATGGGATATATACAAATTACAAATTTGTATACAGGTTAAAATTTGTTATTTGTATTACTTTTTAGATGTAAAACTATGTTTTCCATTGTTGAAAGTCATGCCCAACCACAGGGTACAGGGTACAAGGTCCAACCGAGTACTATTTTCCTCAAAATGACATTTAGGATGAATTTCGTTTCAATAGTGGGCTCCAGTCGCAAAACTTTGGAGTTTTTAACTGCTTCCTCCATAAGGCCAATGTTAACTTTTAAATCCTCCCTCCTCTTCGGATGTAATCTGAATCGCAAGAGCAAAAAGCTATTTCAGTGATCAAAATATCGATATCACAAATGGTAATCGTACAATGAAATTCCAGAATATACAATATTTACGCTTTTTATAGCTAATGTATTTGTATTTTCAAAATTCTGTCCATTGAAATTGCCAGATATAAAATTTGTTCTATAAAATGAACCATCAATCAACAATTTTGGATAATCTGTTGGGGAGGGGCAGGTTTTGAAAGTTAACATTGGTCTTATGGGAGAAGCAGTAGAAACCGATGACTGGAGTCAGCTTTTAAAGTGTCTAACAGCTCTAAGTGAAACGTCTTGATTCGAATTCGGTATAGCATCTCATCTTCCATAGCCAGATAAACATGTTAAACCATTAACGGGAATAATAGTCACAATGTTTCATTTACACAGAGGAACATCCCTTTGCAATACGAACTACTTAGTTTACATAAACATGCCAAGGTAATACACTAGAAGTCGTTCCAAACAAGGAAGTGAACGGACTCCGAGATGGCCACGTTTATTCCCTCCTTAAACGGGGGATTTCAAATTCTCGGAGTTCCCCGTTGCCATAATCCAGATGGTTGCGATTCCGGTAAAACCGAGCCGATTTGATTTGCAAATGACACGACGATTCGCGCCAACAGACAGAGAATCACAAAGGCAGTACTTGACTTATGTCGGCTTATTACCATCGGGACATTTTCGCATTAAAATAGAGCCTCATAAATCCAAACTGCCCACGGCCTCCGTAATTATTGCCTTCCAGTTTAAAAATTTAGATTACGCCACATAAAAAACATATCCGTTCCCGCCATTGTGGCCCGCCGCGCCGTTTCAACAGCTTATTGTCTCGCCTTTTTATTTGCACGCCGAACAATTAATTTTTCGCGCCAATTATATGTATATCAGACCGGGAGGCGTTGCTGTTTCGAGATCTACTCGAATTGAATTGGCGCGTTTCTTTTCGGTCTGTTGTGTAGGAAATTGGCGTATCTGGAGTCACGTCTTGGCACACTGAAGGGGTGTAATTAAGTTATTTTTTACTGTAACTTGATAATATGTGATTCCCTAAAGAATATATTTAAATAAAATTAGTTATAATTTAATTAATCGGACATGTGATCTCCAGACCACACGGCATCTAATAAAATATTTAATATGTTCTATTAAAATTAACCAAAAAACGTGTTGTAACAAGTTAGTAAATTCAATAGGTATTTTTGCTCTCTAAAATTAATCATACATCAACGATTTTGAATAATCAGTTGAGGAGTGCGTAAATATTGGTTTTGACACTTTTAGAGCTCTGTTAGGGTCATAATTGATCTCTTCCAACTTTCGTCCCCTCCACCTTCCCACCTGACCGATGCACTCGATGCAGGGTGCAGGACTTGCACAGAATGCGAGGCGCCCCGGCAATGCCTCTTCTTCTGTACCGCCGAGTTTAGCCTGGGCCGACGGCCTTACCTGACATTACACCGGGGTATTCGTCGATTCGTTGGAAAGCCAAGGCACAGCGTTGGCACCTCGTCAAGTGCGTGCCCCACACGCGCACTCGCACCTGTGGATCGTCCCGGCACGCGCAAATATTCGCTGTTTCACTTGCAACCGTCCCGGCGACAAATCATCCGAAGAGCTATGCGCGCGACGCCCCCTCCCCCGCGGCTCTTCATTGTGGAACTAAGTTTTATTTGGGGATTGCTCGAATTTCACGACGTTCCGAGACGCAAATCCCGTTGTTGTTTACCAAGCTTATTTTGTGTTTAGTTTCAGGATTACTGCAACCTGTATCATAACTTTTTCCTAATTTGAGAGAACTTGTAAAACCTCCTGTAACTGTGATTGTAACTTGTGATAAGAGGGGGCTCTAGTCACGTAGCATTTTGCGTTTCTACCTGCTTCACCCATAAGGTCAATTTTAACTTTCAAAGTCCATCCCCCCTCAACATCCCTCCAATATCATTGATTCATGGGAATCGTTAAGAAATTTATTATTGGCGATCTTTGTTGTAGTTTAACGATTTGTGGTATCAAAGCTGTGTTCTCTGAAATCGCTAGGTATTGCTCTATAAAATTAGGCATAAATAAACAATTTCGGAAAACAGCTGAGGAGGGAGGGGATTTGAAAGTTAAAAATGGTCGTAGAAGCAGAAGGCTAAAACCCCCTTCTTTATTCGTTAGAAAGAAATAATAATAGTCCACTGATAGATTGTAGAATATAAAGTAAAACTATATTCTAAATTTTAAAATAACACTTTGTTACAACAAAAGAATGTGTAACAGTTACACGGAAGGACGATACTGTGGCGTCGTGGCAAGAGGCAACATTGAGTGTAAATTGACGTGTGAAGCGAACTAGCGTAGATTGTGTTAAAGCTACGATAAAAATGGCGGTCGTCTCCCCCCAGCCGCGGCCCAGCCCCATCACCATTTGTACTAATCTAAATTTATTAGGCGGAGTTTATGCAATGAAAGCAATTGAGTGCGTAAAGCGTCCTGACAACCAGATTTCCAATCCCTACCTTCAATTGGTAATCTTCCAATTCAGATGATTTTGTGGATGAAAGTCGCCGACGCCGAGATTTTCCTACTAAATGAACGCGTCCGGTCGTCAACTGGCGAGCTTCCTTTTCATACTTCATCACAACTACTAACTGTGTTTTCGTCCAGACTTGGAGTTTTAGCAATTTTAAGAATACAAGTTTCAATTTAATGTGATAATTTTTGTCACTAACACTACTTCACCACTTCACGATAATTCTTTGTTTAAAGTTCATTGTTGGTGATTGTGGGTTTACATCGTTGAAACAATTGTTGCGGACATTTTCACTCTCTGATTAGAGACAAACAAGCTTCACGACGTTTTGGAATCTAAAATCTGATCCCATCTTCCAAATATTCTTCTCACCTGATGACGACATCTTCCAAATATTCTTCTCACCTGATGACGACATCTTCCAAATATTCTTCTCACCTGATGACGACAAAACAAGAGATTCCAGATCTCGAAACGTCGTGAAACTTGTTATTTAAAATCAGTGATGGAAAATGTCTGCAATAATCGCATAAGAGGTATAATTGAAAATATGGATTCAAAATTAAAAATGTAGCTGAGTAAAAAATAAACAAATGAGAAGCACTTAGTTTGATAATATTTGTTTAATATGTAGTCAAGTTGTGTTCACCTCCCTACCACCTGTAATGCTATTTGAGGAAACTCTCATTTTGCAAGAATTGTAATCACCGAAAAAAAAGTAAAATATAATCAGTATGACCGGGGTTATGTTATCCTTATCCAGCCAGTGATAACTCACCATCGAATGCCTACCCTAAATATTCTTTACCCTCACTTTCATTCCCTCTGCAATATCTACCTCCGAGGTGTACTGAAGTGTTTAAACACACCCTCGACTACAATAGACACTCTGAAACTTACACCTCACGTCAAACCTGCCTACCCTCTGCCACCGGACAGACAGCCACGTGGTCACACCCCGCTCTGCTACCATTACTCAGCTATACCAGGCCCGGGGCTAAGATGGGGATCTGATGCGGGCACAATAATTGCTGCACTGTTCCAATGGCTTTCAATGTGTAAATCATAGCTCCACATAAATTAAACAGAAATTCCACCGGCGCGCGGCTGTGTGTGTGCGTTCGCGCGTTGGCTACTGTTTTGTGATTTACGGGCCCACGACTATGAACTTGCCGCTATAAAGTGGACAATGTTTGGGAGCCGTTTGCAAGTTCGCGGAGTTTTATTGCAAGATAGTTTGTTGGGTAAAAACGTAATAAAACTGAACAAAATATTATGTCACGTATACAATCAGCTAAAATTTACTTTTATTATTTAATAAGAATAAGAATACAATTTTAGAATCATCACACAAATAAAAACATTATTTACAAAATACACGCATTTAAAATGCGCTAACAATTTGTAACCGAACAGAACGTAGGTTTATTTCTTATTGGTTAAAATATAGTTTATATTGGTTCCAATTCATTATACTCTTACAGAAAATATATTTTCATATACAAATTAGAATTGCACAGTTTACTATTTGCAAAAACCTACAATCTGCACTTGCAGACAATTTAAGTGAAAACTGTAATAATTTGCGAAACAATTTTAAAATGTTATCAATCAAGTTTTTAAAGTAAATTTTCATAAATAGGATTTATGCTATCCAATGAAATGTAAGGATTCCTACTGACAGGTTTGAAATTGAATGTGAATATTGTCTTTTACTTTATCCAATTAAATTAACTGCTATGTGGTCAGTGTCGTATCGCCTCTCCGCCCCCCTCCTCTCTCTCTCTTTCGCTGTTTTCGTGTCTGTTTCCACTTCCTCTGGGTTGTGGTTTCCCGCCTCACTGACCCGTTATCCATTCTCACCTTAGATGTCATGAGTCACACAATCAATATAAACAAAAAATATATTGAATAGCATCATGAATACAATAAGATTATACGTTAGCGGGTAACCAAAGATTGATTTGTTACAATGATTTTGTGGTAGCCAATTTTTGCAGACTGATGAATGAATAGTAGCAAAAAAAATTGTATTACTTTTGTACGTTTTTAATTCGTATCCGTGTTGTAGGCTACCTTACTGAGGTAATGCTTCGCTGCCTGTTTTAATGTTACTTTAAAATTCTTATCTAGTTTAATTTACATCGTTTGAAAATGATCATCGAGTAAGAATTTGGAATCAAATAGTTATTAAAGGTCACATAAATAAGGTATTCAAGAAGATCTTTTAAGAACTATTCGAGTCAGGCCCAATGTGTAGATGCTTCAAATAATATCTCAATCAGTAAAATCAGTAGGTTTTTTGTATGTATATTCATGAAAAGAACATCACAAATAACAATTATAAAATTTAACAAAAATCAATTTATTCGTCAAATATATTAGACTTGTTTTGTAATATTGTAAACAATAAAATCAAAACCATTTTGTTGCGGATTATACTTCCATTGGCTTTATAAACATAATCAATTCAACTTTACATATACAACTGGCCTTTCTCAATGTTTTCTTTATCTCTGTGATAAAGTCATTCTTACGAGACGGTCATTCTTCCGTGAACTAATCATTATTCATTTATTATTATTGTTAAAACTTTTATAACAAATTGATAAAATTTGGCAAACATTTCGGTTGTAATTTGTAATGAAATATTCGTTTGTAATTTGCACTAACTATGAAGATTTGGCATTCTTTAAAATTATTTTAAGTCTTAACGTTAACCCTCAATATTTTTTTATTTGACTGTCATTCTTCCGTAAACTAATCATTATATTCATTTATAATTATTATTATTAAAAGTCATTTCAAAAATTGTTAACATTTTACTAACATTTCGGTTGCAATTCGTAATGATATATTTTATAATTTCAACTACCGTATCAAAACTTGGTATATTCTTTAAAATTATGTTCTAGGTCTTAACGTCAAACCTAACAAAACCATTGCCCAATCCAGTAGTTTTGCCAATTCAAAGCTATAAACTGTATATTTGCAATAACAATGCCTTTGTAACCCGAGCCCTTCCAGCCCCTCGGCCACCGCGGAACGTCGCGGGCTTTCAATTTTCCCGCGATATCCGAATTGATAAGTACTACCGCGTTCTCACGCGCAACTCTTTAACGGCCCTCTACCCTTCCCTTCCGGGCGCATCTTCCAAAAAATGGAAAACCCAAGACCTGCCACTCGAGGGGCACAAAGCCGGGCATTCACGGCCGAGGCGGCGGAAGTAAAAAATACCTCATAATAGGAAACGGTTTTTGAGCTAACACAAAAGACGAACAATACAGGTTCGGATGTTTAGCGCAAAAGATGGTCCAGGGCCAAAGGGGGAAGCCCCGTAACCCGATAGCGGCCGCTCCAACAGCTCCGATGAAAGACCCAATAAATTTCTAGGGTAAAAAACCTTTCCGAATTACCTGCACGTCGCGTGAGACAGTTATAGGCAATTCCAAACGCGTATTTTTCCCGTGGCTTTATGAGCTAGTTTTAATTTTACGACCGAAAAATGAATTGGGGTATGGATTTAGGTTGTTTAAATTTAGGGATGGTAATATTTTAAGTTTATTACTCGGAGAATAGCGTTACTAAACTTTGTATATTTTGTATTTGTTTAACTTGATCTCTAAAGAGTTTGTGGATCTACTAATGTTTCATTAGTGGTTGAAAAGTATAAATTTGTTTGTTTTCGTACAATATAATGGAATTATCGTTTGGAAATATCGTGTTTCTCGAGTTTCAAGTCGACGCTACTCCTACAAATGCTATCAAGTAATTAAGAAGAAATTAATAAATAATTTCAAGTCGACTGATGAAACATGCCAATTCTAAATCATTACCTGTTCACACCTAAATACTCTTTTCACACTTGTGGGCTTAGCATCGACGAATTAATATTGCATCACTCGTTTGAAAAAATTAATAAAATGTTGAATGTGAATTAAATTATTGTAAATTTTCATGTTTACATTAAAATAGACTCTTTTAGCGAATTTACCCTATAGAGGAGAAGTTATTACCGTAGTCGGAATGGTAAGATCTAGGCCCGGGACCATGATCAATTTTCGTTTTGAGGCCCCCAGATGCCAAAAACACCATTCGTTCAAATTCATATTTATGTTATTATGTGTCCGTGTAGGCACGATAACTTTCGTAAAAAAGTCCCAATCTTGATGAAATTTGGTATAAACGTGTAAGGCAGCATCTATTATCATGAGTACGAGAACCAGACCGATTGCACCATTATAAGGGGGGTTTTGTACCCCAAAATGGAGGTTGTGTACTTTTTACATGTAATTATTTCTAAATCCAAACTTTAGTTTACACTATTGAAATCAGCTTAAAAATAAAAACAATTTGGTATTTCGATCATCGCTCTAAGTTAATTGGTTGCCGAGATATTGAAAGTGCTAAACACAGTAAGTTGTCCAATGTTAATGTTATGGAGAATAAGTAAAATTTTATAACTCACTTATTAATCAACATATATTAATGAAACTTAGTATGTGGCTTCATATGGTTGGGGTTTACTGATATTTACATACAAAACCAATTTTTTGTGGTCTCTAAGGCAGCAAATCTGAGTAATCAGCAGCTATAATGTTATTCTTATGGAGAATAAGAAAAATGTGATATCTTGCTTGTTTATGAGCATAAATTGGTAAAACTTCGTAGGTTGCTTCATCTGGTGGTGATCCATTGGTATTTGCATAAAAACCCGATTGTTGCGTTCCTTGATGCAGCAAACCTGCATACTCAGTCCTAATGTTTTTCTTATGGAGAATAAGAAACATGTGATATCTTGCTTGTTTATGAGCATAAATTGGTAAAACTTTGTAGGTTGCTTCATCTGGTGGTGATCCATTGGTATTTGCATAAAAACCCGATTGTTGCGTTCCTTGATGCAGCAAACCTGCATACTCAGTCCTAATGTTTTTCTTATGGAGAATAAGAAACATGTGATATCTTGCTTGTTTATGAGCATAAATTGGTAAAACTTTGTAGGTTGCTTCATCTGGTGGTGATCCATTGGTATTTGCATAACAACCCGATTGTTGCGTTCCTTGATGCAGCAAACCTGCATACTCAGTCCTAATGTTTTTCTTATGGAGAATAAGAAACATGTGATATCTCGCTTATTTATGCATATGCTTTGACGAAAGTTGGTATGTGGCTTTATAATGTACTGAAGTACATTCGAAATTTGCTGAGTATGCAGGTTTGCTGGAACGGGGGTATTTGGGCTTTGGTATCAAAAGACTTCGAAATTTTATGTTTAGATTTTACCATAAAACATTTTAAATTGTTTCTGGTATTAAAATGTATTGTTATTGAATAGTTATAATTTTTTATTTTAGAAGTGAATTAGAAGTAAAACATAAACTTAAAATATAGTTTCCATATTCTTTCAATTTCTCTATTGCTTAAAACTACAAAACTTGTTCAATCTTGTGTGATGATTGAAATACAAATTATGTACTTCTACCGTGTGTGTGGTTATGCGGTAATGTATTACTGCTAGTTTATATTGTTATCCTAGCTTACACCAGCGCAACACTGAACACCACAACGCCTCACTAGTCACTATGTACACACACGACACAACTACAGTACACCTCGGCGTGGATCCCTGTGTTTTCATGGTTTATCGGCAGCCGGATTTGCCCTTGAGTCTTAGCCGATAAATCGGCATGATCGGCGACGGCTCCGGGCCCACGCGTGGGCTCTAGCCCGGCCATCATTATTCATAATTAATATAACCGGGAATTAACAGTCACACAATAGACCACTAAGATGGCGGCTACCAACTCTCTCTCTCTCTCTCTCTCTCTCTCTCTCTCTCTCTCTCTCTCTCTCTCTCTCTCTCTCTCTCTCTCTCTCTCTCTCTCTCTCTCTTTATTTCCCTCTCCATCGCGCTCTCTGCTACTACCGTCTATCATTTTCTGATGACTGTTGAGAATTATTATTATATTGGCATGGGGAATTCTTAAATTATTATTCCACTAGTGGCTTGTAAGGACTATAGCTCTAATATTTTATTATTGTGTCTCATAGTTTATTTACTGCTTTAAGAATGAACGCATGAAATATAACAAAACAGAAGCTTAAATCACTTTAAAAATAATTATAGTTAATCATTAATTTATTTAGTTTTTTTAACTTAGTCTTTTCGACTTGAAGGGCGTTTATTAGGGTAACAGACACAAATCATTCTCCGTTTATCTCTTTCCCATCTAATTTTCTCTGAATGTTCCAAGTTTCAGCCTTGACACAAATTGACTAAAGTTTCTTTTCGCAATCATACACTAGTATTTAGAATATTTATAGTTAAGAATGACTTTTCATTCTTTGCCCTTTATGTTCTTGGTTCGAATATAAAGTCCTTCAGCACGTTTTCTTTAATTAAGGTTGTTAGAGCTTTAAAAGAGCCAAGAAATTTTCTATACAAACTTTTTCGAGAGTGCCGTTCTCTTACAACACCCACATATATCACTCGAGAGGTGAAAAAGGAAGTGGATTTTTATTAGCCACGATCTGTTTTTGGAAACGATTCGTTCAAGGTGGTTCACTGCGGTGATGTGGGTTTCAGGAGTCAGAGAACAGCCACTAATTACCCCAATGTGGTACGCCTACTGTTTGAAACGTTGCTGGTTTATGTTGCTCGGCGAGAAGTGGAGAGCAGCATAAAAGAGAATCACACGCCCCAGCCAATCGACAGTGATTATGGGCAATTGCGAAGGTACTTAAGCCTCACAACTTCGGATGGCGCGACTCACCATAGCTAATTAAATAATTTTATGTTTGTACGCGTAAATAAAATGGCAGTTTGATTGGCTCTCAGCAGAGCCCGAGAGCTGGCGGGAGACTGACACGCTATTCAGTCTAGTGACAAATAGTGGGTTTCAGGTGTGTGTTTATAATTGAAATAATTATTTTGAAGTTTTCAAATCGAAAGGTTTTATCATAGTTTTCCTTATTAGAGTGTTCCGCATGAAGGTAAATCCCCGATTATTACGTTGGAATCGTGTGTTAGAACCTCGGATGAACGCGATTGGAATGCTAGAAATATAATGTTTAAATCACTAGAGTTACGCGTTATTTAAGATATTTTTAAACATGCAAAAGCAATTATAAATTATTTTTATTACAAGTCACATACTCTGCAAAAGTGAGATAATGCGTGTATTATAATTTAAAGTAATATATAAGATTTATAATGGGTAAAACTATTGTTGTCATAAAAATGTTTAGGTTAAAATATATCCCGATTAAAATGTTTCAGTGGTTAATAAAGTAAAGTTTATAATTGTGTCAAACAATGAGATCGATCTGTACTCGGTTGAAATGTTGTCGATCAGCCTAGTGGCGATATGCTTCGTAGTTTTAAACACAAAAAATGCTATTGACGTTATCGGGTTTAAACTAAACACAATAGTTGAGTTTACTCTCGATTTATTAGATTATTGTTACTAAGTCAGTTTCTGGAACAGCAAATCATATTTGCCGTAACTTCTTTTATACAGTCATATTTTATGAACGTTAAATTCTATAAATATGTTCGTTTCGCGCTGATATGTTATGAATACTGTAGTAAGAGGGGATCCAGTACACTGCTCCTACCTGTCCTCCCATAAGGCCAATGTTAACTTTCAAATACCGTATGAAAAATCTCAATAGATTATCTAAAAATTTTGATTTATGGGTTATAGAGCAAAAAATATCTAGGGTTTCCAGTGAGCATGATTTTGACACCACAGTTATTATCACATGAACAAAATCTCAAGTACTGTATTGAGTATTTTGACATTTTACCATGAATCAATGGTTTTGAAGAATTCGTTGAAGAGGGACAGGATTTGGATGTTAACATTGAACTTATGCAGGTAGAAAGGGGATATTTTACGTGAGCCCCCTCCTAATACTGTATATAGTAATTTATGAAAACCTTAAATATCGCATTTAATTAATGAAAAATAACTTGTATGCGATAGATATACAAATTATAAATTTAGCTGACTTCTGAATTGTGACTACGACTGGAAAAATACTACCAATTTCATAAACCATTTAAGCATGTGCTGATAGTATTTTTGATTAAAATTTAACTGGTTAACAAAGACATAGTAGCATAGTTAGAAGCCTCTTAGGTCATCCCTCGCAATGACGACCCTGACTCACATAGGTAATTAATCAGTTCTCGTTCCCCTGCACACACCTCCTCCCCGCACCCACGGCCACCGTCCCCGCCGACGACCCGGGCCTCTCACAACCCCGCGGGTAATCCGCACGCCGTTCCCAGGGTGCCGTGGAAGGGTTGCCACTCGCGGAAGCAGTAGGAAAGGTGGCTCGAGTTACAACCCTTCCTGTGAAACCCCGCGTAATCCGTCCGGAATTTGTATGAAACCTACAAAAAACCAATTCTCACACGCCAGGCCACCCGATACTGTCGGTACTCGCGACAGTATGTTACCAATTGTATTTCGCCGGTTCCTTCCGATCCTAATGACGTGCGTGCTTTGTCCCCTGTTTCTCGGGTTTCCAGTTTTGCGTCACCGTAAGCCGATACTCCTTTGTCCGTCTGTCTGTCTGGTGTCGCACCTCGGTCTGGTGCCCCTGGCCTTCCCACCCGGATCTTTTATTGCGATTAGCAAAAAGTCGCGACGCCGAGTGAGCTTGGATTGTTTTGGATTTGACTGGTCGATCGGCAGACGCACTGTCATTGGAACAACCAAACCCCGATAACTGATACTGCCATCGGAACAACCAAACGCCGATAACTAATGTCCCGTCATTGGAACAACCAAATACCGATAACTGGTGTCCTATCATTGGAACAACCAAACACCGATAACTGATACTGCCATCGGAACAACCAAACGCCGATAACTAATGTCCCGTCATTGGAACAACCAAACACCGATAACTGATGTTCTGTCATTGGAACAACTAAACACCGATAACTGACGTCCTGTCATTGGAACAAGCAAATACAGATAACTGATGTCCTGTCATTGGGCACAACCAAACTTCGATAACTGATATCCCGTCATTGGAACAACCAACCACCAATAACTGATGTCCTATCATTGGAACAACCAAACAGCGATAACTGATGACCTATAGTTGGACACAACCAAAGCCCAATAACTGAACCACCAATAACTGGTGTCCTATCATTGGAACAACCAAACAGCGATAACTGATGACCTATAGTTGGACACAACCAAAGCCCGATAACTGATGTCCTGTCATTGGAACAACCAAAGCCCTATAACTGATGTCCTGTCATTGGAACAACCAAACACCGATAACTGTTGTTCTAACCACGGTGTCAGGTTAGCATTAACACCTACTTCGTCGGTGTAACGAGACTGTTGTAATTTGAAGATCAATTAATTAATATTTGAATACATATTTATAGAAACTTATTCCGTGTCTATTTTTGATTAACACATGTTTAGGAAACATTATTCCGTTTTTGATCTGCCCAATGCAGACAAAATCAAATCGAGAAAAAGTTAAGTCGTCATTCATTAAAAAACTGAAAAACACGTTTAGTTCTTGAAATAATTTATCATTTTATTGAACAGTATATGACCATTTTTCCCTATAGGGAGGGGCAATAAATCTGTTTTTATTTCATTTTTCACTGTAGTTTTTTTAATTGACATCACTGCAATTCTTGATGTATTTGTTAGTAAACAATGTTCATCGATCATTATTTATAAACCATTGACCTTTGTTTATTTTATTAAAGTTAGGAATAATTTTCAAATTAATTTCTCAATGTAAAACTTAAATTTGAGTTTAGCGTGGACCGCCATAAGTGAAAGTCGTCAAAGAACTCGACAATAAAGGTTATATCAACTATCGACTCAGTGCGTTCACCATTTAGACTGCCGCTGCAAGTACTGTCAGCACATCAAAACGACGTTTCCTGTATTTATGTGCTCGAGTCCAAACAAGGAAGTTTGGGCTTTAGCCGCGGCGATTTCATAATGATGGGCGAATTTTCAAACCCAGATTCGCCTCTCGACGTGAATGGCGGCCGGAAGCGCTAAGAAAGCTGGAATAATGCGCGCTTAATATTTCGCAAATCGGCTCGCGCAGACGGACAGTGGGGCATTACCGCCATATAATTGGGACCAGGTGCTGCGCCGGTCCCCCCGAACTAGTTTTTCTGATTAAAATTGAAGATTATAAAGGTTTTATTCGGTGCGGAAAGGGTTGCGTTCGAGTATTTCCCAACAAAACCTTCCCTTCCCCTCTTTTGAAACCCGAGCGCGCGGAATATGAAAGGGCCCCGTCCGAACGACCCGTAAAAAGGAAAGGCTTAAGGATTTATAAACTTTTATATGAAAAAAAACGCGTCGGGAATATCCGTTGCCCCTTTGGGCCCGGAATCGGCTCCCCTAGTGACGAGCGAAAAAAGGGATGTTGTTTGCACATGTAGCCCGGAAGGGTTCGGGCTTTACAGATAACAGAGGTTTTTTACGGAAAAGTTGGTCTGACTGCGGTGATGTGATCGAACGTTGCATCTGTGGGAACCGCCGACTCACGGGGAGCGCCAGCGCGGACACCTGAAATAACAAGCCGGCTCTTCAATACTGATAAAAAGCTCAAATTCCTCGATCGTGTTTGCTCATGATGTTTGCTCGCTCAGCGCTCACAGCGACCCGTTACTTTATAACTTGAGTGGCAGAACCGCGCGATTTGCCAGTCACAGTCGCGAGATGGGAGCGATCCGACGAGTGGGTTATTTTTGGATATTATTGGGCCTGTATGAATTACTCCAATCTCAACAGATAGAACTGTATTGCATCTTAGAATGAGAATTACAGTATATTTGGCCTCACTGGGGACCCAATCCGTGCAATATGGGACCTCACTTCTAGAATGATAATTACAGTATATTTGGCCTCACTGGGGACCCAATCCGTGCAATATGGGACCTCACTTCTAGAATGATAATTACAGTATATTTGGCCTCACTGGGGACCCAATCCGTGCAATATGGGACCTCACTTCTTCTATAATGAGAATTACAGTATATTTGGCCTCACTGGGGACCCAATCCGTGCAATATGGGACCTCACTTCTAGAATGATAATTACAGTATATTTGGCCTCACTGGGGACCCAATCCGTGCAATATGGGACCTCACTTCTAGAATGATAATTACAGTATATTTGGCCTCACTGGGGACCCAATCCGTGCAATATGGGACCTCACTTCTTCTAGAATGATAATTACAGTATATTTGGCCTCACTGGGGACCCAATCCGTGCAATATGGGACCTCACTTCTAGAATGATAATTACAGTATATTTGGCCTCACTGGGGACCCAATCCGTGCAATATGGGACCTCACTTCTAGAATGATAATTACAGTATATTTGGCCTCACTGGGGACCCAATCCGTGCAATATGGGACCTCACTTCTAGAATGATAATTACAGTATATTTGGCCTCACTGGGGACCCAATCCGTGCAATATGGGACCTCACTTCTTCTATAATGAGAATTACAGTATATTTGGCCTCACTGGGGACCCAATCCGTGCAATATGGGACCTCACTTCTAGAATGATAATTACAGTATATTTGGCCTCACTGGGGACCCAATCCGTGCAATATGGGACCTCACTTCTAGAATGATAATTACAGTATATTTGGCCTCACTGGGGACCCAATCCGTGCAATATGGGACCTCACTTCTTCTAGAATGAGAATTACAGTATATTTGGCCTCACTGGGGACCCAATCCGTGCAATATGGGACCTCACTTCTTCTAGAATGAGAATTACAGTATATTTGGCCTCACTAGGGACCCAATCCGTGCAATATGGGACCTCACTTCTAGAATGATAATTACAGTATATTTGGCCTCACTGGGGACCCAATCCGTGCAATATGGGACCTCACTTCTAGAATGATAATTACAGTATATTTGGCCTCACTGGGGACCCAATCCGTGCAATATGGGACCTCACTTCTAGAATGATAATTACAGTATATTTGGCCTCACTGGGGACCCAATCCGTGCAATATGGGACCTCACTTCTAGAATGATAATTACAGTATATTTGGCCTCACTGGGGACCCAATCCGTGCAATATGGGACCTCACTTCTAGAATGATAATTACAGTATATTTGGCCTCACTGGGGACCCAATCCGTGCAATATAGGACCTCACTTCTCATTCCCTCTTTTCTATGGTATACTTATTTATTTTGCATTCTCACACTTACGAACTTCAGTACACCATAGTAATGGTTATTGTAAATCGAAATGTAAGATCCGTCATTGAGTTATCACGTGTGAGATGTTAGCTAAGAATCACTACGTTACTTCACCTTTAATGCCTGAACTCACGTTCATATTACGTGATGGTTCTGCTTAGGCTACTCAAAGGTTTATGATTTCACGGTAAACATACGTTTTAGCTGAAGAAAGTAACAAATTTCTCAGATTTTATATACGTAATTATTCAAAACGACCCATTTTCGACTCAGGTATGTTTCACACTGTCTGACTGATGTTCGCACTAAAGTTTTATAGCATACTGCTGACCTAATGCTCTTTTAGTATATGGACATCGTGCATGTATTTTAACAAAGAAGCTGTCTTGTAATTAAGCGTAAATTTTAATATTTTACAATTACTTGTCGTTTGTATGGGTATTAGTTGATTAAAATACATTCAAGAGTGGGCTCTAGCGTCGCGACATTAGGAGTTTCTATACCTGCTTCCCCATAAAACCTCGCAACTTTCAAAGCCCGTCCCTCAACAGATTATCCGATATCGTTGATTTAATGCTCGTTTAATAAAACGGATAAACACCTTGCTAAAATCTCACGTTTTTGATATCACTGTTCAAAACAATAACCGTTCAATCAAAATCCAAAATACTCAATGTTTACAATTTTGTTGAACTATTTGTGATATTGAAACTGATCACTGAAATCGCTGGGATTTTTTCAAATGAACCATAAAACAAGGATTTCGAATAATCCGTTGTGGAGGGACGGGATTTGAAAGTTAACATTGACCTTATGGGAGAAGCAAGTATAACGTGAAACGTTACATTAGTGGAGCCCCCTCTTAATGCTGAATGACTAAGATCATATAAAACATACTGTAATTTACTGTACACATCCTTTGACTCCCTTGTTATTTTCATCGTTCATTGTCTCCCCCCAGGCACCCCGCGGATGCCCCTGAGCCCCGGCAGTGTCCGCGACCCCGCCAAGGCCTCCGCCCCCGTGGACTACTCGCGGTACGTCCGTCGCTTCTCCAGCGCCCTCGAGTGCAACTCCTCCTACTGCAAGGATCTCAACTACAGGTACTGATAACACCAGGAGTTGCATTGATAACACAAGTTCGACTTGGGGGTTAGATGTGTACAACACTCTTTCTTTGAGAGTATAATATAATGGTTAGCAATATTGAGATCAAATATTTATTGCGCTCTAGAAAACTCTAAAGAAAACAAAAATGTTTGGTGTGAATATTTTCTTGAGGGGTAAAGAGGCCGATGCTCGCCTCAAAAACCGTTTCATTAATGTACTTAAGAGGAGGGTTATATTCATTAAAGGTAATTAACTTAATATAGT
This sequence comes from Allygus modestus, assembly GCA_963675035.1. Taxonomy (NCBI): domain Eukaryota; kingdom Metazoa; phylum Arthropoda; class Insecta; order Hemiptera; family Cicadellidae; genus Allygus; species Allygus modestus. The sequence goes on from OY776112.1 coordinate 323,594,816, forward strand.
GTGAACATAACTCGTAGCTTCAAGTTTTTAGGAACATTATTTAAATAAAAAATGGCAATAAACTTTTTGATTGTGAAGCGTTTTACTGAACATTTTAAATGACTTAGTTAAAAATGCATAAAATAATTTAAAACTAAAAAACAAATTAGAACGCTTTTACACTTTATAAGTATAACTAGCTGGCCCGACAGCCGTTGTCCTGTCCTAATGTCATTGAATTTGTTTACGTCAAATGCTCATTCATTTTCAAGATAAGCTCGTTCGCTTCACTCACTCGCCTCCCGGATGAGGTCGTTCGCTACGCTCATTCGCATATTTTTATGTAGTACTAACTTTGGCATCAAAAAAGTTGCCATTCAAGTAGATTTTTTATTTCCGTAACGAACATATGTTTATGCCTTTCAAGTATGTTTAGATATAATCCTTGTTAACAGTTGTTTGGTGTAACTAACTGAACTTTGATCACTTGAATGGGAACTTTGAAGGCCAGTGGGACAGAGCCCTTAGGTCGGATTAAAAATGTTGTTTTTGAAAAACCTTGTCCTGGCATTAACGAACACAACAAAAAAAGAATTATTCAATTTGGTTCACTCATTCTCAAGTTATGGCGTGACCAAGGGAAATAGGTATTTATTTTTATAAATTATGATTTGAAACTATTTTACAGTGAGTTAACATAAATGCCCGATTTATTGATAAAATTAAATATGAAAAAATCTTAAATTGTTTTAAAACTAGTATATGCGGATTAAAATTAAAATTACTTGTAACGTGTTGCTTACAATTACATCCCGGAAGCAACAGTTGTTTGAGATGCAAAAAATCAGTTTCTACGTTTACAACGTAATATTTTACCATGTTTCTTCCCCCTTCATTATACACAGGGGCCATCTGTCCAGAGTCCAGATTACATCTGTTAAACACTCGGGTAAGGAAGCTGAAAGTTCAATTAATCAAAATCGTCAAAAGGAAGTCCACTTCAGTGACTTATCCGTCCAACCAATCATCATCAAGTGGAGGGATAGAAAGTCGAGGGATTTGTATTCAATCTTACTTAACAATTAATTAAATAACCATTCTGTATAGCTTCCCCCGCGGCAATGTAAGGGTTTGAATTCGTTTTACCGTGTCATTCGATTTTGAATTAATATTATTGGGTTTCCTGATGGAAAATGTGTTACTTTTCATGAAGGCGATAAATTCGTTTATGTAAATAGTTTTCCTATGAATCCCCGCTTAAAGTGATGCAGATTACTTTATCTAAATTAAACTGAACTATAATTGATCGGGGACAATCGTTTTTATCCTCAGTAATTACTGAGAATTATATGCAGTATACTGTTACATTTAGCTTTATGTACTTTTTTATGCAGAATCATTTCAATGTATATAATCAAAACACTAAGCATATTTTCAGTTTCTCAATCTTTACAGGCTTCATTCTCCTTAAAAAAATATGGTTTACCGTCTTAATTTTTACCAGGTAAATTTTTGTCAGTTTCCTTCATTTCGAACTTTATTTTCTTCCGACAAAATTGATTTTATACTTCCTAGATCTTAGAACTTAAAAAACAAATTTTCTATATTAACCTACTCACCTTTCTATTTTGATCTGCCTCTTTTTCTTGCATTCTCATTACCTGAATCCTCGATGGTTCCATATTAATGTGCATATTTTCATGCTTAACCCCTTCTCTTATGTTTTTTTCTTGCTATCTTATCACTATTTCCCGCATAGAATCTTCTATTTTCATAATTGTCTCCGGTCACGTAATATTTGGCGTGTATACCCGTTCTCCCATAACACCAAGTTAACTTTCAATTCTACCTTCCTCTACAGATGATTCGAAATTGTTTATTCATGGTTAATTTTAAAGAGAAAAAAATGCCTATCGATTCCATTGAGCAGAATGTTGAAATCACAAAAACATATTCGTCCAGTAAACTTCTTTTGTGGATTAACTATTTTTTGTATCAAATCCTGCTTACCGAAATCGCTACGTGTTTTTTCTCGATAAATTAAACTAAAAGTAAAAAAAATTCGGATGATCCGTTGAGAAAAAAGTTATCATTGGTCCTACGGTAGAAAGAGGTAGAATCAGGTGGCTTTGTCCATTCCCCGGCAATTCCCTCGCCTCCATCTTCCTCCTCGGCTTCCTCACTGACTTCCTCTTCTCGTTCCAGGGAGCACTTCCACTGCCTGGACTGCAACTCCCGCGTGTTTGTCAAGAAGGAGGAGATGATCAGACATTTCAAGTGGCACAAGAAGCGCGATGAGAGCCTGCAGCACGGCTTCATGAGGTACTCGCCCAGCGACGACTGCAGCGACCGCTACCACAACTGCACCCACAACCGCAAGCAGACGCACTACCACTGCATCCAGGTGCGTTCACTAGAAACTATCACAGAAATTGATTAAGAGGGGGCTCCAGCCACGAAACATTTCTACCTGCTTCTCCCATAAGGATAATGTTAACTTTCAAAGCCCGTTCCTCCTCAACGGATTATTCGGAACCGTTGTTTTATGGCTCTTTTTAAATAGCGAAAAAATATCTAGCGATTTGATATCACAAATAGTTCACCCATAAAAAATTGTAAATAAATATATTGGATTTTTTGAACGTTTATTATTTATTTATGATATATTTTCTCACTGAAAGCGCTAGTTATTTTTGTTTGCTCTTTAAAATGAGCCATAAATCAACGATATCGGATAATCCGGTGGGGACGATCGGGCAATGGAAGTTAACATTGGCCTATGCAGGAAGCAGGTAGAAACGCGAAATGTGTCATCATTGGACCTCACTAAAAACGTATATGTTTTGGCAGCAAATAAATTATAACGCCTATTAATTTGTTGCATTGCCATGTACTCGTAATATCGTAAAACAAAACGCTACAACTGTATCGAGAATAAGTATTGTAGGCGCCTTCAATCTTTCGATTGCACCAACTCACCTAGGTGATGCGTGTTGCGTCTAGCGAAGCGAAGGCTGGGAGGACTTTTTTACTTCTTGACGCGACGTGAACTTTCCTCAGGTTTCCTCTAGTAGGTGATAACCTTGAGGTATTGAGTTACTTGTAATCTCGAAGGAGACGTTTCACGCCAAATTCAGTCATAATAGGAGTCCCTTTAATTATTAAACTTAATCTAAATAAACAACTGCAAGCGTCATGTCCGTCCCCAGGGCACCTGCGACAAGGTGTACATCAGCACGTCTGACGTCCAGATGCACGCCAACTACCACCGCAAGGACTCCGCCATCATCCAGGAGGGGTTCCAGAGGCTGAGGGCCACGGAGGAGTGTCGCACCCCCTACTGCGCCTTCTTCGGCCAGAGGACCACCCACTTCCACTGCCGCCGAGAGCACTGCCAGTACACGTTCAAGAACAAGGCTGACATGGGTGAGTTTGGACACGATGACTCACTACTGCGTAAATGTACGTATTGGTAAACCACGCGTTGACTATGGCATTTGTCGAAACGTGTGCATCAACTGCTTAACATTACTCGAGGATAATGTTGAATTATGATTAAATAGGACGTCTGAGAATTTATTCTGGAATCTGGGCTTATGCCTGTATGTGGTCAAGTCTCAATTATTTTGTATTTAAACGCTTTCAAATACTTTTAATTTATGAACCGTTAGGATTTATTATATATTATTATATATTATACATTATATTATTTTAGGATTTATTTTTCTTTGATTATCTTTCGTGACGAGAGTACAGTACTTCTGATTTTTGCAAAGAACATTTTCATCTTACAAACATTTAGACAAATATAAAGCCAAACTGTACCAGGAACCATAGAAAAACGTGTCTAACATCCTTGAACGATACGCTTAAATTAAGGATCTTGGTAAGAAGATTGGAGGGCATTTTTTAAAAAAAAAACCCCAAGAGTATAAATGAAATTAAATTATCAAGTTAAAATATTAAAATATTTGAATTTCGTCATCTGTGTGATTTGATTTGTAAACAATGCCGAAATCGCTTGTGAACAAGCAAAGCTGTTGAGAAAAGCTCGTAGAATAAATTCAAAAATATACAATGTTTATTTCGCTGCTATGAGCGCAGTTATTAAAGTTGACAACAACAAAACAGGTAAAAGTCAAACTGTAAAACTAGCGAAGTCAATAGCAAAACTAGGTAAATAATGGCGGAATTCCAAGACAAGACAGTAGAATGGCAGTTCCAGAAACCGCGAGGAATTAGCAAGCGTTTCCTAACCTAGCTAAGTACACCATAAAGAATCGTTGCAGTAAGTAGGCTCGCCCATTATCAGGTATATCTTGACACCCAGACAAATGTTGTAATGCGGTAAGCTGAATAAACCGGGAGATTTGCAGATAAGTAGGCAGCCTAAGTAGAGTAGGGTGATAAGCGGCGCGGCGCGGCGCGGCGAGTTGAGGAATTATGAGCCCACAACAAAGGTTAATTTGAATCAGCATTGAATTGGCAACATATGATTGCTTTCTCCACTGACTGATGGGAACAGCTGATAACCGGCCGATATCACGTGATTAATCGTGTTCTTATACAGACAGGTATAAATGGCATCCGTCCTCAATGAAGTTTGATTAACTTTACCCCAACAACAAACATCTGTTCCGATCATTTGTCATGATTTACCAAATTCAACTTCGTTTTCCCATTCGTCTCTTTCGGTTTAGTGAATACATGAATGATAATGTTCGGGTGTACCTCGAGTGTCGACTCATTTGAGTCATTCTGGTTTCTGGATCAAAGTATTGGTGTCGTTATTTTTTATTTTATTTTTATAAACTGAGGTTGGACTCTTTTTACTTCCTTTGCTTGTCCAAATAGACAGCAAATCTTTGCGTGGAACGTATCCAGAAAAGCAAGGGGTGAGTCATTTCAGTAAAGTTGTACGGTTCTGACAAAATTTACATGCCAGAATCGGGATTCGAACCCTCTGTCATGGTTTCGAATTCATCACCTCGACCACTAAATCAACGACTCACAAATTACTGTATTTAGTGGTTATGGTAATTTTAGCAGTTTCAGTTTATCAGGAATGGTTTTGCAGAATTTAATTTAAGACTGGCAACCCTAACTTTAATTCTGAGTTGATTTCTTAATCTTTGTTTGCATTAATAACTGAATAAAACAAAACGATTTGCAAAAATCTTTATCTGATTTTTTGTAACTGCTTCTTCGAGCTCTGTTCTTCGCCCAGAAACACAAACAAAGAATTCCAAACTCACACGCAGTTTTTGTTGCAGAAAAACACAAAACATATCACATCAAGGACGAACAGCTCGCTCGAGACGGCTTCAAAAAGTTCCTAAAGCCCGACATCTGCGGGTTCCCCAACTGCCGGTTCTCGCAAGTCTGCAACCACATCCACTGCGTGCGCGACGGCTGCTCGTACGTGCTGCACTCTAGCGGCCAGTTGCTGAGTCACAAGCGCAAGCACGAGCGCAAGGACAGCGAGATCGCCTACCGCAAGTTCAAGCTGGCTCAGCAAGCCGTGGTCAACTTGGCCAATAGCGAACACGTGAGTAGCGGGTTGGGGATGAAGCATTTCGCGTGTCTACCTGATTTTCCAATAAGGTCGATGTTAATTTTCAAATCCCGCCCCTCCTCAAGAATCATTCAAAATCGTTGATTTATAGCTCATTTTAAAGAGCAAACAAAAATCCTATAATGATTTCAATGAGCAGAATTCTGATGCCACAAAGCAGGGGCGGATTTAGGTGGGGGGCTATATGGGCTGCAGCCAAGGGCGGCAAATTTTCAGAACATTTTTATTTTTATTTTTTCAAAACAGATGTTCAAAATCGGGAACATTTTGACGAATATGGATGGTTATGCCGGTGCGCCGCCCTTTTAATGGTGATAAAGGAAGTAATCAATGGCTAATGTATTACCTAAACGCCGTTATTCCCTAAAACAGATTTAATACATTCGTCCCTACAAGTTTAGGCAGCAGAGAAAAATTCTCAGGGCGGCAAGAGACAAACTACAGTGAGTCATATTTAAACTGACTTGTAAATAGGTTGTGAGAGGGTGTGACAATGTATAACCAGTGGCTTTTAAATTCTTGTGCCCGACGACAGTATGGGCACATATTATGAACATCTACGGCATCGTGGAGGTGAAACGATAATTTAATTTATGAATTTGTTTTAGCCTAAAACATATATTAAGATTAAGAATATGATTGAAAACGTAGAAAGTGATAAAGACTGCATCAGTTAACTTTATATGTTTATGAATCAAACATAAAAATAATTCTTTGCATACAAATATAACTTGCAAAATGAATGACAAATTGTGTTAAAAAAAGATAACTCAGGATTAAAATACAGTAGTCTCAAAGTACGAATTTCGAGGCTACAATGTTTTCATATTTGTAGGTTATGTATTATAATTTTCAGTAGCTTATGCGTTGGTGTATCAATTATTATTGTTTAGTAAAGTATAAGTAGGGATTTTTAGGCCTTAGTTGAAGGATTTTCGTGTCAGTAATAGTAGCACTGTTTTGAACACAAACACTTGTCGCTAAAACTTGTAGGATTGATCGTCATTGCATATATTGAACTGTGTTCATGTGAGTGAAATCATAATTTTACATTATACTACCGTTTATTCGTTATTCAAATTAGGAAAACACGGCAATTTCTTAATTTATTCATTCAGTAAATTTAAAGAATCGTTACATACAGTCATAAAATAACCAACTAAACGAGATATACAATATGTGGGTTAAACCTGGTTGGCTGAGAAGGAGAAAAGGTTATATTATGGGAGGGGGCGGCAGAGTGCTACTAGCCCTTCAGTGGCAATTGTGTAAATCCGCCACTGCCACAAAGAGTTGACTAATAACAAAAATCACAATTGTTGAGGATTTTGAAATTTTATTTACGGATTATTATTCTTGATACCAAAATTCAGTTCACTGCAATTGCTATATATTTCTCTCTATAAAATGAGCCATCGATCAAAGATTTAGGATCATTGTTGAGGAGGGATTAATGTTAATATTGGTCTTATGCGATAAGTAGGTAGAAGCAGGTGACTAGAGCTCCTTTTTAACATTTATTACGATATATGTTCGTTTTTTGTTGCTTTGTTTTTTAATTAAATATTATTTTAACGTTCCTAAGTGATAGAATGCTAAGTAAATCCAGATTGCTGTTTGATCTTGTTTTTTAAGGTGAAAATCCAAACAAACTTGTACTTGTTACGTTTTCAGATTTTTAATACCTAAACAAGTTATTCTTATTTCCGTGGTAATTTCCAAACTTGGCTCATAAAAATGTAAACAAAATATTATTTGGTCTCTCACTTTTATTTCGGTTTCTTGGGGGCATATTACTGAAGCATTCTCGTAACTTTACCTAAAACATTTAGTTAGGTTGGGTTAGTTGATAAGTGAAACGAGTTCGCACGCAGCACGCTGACGTGAGGGAAGTGAATTTCCACATAAAAAACTACAAAAACTCAAAATCAGTTTAAAACATACATTTATTCCAACTTTTATTCAAATCTGAAAACATTGATTTTTTGGCTGTTCTGATGCTCCTGGTTCTATTTACCTGCAATGCTGGGAATACAATTTTGCGCATTATAAGGTTAGGAGAAGGTCCGGTCAGGCTTTAAAGTAGGCGTGAAGTGGTAGGGGATGATAAAAGTACACCAAAAAATGAATAACAGGCTCTTCTAATGTAAAATCCCCATAAGACAACGTACTGTGTTTGATCGATACACATTTTCTTTAATAACTCGGTAAATATTTATGCTAGAATGACGAGAGAGGGCTTAAAACTTTCGCCTCTCCAATTCCCATCTTTTTACATGCATGTATTTTACATACGGGGCTTTTCTGACCCTTTTTGGGCCCGAAAACTTAAAATTTGAAAGATTAATCCCAAAAAAAGGTGTTTAGAGTTTTCCGATTGTTTTGCCCAAAGAACTTGTCCAACTGATTACAGAAAGGAACGTCCCTACCAAATTTGAAGTAAATCGGACAAAAAATGTGACCGCTAGGGTGCAAACACATATATATATATATATATATGTCTATATATATATATATATACACATATATATATATAAAATTTTGAACGACCCCCCAAAACGTGTTCAGGGGGTCACGTTAGGAACTTCTATGGTGGTCCCGGGCTTAAGTTTCACCGTGCGGGTCATGCTAATAGTTCACTTTCCAAAGGAAATTCACTAATAAACTGTAAAATGAAGATGTAACTTTTAAAATAACCTAACCCAACTTTACTAACTCTTACAATTCTTAAAACGCAAAAGAGTGATAAAATATATTTTACATCCAAGAACAATATGCTGCACCACTTAACTTGTAGAAGTTACTTAAAGGTTTAAATTTTGTTAAAGGTTTATTATTCTTGATCAGTAGTAAGTTGTGATTTGACAGTTCATATGATGATAACTAGTGTGTGAAGTTGCAGATGACAATGAGCCGAGTTTGAGAATGACGGCAGAGTCCGAACGCTGACCAGCGGAAAGACAATTACTGCAGCTTTCTCACGCTCGAGGCTTTACTAAATACTAGTATATTCATTCCTAAATATTAAAATATCAAAAGTAGTATACCAAATTCAAAAGTAAGTATTGCATAACTGCTGCAATTATTGTAATCATAATTGTTTGAATTACAATTCAAAATACAGTTCAAAATAATTTTATCCAAGAAAGTATTTGGTAAAAGTATGGAACATAAAAGGTAAGATTTTTCAATTCTCCTCAAATCTGTCTTTGAACTTCTAGACTACTTGTTGAATTTAATTCTACAAATGTATACTATCTTTGACGTAGCTATTTTTGCCATCTGTATGTAGTACTTACTGCAGTAGATTTTTCCAAATATAAAAATTGTTTTACCATAGTGAACTACACTATTTAGCAGTCCATAAATTATATCATCAAAAATGAGGAAGTGTTGTTTTTGAGATGACATTATGGAGGAAGGAGGAGGGTGAGGGATTGACATTAAAACTTAATTTTACATTGATTTTTAACCAAGTTATTGTGGAATAATGTAATAGTATATTACGTTACTAGCCTGGTAAGTGGTGTTTTACCGTGCGAGCACGACAGTTCCAACGCGAGGCTATGCCTTGCGCGGGATTTTCGTGCAAGCACGGTAAAGCTTACCGGGCGAGTAACGTACGATACTTTACATCATACTACACAGAAAAAATAGTACATTTTTCCTTAGTACAATGTTTCCTTTAGTATCAAATAGAATGGTTTGTTCTCTCAAAATGTGTTTACTATTCAACACTCGTAATTACTCATGTGGTTTAACGTTGTATTGTTGCAATCAGCTGTTTAATTCATCAGCTGACTAAGTGCACGGTAAAAAGCTTTTACCGTGCAGTGCACGGTAAAGTAATTTTCCGTGTGTAGGCACGGCAAAGGGCAACTTACCAGCCTATCAATACGGATGGAAAAGTACCTGTTTCTGTGTAGTATGATGTAAAAGTTTTAACTACGCAGCGAAAATAAAACTTCCATTGATTGCCGAGTGAAAATAAGCAGTAACTTCTTATCATTAATGTACATCATTGGTATTTATAATAAATTTACCAAGAGTTGGTTAGAATTTATACTTGGAAGTTTTAAAGCTCAACATTTTTAGTTTCAGGAACATAACAAATTAAACAAAAATCATTTTAGGATTCCTTCCTCAATAATATAAGTAGTTTTTCACAGAGGTGTCTAATAATTGGTAAATATTTATAAATAATGTCTTGAGTAGCATGATATGTGTAGTGTTGTGAGACATTTATTTAATTCTGTTTAAAAATCAACGACATAATTTATGGACGACCCTAAACAGTATTGTAGTATTTTGTCTTTAGAACTTTTTTAACCGTGCTAAATGAATCTCTATTTACAACTCCGGTTGTCCCCCAGTTGGCGGGGCACGGAGACTCCGCTGGCAGTTCGCTCCAGCTGCTCCAACAAGCCTCGTCCCTGGCCGCCCTCACGGCCCTCCATGATAGCAACTTCAGCAACAGCTCCAGCGAGGGGCGAGCCTCCCCCACCCGCATACCCCGGACGCCCCAACCCTCCGGCGCCCCCCTGCAGCTCATGACGCCCCCCAGCTACCGGGGCGACTCCCCCGCCTCTGCACTGGACCTCAGCAGCGAGGAGGGCAGTGACTCCTGGGCCCACTACCCCACCGGAGCGCTCTGCCCCGCTGGCCCCAAGTGCGGCCTCTTCCAGACTGACCACTACCACTGCAAGGAGTCCAACTGTGATATGCCTTTTAGGTGGGTCTTGATTATTTTTTTGCAGGTTTTTACTGGATAAGACAAATTGGAAGTTTATTCTACATTGTTTACACTATTAACTTTAAGAGCAACTATTTTTTTTAAATTTACTTTTATAAATCAATTTTTTATTTTTCATAAGTATGCCTTAAAAAAGTGGAGAGTTTGTAAACTTAAATAATTTCTTAATTTCTACCATACCCAAAAATTGTCCTGATAACTTTTGGAATGAACAGCAATAAAACATTATTTTTAAGAAACTTAGCTATTCTCTGTATGTCATTTAAATATCTATACTCTATAAGAGAATTCATTAAGTCCACAATTGTTTACACGCCGTAACTATTTTTAAATATATCAAAAACATGATTTTTATTGAACATAGCTTTCTGAATAGTCGCAAATCAATTTATAAATCACAAATCCTAAGTTGATAAAGAGGACTGTGACTTTGAAATATTATTTTATGTGTGTATTTTAGTGATAGTGTGCTATCAGTAGGATGCCCATACTTTCCAAGGTAAGCCTGCTTGTCCTATACATGTTTTCCTGATAAATAGGAGAAAAATGTATTTATTTATAAAAGCTAGCTAAGTTATAATTTAGTAAAACTTCAATGTAGACCTTAAGATGTTTGATTCACATTTTTGATTCTACCAATGGGGTTACTGTATTAATCTACTGTTTGTTCGACAGGTGTCGTGAGAGCGCAGAGGGTCACGCGAAGATCCACGAGGCTCAGGATCGCGTCAGCGACAACTTCTACCAAGACAACCCGGTGACTTGCCAGGAGAACTGCCCCCGAGACCGCCACTTCCATTGCACCTGGGTAAACACTTCTAACGAACTCGACTCAGCAAATGTGGCATCATCAAAAGCCTCAATTAAACCTCTCGATGTGGTCGGATTGTTCATTCATTACCGGAGTTATTATTCCACCAAAACAAGTGTTGTTTGACACTGTTGATTGATCAGTCATTTTTGTTGTTTTTGTAATCACGATTCCGATGTTTCATTATTGTTTTGAAAGATTGATGTTCACATTTGGGAAAAGGTGCTGCTCAATCAACAGTTTGTTTTTGTTGAACAAACACTTTTGTGTCGAGCTGTTGTAATCTCAAACAACTTTGTCTTCATTTGTTAAGTCCTACTGTATATCACCTCCACATACAACAAATTATCTGAGTTTTATTTTTCAGATAGTTTTCCTCATGTCTAAGACAAGAAATTTTGAAATTTTTCTCTATAAATAAATTAAGTACTGTATGTAATCAACCATCTGTTTCATATGTAGTCATCCTACCGTACATGCAAACAGATGACTTCCACAAAAAGCACTTTATCTTCATTGGACCACTTTAGTCATCTTCTTCTAAGTTTTTCTGTTTTCTTTCAGCCCAGTATTTAGTTAATGAAATCAGATTTTAAGGGCAGCTTCTATAAAAGGGAAGATTTGAAGAGAATAGAGTTGGCAAATTATGTGGAAACCATTTTTAATTCATGAAAACAAAGAAACTAAATGTCAGACAATAAAACTTAAAGGAAGACTTAAGTTCATCTTGGATTAATAAGTTTTCCTTGCAAACTCTGATTTTCACTTGTATTTTGGAATAGAAAATTTAAAAGAGGACTCCCGCAATAATTGTTGTTTTAAAAATATATCCAGCCATGATATTTTGTCTTAAATCAGTTTTGTTGTTATACACGTTTAAAATACTAGTTTTAAATAACTCTTTTAATAATTTATTAATTTATTTACTTCATCTATTTGTTTGCTTTTAGGAGGGGTGCAATGATGCTGTTTTACCAAATGAACGTTTTGAGCACTTCAGAAATCATGAACTCACTGCTAGTCAAACTAATTCCTTGGATGCCTTGTTTCGGCGAAAAAGAGGTCGGCCCCCAAAGAATAGGGTCATTGAGGTAAGGTTATGAGATTATAAGGTTAAGGTAATATGAGATAAGGTTAAATACAATACATAAAGAGAAACAGTGCTAAGCTGACACTTTCAAACTCTTTCCTATGAATTTGAGTTTAATAAGTAACAAAGATGTGTTAGAACAAATTGTTATCTCATTTTGGCCTCCTCATAAAGTAACATCATTAATTTCAAATCTGTTGTTTTTTGTTTTTTTGAGAAGGGTGGAAATTTCCTTCATAATAATTCAGTATCTTCTTTATATTAATAGGCAAGCACAAAACTTGTTCTCCTTTTTTCTTAGTTTGTGTGCATCGTATGAGAAATTTGCGCATACCGTTAGAAAGGTAGTGTCCTGTAGATTAGCAGAAACCCATTATAATTTACATCGACCCTCAGAGCTACGCCTCACAGGCTTTCAAAGTTTCAAGAACAGTAATTGATTAAATAATTAGTACCTGGGGGCCGAGCTTTGCTCGGGGGAAGGCCAGTCAGTTTGTTTAGATGACTCGGAGTAATATTTCACCACTTCCCCCTACTGATAATCAGATTTGTATAACTCATTTGCTTCTCTTCCACATTTGTAAGGTCCCTCCAGTTATTATTTATAGCTCAATGTCCCTTTGATTTTTTTACTACTCTATATATGAAATCTTCACTCAAATCTTTTAATCTCTGCTCTCAGGAAACCACATGTTAATAATCATAAACAACATGAGTATTACTTTGACAGTTCCCTGGTTGATTATGAACAGCTGTTACAATTCTTTTGTTTTGATTTTAAACTCCATAAGCCCAATGTTAATTTTTTTAACTTTTCATTTCAGTTTTTTACATTATTTGATTTTTCATGGGGATGAGGCCTGTCTAGAACTTATTTTTATCCCAGAAATTAGTTGTTTCGAACATTTGAAGGAAATCGTTGGAGCCGTTTTTGAGATCATTGTCGCAAGCTAGCAAACCTTACTCATATTAGAGTATAGGATATATTTGACTGCTGTTGATATAACAAATGCTAGCAAAACAGGGAGAACAGATGTTTCAGGCATAATTTAAATACAAATACTACTAGCTACTGGAATGGTAACACCCTTTTCTATTATCCTTTTTACCTCCAGATTAAAAAAATTAAATCTGTGAGGGGGAAGGATGAGGGCTGGGGGGAGGATGAGGTGGAGAGGTTTCAGGCATAAATAAAAAGGCTACTGTTTACTGGAATGGTAAAGCCCTTCTGCTATCCTTTTAGCGAATTTCCCCTATAGGGAAGAATTAGCGAATTTCCCCTATAGGGAAGAAGCTATTACCGTAGTCGGCATGGTAAGACCTAGGCCCAGGACCATGATAACTTTTCGTTTTGAGATCCCCAGACCCCAAAAACACCATTCGTTCGAAACTGTATATATATATATATATATATATATATATATATATATATGTGTGTCCGTGAGCACGATAACTCTCGTAAAAATTATCCGATTTTCGTGAAATTTGGTATAAACGTGTAAAGCAACATTTATGACTTTAAGTTCGAAAACCAGCCAGATCGCTTTATCCGAAGGGGTATTTTGGGGGGGTTTTGTACCCCAAAAATGGGTTTTTCGAATTTGTTACATATAATTTTGGAAATAGTCAAATTTTATTTTTTCCCATTGGATTCAGCTTAAAAAAACACACAATTTGGTATTTTGATCATTTCTCTACGTCAATTGGTTACCGAGATATTGAAAGTGCTAAACACAGTATGTTGTCTAATGTTATTCTTATGGAGAAAAATAAAAATTTTATATCTCGCTTATTTATGAAGCTATACTGACGAAACTTGGTATACGGTTTCATCTGGTTGTGGACCATTGATATTTGCTCAAAAAGACAATTTTTTACCCAAGGCTCCCGTAGCAGCAAACCTGCGTACTCAGCCCATGTTATTCTTATGGAGAATAAGTAACGTGTTATTGGCCTTCATTATGAAAATAAATTAATGAAATTTGGTATGTGGCTTTACCTACATGAGTTATATTGATATTTGTATAAAACCCCATTTTTTGTGTTCCTTGCTTCAGCAAACCTGCATACTCAGCTGCCATGTTATTCTTATGGAGAATAATTAAAATGTCATAAATCGTTTATTTATCAATGTATATTGATGAAACTTGATATGTGGGTTTATGTGGTATTGAGATACATAAACCCACATTGAGATATATATGCATTGGAAATTCGCTGAGTACGCAGGTTTGCTGCTACGGGGGTATTTAACTCCACATTAAAAAAATTGCGTGGGGTGAGGGTTGGGGAGGGGGAGGGAGAGGGAGAGGGAAAAGAGAAGGAGAGAGATGAGCGCAACAAAGCCCACTAAATACTAAACTTTTTCCAAATATTATTTGGTCAAATTTCAACCACTGGGCGGTTTCTAGTCTCAATTAATAAACAGTAGTTTATGCTTGGATGATATGAAACTATGCATATTAATAGTATATTTTTTTGTTTCAGGTTTGGAATGATTATGTAAGTATCACATTTTTATTTTTATTCTTTACATTACTTTTAAATAAATGTGATATTTTGATCAAATAGATATGGAAATGTATGTAATTGAAATTGTTGATAAATATCAATATTAAGAGTACAAATTTTGATATAATTTTAACTTACAATTTAACCTGCCAAAACATTGTGTTACTGCTCCAGTCAAAGTTACTACGGGAACTGTCTTACTTACTCTACTTGTTAAATATATCTTGCAAGTTCTACTAAAAAGGTCCCTTAATCAGTGGCCAAACAATATCCAGGTTTTTTGTTAAATTTACATTTCATTGCTTCTTTACAATAATTATCTTTATGTTAAAACACCTTAAATACGTAAAAACTTACTGCTCGTACAAAATGGTTTTAATTAAACACATTTTGATTTAGTAGGCCCTACATTTTTTTTAAGAAATTGTTTTAAATCTTTAATCCAAATTTCACAAAATAATAAAACTAATTTTTACTCTTACAGTTCTGCTACAGTATTAAGGTTTTATTTCAAAATTGTTCAACATTACATTAAAGGAACAGCATTCAACATAGATATTAAAGTATGATTTGATACTGGTTTAAACGAGACTTCATAGTTTTTCTCAAAAGTAACATTGAATGGTAATTGTAACAAAAAACAGTGTTTTAAGGAAAAACATGTGATTTGAAAGATATTATTATTTAAATTAAGTATTTAATTTAAAAAAATTACAACTCAAAAAATAACTTTGAAAACAATAAACAATAATTTTAAGTGTGTAGGTGTTACCATGTGTTACTTATAATTTCCTCAAAATGTCATGGTTGCATTTAAAATTAAATATAGATAAGAATCCCCTAACTGAATTCCCCAGCTTAGTTCCACATTTTGTGTTCCAGGCTGGAGGTATGGGGTCGGACTCGCCACAGGCTATATTCACCAGTTTCAAGCTACCCAAGCCGGCAGTTGTGCCCCCCGCTCTGGGAGGGCCCCCCGCCCCCGGGGCACCCGACACTCTGGACCCCCGCACACCCTCCCCCGCCGAACCTCCCTCTAGGCCCTCCCTGCAGATGCTGGTGGGTATACACTTCACAGTTAGTACAGTATTCAGTTAACTGGTTTAGGGTTCAGAAGGTGAAGTACCTGGTAACTAAATTGACAGGAAAAGTTACCTTGAGTTATTAAACAAAAAATATAGTGAAAAGTATTTTAGTTTTATCTAGCCAAAAAGGGTTTATTATTTTCCACTTGTTGAAAAGTGAAATAAATTAATATTTCTCTAAATTTCTACTAACTTAAATGTTTGATGTTTTATGCATATTTTAACATTTTATCACCACTATTATATTTTAAGAAAAAAACATCTTAGGACAGTTCAAAAGATTTCAAACTTTGGAGTTAAAATATTTAGACTTTTAAAGCATTATAATAAGATAATGTATATAATTAGAATAAAAGAAAAAGGTGTATTCTATCCCTATTTTATATCCACTATACTAAAGAGTTTTATTGGAAAAAGTGGGATACACAGTTACCTCACCTTAAGAAACACTCTAGGCTCTCTACTCTTCGTCTGAAGTCTCCAATGGAGACGAAATCCTATACCCTAATATGAGTAAGGTTTGCTTGTATGTTTGCTTGCGACACTGATCTCAAAAACGGCTCCAACGATTTCCTTCAAATGTTCAAAATAACTAATTTCTGGGATAAAAATAAGTTCTAGGCAGGCCTCATCCCCTGGAAAAACCAAATAATATAAAAAAACTAAAATGAAAATTTAAAAAAATTAACATTGGGCTTATGGAGTTTCAAATAAAAAAAAAATTTAACAGCTGTTCATAATCAACCAGGAAACTGTCAAAGTAATACTCATATTGTTTATGATTATTAACATGTGATTTCCTGAGAGCAGAGATTAAAATATCTGAGTGAAGATTACATATATAGACTATTAAAATAAATCAAAGGGGCATTGAGTTATAAATAACAACTGGAGTGACCTTAAAAATGTAGAAAAGAGGCAAATGAGTTATACAAATCTGATTATCAGTAGGGGGAAGTGGTGAGATATTACTCCAAGTCATCTAAACAAACTGACTGGCCTTCCCCCTCCCCCAGGTACTATTGTTTATATGTGCAAATGTCTTATTGTAGTTGTGATCATCTGAACATGTTTCAGATGAGATAGCTGTGTATCCCAACTTTTTCTAACGAAACTCCTAAGCTAAGTGCTTTTTCCTTAACTTAACCCTAAAGGTTTTGAATTCTTAGTATTCTGGATGCAACAAAGCAATTTGACAATTTTACCCTCATTTTTTCTCTTCTTTTCTGAGAGCATCTACTAAATAATTTATTGCTCAAAGGGGTTCCAATATTATTTGCACTCTATCAAGCGTTCCTGTTACATGTGTGTTCGCAGGAGATGCACGGGTTCCAAGCGTACAATGACGGCTGCCCAGACCCACTGTGCCTCTTCTCCGCCAAGCCCCTGCACTACCACTGCAGCCGCCAGCGCTGCTTCTTCGCGACGGACAGCGAGGATCAGCTGCTCGCTCACTCTAAGGATTTCCACGACAACATCGAGATTCTCGACGGGTTCCTCTTCTTCGACAGATCTGTTGACTGCCGTCTGGAGAGTTGCGTTAGGTAGATATTTTTAGTCAAGCAACAAATGTGATTAGAGAAATTAAATAAATGATTGTTGTTCAATAAAATATTTAAACAAATGAAGTAATAAAATTAATATACTCAATGAGTGTTTTATACTTATTTTAAATATTAAAAACGTTTTATGACTGTTTTAAACTGTTATCTGTTATTGTATTTTTATGCTTCAACATCTACGAGTTAATTAGAATTGATAATGTGAAGTTTTGACAAAATTTGGTTTTACATATGTAATGTTTTATTTACATTACTGTTATTTACTTTAAGTGAGTCGACACTTTTTAGCATAGTTAATAATAATTTATTTTCCAAGTTTTTTATACTTTTTAAAATTATTTTATGAAAAGAATACATAAAAATTTCCTTGGGAATGTTTTTCTTAAAAAAATATTTCCTTTCACTCTAATACGTATACCTAAAAGGAATAGAAGTTGTAAGTTAATTTGCTCAATCTTTTTTCTCAAGAAAGTTTTAGCTCATTTTAAAGTGGACTTTTAAATCCGCCCAATACATGAAAATTCATTAAAATATACTATGAGGGGGCTCCAGTCACGCAACAATTCATGTTTTTACCTTCTTCTCCCATAAGGCCACTGTCAAAGCCTGCCCCTCCTCCACGGATTATCCGAAATCTTTAATTTATGGTTCATTTTGAAGATCAAAAAAATACCTAGCCCTTTCAGTGAGCAGAATTTCAATATCATAAAGAGTTTACCCTAAAGAAAATCATAAATATTGAATATAATAGCATTTAACCAAACGATTATTATTAATTATATCAAAATGTATCTCACTGAAATTGCTAGATATACTTTGATCTTTAAAATAAACCATAAAATAACGATATCGCATAATCTGTTATGGACAGAGGGGCTTTGAAAGTTAACATTGACCTCAAGGGGGAAGCAGGTAGAAACCCCAAATGTTTTATGACTATAACCCACTTAATGTTTTCACTAACTTCATCTACATTTTACCTTTTCCTGTGTGTTTATAAATCTTGTATTCTTTTCCTTACTCTGTGCTAACATGTGTGTATCGTGTTGCAGCAACAAGGTGAACCGACACTTCCACTGTGTGCGGCCGGGCTGCGGCTACTCGTTTGTCCGCTACTCCTCCATGTCTCTGCACCAGGCCAAGCATCTAGCGGAGAACAGCGGAGGCATGAGCTGCGGGGGTGACACTACGCTTGACCTCAGTACGTACACCAGTGGGCCCCACTCACCCGCTCCCCCCAAAAGGCTGGGTTAACCTTCAAAGGTCCCTCCTCAACGGATTATCCAATTTTTATGATCCTAAAGATAAAAAAATAAAGGTTTTAATGAGGAAAATGTCAATGTCAGAAAAAATAAATATTCTGTGAAATTCCAAAATATTTGGTATTTACGATTTCTTATATGGGTGAACTATTTGCAATATCAAAATTCTGCTCACTGAAATCGCTAGGTATTTTATTGATCTTAAAAATACCCCCGTAGCAGCAAACCTGCGTACTCAGCGAATTTCCAATGCATACATATGTATCTTAATACCACATAAAGCCACATACCAAGTTTCATCAATATACATTCATAAATAAACGATTTATGACATTTTAATTATTCTCCATAACAATAACATGGCGGCTGAGTATGCAGGTTTGCTGAAGGAAGGAAAACAAAAAATGGGGTTTTATACAAATATCAATATAACTCATTTAGGTAAAGCCACATACCAAATTTCATTAATTTATTTTCATAATTAAGGGAGATAACACGTTACTTATTCTCCATAAGAATAACATGGGGCTGAGTACGCAGGTTTGCTGCTACGGGAGCCTTTGGCAAAAAATTGTTTTTTTGAGCAAATATCAATGGTCCACAACCAGATGAAGCCGTATACCAAGTTTTGTCAGTATACGTTCATAAATAAGCGAGATATAAAATTTTTCTTTTCCTCCATAAGAATAACATTAGACAACGTACTGTGTTTAGCACTTTCAATATCTCGGTAACCAATTAACGTAGAGAAATGATCAAAATACCAAATTGTGTGTTTTTTTAAGCTGAATCCAATGGTGAAAACTAAAATTTGACTATTTCCAAAATTATATGTAAAAAATTCAAAAAACCCATTTTTGGGGTACAAAACCCCCCCAAAATACCCCTTCGGATAAAGCGATCTGGCTGGTTTTCGAACTTAAAGTCATAAATGTTGCTTTACACGTTTATACCAAATTTCATCAAAATCGGATAATTTTTACGAGAGTTATCGTGCTCACGGACACATATATATATATATATATATATATATAGATATATATATATATATATACAGTTTCGAACGAATGGTGTTTTTGGGGTCTGGGGACCTCAAAACGAAAAGTTATCATGGTCCCGGGCCTAGGTCTTACCATGCCGACTACGGTAATAGCTTCTTCCCTATAGGGGAAATTCGCTAATAAACCATAAATCAACGATTCAGGTTAATTTGTTGAGGAGGGACGGACTTTGAAAGGTAATATGGTCTTATGGGAGAATCAAGTTTAAGCTGGTGACTAGAGCACTTAATAGTATATTTCGCACCAAGGGCCGAAAGTGGGGTTTTGCTGGTCCAAGATCGTGTTTTATGACCAAGACGAAGTCGAGGTCATAAATAGTTCGAGGGCTATGCTAAACCCTTTCGGAAGAGGTGTGTACGCTATTTTTCACCATACTACAATTATTAACGGGTTAAATGTGATCGATCATAAAAGACGAGCGGCCTCATGCAATCTCGGACTAAAAACAGTTAACCAATAAACAAATCATCGATAGGACAATGTTTTGAATTTTATTGTTATTTGTTCCAGTGTTTCAACCTAAGAACACAAAAATAGTATGCACGTATTAACCAGGTAACGTCGTATACGCTTGAAAACAAGTTGGCAACACTGGCTAAATAGATCAGCTGACTTTCGGCCCTTGGGCGGAAAAATTTTACTTTTGGTATTCAAATGACGTTCCAAAAACAGGTGATTACAGCGTAGTGTGGTGAAATGAATATTAAACACTTAGTGATAAGATAGTCTTGTTAAGGGCATATTAGCTTATTTTTTAAGATTTTGGATTCTTTCCTATGAAATGGATTTTTTATATTGTTCTTTTTTTAAAAGGCATGTACTCCCAAGGATACCGATCTGACTATAAAGTAAGAACACTTTCAGTCGCTTAGAAGAATCATGTGTTCTCTCCAAATCACTGGAAGAACCCAAGTAGGTCTATTTTAATACTGAACTTGCATTGAGAGCCGTACCGGTGGTTTAGTAAGGTTGCTACACTATAGTGAGAATGATTTCTAATTCTTTTGGCTACAGAGATGATTTTTTTACCCTTCCGAATGATTCACTAAAATCACTCTATGAAAAGTAATCAAAATTGGAACAAATTAATCTTGTTTGTTTGATTTATGTATATAATCCTGCGTAAAATATGATGAATGATAACAAATAAATACAACTTTTTTATATTTAAATCATGAATATCGATTCATTTGATTCGTTTTGTTGACTCGTTCAATTCGAGTGACTAGTTCATTACCCTCACCGCATGATGGCAATACTGCTTTAATATACCTACTCGTTCTGCTTAACATAATTAACAAAAATAATTTGTTTACAGGTTCTAATGAAAACCGAGAACACCAGATTCATCAACAGGCACAGCACCATCAACAACAACAACACAGTCAGCAACAACATCAGCCAGTCGGACGTGAGCGCTCTCCGATAAAAGACGCCTCGCCCGCCGGACAAACTGCCCCTAACCCCGGCTTGCTGCCACCTGCTCTGCAGCAATCCCCTGAGAACGGGTCAGCCGCCAGAACCACAGGTGAGGTTTGATGCATGTAGCCATCCGTAGTGATCCTCGCCACTGTAGAAACATAGCACTCTTCTATCTACTTGATCTCATGGCTCTAGTGCACTCTTTTTTCACTCGTAAAGTTGGGAAACCGATTTCATTTAGTTAAGAGCTTTAAGCGTATTTGAAAATTAAATCCCTCCAGAAAAATGTTTTTAAAGAATAAACAAACTCAATATTTGAATACAATTGAAAAGAAGATCTCAAATTTTCTTAATAGACTAACACAACAATTAACTTACTAATACTATCAAATTTTGTTTAAATTTGTCTAAAAATTCCTGATTTTGAAATCAATGTTTCAAATAACTAACACAAACTGAGATATTTATTTAGTTTTCTCAATATCTTACTAACCAAAACTAACCTTTAAATTAATATTTTAGTTTTATGAACTATTTGTTAAATACATACAGTGTTCAGTTATGCTGATTTTTTTATTTTCATTGTATTATGTTTCAAAGATTTATTTATAATAAGCATTTTTTTATATAAACATACAAAGAAAATATTTCCTAAATAGTGTTTTTTATTATCTTTGACGTCTTGCTAGCCTAATGTTTAGCATCTTGGTCCAAGAGGTCACGGGTTTGATTATCGGAACGTCCTCCGAAATTTGGGGCTTGGACCTCTTTATTAAAAGCATTTGTATGCTCTTTTAAAAAAAAACTGTTGGGAATTGGAAAAATAATGATAATTTATGACCACCCACATCTTGCATTATCATTGTATTTTTTTATGGGACTCTGGTTTTCCTTAAGATATCTTACAGCAGACTATAAACATAATATTATATGACTATGCATCATTATTACTTTATTTCTCAAAGTTTCTTAGTTTTGGAATTGACAGTATTGCTTATAAGAATTTTATAATTTGTTACGAATGATAGTTAAATAAATATATCACACGATAGCTTTTTTTCATAACCATTTTCTGAGAAGTAAATTGTGCGGAACCCTATTCATTGATAATTTGTCATATTGAGTGCTTCGTCAAAGTTGAAGGTTACTCCACAATGACCGTAGTCGACTGGTAAGCTTTGGTTGTATTTGATTATGTACTCGTAAGCGTAAGGTTGTGGAGGCATGTACCTAAGACTCACTTCTTGTGTTGTAGTGGTGAAGGCATCAGGCACTTTCTACCCTCTCTGTGGCTTAACCAATGCTAGGAGCTCTTCCCCCAGCACAGGTGGGTCTCCTGTTGTCTTTCTCTATTTCTGCCTCTCTTTCTCTCTATTTCTCTCTGCTAACCATTTCATTTCATCATTAGCGTTGGGTATTTAACTGTAGGGTAATGTTGAACGTATTATACAAGTGCTTATATGTACTTAAGTATATAACTTTAAGTAAAGAAAATGAAGCAATATCGAGTATAAGTAATTGTAAGTCAATAGCTTTTTGAGTGAGTGTGTGTAATAGATGTTTGACCTCCTGATATGAGATCCACATACAATGTAATAACATAAAATTAAGAAAAAGTTATTCAATATTCATTGGGCAATAACGCCAGATTTAATTATAGCTCTGACAAATTTTAGATCCATTAAATTTAACTCGTTAATAATAATTATATAATAACAAAAGCATGGAATAAATTGTCTATAGCATCTTGAAAATTGTAGTAAACCCTTATTTGTTGAATCTGGAAATAGTGGAAGAGAATTTTTTTATGTATTGGTTTTTAAATTATTTTATTTTTGGAGTCCGTATCTTTACCCTAAAAAATTGCATATAGTTAACTAAATTGGTATTTCATAGTTTGCGTTGTACCTACTGAGTTGACTTTCATGAACTTCTATATAACTTTGTGAGTCTTTGGCATAGTGGGTAGTGGTCAAGGCGACGGACTCCAAAACTAAAACAGCAACCAAGTCGTGGGTTCGAATCAAATGTCATGGTAAATCAAATTTATCTGTACTGTACTGCTTGCACTGCAACGGCTCACCTGCTGCTCCCTGCTTGCTGGACACGTTCCACACACAGAACTTAGGTTTATGTGGATGGGCAAAGTAAAGCAAAAAGAGGCTGCTCCACCTCTTAAAAAACAAGATAATAATATCCTTCAAAAAGGCAAGATAATCTCAAATTGAATTATAGTATTATACACTTTTAATGGCTTATGCTGCTTTTAATCAGCTTTATCCTAAGGCAATTTCAAGCGTTTGCATTGGGTATTAGTTTTTCATTCCCTTCCATGACAATTGTCTCTAACCTGGTCCATTGTCACAGCCGAGGTAGCAGTCAAGTCAGAGCCGTCTGAGCCGCATTCTCTCCCAGAGTGGATGAACGTCGACCGCCACGAACGCTACGGACCAGAGCTGTCCTGTAGCCGACCCTTCTGCAAACTCAAGCGCAAGGAGCACTACCACTGCAATGCCTGCAATCAGGTAGGCCTGTTATTTGCAGAAGTGTGTTGGTGTAATTAGTTTAAAATGTGCTTTATCTGGCTGAATTTGACTTTAAGTTAAGCAATTTTACTTAGATGTCCTTTGAAGTATTTGTTACATAATCTTTACTTGTCATTTTCTGTTAGGCACCCTCAAGCTTTTGTTATAGAAGTATCAGATTATATGGTGTTACTCTATTAACTACGCATTTATCCATATTTGGTTAGCAAATTCCAATGTTAGAAAAACATTCTCTATATGATTTAACGTACAGAGATAATTTAATGGCTTTAGTAAACAAGGTGGTGAGGGGAATGTTACCCCTTCCACAATGCTTCTTCACCTACGCCATTGAACGAAACGATTTGATTTATTCGTGAATTTCCTATGGAAATTATTAGCATGACCCGAACGGTGAAACTTAATCCCGGGACCACCATAGAAGTTCCTAACGTGACGTTTTGGGGGGTCGTTCAAAATGTTTTATATATATATATATATGTGTGTGTTTGCACTCTAGCAGTCACATTTTATGTCCGATTTACTTCAGATTTGGTAGGGACGTTCTTTTCTATAATCAGTTGGACAAGTTAATTGGGAAAAACAATCGGAAAACTCTAAACCCCTTTTTTGGGGATTAATCTTTCAAATTTTGAGTTTTTTGGGCACAATAAGGGTCAGAAAAGCCCCGGATGGAAAATTAATGCGTGTAAAAACATGGGAATTAGTGAGACGAAAGATTTAAGCCCTCTCTTTCACTTCCCTCACGTCAGCGTGCTGCGTGCGAACTCGTTTTGTATTGCAAGGTTTTATTACACTTGATTGTTAAACACCATTATAATTAATTGCTAGTTTCTTGGTTGGATGTGAATAAACAGTGCGTGAACAGTGGAGGGGATAACATTCCCCTCAACCCCTTGCCCCCCCTTGACTAGCTGGCCATCGAGTCATCTCCGTACTTTCTAGGTTAAGACTTTGGTAATTGCTTTAACTTCAAGATCAATATCTCAATTAGTTGATTCTGCCTAAGTAGTTCAACAAAATATAAAAATACAAAGCAAAAAACATTGTTTCATGAATTGTTGAAATAAAGTGTGCAATCATAACATTTTAAATACGTTCCGACTAAATACTGTGTGTTGGCAGGCATTCTCGGAGATAGAGCGGCTGAGACCCCACATCGCCAAGCACAGCCCCAGTGCCATCCCCCCCATCATGGTGAAGCAGGAGCACAACAACAATGAGGAAGGCGAAGACCACCCCCACCCCGGTGGGTAACTTGTACACCCCGCAGTCCTTCGTTGTTGGTCGTAGTAATCAATACAAAAACGCTAAAGTCTAGTCTAATGTTTAAAAATTACACTTTTTATGCTTGGAGCATTGCTGACGAAGTTCTGCACTCAAGCAAAAGATAGTGTTAGCTGCATGCATCATCAGCTGCTGTCTCTCGCGCGCTATCTCTTGTTTAGTTGCAGAACTACATCGAACTGGTCAATTTGGGCTGAATTTCACCCATAAAACCTGACCTTCTTAGAGTTTGTGTATTTGTTGGCTGTAGAAAAGACTTTCACCATATTAACCCTTCAAGACTACGCTTTTTTCAGTGTTCAGAACCCCCTCAATAAGTGCATTAAAACATTTACAAAAAGTAGTAATAAAAATCATTATTATATGGTTGACGTAAATTTATGTCAAACTGTCGCGGTGCTCAATACCGCTACGACGCACATCTACTCGAACCGTATTGAAGGGTTAAAACAAGTAAAAGGGCACTCAGTATTCCAAAAAACATTGCTTCGGAGGGTACTTATCAGTTAGTTACAGATTTATTTTAAGCAGGATAAATAAAATACGTCTTACAACACTAACAAATTTATTTTTTATTTTGTACTGATAAAAGATTCAAGGAAAAATTTTAGGACTTAATAATGTGATAATTCTGTGTTGATTTGGAACTATCTTAAACTAACCAATTGCATTTCATCCAGCTATAGGAATGATGCCGATGAACCTAGAGAGTGGAGAGCTGCTTCCCCCTCCCCCTCCCCCCCACTACCCAGGGTTCGGAGCGGCGATGGCGGCGGCTGTGGCGGCCAACCAGCAGCTGGCGATGATGACGTCGCAAGGCATTCCCTTCCTGCCCCACGGGATGCCAGCCCTCTACACCTCGCCCTCAGGTCTCATGTTCACGGCTCACCCGGGCTTCTCCCCCCACCACGCCGCCCTCATGGGGAATGGCCTGCTGGAGTCGGCCAGAGCCTCCATGGGGCTAACAGGAGACCACAGTGCCACTGACTCCCTGCTGGCTAGAAGGTGGGTCTACGATATTTTCTTTATTTATATATTATTTTTATTTTTAAATCTATAACACTTTATTGCAAAGAGATTGAATTATTTCTGAACTTCTTTTGATGATTGTATTAAAAATGACCCAGATCTGTAGTTTTTGCAAAGTGGTATTTGGTTGCTGACACTGTGAAGGATCTGAGCCTCACTCAAAACTCGTAAAGTTATAACTAATTAACGAGCTCACAGAAACAAGCACTAAATAATTTGTTGTATAATAACTTACACACTAACTACCAAAAATATACCAAGGTCAGAGCACCTTGGTTACGAAGGTTTCTCTTACAAAGTTATTTTCCCCTGTGATTACCAAGTTTTATTTCTGAAGTTTTCTATGTGTTGATAAATAACTGACATATACAAATTTAAGGATCCGCCAATTATTGATACATAAGTTTATTTAAAACGATAGCAACACAAGAGTTGATAACGATCGCTAATTTACTAAATATATTTGTTTTGACAATCTTCAAAATCATTGACTATTATAATTTAATTGCAAAGTTGACCAATCATAGTGAAATCAAATGAAGCATTGTTTTTAGTTGGGATGTCTACTTGATTTTCATCAAATTTTTTTGGTTGTATGATATAGGGTGTAAAAGAACGATGTTTTCTTAAATCAGAAACTTGGTCAAGCTAACTAATTAGTATTAGGATTAAAGATATTTAAAATGTTCCAAACTAATTACACATTTGTAACTTTTCCAGTTTGCCCTCGCCCCACCGAGACATGAGTCCAGAGACCAAGAAAGCCCGAGTGCAGACGTCCATGAGGATACTCAAGGATGAACCGGTTCCTGAGGGCTACGTTCGCTTCAGGTACGTAAAAAAAATCCTTTAGTTTTTTAATGTATGAGTAGCTGGTACTTGCAACTTTCCTTACGTTGTATTTGTTAATTCCAGTTTATTTTCCCTGTGGGAAATATATTGTAACAATGGAAACAAATAAAATCTTTATCCCATGTGGTTAAGGGTGCGCCCTACCCCAGATTGAATGATCCGCACATTGTTGTTTAACGCCGCGCCGCCACCAAGCAGGGTCATGCATATTTACGCTTGAGAAGATCTTTTTGTTCTCCTCAATTTCACTGTTATTTTACAGATTTCTACCAAACTATTTGCAGTTTCACACTTTTCAGATTCCAATCTAGGTATTGTACAGTTCCTTTTTTCCAAAATAAATTTTCTCCTTACGTTAGGAAGCTTTAGAAAAACGCTTAATTTGAAAACTTTACTAATGGCCTACCACTTATTTTGAGTCAAATCACAATTTTTAAATCGTATGATACATAGATGAACATTTAGTGACTGAAATAACAACAAATTATTTTTAATTGGTTATCAATTGAGCCTACAATGTGAGAGATGCAAAACCCTTATTTTAGCATGCGGAAGGCAGGTAGGGCGCACCCTTAACACTTTAATACCAATGCCCAGTATAGGGCTTGAAGCTTTCCTATTGTTACCTTGAATTATAATACGTTTTATCGCAGTTGGATGAATGGTATAGGATAAGGGATAAACAAACTTTTTTATATGAGATGTCTGGTCAGTAATGGTTACTGTTATTGAGTATGGCAGTAAAGTTCAATGAGCTCAATGTGAACTTTAAATGTATTTAAAATATTTGTATACATTTCCTCCATCGAAGCCAATTTTCTGTCATGTAAATCCAATTTTTTTCATATAAATCCACATGTGAGGAACAAAAATAAACTTTTTTAACTTTTTTAAACTTAATTTGTGAATTGAATATGCTTGTTACTCCAGATTCAACGAGGACTGCCGCTACAACCACTGTGGCTACAGGGAGCACCAAACCCACTTCCACTGCATGCGCAAAGACTGCGGCTACAGCTTCTGTGACAAAACTCGCTTCGTCCAGCACACAGCAAGACATGAGAGGTACAGATGTTAGCCATGTTTCAAATATATTCGTCTTTGATTTTTTTTACTTTTCACCTTTACATAAATTATTCAAGGTTATAAAATGTGTTAGTCCCTGAACAAACTATTTTTCTTAAATGTTTTCATTGCTTATTCTACATATTAATTTGTAGCCCGTGACCTCAAATGAAGGAATAACTTGGATTTTGTACAGGCTTGACACCCTGATGGGAGGAGATTTCCAGCAGTACCGAGCCAACGTATCGTGCGGCAGGCCCGAGTGTGTTTACACAGCTACATTAGGTGAGTTCTCTTCATACGCTGTAGAATGACGTTAAATGCAATAAATTATTTTTTAATTACTCGAATGGTTTTAAATGTTGTTATGCAGATTTATTAAATGTAAATAAATTGTCCTACAACCGCACCTGAAGTGTTGCTTTACGACCTACAAACACATAGTAGAACAGCTGTTTTCTGTTTAGCGCCTTATTTAACTCGCTGAAGTAATCAACAGCTCACTGATTGTTGCTATTACAGTATTTTCTATTGATAACAATAATCAGCTGTATATAGAGACTTTTTCCCATAAAGAAATCCTATAGACAGTGCCTAGTTCACAGAATACCTAGACAAGTATAACCATAGCCAACAAGTCAATTTTGTAAATCCTGTTTTAGTATTAGGTAATCAATTTTTTAGATACTAAGGATAATTCCCAACAAGTATATTTTACAAAGAAGTAATAACCTTTAGATAATAAGCATTATATTAATCGATGTACTCACAGAATTATGTTAATCCAAATCATCCATTGGCCTATCTCAGGATACAAAATTTAATAACCACGACAAGGTTAAATGTTACAAATTGGTTCCGGTACGTTTATTTATTTTTATACCAGAACAAAAGAATTTTGTAATAGGATATAAGTAACCCATGTCATTTGTAAATAATATCGTAGAAAGATTTAAATTCATTATGTACGACTATTTTTCACAACGGAAATAACCTTTCTAACACTGCACCTTTCTGAGAAGATTAGCACTATTTCGAACTATATATACCATAATGATTGGAATTTAAGAGTAAGTAGGACACTTCTCCTATCCATTTTAACTATAAGATTTACACACAAATGTAATTGAAAACGAAATAAATGTAAATAGGTAAACATACAACACCATTCTCTTGATCCACGGAAGCCATCTTGTTGAACGAATGTCGTCCGTCACTTACCACACAGCCGGTCCATTTAGTGCCGACACCTAGTGGATAAACTCTGAACTACTACCATATAAATTTCCACACAGCACATTGTATCCTACCGCTATTTTTAAGATATTATTTTACATTTTTAAATTCAAGTGTACATTATAATGAAAAGTAAATATTTTAACAATTGAACTAAAATTAATTGTAAACTTATGGTATAGGAGAAATAACCTAAATATGTGAAGAAATTAAGTGTTTAACCAAATATTGTAAATATTGTGAAACTTGTGTGATTTCCCTAAACAGCTGTTTTTTGACATGGTCATTGTAGAAATGCAATTATGAGTATTTTAAGTTGAATTTAATATATTTTAGTAACTATTTCGATTCTTAATCATATTTTCTAGTTTTGAAGACCTAAATTCCTGTTTTTCCAAATTCAATTATGTAGAGAATGATTTTATAAATTCAGTGAAGTGTACAACCAATTAAAAGTGTAGTTTTCAGCTGATAGCCAATAAAAAAATTAGACAGATCCTGGATTATTGGCAAGCTATGCTATTGGATAATTGGCCTTCTTCTACAATTTGAACCAAGAAGTGAGGGAGTTGCCTTTGGAAAGTCTTAGGGCAAGGAGCATGTCGCTCTAACCCAGAAATTAGAAGAAGAGAATTTGTCCAGTTTTTTTTATTTATTTAGTGCGGTTTAACAAATGTAATAAAAGTTTCCCCCAGCTGTATTAGCCCACCTGAATCTTTTTTTATCTTTTTATCGTTTTTTCCTAGGAAATCAACAGGACTTTGGGTGAGATCACTCCATCTTTTCAGAACTAACCTTTTCAGCTCCATTTAGAAGAACTTTATTGTTTTTAATAGGAACTTTTGGACTCATCTAAACTACCAATTAATTATTTTATTAACTATTTTAATTCAAGAAAGGAAAAGTGTAATACAATCTCAGCAATTTTTCGAAAAGCCTTTGAACATTGTTCTTTTTCAAAATTTAGTATCTCTACATAATATTTTGCATTGAATATTTTAATTTAATCATTTATGATAACTTTTGTTAACAAGCCAGAAGCATTTGAACCCATGAATATAAATTACCCCGAGTTATAGAGACATTCTGAACATTTTTTTTTGTGAATACTATTTTATATGTTTTGTAACTGATGTATAGTTTTTCATAAGTGAGTAAATTGATTTTCTTTGTTCATTGTAACTAACAGCTGTTCTTTATTTCTCTCATAGAAATATTTAAATTCAAAAATAAAAATATATAAATAATAAATGGCGCAACAACGTGGTGGCTTTATGAAACAAAAGTTATCAACAAAAAAAAACAAACTCAAAACTCATAATTGCATCTTAGTTAAGATATTTAATTAGAATAAGAATCTTAGATTACTTGTACCTAAGATAAGAATATCCCCAGTAGGAAACTCAGTAGGAAACCTAGTAGGAACCCAGTAGGAAACCCCGGTAGGAAATTCCCCCCATTTTTTTTGTATCCCCATTATTTATGTAGGACCTATCCCTATTTTTTGTGTATTCCCCAAGAACAATGACATCTCCTTATAACCTTAGAAAAAATCCCCGTAAAAGTGCCAAGTTAGTGGAAGGCGGCGAAGACGAAGACCTTACATATCCCATAGAAGAACTGCAACACTTACAGTTATTAGAAGACTACACAACTCCCAACATGAACACAAACACTATAGACACCACAAACACTCAAACAGAAGAGAATAGGCATGACATAGCTGTAGGAGGAGAACCATTAATACCTAGCCTAGACAAATACAAAACCACAGAAAATCTAGACCCTTCCAACATAAACCCTATAGAAACCGAACAAACAGAGCTCAAGCACTTAATCTTACAAATGACTACCCAACTGACAAACCTAGTAAACACTCAAATTGGTACGGTCAATTCTAAGATCGAAAATTTCAATACCGAGTTGAAATCCCAAATCAACTCTGTCCATTCTAAAGTAGAGACATTACAAACAGACCTAACTCAACAAAATATAAACCTAGAAAGTAGCCTAACTCAAAAAATGACTGAAAATCTAAACATGCTTGAAGATAGGATGAATGATAAAATCTCTAAATTGGAACTTAAAACTCACACACAAAACCTACAAATGAAAAACGAAATCTTAAAACAAGTTAATATTAATTTTGAAGATCAAAACATCAAACAGGAAACTCGCATTCAAGCACTTGAAGATCAGCTACCTAATCAAATTCAAAAACAAACCGAACAGCTCCTACTAAAAACTAGTGAAAAATTAGAAGAATATATAGATGACCAAATACACACGGTCAACCATCAATTAAATACTCACATCAAGCAACAAGAAACTTACAATGAAATAATTAATGAACATACAGTAGTCCTATCCAAACAGAACGTTACTTTGAGTCAAATTGAGCGTGAAATAACCCAGATTAAAGAAACACCACAATCCTCACCTCAAAACATAAACTTATCCCAACTGCCTGAAATAATCGTAAATTACGTTGGTGAATATACAAATAACCTAACCACTAAAATACCTCACTTTCATACAAAAACTAAAAATCCACCCGAGTTCATAGAGCAGTTTGCGAAATACTATGAAGGCTACACTAAACGAAATTCCCGAGATTGTCTCAGTTATCTAGAAGTAATCGAGCAATGTTTCGAAGGCACATCCGCAATGTGGTTTCAGATAATCAAATCCGATCTTAAAAACGCAGATGATTTCAAAACCAAATTCCTCAAACAGTACTGGAGTTCTGATGTTCAAAGATCCATAAGGAAACGTGTCGAGATGGAACATTGTCGACCGGACGGAAAGATGACTATGACCGAGTATTTTATTGATAGAACCATAACCCTCAAATCTATGATACCTCCTATGGAAGATGCCGAGATAATCGAAACCCTAGCGAATAATTTTAACGAACAGATCCGAGCTTCAGTAGCCGTACAAAATATACAAACCTTTGAAAGATTCATAGAACTGCTAAATCGTGAAGACATGCACAATAAAACGGAACGGGTCAGAAAAAATTCAAACGAGTATAGGCCTAACTTAAACCAGTCACACAACAACTACCAAAATCCTCACACAAACAGACCTAATCGGCAGGATAATCACTATGATCGATATGATAAATTTGTTCCCTCAAGACACCACCCATATCAACAAAATTACCACTCAAATCAGCCCAAACAAAACCACAATCTCACTTACAAACCTCAAAACAATTACCATAATAATTCACCACAACACAACCGACCGAACACACCATATGGTCAGAGAGGACAGGATTACCACTACAATAACAGACGAAATTACAACGAACCGCGCCACCAGCTGCAACACATTCAGGTCGACCAACATAACCGAAACAATAATCCCAATCGCTATCCCACCACTGATCAACGGCAGTGGACACAACAGCTGTCGCCCGCCAGCAACGAACAAACACGACAATATCCGAATGTGCCCGAGTACAATCGAAATCACCCGGAGCCAGCCGAAACACAATCTGTCAGTTCCCACGGTCGCCAACAGCCGTCGGAAAACTAAAACGCGTTGATATTATGAGTGCAGAGGAGGGACCTATATGCTTTACTAACCACGTATCACACTTCCATACATTTGATACAGATAACATTTTATCAACGCTTACATCTAATAAAATCGGAATGAATAAGGTCCGAGATAATAAAATAAATAACCATAATCTAACCTTAACAAACAATTTAATAGGTACTACGTACTGTGATAGAGACTTTTTATTAGAAGAAGAGCAAACTAAAACAAATGGTAATAAAATATCATGCCCTGAAATAAAAATAAAATTAGGCCAAGTTGAGACCAATGTATTATTGGATTCCGGAGCATCCATCAGTTGTATGTCAGAACAGTTTTTCATCCAAAATAGTAAACATTTCCATAACTTAGAAATATTTCCCTTAAGTAACATAAACATCACAACTGCTACAGGTCAAAGAAGTAAACAACTAAAGAAAATAATATTTACTGAAATCAATACAAACGAAATGAAGTATTCCGTACAATTTGTATTAGTTCCGAATCTCATACGCAATGTAATTATAGGTGTGGACATTTTAAAACAAGCAAAGACTTGGATGGATTTCAATAATGAAAGAATTATTATTTTCAATGATAAAACTATATCCTTGTGTGATGACTTCGTCAATTTTGTGCAGGATACCTTTATGTTCAGCCACAATGATAATATCAATACAAATAATGATAGGCTATCATGCCAATGTAATGTCAAGCATTTTGAAGTAATAACGTATAAAACTACTATAGTAACAGAAGATAACTGTAACCTAATAATTGAACATTTAAATTACACCACTGACCAACCACATTCAAGTGAAATAACAAAAAAAACATCCAAGGAAGTATTTTCAAAAATAAATGACATTGTAAACCAATTAGACTCATTAGATAATACACAAAAGGGGCAATTAAAACATTTACTTAACAAATATACCCAAATCTTTTCTGATAAGCCAGGATTATGCAACAAATATGAGTATGAAATTAAAGTAAAAGAAGATAAACCGTTTAAAGGACCAAATTACCCCATACCGGCCTGTTATACAGAAGCAGTCGAAAAAGAAATACAAAATATGTTAAATGACAATATCATTGAACGTAGCATGAGCTCATATATAAATCCCTTAGTAGTGGTCCCCAAGAAATCAGGCGAAATAAGGTTGTGCATAGATGGCCGAGCTATCAACTCAAGGATAATCAACGATTATGACACGAATCTAAGCATAAACGAATTATTGAGTCATGGCAAAAATACGCAATTCCTAACCACAATCGACCTTACTGCATCTTATTGGCAAGTTCCTTTAACGCCATATTCAAGGCAATACACGGCTTTCCAATTTAAAGGTAAAACATACCAATTTACCAGAGTCCCATTTGGCATTTCGATATCCCAAGCAGCCTTACTCCGAGCTATAGAAACAGTGTTCGGAAATCAAACTAAAAATTTCATGATCATGTATGTTGACGATGCTTTAATCTATTCAACCTCATTCGAAGAACATCTACAACATTTAGAGTTTATTTTTTTCAAACTGCAAGACAGCGGTATGACCATCAAGCTGGATAAATCCTTATTTTTTCGAGAAAAAGTACCTTTTTTGGGACATATATTCACTACTACTGGTCTTGAACCAGACCCAAGCAAAATTAAAGCCATAAAAGAGTTCCCGGCCCCCAAGACAAGAAAACAGCTCAAAGGATTTATTGGACTTGTAAATTTTTATAATCGTTTTGTCGATAAGTTTTCCGAAACTATCCAACCCCTTATGAAATTAACCTCCAAAACTACAAAATTTGTCTGGACCGAGGCTGAAACTATTGTGTTTAATAAAGTCAAAGACCTTTTCATCCAAACCACTCTAAAACATCCGGACTACAACAAACCTTTTCATTTACAAACAGACTGCTCCATACAAGCTATTGGAGGCCATCTATACCAAATTCATGACAACGGGAAGAAGACAGCAATAACATTTATATCTAGAACATTAAAGGCGCATGAAAAACGCTATACTACTACTGAACTTGAGTGCCTAGCTATTATACACTGCTTGCAGAAAATAAAACATATCATTTTAGGCAACCAAATCCATATTCAAACCGACCATCAGGCTTTGACGTTCTTAACCACCTCTAAGCTATTAACTCCAAGATTAACCCGCTGGATGCTAGCATTACAAGAATACAACTATACCATAGAGTATTGTACCGGAAAAAGCAATGTTGTAGCCGATACTTTAAGTCGGACTAAATTCCCTACAGACCAAATTGAAGACTCCCCCCAAGATTTGATCATTGCAAGATTCACCCCTCAAATTAATATACAATTCAAGAACATCCTCAAGAACATTTCAGTGCACCAACGTCAAGATCCTAAATTATTAAATTTCATTGAAGACTCCCCCCATTACAACAACATATATGAAATTGAATTACCTTCTCCCAAATTTATTGTAATTAACAATCACTTGTATAAAGTAACGCAATTTGGATACAAATTAGTAATTCCCAAGAACCTCATTCTACCCCTAATCAAGGAGTGCCACGAATACTATATCCACTGCGGAACACAAAAATGTTTAAGCCTTCTACAAGAAACTTTCTATTTTAAAAATATGTCAAAATGCATACGAAAATATATCTCACACTGTGACATTTGCCAAAGATGCAAACATCTAACTCACCCGAATCACGGCATAGCTATAGGCCAACAAAGTAAAAATATTGG
The DNA here is from genome assembly GCA_963675035.1 of Allygus modestus. Classification (NCBI taxonomy): domain Eukaryota; kingdom Metazoa; phylum Arthropoda; class Insecta; order Hemiptera; family Cicadellidae; genus Allygus; species Allygus modestus. The sequence continues at coordinate 323,630,228 of OY776112.1, forward strand.
TGAAACTCTGTCCATAGACTTTCTCGGGCCATTACCTACTAGCCAAGGAAATACCAAATATGTGTTAATCGCTACTGATAATTTTTCTAAACTCACAAAATTGTATGCCACACAAAAAGCAAACACAAAAACTGTCTTAGACAAAATTTTTAATCAATACATACCCATAATCGGAAAAAAAAAAATTATTTCGGATAATGCCACATATTTCAGAAATTCACAATACATAGATAAGCTCACAAAAAATGATATCATACCAGTTTTCATACCCATTAGGAACCCACAAATGAACTTATCCGAAAGACACATACAAAATGTCAAAAAAGCCATGCGAATTCTCTGCCATAACCATCAACAGAATTGGAACCATCATCTACAATGGATCGAAGATTGCCTAAATGAATTACCTAATGAGACCACCAAACTAACACCCAATGAACTACACTTTGGAACAAATAACAAACGGTTTTGGGATAAATTCCTACCAAAAACTATGTGCAACAACCAAGACCATCGAGAAAACATAATCTTAGCAAGGCTACGCATCAGAACCAAACAAGAAAAAATCGCATCAAAACTGAATTATAAAAATAAACCTATCACTTTTGAAATAGGAGATCAAGTACTAATCAAAAACAACAAAATTTCAAACGCTTCAGACAAAGTTACCAAGAAACTATTTGAATTGTATATAGGACCATACATCATCCACGAGAAGCTAGGACGAAATGTGTTTAACCTTAAGAAAATAGCCGATCATAGCATCATAGGACCTTTCCACACCCAACTGCTACGCAAATATAATGACCCTGTAAATATTAGATAAGCGACCTGATCTTTTATTAATTTCATGTTATATTTAGTTAAACAATTTAGTTAGGTTACGTTTTAAATGTTCATCCCTTATTCCCATGTATTTCATTTCAATGTCTTGTTGCCATTGTGTTTAATGTTAGGTAAGTCATGTACAGTATATGTATTGAAATGTTAACTGTAATTTTTGTTTGGACTCATTTTGAACTGAACCATTCGCCAAACAAAAAGGGGCTTTATTACAGTATTTTCTATTGATAACAATAATCAGCTGTATATAGAGACTTTTTCCCATAAAGAAATCCTATAGACAGTGCCTAGTTCACAGAATACCTAGACAAGTATAACCATAGCCTACAAGTCAATTTTGTAAATCCTGTTTTAGTATTAGGTAATCAATTTTTTAGATATTAAGGATAATTCCCAACAAGTATATTTTACAAAGAAGTAATAACCTTTAGATAATAAGCATTATATTAATCGATGTACTCACAGAATTATGTTAATCCAAATCATCCATTGGCTCAGGATACAAAATTTAATAACCACGACAAGGTTAAATGTTACAAATTGGTTCCGGTACGTTTATTTATTTTTATACCAGAACAAAAGAATTTTGTAATAGGATATAAGTAACCCATGTCATTTGTAAATAATATCGTAGAAAGATTTAAATTCATTATGTACGACTATTTTTCACAACGGAAATAACCTTTCTAACACTGCACCTTTCTGAGAAGATTAGCACTATTTCGAACTATATATACCATAATGATTGGAATTTAAGAGTAAGTAGGACACTTCTCCTATCCATTTTAACTATAAGATTTACACACAAATGTAATTGAAAACGAAATAAATGTAAATAGGTAAACATACAACACCATTCTCTTGATCCACGGAAGCCATCTTGTTGAACGAATGTCGTCCGTCGCTTTGGCCCAATCTAACTGACTCAGTGTTTATTACTTCGATATACTGAATTCAGCCAAAGTGAATGTTTGTGTGTTGTGTGGGTATTCAAATTTGCAGTTCAGGAAAAATTGTCTGTGTAATTTGAGTATAAAGTTTATCATTTTATCAAAATTAATTTTGAGTGAAAACTTCCTACGCAACACATAGGGGCCATATACACATTATGTAACGCACTTAAGGGGGGGAGAGGGGGGTTTGGATCAACGTTACGTAACTCACACATATTAACCCTAAGAGCTGGTGCATTCCCATATCTATTGATACTTTATAAAGCTTTCAAAATACAAAATAATCAAATTGATAACTAAATCAAGTTACAGTTAGTTATATAACAAATATTTCCGTAGTACTATTTTAATAATAGTTAAACTAAAAATAAATACAGTAGAACCTCGATAACACGACTCTCAAGGGGATCTCTAAAATAGTCTTCTTATCGAGGTGCACTTGTAATTGAGGGTCGTGTTATCAAGGTTGTTTTCACAACAAGACGTGCTATCGAGGTCACAGACTTTTTGCTATAGACCAAGCACATTTTTTATGAAACATTTCTAATTTTGTTTTAAGCAGAAAATTACCGTATCAATCAGTCATAAATAAAAGAACACACGTACAAGTAAAACAAACTTCTTTATGATTGCCATATAATACAATTACAGTATTAAAATTGATTGAAAAATAAAAGGCCTAGTAAAGTTTATAATTAGGCTGTAATATTCATTTTAGAAAATTAATATTACCGTAAATTGTTCATTGTAGGCCTACTACTGTGATAATTTTTCTTATTCAATAAAATACTATGCAGAACTTACGGCAGTAAGAAAACATCAACCGACTCAGTTCACTAAAGTATAGAGTTAATAAGCTCAAAATTACAGTACCTTAACCTATTGTGAAATACTGATTTGACCGTGATAGATAAGGAAAGGCCGGTAGGGGAGGGGGGATAGAGAAGCAGGGGTTTTCCGGTTGAGACCTGAGCCCAAGACGTTGTTGTTTACTTCAAAACATCCGATCTAACCGTGGGAACTATGCGTGAGAAAGGTCGAGTCGTGCTATAAAGGTTCCGTAACGCAAAACAGCGCGCTATTGAGGTTAGAGTCGCGAAATAAAGGTTCACTTACCCAAAAAAGCGTGTTATTGAGGTGGGAGTCGTGCTATAGAGGTTCAGTTATTTAAAAAGACGCGCTATAGAGGTTTATTTATTACTAATATGAAATGACAAAAAGACGTGCTATCGAGGTATTTATTTGAAAGTGAGTCGTGTTATAGAGGTATTTATAACATTGAGTGTTATGGGAGATTCACGGGGATTAGAAAATCAGACTCATTATCGAGGTTTTCGTCTTATCGAGGGTCGCCTTAGCGAGTTTCTACTGTATATAACGTGTTCTGATAAGGTGCTATATTGCTTTTTTACACCTATGTTTTGTGTTGTTTTGGAGTGTAAAATCATGACTTACATACAGTATTGCGCAATGCCAACTATATATAATATATATACATTTGTAGTTTTTGAAGTTGTTTTGTATTTGTATTAGTTATAAATTAAATTTGTTACGTTTTAGCTAAGATAGTTTATTTTGTTGTTTATAATATTAGTAACGGCCATGTTTGTTTATACATTCTGCTTGAAATAAGTTATTAAAAAATGATGTTAAACCTATCATTCATTTACTTTAAAACTACGACAAAACATTTAATTAAAACAATTGCAGGTAAATAAAATATTTCAAATTAGGAGAAATAGTCTTGGAAAAAAGTACCTTTGACACAATTAAACCCCCAACAAGTTGCATCATTATAATTATTCAAATATGTTTTTACTATAATCTAGAAAAAAACATTTAAGCAGTCTTCTCATTGCAATTATGATCATGCAACTTAGTTTATTAAGAGAACTTCAACTAGTAATCTTTCATTCTGATTTCTTAAAATATTATTGGATGATAATTAATGATCCTGGCTAAAGAATCAGGTGGTATTATACTCAGTAACAAGGCTACACAAGGCATCTCACCCAGTGACCCAGTCCATACTCATTATTAATTCATATTCCCTTAAAATAAGCTCTAGTTGTATCATCTTATACAGATTAAGAGATTGGTGAATTGCAACATTAAAATTGTACTTTAATTCTGACTGTTTCAGTCACAAACCAACATGACTTGTGCTAAGTATTGTAATATTATATTATCTTTCTCGTTACAGGCACAGTACAGAACAAGGCGTCCCACTTCCACTGCCTCAAGTGCGACTTTGTCTGCACGGACACCAACAAGGTGGTGGCACATCGCAGACACCACCAGAAGCTCGACTCCATCATGGCCGCGGGCTTCGAGAAGTTCACCCCGACGCAACCCTGCAGCGCGCAGGACACCTGCATCCACAGCAAGAAGCAGACGCACTACCACTGCCTCAGCTGCCAGTACGCGGTGCTAGGCCTCAGCCAGATGACTGCGCACAAGTACCGCCACCTCGAGTGACAGACGACCGCTCACTATCGACTCAACTGCGGACAACAGTTCCCCACTGCGTAGTTACGGTTGACAGTGCGCGCTCCGTTACAGACCGAACCGTGCCGGGGAAACGGACGAGTTGCTACAAAGGGATAATGTGAAGTGTAGTTCGACTTGATTGGATTTCCTAAAGAAAAGTTCCAGTTGGCTCCTACTGTGTGAAGTTTCGGTGAAGTAGGATCTAGTCTTTTAACCTAAATTCCACTTAAAAACATATTTTAATAATTTTTGTAATTTAGAGGTTCTTATTAATTATGTTTTGCACTTTATGAAGCATATTTCTGTTTAAAAAGCTGTGCGTACCTGTTCAAAAACGTCTTCATTCTTTCTTTGCTAACGCAGAGGTTAAGTATTGTTTTGAATTAAAATAAGGCATAGCCTTTAACAAGGAAAACATATTTTACTTTATTTGAGTTAAAAAATTGTTAAAGAAATATTTATTTTAAATAAGAACTATATTTATAGAATCAAATTGTTTTACGTTTATGAACAAATGTTAAATTTATAAATAAATATTATTTCAATGTGTTAAAGTGGAAACTGTGGCAAAGCACGATATGTCACATTCTTAAATTCACTATCACATGTTTTTAACAGGAATGTTTCTAATGAAACAGATTGTAAATAAAATTCCTTTCATTCTACTTAGAGGAGGGTCTATTTTGTACTGAATGTACAAAAGTTTTAACAATATCATTAATGTACAAATACCGTTTCCAATGTATACGGAATCATAAAACTATGACTTTGCGAATACAGTTAACTGAAATCGACCATCGAGTATTGACATTGACTGTACATGTAGCTCATCACATATATGTAGACTATTATAAAAGCCAAATATTCTTTTATGTACATAATTACACTGTATATAATTTTTTACTATGTATTTATACTTATTATAAGTTTTGTATATTAGTTTGTACATTGTAGTTTTCAAAATTGAACTATGGAAGTCATAAGTGTTTCATGGACACACTTTAAAAACCAGGACAAGCTTTAAACAGGAAACTGTTGAACGGGAACTTTCCACCGCTTTGTCGGAAGTCTGTCGATCATCATCATCTCCCGCAGCCGACATGTATTTATATCGTACATTCATCTGACTTTTATTATCGCTGTTAGATTACTATCTATACTATAAAAGACATTTTAAAGTAATTATCGAATCGTACGCAAAGGCTGTTTAGTTTTAGTATTGTTGTGATATATTATTTATTTCGTTTGTCTAAAGTGTGAGGTCTAAAAGTCGGCCTATTGTGAATCAGTAGTCTTACGTAATGTTACTCAAAGTTGCCTGAGGCTCAAAGATTAATGGCCACTATTGTTCCGAGTGATTCGAGAATTTATATTTATTTTCGTGTAGACATATAGTAATTTTGTTACGTCTATTCCCGATATTTATATTTTTTAGATTAGATTCCTCGTAGTTTACAAGATTCCGAACTAAAATCTAGTGCCTTGCAAAGGTTTATCAAAAATGTGGCCATAATTGTAATGCGACCTTATTATTTTGTTATATAGTCTAGACTTGTATACCGGTGTCACTGTCCTTACTTGAACACTTTTTAGGACTGGAGTTAAGCCATATGAGAGTTTCAGGTTTATTTAGAATTTGCGTGTGATGTGATCTTTGTATGTATAATATAATGAGCATTCAATAAGAATATATTTATTAATCATGAATCTAGCAGATATTAGTTCTGTATTATGTTTTAAGTAAAAGTTTATGTGTAAATTTACCGAAAAATAAAAGATTTATTACGACTCGAGAGTTTTCAATGGACCTTGAATTTTCTCTGACACTTCGTTTAATGTCCAATACCACTCTTCGGAACAATCAATAGGATCGACAGTTAACAGGAGCCATACTCAGAAATTAGTTGTGAGATATGAGTATTAAGAGGGAATTCAGAGAATTTATTATGTTATGAATTGTTAGGATACTTTAAAAAAGGCAGTTCCGCATAAGACTGACTCATGAGATGCTTTGTCATCAGGGTATCTTAAAACCACCATAAATACATACATACATACATACATACTCAGAACTATCAACTTTGTGATATTTTCCCCCTAAGATTATCAACCAGTAAATAATTGCTCTGATCATAAACTTAAAATATTGTTTTAGCGAATTTCCCCTATAGGGAAGAAGCTATTACCGTAGGTCTCATGGTAAGACTTAAGCCCGAGACCATGATAACTTTTTGTTTTGAGGTCCCCAGATGTCCAAAACACTATTCGTTCAAATTTATATATATGTATATATATATATCTATATATATTAGCGAATTTCCCCTATAGGGAAGAAGCTATTACCGTAGGTCTCATGGTAAGACTTAAGCCCGAGACCATGATAACTTTTTGTTTTGAGGTCCCCAGATGTCCAAAACACTATTCGTTCAAATTTATATATATGTATATATATATCTATATATATATATATATATATATATCTATATATATATATATCTATATATGTGTCCGTGAATGCGATAACTTGAGTAAAAAACGTCCGATTTCGATGAAATTTGGTTCAAATGTGTAAACTGACATTTATGACTTTAAGTTCGAAAACCAGAAAAATCGGACTATGGGAAGGGGGATTTATGGGGGTTTTAAATTTTCCAAAAATCAGTTTTTTGCTTTTTTTACCTTAAAATTTTTAAAACACTTAATTTAGGTTTAGACCATGTTATAGAGCTTAAAAAAACAAATAATATGGTATTTTAAATTATTAACCTAGGTTAAGTGGTTGCGGAAAAAATCCAAAAAACATGCTCATAAAAACTCCCATGTTAATCTTATGGGAAAAAGGTTTTTGGCTTTTCCTCAGTTAATTTTACTTTAAACTTCACATTTTCTTTTACCAATCACTTCAGCTCCACAAAACAATCATTTTGGTGTTTAAATTATGATTCTACGTCAAACCGTTGCAGAGATATTCAAAGTGCTAAACACAGTACGTTGTCCAATGTTATCCTTATGGAGAATAAATAAAATTTGATATCTTGATTATTTATGAATGTATATTGATGAAATTTGGTATGAGGCTTCATGTTGTACTGGTATATTGATATTTGCACAAAAAATTAATGTTTTGTTGGTTGTCCCTGTAGCAGCTAACCTACATACTCAGCCCTAATGTTATTCTTATGGAGAATAAGTAAAGTTTTATATCTCCCTTAATTATGAACATAAATTAATAAAACATGGTAAGTAGCTTCACCTGGTTCAGTTATATTGATAATTGCATAAAAACTCATTTCTTATCTTCCTCGTTGCAGCAAACCTGCGTACTGAGTCCTAATGTTATTCTTATGGGGAATAAATAAAAATGTTATAAATCACTTATTTATGAATGTATTTTTGTCAAACTTGGTGAGTGGCTTTATGTACTAGTGAGAAACATATAAATGCATTGGAAATTCGCTGAGTACGCAGGTTTGCTGCGACGGGGGTATTTCTATTATTACAAGAAAAAAGTCAATTGTAATTATCTGAATTTTGAATACTCATAAAATGTATACTTTGAATTTAAAGTTTTTGTGTTTGAAAATATGTATTTATTTAGTTGTTCTTTAAATTTTTTCCTTTAGGATTCTTTCTAGCCTGTACAGGCTGGTGTACGACTTACTCTTTGTGTTTTTTAGCGAATTTCCCCTATAGGGAATTAGCGAATTTCCCCTATAGGGAATTAGCGAATTTCCCCTATAGGGAAGAAGCTATTACCGTAGGTCTCATGGTAAGACTTAAGCCCGAGACCATGATAACTTTTTGTTTTGATGTCCCCAGATGTCCAAAACACTATTCGTTCAAATTTATATATATGTATATATATATCTATATATATATATATATATATATATATATATATATATATATATATGTGTCCGTGAATGCGATAACTTGAGTAAAAAACGTCCGATTTCGATGAAATTTGGCTCAAATGTGTAAACTGACATTTATGACTTTAAGTTCGAAAACCAGAAAAATCGGACCATGGGAAGGAAGTTTATGGGGGTTTAAATTTTCCAAAAATCAGTTTTTTGCATTTTTTACCCTAAAATTTTTAAAACACTTAATTTTGGTTTAGACCATGTTATAGAGCTTAAAAAAACAAATAATATGGTATTTTGAATTATTAACCTAGGTTAAGTGGTTGCGGAAAAAATCCAAAAAACATGCTCATAAAATCTCCCATGTTAATCTTATGGGAAAAAGGTTTTTGGCTTTTCCTCAGTTAATTTTACTTTAAACTTCACATTTTCTTTTACCAATCACTTCAGCTCCACAAAACAATCATTTTGGTGTTTAAATTGTGATTCTACGTCAAACCGTTGCAGAGATATTCAAAGTGCTAAACATAGTACGTTGTCCAATGTTATCCTTATGGAGAATAAATAAAATTGGATATCTTGATTATTTATTAATGTATATTGATGAAATTTGGTATGTGGCTTCATGTTGTACTGGTATATTGATAATTGCACAAAAAATAAATGTTTTGTTGATTGTCCCCGTAGCAGCTAACCTGCATACTCAGCCCTAATGTTATTTTTATGGAGAATAAGTAAAGTTTTATATCTCCCTTAATTATGGACATAAATTAATAAAACATGGTAAGTAGCTTCACCTGGTTCAGTTATATTGATAATTGCATAAAAAATCATTTCTTACCTTCCTCGTTGCAGCAAACCTGCGTACTCAGTCCTAATGTTATTCTTATGGGGAATAAATAAAATGTAATAAATAACTTATTTATGAATGTATTTTTGTCAAAATTGGTGAGTGGCTTTATGTACTAGTGAGAAACATATCAATGCATTGGAAATTCGCTGAGTACGCAGGTTTGCTGCGACGGGGGGTATTTAACAATCAGTTAGGATGTTCACATTTGAATATAACATGTAACAGTTAACATGTAACTGTACAAGTAGAACAATAATAGTTAGTTATAACTTTTTAAGTTATAAAAGTTTCTTAATAAAGAACAGATCAGCTGAACAGAAAGAAGATTAACCTCACAACAATATTTCTGTTCTAAAATGAAAAAAACGTCTTAAAATATTGATGAATTATGTGTTAGAAGTAATGGACAAATTGATGCTTTCCCAAATGAAAGTAGCGTAATACACTAGTGAAGTATGTGTCACCACTAATGACATTTGTTATTGTTTTGATAGGGAACGGACTCTGATATTGATACTGACTAACCTGTAGCTATAAATCATCACTAATTAATAGCTTGATGACAAATGGCAGCTGGTTCTAGTATCGCACCTTCAAAAAATGTTCAGTTTTTGCTCAGGATCGGTCTGACGAACCTCAGAATACGAGCGGAGCGCTCTAACCATTACGCCGCCCAACCACTTATGTTATTTGTGGCACAATGAATTTTCCCAATTCTACCCTTTGTCCAAAAATGAACTATTTTCAATCAAAATATTGAAAGAGATCAACAAAGTTTATTATATTTTTAATCGTTGAAGTATGCCTTAATACTCTTGTTTGCCCTACAGAGTGGTCAAATACTAACTCATAATAGTAATAGTTTTTTGCCCCCCCAAAAAAAGCAAATAAAAAACACTTCTTTGAGTATAAAAGTAATTTACAAAATGAAACATGGTATTAAATACCATAGTGCCAATTCAGGACTGATAGTACTAGGATGGTCTGCCGTTACACTTTAGACGCATAAATGAGCGAAGCAACAGTTACAACATTAAAGTGTGAACAAAGAAGATCCACGGGGAAGAACGCTACATTTAGTAAACAAACTTAAAACAATGTAAACAAAACAGTGACAGTTTTTAACAGCTGTTTATTTAATTTAAATGAATTCAGTTAAAAACATGTGACATAAACCCAATAAAATATTTCTTACATTACAATTACATGTGAACTTTAAGATCCAGTGGGGCGTAACTAGGTTAAATTTTGCAAATCTCTCTAAAGAAAAACCTACTCGGTATCATCTAGCTACTGGCCAATTTTCATATCAATCGGTAAAGCCATTACACTGTGATGCCACTACAAAGGAGTGACTAAGTGAGGGAAAGACAGTTTTGCTCAATTAAAGTACGAATTTTGAGGTTTCATCATATCATATTTTTAGAATACGCATTCTAATTTCTAGTAGTCAATGTATTGAAACAAAAATTATTGTTAATTTGGCATCAGGAAGGCTTTTCATCTTTTTAAAACTAGCACAATGCTTTTGACACTCAATAGTGGCTAGGACTCAATACTACATTTTTCACTCAAGCCCCCCCCCCAAAAAAAAATTGTCTGTGTCTGCCCTTGGTTTTACTACTGTGGCTTAGTTCAAATAGTGTTGCCTAAATTCAATGATACAGAACTGGCTTTACATTTTTTAGAGTTCATTTGCATATACTGTGCTATAAAGGTGGATCATGGCCTTTATATGTACTCCTAGTCCTAAAAGTAATGCTTGCTAAAGTGTCTAGGACCATAGCTCTAACTTTTAGATTTAGATCACATCTTTGACGCTTTTGAAATAGTGTTCATTTAATACATTTTATAAAAATATAAGGAACAAAACAAAAAATTAAAAACCAATTTTACTATAAAATAATTGGGTTTATTTGTAGACACTTCTATTATTTTAAGTACACAAGCAATTGAACTCCTGCAAATATATGTAGCACACTTAACCATAACTTATATTAGACTAGTTGGGAAAAATCACAAGAGCTCAGTAAGTACAAACATTAACAATTCAATGTACTGAGGTATAAAAATACAAAAGTAAAAAAAATACAGATAGTAAGTAAAAACTAAACAGATTTAATATTTAAAAATGAAAATATAAAATACTAAATCATAAAAGCTACATTTTGTAAATAAAATTACTCTTCCTGTATAGTAATACATTTTTGAATTTCTTATAACAAATAACAATTTTAGTAATTAACACACATTTAACATAATATCAGTAATGTGCTTATTAACTAAAGTGACACTTATATAGAACTACAGGCACATCCTTGTCAAGTTTATGCAGATTCTTGTTGTCCTGACGGTTTCTTCTTGGACCAAGATTCCAAAACTTCTTCGAGAGTCTTCCCTCTTGTCTCAGGCAGGAATGCATAGACAAATAGAGTCCCCAAAATAGACATAATACCGAAGAAATAAAATGTCTCAGATCTACCAAGTGAAATGCTGAGGTACGGGAACATTTTGATGGCGAAGAAACTGAAGATGTAGCCCAGTGACGTTGTAACGCCAGTAGCTAGGCCTTTCACCTGAAGAGGAAAGACGTCATTCATCATGGACCATGGAAGTATTAAGAAACCGATGGTGCTGCAAACGATATTGAAGAGAAAAGCTGTCAGAGGGATGAAGTTGGTGAAGGAGTAAGTTGGGCCGATCAGCCACGATCGCCGAACAGTCAAGTAAACTGCAATAAAGAGCATCGAGAGAGCCATCCCAGCTCCCGAGAGGCAAGCGATTGCTCGAACGCTGGTCTTGGAGTAGACAAAACTGGCACCGATGGAGACAATCAAGATCAGAGTACCTCCCACAATTGTGATAAAGTAAGGGTTCAAAATAACAACTCCAGCGAGCCTGGTCACATCTACCATGTAAGCTATCAAAATATAGACCCCAGAAAACTGTTGAAAGAAGAAGAAAAATATCATAATCAAGAGCGGTTTGTAAGCTTCGGGTTTCTTGAACTCTCTAATGGAGTCAGCCAATGAAAGTTGTTGAGTGCTTTCAGCAGAGGTACTAGGTTGAGATGAAGGCTCTCCTTTAGACTTTGAAGGGACTTTGATATTCAACTGTTTCTGGGCCCACTCTGCATCACCTGAACGACCCTTTGATTCCAACCAAGCTGGACTTTCGGGGATGAATATTGCCACCATGATAAAAGCGAGGATTGAAATGAGAACCGCAAGACTGGCTACCTTGTAGTAAGCCAATAGTGAGCCCATGACATACGAGAATAGAATTCCAACACTTAAAGCGACGGTGGACCAAGTGATCAGGATCGTTCGTAGATTGGCATTCTCAACTGAAAGGCACTCTGAAGCGTAGGCTGCTGCGGGGGCAGCTGTCATGCCTGCAGATATCCCGGTGATGAATCTTCCGATGTAGAGCTTGGCCAGCGTGGGAGGCCCCGCGCGGATCGACAAGAACAGCCACCCAATGAGGCCAATGACATTGCTCGCAATCAGGGCTGGTTTCCTGCCAAACTTTTCCATCACTGGGTTGACGAGAATGCAGCCAACAGCAACCCCCAAGAACACAATGCTCGCTGCAACAAATTTAAATTTGAATTAATATTTTAGTTCAAATAATATATTGTTGATAGTAAAATATAATTTGCTAGGTATCAAATGACGGATACTATAATATAGATACTCAAGGCATTATTACTCAAGAATACTCGAGAATATTTGTATATTGGTTTCATACTAGCTAAGTAAAAATGAAGACAATTATCTTATTCGAACAGGAGTGGATATAAGGTTTTAATCTTTTATCCTAACTTTTATTTTATTCCAGTTTTCCTTAAAAAATAATAATATTCAAAAACTCTACTTATTGTTCAATGGTGTATCTAGAAACATATTTTGGGGAGGGTCACTTTCAGAATTTTAGGAGAACAGGAGTAAGGAATTTAACATGAACAACATTTAATATTTTGGAGAATTGGGACTTTGTGTTGATAATTTCTAATCTTTTCTTCCTCTGCTCAAAAATTGCCTTCATCCAGTTTATTGTCATAATTCTAAAAACCATGATTTCTTTAAACCTTGAAATTCGAATAACTAGAACGATAAAACAACTATTGAACTACACATTGCAATCCTTTGATCTATTTTTCACTAGAATGATAGAGTAGATATGTTTTATTTCCATTTAATTTAATTTTAGATATACTGATTAACCCATTGAGGTAGTAATTTTATTCTATTTACAGTAGCCTATAGTGGGAATTGATTGGTGCTGCACTCTAGTGGCAAAATATGTAACTAATAACGTGGGCGTCTACGGTTCTATCCGCTAGGGGCGCGGACGGACTGAAAAACCTTAATATCGCCGCCAGGCCTTTGGTCGTGTTAGCTGAGTTGGCTACGTCGTGGAAACACCTTGGCCAGGTGGTGATACGATGTTCGTGGGTTCGATTCCCGCACACGACCAAAACTGACCAGTTGTGCAACTCTTAATGAGTTAACCGGTCTGTGGCAACGTTGGCGGGAGGACCCAAGTAAAACAAACGGTGGCAGGCTTGCTTGGAAGTTGACGGGATCGGTTAATTCTTTGAGACTTGCACATGGTCAACACTGATTTTGCTAATTTTTACTTATGTCTACTGTGTGTGTGCCAGTGCGACTCTCTAAACTGAAGGAAAACAATATTTTAATTAAACTGCACCATTAATCCATTTAAAACCACCAATTTTATACTCCAATTCACAGGTTAATAAAATTACAAGTAAGGAACGAGACCAGCTCGTATGTCTATGCCAAATGGGTTAATCTTTGGTACTCCAAATTAAATTATTTCTATTTGGAAAAATTGCTTAGCTGGCAGAATCATATAGTTCCAAGTGTGTAAAAGCTAAAGAAGTCCTTATGTTGAAATTATTATTTGCTTTTTGCAAAAACTTGGCATTATGCCCTTTTTGGGTTTTTTAAAGTCTTATTTTGCAGTTATATTCTGAATTTTGAGTTTTTACTTGAAATTCAAAACTGTATCACTTTAAAAGGAAATGACAAATTTAATTACTAATAATGTAGTTCAAATAATTATTATAACAAAAATTTAAAACATAACAAAATAAAGGTTTACCTGTACAATGTCACTTGGATAAAAAAATACACTATTCAACACCAAAAAAACCAAACCGGCTACTGAAATCTTATATTAGAAACAAAGTAAAACATATTTTAAAACAAGAAAATAACAAAGTTGAACACCAAAGGAAATTAGCTTACCAAACCATGAACCGTTATCAATAGAGATAGGAATCTGATCGATGACTGTGGCGGAGAATCCAAGAGCCATTCCCGGGGCGATGCTTGGCAATACGACGACGATTCCCAGGAACAGCTGTGAACAGGAGGTTCAGTCAATGGAATGAGTGGACAATGCTTACCGAACCAAGAACTATCATCAGGCGTGTAGTTGAGCTGGGGAAGGGTGGCAGCACTGTATCCTACAGCCACACCTGACAGGATGTTAGGGCAGACCACCACACCACCCAGGAACAGCTGTTATACACAGTTATTATTAGAAAATCAAAAAGTTTATTTTGATTACAATATAGGAAGTTTTATAAAAGTTATAAATAATGCCAATGGTGTAAATACAGTAAATACAAAATACCCCCGTCACAGCAAACCTGTGAAATCAGCGAATTTCCAAAGCATATATACTGCAGTCTTAATAGCGCATAAAGCCGCTTACCAAGTTTCTTTATTATAAATTCATAAATAAAAGCAATATATAACATTTAAATTGGTGTATTCTCCATAAGAATAACATGGGGGCTGAGCACACAGGTTTTCTGCATCAACTAACACAAAATATGGGTTTTTATTAAAATATCAATATAACTTAACTACGTGAAGCCAAATACCAGGTTTTATCAATATACCTTCATATTCAATATGTATGCCAATTTAATTATCCTCCATAAGAATAATATGGGAGCTGAGTATGCAGGTTTGCTATAACAAGGAACACAAAAAAAGGGTTTTTATTCAAATATCTATAGAACTCAACTAGGCGAAGCCTCATAGTAAAAAGTTTTATAAATTTATGATCATAATTACGGGAGACATAATATTTTTCTCTTTCTCCATAAGAACAACATGGGGGCTGAGTGCTCAGGTTTGATGCTACGAGAACCATTGGTGAACATTTTTGCTGTGCAAATAATAATAGACCACAACCAGATGAAACCATATCGGTATAAGTTCATAAATAAACAAGATATAAAATTATTCTTATTTTTCATAAGAATAACATTGGACATCGTACTGTGTTTAGCTCTTTGAATATCTCTATAACCAATTGACGTAGAGCAATGATTAAAACAACAAATTGTGTGTTTTTTAAGCTGAATCCAATGGTGAAAACTAAAGTGTGACTTTTTCAAATATTATATGTAAAATACTCATAAAACACATTTGTTGGGTACAAAACCCCCCAAAATACCCCTTAGGATAGGTCGATATGTCTGGTTTCCGAACTTATACTCATAAATGCTGCTGTATACGTTTGTACCAAATTTCATCAAAATCGGACCATTTTTACGAGAATTATAGTGCTCACGGACACACACATATATATAAATATACAGTTTTGAACGAATGGTGTTTTTGGCATCTGGGGACCTTAAAAAGAAAGGTTATCATGGTCTCGGACCTAGTACCATGCCGACTACGGTAACAGCTTCTTCCCTATAAGGGAAATTCGCTAAAACAAAACAAAGTAAGCAGTAAGAGTCCCAAAAACCTAAACCAGAACTGAATTTTAAATAAAATGATGAATTTTGCTAAAGTGCTTTGTTTGGTACAATAGTTATTATAAATATTAGACCTGAAGATCCTGAAGAGATTATGTCCATAAATAAGCGAAATATAATTTTTTTTCTTTTTCTCCATATCATTAACATTACACAACACACTGGGTTTAGCACTTTCAATATCTCAGTAACCAATCGACATAGAGCAATGATCAAATTACCAAATTGTTTGTTTTTTTTAAGCTGAATCCAATGGTGAAAATTAAAATTTGATTAAAATAAAAACTGCATGTTAAAACCCAAATAAAACATTTTCGGGGGACAAAACCCCCTAAAACCCCCTTCGAATAGGGGGATTCGTCTGGTTTTCAAACTCGTTCAAATAAATGGTACTTTACACATTTGTACCAAATTTCATTAAGATCGGATCTTTTTTACGAGAGTTATCATGCTTACGGACACACATAAATATATATAAATTTGAACGAATGGTGTTTTTGGCATCTGGGGACCTCAAAACGAAAGGTAATCATGGTCCCGAGCCTAGGTCTTACCATGCCGACTACGGTAATAGGTTCTTCCCTATAGGGGAAATTCGCTAAAACAAAACAAAGTAAGCAGTAAAAGTCCCAAAAATCTAAAGCAGAACTGAAATTTTAAATAAAATGAGGAATTTTGCTAAAATTGCTTTGTTTGGTACAATATTTATTATAAATATTAGACCTGAAGATCCTTGTTACACTGGGGAGATTTATGAAAAGCAAAAAAAATTAATATATTAGCGAATTTCCCCTATAGGGAAGAATCTATTACCGTAGTCGGCATCGTAAGACCTAGGCCCGGGACCATGATAACTATTTGTTTACAGGTCCCCAGATGCCAAAAACACCATCCGTTCAAAACAGTGTGTGTATATATATATATATATATATATATATATATATATATATATATATATATATATATATATATATATATATATATATATATATACACCAAACAATGGAAATATATAACTAGTGGAAATATATAACTAATGGAAATATATATATATTCAAATTCAAATTCAAATTCAAATTCACTTTATTCATAAAATTTGTACAAATTGTCAAGTACAAGTCATACAAATGTAGAATGGCGTCATAATACGTAGGATTTATGATATCTACTACGTAAATCTTAAATCTATTACAACAAACAACAAAATAACTTAAAAAACCTCAGTAAACTCGTTAAATGAATATATTGCTTTTTCTGTTAAGTAATTTTTTAAGTGCTTCCTAAACTTAGAATTATCTTTTATTGAAAGAAGATTTTTGGGGACATGTTTTATGAATTTTATACCTGCAGAGCTCGGCTTTTTAAAATATAATTCTGTAGTATGCTTTTGAATGACTAACAGGTTTCTATTTCGTGTATTATAACTATGGCTTGACCCTAAACTAGTTAACCTGTCACCATTGCACCTTACAAACATGATTGTCTCAAGGATGTACAAGCTGTAAATTGTCAGTATTCCCAAACTTGAAAAGACTTCTTTTACCGAATCCCTCTTTTTCAAATTCATAATTATTCTCACTGCTTTTTTTTGCAATTTTAAGATACTTGATAAATTTTTGTTACTTGTTGCACCATACAAAACAATTCCAAAAGAAATGTGTGAGTGAACATGCGCATAATAAATAATTTTCAGTGTTTCTATTGTGCAATATCTGGACATAGCTGTGAGAGCATATAACCCGAAGAAATCTTTTTATGCAGCATTCCTATATGGTTGTTCCAAGTTAAGTTTTCATCCAATACCAATCCCAAAAATTTTGGTTTTTTTAGACTGAGAGATTTTATGATTTTTTAGAGTGATATTTGGCCTTGGTTTTATTCTGCGCTGAATTGTGTGAAATGATATAGTGTTTGTCTTATCAGAATTTAGTAACAAGTTTTTACCTGAGAAATAATTATTAATTAAACAAAGGTCATTATTAGCTAATATTTCCACTTCGTCTACTGTTTTACCTGTAACTATTAAGTTGGAATCATCTGCATAAAGACACATTTTACTCTGATTACCAGGTATAATGGACGGCAAACCTTTCAGGTAACAGAGGAAAAGAATAGGTCCTAAAATTGACCCCTGTGGCACTCCATGCCTCAATGTCGATAGTGAAGATTTTGTATAACGAATTTGATTTTGTTTGGTAAAATACCTTAATTCCACATACTGCTGTCTGTTAGAAACATAAGATTCAAACCAATTTAATGGAACTCCCACAATTCCAAGGTTTTTTAAAGATTTTAGTAAGATTATATGCGATACGCTATCAAAGGCTCTAGTAAGATCCATAAAAATACCAGTAGCACTATCTCCCCTATCAATAGCATCAACTATGGTTTCAACAAAGTCAATACCAGCAGTTATCACAGATCTACCAACCCTAAACCCATGTTGTTCATTGTCAAAAAAGTTATTCTTTTCAAGGAAATCAGCCAACTGTAAGTACATAACACGTTCAAAAATTTTAGATATGGCTGGTAAAATAGACAAAGGGCGATAATTTGCAGGGTCCGTTTTAATTCCTTTTTTATGAACTGTTACAATTTTTGATATTTTCAGTTTATCTGGGAATATTCCTGAAATAAGCGAAGAATTAATTACATGAACTAGTGGTTTTAACAACATATTTTGGGCTTGTTTCAAAACTGGCACTGGTATTCCATCATAACCTACTGAGTATTTATTATTTAGCGAAGAAATAATTTTCATCAGGTCATCCTCAGTTACTGGTTTGGAATAAAATTTTTTGTTTTGTCTATTTTCCTCAGTATTAACAGTTTCCCCATTAGGTGACAGGTTAGGTAATACTAAATTATCGACAGCATTAACAAAGTAATTACTAAACAATTCACATACAGTTTCTGGTTTAACATATTCAGTACCATTACAAACTAATTTAATATTATCACATATAAAAGGACAGTCATTCTTAATCTCCTTATTAATTAATCTCCAGGTACATTTACTAACATTATCAGATTTTTTTATAGATTTCTCAATAAACTCTCTTTTTGTGGAATACATTTTTTTATCATGACATTTTTTCCTTTGTTTCAATACTTTTTTTAAAGCTTTATTTTTTGTTAGTCTAACAGTATTACTTAAACTTAAAATTTCATTCTTTTCCTCTATCAAATCTGAAGTTATCCACTTTTTACTTGCCAAGTTTACTCTACTTTTAACTACTGGAAAGCATGTGTCAAAATAATATATTAATATGTTATGAAAAACATCATACTTGGCCTCTACATTAGCATTATATACCTCTAACCATTTTTCATCACACAACATATTTTTAAAAGTCATTATATTTCCTTTAGTAAATTTCCTAGAAGCCTGGGTTATACATTTATTATTATAAGATGTGTTTTTATTTAAACCATTTATCCGCAGAAGCTGTGCATCGTGGTCACTTAATTCAGTTATTAATCCTTCTATTGATAAATTGTTATTGGGCAAATTAGTGATCATGTTATCTATAGCCCTGCCAGACTCTAATGTTACTCTGGTGGGGAAATTTACCAGGAACTTCATGTTATGCTGAGTTAAAATATTGCAAAAGGTGAGATAAATTCTTTTATAAATTTTTAAAACATCTATGTTGATGTCCCCCGCTAGTAATATGTTTTTATACTTCACATTTAAGAAACTTAAAGCTACATCTAACTTGTTTAAAAAGGGAGTATCATAACTTTTACCTGGAGTTCTGTATAAACCAACCAAAACAAAATATAATTTATAAGCTCTGCAGGCAACGCTACAACTTTCAAACTTTTTTTCTGCACATAAATTGCTAATTTCAGGGATATTAATTTCTTTTACTTGTAATGGCCCTGACAGCTTACTTAAAATCATAACTCCTCCACCTCCACTTGACTGGATATTTATAACTAGTGGCTTGAAGGGGCAAAAGCCCCTAAGTAGGAACACATGTAATTTTGTAAACAAAGTACACGCTTAATCACATGTTTTAATGTAAACAAAGCAGACGTTTTTCAATCCCCTTGCTTTTCTTACGGGGGATGTTTTATGTTATTTCTCGTTTGCTGGTAACATTTTGGAAATACTGCTAATTTTCCTGAGTCCCTGGGATCAACACCTCATAAGTTGAGCCGTCTCCCCTCATCCTGCAATTTGCCAAACTCCCACAATTTTGACTTAAAAATTTTGCTTACAGAATTATATATAACGTTTTATATATATATATATATATATATATATATATATATATATATATATATACATTTCAGACTATTTTGTTGCAATATTTCACAATATTCTTTTTATCAAACACAACAAATGATTGAAAAACCAAAACAATAGATCAGATGTTATTTACACGTTTGGTTAAGATCAGATGATGTGGAATATATATACATATATATATATATATATATATATATGTGTGTGTGTGTGTGTGTGTGTGTGTGTGTGTGTGTGTATCCGTGGGTTTGATAACTCTCGTAAAAATGGTCCGATTTTTATTAAATTTGGTACAAACATGTGAAGCAACATTTATGATACCTAAATTTGAAGACCAGCCAGATTGCTTCATCCAAAGGGGTGTTTGGTGTTTGGTTTTGTACCCCAAAAATGTTTTTTTTAGTGTTTTACATATAATATTTTTGTAAATCAAATTTTATTTTTCACCATTGAATTCAGCTTAGATAAAAAATGTTGGTGTTTTGATCATTGTTCTACGGCAATTGGTTACAGAGTACGTTGTCCAATCTCATACTTATGGAGAACAAGACAAATTGTATATCTCAATTATTTATTAACTTAGTCTGACGATACTTTGTATATTCCTTCATATTGTTGTGGTCTATTGATATTTGCACAAAAAACTATTCGTTTGGCGATACAAACAAATACCTGTTGCAGCAAACCTGCATACTCAGCCTCCATGTCATTCTTATAGAGAATAAGTCAAATGTTATCTCTGTTAACTATGAACATAAATTAATAAAATTTGGTATGTGGCTTTAACTAGTGGAGTTATATTGATATTTTCATAAAAACCCATTTTTTGTGTTCCTTGTTTCAGCAAACCTGCATACTCAGCCGCCATGTTATTCTTATGGAGAATAATTAAAATGTCATAAATTTTTTATTTATGAATGTATATTGATGAAATGAGTATGTGGCGTTATGTGGTACTAGCTGTTCCCGCAGGCTTCGCCCCGCAAATAATAATTTATATAAAACTATGACAGTTGTATGTGTTACATTCTGTCCATGGAACTACTACGAATCAAGATCAGCTGTTTGTATTTTCATCAGCTCAAACTTAAAGTGAATGTCCACAAGAATAGCACAGGATTGGAACTTTGACTCCCTGAGGGGCGGAGCCCTATGGGAATTTCTTAAAACCTTTTCTTAGTGAGCACCTAAGACCCAAAAGGAAGGAATGTTCCAAATTTCATTGCAATCTGTTCTGTGGTTTTTGAGATTTCGCGATTAGTAAGTGAGTGAGTCAGTGATATTTGGATTTTATATATTAAGATTAAGATACATATATATGCACTGGAAATTCGCTGAGTACGCAGGTTTGCTGCTACGGGGGTATTTTTTATCCATACTGTGTGAAGAAAGTGATAACTTTTACGATTGATACACATGTTTTCTATAATCACCTGACCAAATAAAGTAATCTTCTGCTTTTAAGGCCAATGGAGTTCTGATGAACATTTTTGTACGCAACACGTTGGTTTTGTCACTATAACACCTTCAATTTCAGCACGGTGGATTTTCCACTTGATACACTTATAGTAGTTTTAAGTAGTAAACCTAATGAACTATTTGAATAAGCCAATGTAATCAATATGAAAAATCCATTTGAAAATGTCCAGCACAATACATGTTATCATTACACTATTATTATCATATTAGTAGGTGCCCGTCGAAATTCGACGGATACAATAGGCTTAAATTACGTTTCAGTAAGCCAACGGTAACGTGTAGGAAGAATCAACAACAACAAAATACCTTACTGAAAATGTGAGGAATTGGGAAATTCATTTTTATATGTTGCATAATACAGCTAAAGGTCGCAAAACTATTAAAGAAAACTTAAAAAATAAGTTACTTTTAAAGGTTACATGTTATGTTTACTATACACGAAAATAAATCAAAAGCTAGATGAGCTGATCAGCTGTCTAATGAAAATCACTGAGTTGGAATTATAATCAGCTGTTTGTTGTAAACAAAACATACTATAAATCCCACTAAAATTATTTGTAGACACTTACATTTTGTATTATTTAACAAAAAGGAGAAAATTATAAATCTGACAATTTTGGGGAGTACCAGAATGTTTAAGCTTCAAATTGGTACAACTTACATGACCACACATTGTCTGGTTTTCTCAAACTAAGGCCAAGTTCCGGAGTTCCTCAAAATCCTAGTTAAAAGTTTTCCCAGATTAATAACATGGAGACATTTTAGGACTTTATACTTTGTATTATTTAATGAACTTAAAGGGGGAAATTTATAAATCTGACAATTTTCGGGAGTATCGGAATGTTTAAGCTTCACATTGGTACAAATTCCGAGACCACACGTTGCCTGGTATTCCTGGCCAAGTTCCTTTAAAAATATTCTCCCATTTAAACAACACGGAGCAATTTTTTAAATGTCAATATTTTAGAAACTAATGCGGTATTTTTGAGGTTTACATTTTTCTGTACATCTACAGTGTAAAATATTTAAAATGACACATCAATTGTCCAAATCGGTTGAGAAATAACAACGTAGTAGGCTGAAAACGAAATTCCTTAGCTAATTTATAAGATAATAACAAGAAAACAATAAAGATAATAAGATATAAGCTAATATAAGATTGGGCTGATCATGTTAAAGCAAGTTCAACAAAGTTTTCCTTTATGAAATCCTGGAACAAAGTCGATAGCTGATAAATGAACTAACCTGTCTGTATATTGAGTCTTCTGGGGGTTTGTTTTCAGGGGGTATGAGAGGTGTTTTCGCCCCCTCGATGTCAGCATCCTTACTGGAGGAAGCCATCTTGATCACAGTGACTTGATTACTTCATCAACCTGCAACACAACAGATGATTTCCTACGACACTGGAGTTAAAGATCAGTTTGTATTTCAGCAAGTTCTAGATTATGAACACAAGTCAGCATTTTTAGATCTATTTAGTATACCAATTATTAACTATTCTCTCTTTAACTGTAGATTGGTTTAATCATCTCCTCCGGCAAATTTAGAGATCACTTAAACTACAGTTCGCTTGACATCAGTATAGTTTTAACTACCCATTTCCAGAAATTAAATTTCCTTTCCCGTACTCAGTGACTTTTTCAAAAATAAATACATGTCCCAGGACTACCTTAAGACTGGTCTTTACCAGTTTTGAGGCTGACATTGGGTACAGCAAATGAAGTTGTCATTACATATGGTAAGTCTTTTGGCTGTCCATTGTGACAAACTTCCCTTTCACCTTTGGTCCCTCCATTTGCAGCGGCTAGGGACAGAGTCTCCGGGTTTGGTCCCTCCTGCCAACCTGAGAATGAATGGTCCCTGGCTGTTCTACATGGATACCCTGTCAGTTGAGTTGACCAGTTGGAGGGCAAAATGAGGGTCCCCTGTTTGAGAGCCTCATCCCAGTTGTCACAGGGGCACGGGAGTTGGCCCTCTGAAGGGTCGATTTGGCTGCCGTCCATTCCCACCCTTTCCTTTCCTGCTATATCCTATCTTTCAGGTAACCTGCGCAATATTCCCGCTTGTGGAAGATGTGACTAGCAGCTATGCTGGGGTTTCCTAATCCGCAAACATCAGTATAGTTTTAACTACCCATTTCCAGAAATTAAATTTCCTTTCCCGTACTCCGCGACTTTTTCAAAAAAGAAATACATGTTTTATGAGTAATGTATAATGTCAGTTGTCAGTTGATCACTTCTTCTAGAGTAGGGGCTTATATACAGTACAAACTTGTGATTGTTATTTAAAGGGCTCAGTGACTCATCTAGTATATTACGAGTATTAAGATTTGAGTTAGTGATAAAGTACACCGTAATCAGCAGGAACAGTGTTCCAATGTTGTTTCCTCCCAAATTACAATGAGTTAAAGAAAGCAAAAACTAATTAAGGTACCGGTAATGTGAAAACAAAAGATACAGACCTGTTACTAAGTCTTGATAAAATGTAAACACGTAGCGATGATTTTGTTGAAGGGATAACAACAGTTAAAGACTGGAGGAAAACCCTTCAGTCAAGCCTAACCCTAGAGAAGTAGTACCACCATTGACTATAAATGTAAGTTATATTTATATTTAATGGTAGTACATACAGAGTTCATACCTTCTGTACACTTTTGGTGGGTTTTGTGAGCCTAAAATATATACTGCACTGAATTTTTGAAAGTAAAAAGTATTTTAATGGGTTAAAAATTTAATGGGTTTAATGGGTTTAATGGGTTTAATGGGAAATGGAAATGGGTTAGCCATCAAACAAAAAAGAGTGTGGGAAAAAATGCTAAGCAATTTTTGAGAGGTCAATAATGTCGTAAGTAGGCCTTTTTGTGCAAAGACACTAGAAAACAGTTTAAAAATCTAAGAGATAACCGTGATTTATATTATTGGAAAGCTGTCCATATACAATAAAATATTAATAACAAAAAACTTTTTGAAATTTTGCTTATTATTTTGTTGGTGAAAAATACTTTAAACTTATAAATAATTGATTTTATTTTGTAGGGGTACTATCTGTAACGGTAAGGCAATATGGACATCGCTTCTATGTACGACGATTTGTCTCATGACCTTAGAATAAAGTCGTCGTGATACAGTAGCGCGAGTTGAGAGTCTGGAGTTTGGGTTGCTGTTGCTTTGCCGGCTACAACCCCCGCTCGTACACACGCGAGGCAGTTCTCAAGGCCACCTAGCGTTCAAATACCCTGTTGTTCTACCTTTTAGATTTATGATTCATTTTAAAGGGGAAAAAATACCTAAAGCTATTTCAGTACCACTATCAGTAGTCTATTTCAGTAGTAATTTTCATACCCCAAATAACGCACTTACTAATGCATGATTTTGTTTATTTTTACGCAATTTTAAATTATCATTATTATCAAAGAACCCACAAATCCTTTGCCTGAAACATTAAGACAAAGGTTGTGCCATGAAAATCAAGAACAATTATTTAGAGTTATTAATTTGTAATATTTTCTACCGTACGGTTTACAGTCCGTTACAGAAATTACAAGGCTGAAGTTCAATATGTAAGACTTTCTTGGGTGAAGCCCGTTGAAGTTTATGAAATTAAATGAAAACTAGTGGCTTACAGGGGCTATAGCCCATAACATATGGTTTTTGTGTAAGTGGATAATCACAGCTGATCATTAGTTCATTTTGCTTATTAATAAAAACACTGTAGTGATATTTCCATAAGAAAATCATTGGATCTTTGAAGTCCAGTGGGGCATAGCCCACGTAATTTTTGAAATTTCTGATATTTTTTCCACCGTCCTTGGCCCTCAAACTTTAAAATAAATCGTCATAACCTAACTTAACTTCTTCCTAGCTCGAGATATTTCGTGGGGACCGATTCGCTCACGGAATTAAATATACAGATACTTGATTGTCGTTTGGCAGTTACATGCATTGACAAAGTCACAACACAGGAAATATAACTTCCCTTGTTAATGAGGACAGTAAGTTTACTTAGCGTTTTTAAACAAATGAGAGCCTAAGTTTGAGGTTTGTGGTTTGAGATTCTAAGTTGTGAGGTCCGTATACCGAGATGCTGCTTCTCCTATAAGGGCAGTGTTAACTCTCAAAGCTCGTCCTTCCTCAAAGGATTATCCGTTATCCTTGATTTGATATCGCAAATAATAACCGTAAAAAAATGAAAAAAATTAGTACTGAATATTTTTGATATGAATGAACTATTTGTTATAGGTCTATATAAATTCTGCTCAATTAAATTGCTGGAATTGATGGCTCTTTAAAATGAACCCTGAACCAAAGATTTCGGTTAATCCGTTAAGAAGGGACGGGCTTTGAAAGTTAAACTGGTCTTATGGGAGAGGTAGAAGCAGAGGTCTGGAGCCACTCTTAAAATTATTCCTGTGAAAACTAACTTTTCTTTGGGGCATTAAATGATTTTAATTAATTAATTTGTAGTTTGAATTTAACTTCGTAATTTGTTGGTGTTAGAACACTTGTTATGAATTTATTTAATACAACAATAGAAAGCAAAATAAAAGTGATACATGTAAAGAATTACATATGAATTTCATTTTTACTTTATTCGGCCAAAAGGTATTCAAAACCTTGGCCCTACCAAGTTTTGCAGAATTCGCCGGTGGGGTCCAACATGTAGCAAAAAAGTAGATATTTTGTAAATAAATTTATGAATAATCATAAATAAGGAATAAAAAAATGTAGCTTTACCAAGTTTGTAAAGGCGCAAGATACAACACAAAGTCAACAGACTAATTTTTTATCTCAATTTGAAAATGGTATTGTGTGCCAGTGGTCTATAGTCTACAGTATTATTAACAGAGCTTCAGTCGCATTATACTGGTTGGTTTTTATTGTTTTTACTGTTAACTAGAAGTAACAGGTGGTTCAAAAGTAAAAACGTTCCCCACACACAAACTTGTTAGATCCTCAACAAAGGCTGAAAACCATACTCGTTCTTAGCATTCGAAATATAAATAATGAAACTAAAGGTGAATGTATTGAAACTGCAGTATGTGCAACCCAGGTTATTGCAGAATGCAGAGAACAAGAGACTGAGAGCACTTGAGTGGGTTGAGGTGTGGAGGTGTGGGTTACAATATGGCTACCAAGCTCTGTCCTGACTGGGAAGCCACGGTGATTATTAATACCCCCGTCGCAGCAAACCTGCCTACTCAGCGAATTTCCAATGGAGATATAAATTTCTTAATACTACATAAAGCCACTTACCAAGTTTCATAAAAATATATACACAAATAAGCGGTACATACAATTTTAATTATTCTCCTTAAGAATAACATTGGGGCTGAGTACGCAGGTTTGCTACAACAAGGAACAAAAAAAATGGGTTTTTATGCTAATATCAATATAACTCAGTTAGGTGAAGTCGTATACCAGTTTTTATTCATTTATGTTCATAATTAAGGGAGAGACATAGCATTTAATTATTCTCCATAAGAATAACATGGGGCTGAGTACGTAGGTTTGCTGCTACGGGAGCCTTTGGCAACAAAAATTTTTTTTGAGCAAATATCTTAAAACCTCAACCAGATGAAGGCTTATACCAAGTTTCGTCAATATACGTTCATAAATAAGCGAGATATTAAATTTGTCTTTTCCTCCATAAGAATAACATTAGACAACGTACTGTGTTTAGTACTTTCAATATCTCGGTAACCAATTGACGTAGAGGAATGATCAAAATACCAAATTGTGTGTTTTTTTTAAGCTGAATCGAATTGTGTAAAATAAAATTTGACTATTTCAAAAATTAGATGTAAAAAATTCAAAAAACCCATTTTTGGGGTACAAAACCCCCCAAAATACCCCTTCGGATAGAGCGATCTGGCTGGTTTTTGAACTTAAAGCCATAAATGTTGTTTACACGTTTATACCAAGTTTCATCAAAATCGGATCATTTTTACGAGAGTTATCGTGCTCACGGACACACACACACACACACACACACACACACACACACACACACACACACACGGACACACACACACACACACACACACACACACACACACACACACACACACACACACACACACACACACACACACACACACACACACACACACACACACACACACACACACACACACACACACATATATATATATATATATATATACAGTTTCGAACGAAAGGTGTTTTTGGAATCTGTGGACCTCAAAACGAAAAGTTATCATGGTCCCGGGCCTAGGTCTTACCATGCCGACTACGGTAATAGCTTCTTCCCTATAGGGGAAATTCGCTAAAACATCAATAACACTCTCATCACCCAGAATTACTAGTTAAAAATTACTAAAACTAATATCCCAATAAACATAACGATGTTTAGTAAAAACTAAACTATATTTGGTTATACCTTTGGTGCTGTATAATAAAATTATTCCAACGACTGATATTATGAAATACAATTTAACAATACAACCTATACTACAGGAAATGGAGTGGGGGCACTATGTTTACCCAGCCTAATTCAATAAAATAGATAAATTGTAATACGATGTAGATGTACAACATCATTTAAGAAAATTTGAGTGAAGTTTTAAATCTGTTTCGCTTGGTTAAGGGTTTGAAAACACTCACGACATTAGTGAAAGTAAATTATTACAGAAATGTAATAGTCAATAGCTATCAATTTTGATTTATAATATCGGTACATTATTTCTTATTCAGAAAAAATGTTACTTAAGAGGGCGTTGGAGAGCGGCCATTTTGGATTTTACCTCTATAAGAACAATGTTAAACTTAAAACCATATGTCTCGCTTATTTATCAACATACGATTATGAAAGATGTCTCAAATTAAAGGTATTTTGAATACGCAGGTGGTTTGCTCGCTATGGAAAATAATACATTTTCAAAAATATAGTAATTTAAATTTTATATTTTTATACATATTTTGTAGTTCGTCTTAGTCTTTAAAAAATAAAACTCCCAGCAAACACTAATCAAAACTTCAAAAAGATTCAAACAAAATTGATTCCAAATCAATAGGTCAAACAGTAATAAAAATATGCTTTTCAGTAAAGACATGTTTTGTGCGTTTTAACATTGAAATAGCCCGAAGCGCTAGAGTCAGCGACGATATTTCTTCTAACTTCAACGTCCTCTTAAAGACATACATATTCATGGTTGGATTGTCGCATACCAAATCCCACAATATAATATTTCCACACAATTCAACATGAAAACAAATTGATTTAAAAACTCTTATACCAAACTCTTGTACCTTAACTTATTAGTTTTAAAAAGTGCACGCGTTTATTTATAATTTATAACTTCCTAACCAGCACACCAATAATTAACCAATTTATACATGATTTTGCGTTACATGTGTTTAATCAAACACGTGTAATTAAACCTACACACGTTTTTAATTAAACCTTTGATAATCAAACGGTACTGGAATGGTTACCAACATATTCTGGAACACAGTATTCACAGCAATCTTCTTTGCATACTGGTAGGTTCACTGATTGTGAAATATAGCGAACAAATATGTTACCATGAATTCTTAATGAGGGCATTTCAAAATTAAAGTGCCTCTTTAAAGTTCACAAAAACCAATATAAATTGTAAACATCGCACATTCCGAGACATCAATCATATTGCGACAATTCATATCGGACGACCCTCAATTATCTAGTTTCCTCAGCACCAACAATAAAAAGCAGTGAATAAGATGAGAATGTGTTTAAAATAGCAACTCTGCTGTGATAAGTTCTAAAAATAGCCGCCGTATAAAGCACAGGATCATGTGATGCGGCACGGTGAGCTGGATAACGGGACAGGGTCACCTGACCGGGACCGGTTATATAACTAACTTCGAGCACACTATTTTTCAAATATAAACCATTGTTCTCTAACATATTGAAATATTTATTATTTGTGTTGATAATTAGTGCATATTATATATAGTTTTCTTATTTTCACTGCACAATGAATTTGCATGTAATTAATCATGGATTCCTTATTTTATATTTGACAGTGAAAACTATTTCATTAAGTTCACTATTGTCTATTAGGAATTAAAACGCAATTAGATATAACACTACTACCTGCTAGTGACACAAAATAGCTTAACTAGTAGTAAAAAACCGGTAAAAAAAACAAAATCGGACCGGTTGAGGTTATGTTACCTGTGTGTGCCTTGACCGCCGCGGAGCCACTGCGACTGTCGGGACGTTACATAACCTGGACACGAACCACTCCTACGTTGTGTAACTCCCAACCGCGAACAAATAATCCAATAATCCACCAAGCCACTCGCGTGCCGCACTGGTAACCTGAGACACTCCGTCGTGGCGTTTGGAAAACAGGGTAGGATGGATATTGGTCGATAATTAGCAGTAATGGTGTTTTCACCATGTTTTGTGGGATAGATGCGTTTCAATACTGGACAATAAAAAACCGTGAGGTCAATGACTTTGTAAACTTATATAAGTGAAACTAATTTTACTGGTAGTAAAATATTACATTTTCCGATGAGATATTTCGCAAACAAGGTTAACCAATTTTTTAAAATTATTTGCCAATTAATTTTAAACTATTTGTTGAAAAATTATTTCATTACGTGTTTTTTTGGTTGACTTAAATCGATAGAATTATGATGTTTTACACATATGCACCGTCTAAAACCAATGATTAAAACAACAAAAAGGAGTAATTCAATAGCTACGAAATTTTCATTGTTTCACTGAAAACCCCCACAATGTACTCCTAACGTTTGTTTTATTGAAGAGTCGTAGAAATTGTCTTTAATACTGTAAGTTGTGATGGATTCTCCATTGTGTTTAAAATCCTATACAGTCAGATTTTTATCCAGCAATAAGACGTAAACAATTCAATTTAAATAACATCTGGATTTTACACATACTGAATAAATACAAATTTTCATTTTTTAAACAAGGTGTATAGTTATTTCTAAGCAGTAACGTAAACCTGAGTGTAATACAAATTAAGAATGTCTTTAAACAACAACAACAATAATTACTAAACACGTTTAAGAAAACAAATAATTTAAATACTTACGTGTAAATTCCTTATATTTCACTAGTTTTTAGAAATCACTATTATGTGTCAAAGCTAAACTAATTTAAGCTTCAAAAACATAATATTCAGGCCTTCGTTCCCGAAAATACTTCATCAGCATGTACGCCACAGCTACGGATACTACTGCTACAATGACGAAATTTCGAATAGGGGAGAGGATGAAAAACAATTTGAAAAAGCCCATGACTACATAAACATCATTACTTCGCCACTGCAGTTGCAAGACTAAACCTTTGCAATGTGAACTTGTCACTACTCAATGTCAACAAGTCTTTCACAACGAACCTTGCAACTTGACAGAAAAACAATAGTTAGATAAAGCTCTTAGGAAGTACGCAACTAGCTCTTATCATATTGATACAGTTATAAATAGCAAAACACTGGTTCTTATAATTATCGTATGTAGGCCCTAATAAAAAATAAATGCTCAGTGTTAAGGAATAAAGTCGTATAACATTATGTAATTGTAGTTTACAATATGCAACGTAAAATAAAATCGACTAATAGGTTATGAAATTCTTATCTATATATTAAAACGCTAGGGTTTTTTCTTCACAGTCATAACTCGATAACGGCTGGACGGATTTTAACGTTTGAACTGTCAAATTACAGGTATTTCTACGTAGATTTTCCAATACGTCTCAGAATTTTAAGAAAGGGCATCACTTAAATACAGTAAAGGGCTAAATTTCCAAAACAGTGGCGCTATCCGACGGCGGAAGTCTAAACTATGTGTTGATTGAAAGTACTTTGTTATCATCTGTTTTAATATCAGGGGATTTGTTATGTTTGTTTACAACTGAAGTAAACTTTCATTTTGTACACACTTGCTCGGATTCGAGCAACAGGACAACTAGTTGCTATTATTACTTTAAAAATAGTTGTTTTGTGGATTTGTATGTCTAATGAGGTAAAAATTAAAAAGTCACTTTTAAAAGTCATTGTAACTTTGTTGATATATTGTTTAAAATATTAATAGATAACCTGATAAAATTCAATTAACTTCAATAGCTTGCGCATTAAAACTCAATTCAGGGTTGAGGTTTAACTTTCCACTGTCATAATTCGTAGTTTTAACTAACCCACACTAACACGTGTAGCCACATTTACACTTTAAAATACCATTCATAAACTAATGATACTGGTTTTTAGTTAGTTGAACTAGTATTGTTTCTGTTTAAGATGGTGCCACCAGTTCAATGAAAAATAAATAAGATAACATCGCTCATAAAAATATCTGTTGAGGGGAAACCATTTAAAAAAATGTGTCACTAGTGGATCTAAGCTTTAAAGTTACACCATATCATAGGCTACTTGTGAAAGGAGAAAATGGCACCACACAAAATCTAATTTAGAAGTAATATAGGCCTGATATATAAAGTATGAAAAATATATGATAACACATACAGACGGTTTTTAACCATGAAAATGTTTGTTAGACACATTTAGAGTATAATTTTGTACAACATGATAACAGATCAATCCCCCAAATTCAGTTGTATTTTATTAATGACATAACAACATTTAGAGTTTTTTATTATTTTGTGTAAAAAAATAGAAATGTACACCTATATCTAGGTAAATATGTTTCCCGAATCATCAGCAAGGAAATCCTACGGCCTGCACTCTTTATAAGATGAAACTTGACACTTTACGAAATTAAAACAAAAAACAAATAAGTGTGGGCAGTAATTTAATTCCAGAATTGCCAGACACTGTGTGAAGTTTGATCACCACGCCTAAACAGCTTACACGAATAATTAAAATACCCCCGTCGCAGAAAACCTGCATACTCAGCGAATTTCCAATGAATATATAACATAACACATTATAACACTTAACAGGATTCATAAGAAATGCATTCACAAACAAGCGATGTTTAAAATATTAATTATCCTCCATAAGAATAACATTGGGGATGAGTACGCAGGTTTGCTGCAACAAGGCACACAAAATAATGGGTTTTTATGCAAATATCAATAGAACTCATCTTAGTGAAGTCACATACCAAGTTTCATCCATATACATTCATAAATAAGCGATATATGACATTTTAAGTATTTTCCATAAGAATAACATGGGGACCAAGTACCTAGGTTTGCTGCTACAGGAGCCATAGGCGAAAAATTGTTTTTTTTGTGCAAACAACAATAAACCATAACCAGATCAAGCCATATACCAAATTTCGCCAGTTTATGTTCATAAATAAGCGAGATATACAATTTTTCTTTTTCTCCATAAGAATAACATTAGACAACGTACTGTGTTTAGCACTTTCAATATCTTGGTAACCAATTGACGTAGAGCAATGATCAAAATACCAAATTGTTTGTTTTTTTAAGCTGAATTCAATAGTATAAATTAAAATTTGATTTAAATTAAAATTAAATGTGAAAACCCCAAAAAACACATTTTTGGGGTACAAAATCCCCCAAAAACCCCCCTTTGGATGGTGCGATTCATCTGGTTTTCGAACTCGTTCAAATAAATGGTACTTTACACATTTGTACCAAATTTCATTAAGATCGAACTTTTTTTACGAGAGTTATCGTGCTTACGGACACATATATATATATAAAAATATATAAATATATATATATATATATATATATATATATATATATATATATATATATATATAGATATATAAAAATTTGAACGAATGGTGTTTTTGGCATCTGGGGACCTCAAAATGAAAAGTTATCATGGTCTCGCGCTTAAGTCTTACCACGAGACCTACGGTAATAGCTTCATCCCTATAGGGGAAATTCGCTAAAAAGAACCGCCTGGTCAAACAGGTTTTAGCAGCAACACCAAACAGTTTAGTTACGAAGTAAGACAAATTTTATCGATGATCATTTTGCACATGTACATTGCATCGGGTTGTATTTGAACTAGTTAGGCCCAAACTGTATGTGTTTTGTAATTTAACCCGCTGATTTCTGTTTCTAGTATTCTAGTAACTATATTTGTTATATTCTGGTGGGTTTAGGCGTTGCCACTTAATCAATAAAAATCCTAATCATTTAAAGTAAAAGAATCTGGAAGTTGCTCACCTATTTCCAAAATCTGGGATGAAATCCAGCATCACTCTGAAACTTTAAAAAAAGACATCAGAGTTGCACACATCGAGGTGTAATAACTTTGAATGCAGCTAAAATGCACTTAAGAATTTACTCGGACTGTAAATAAAATCGTGTTTTAATATTATTGGGGTTAATTATGATATTCAGTTTCCCTATCAAGGAAAGACCTTTTGGGCGCCCGGCACTTCATCAACGTGAAGGATGAGATTCCCAACAAGAGACGAGACCAAGTTCCTGAAGGAGATAAAAGGTAAATTGCTTAGGACTCGGTTTACGTTCTGTGTTAGAGGCGAAGCTCAAGTTTTTTCCTTCTTTAATACCATTTACGCGGTATTATACTAATTTGCATAACTTGAACTTAATGGCACGAATCCAATACAACTTCCTTATTTGGATCTAGAACGTCTGAAATCACGTTTTATCTTTACTCTGCTTATTTTATTCTTGGTTACACAAACGCCATTATACTAACCGCTCGTTGTCAGCTCTCATGCATAAATAATCTTTATATTAAATTGATATCAAAATTAATTCTTGATGACGTTTAATGTTTGTTTACTTATTTACCCCATGTAAATGCTTCAAAGGGTATAAACTCGAGGACTACTTACACATCTCCTGTCTAACTTAAAATATTAACTTCTAAGAGGGCAAGCTTCATCTGTATGATATAATAATTTGTTGTAGGGCGTAACTCCATTAAACTATTTAACAATTTAGACAAATAATTGAGTGTGTTACAAGTTATTTTCATAAAACTCAGACGTGAATCGCATTACTTATTTATATAATTTATTATTATAATTTACTATAATTAATAGTAACCAATAAAACTATATTTAACATGTAAAAGTAATCCGTCACTACCTTAATAATATGTTTACCAAACTCATTTGTTACTGCGTTCAAAGTACCTATATACTCTCTAATCTGCGTAGTTTTAAAACACCAATCTCAGCCTACTGTAGTTTAAAAAGGTTTTTGCGTCAGACTAAAACAAATGTCCACCCAACCATTGACGCTTACATATTTATAAAGTTCCGTTCGATATTCCAAATAACTTAATAAACACAGAACTTAAATTTTACGATTTATGAATTATTAACGAGCTGGCTAGTTCCAAAGTTTTTCAAATTATTAATAAGATAATTTTGGCAACGCGGATGAAACGATTGAAGGACTCATAAAACTGTGATTATATATTTTTCATACAGTTTTCATACTAGGATGTGTGTTTAAGGTGGCAGGACAAAGACCTGCAGTGCGCTGAGCGTACAATGGGGGGGTAAGTGGCCAGTAAATCCGTAGTAATTACTGCCGGACCTTTATTTTTACATCCTCCTGTTTTAAGTGCATCGAAAAGGGTGGTTTTGATCTGAATACAACGAAAGAAAATTGTACTCTCTAATGAATTAGGGATTATAATATGTTATTTGCACTTCACGACTTCAGTCAATCCAATCATTAAAGTCTCCCAGTAAAAATACAGTAGTAATAATTAGTCGTCCCGGTAATTATTTTAAATTAATATAATTTCCCTTACAATTTCTCACTTGCATTCGTGGTTTTGATTTCTAAATTTTTATCTCCGACACTTAAGCACTAAAACTGTAATATTGTGAAAAATGTGTTTACTAGTTGGATTCATTTAAAATTGTAACAGTAAAACGTTATGGTTTAAGATTGTTTAGAGATTTGAATTCTTTGTTACAGCTTGAAAATGGTCCAACTAATAACATGAATTTCGAATAATTAATTAATTATGCATTCCATTTCCTTGAACACCTGCCTAGTCCAATTGAAGAGATAAAACCAGACTGAGTGGACGTGTTTTTTGTATATACTAAATATAGAATAAAAAGCACGGTCGAATGTACAGAACATCTTGTAAACAAGTTGTTTTTAAAAACATCCACCCAAATCCCTGTTTTGGAGGCGCTACAGAATCCATTGCTACACACGTGGTTTTAAGGGGGAAATGCCCCCTATTCCCCCCTCAGGGTTATTAAGGGGCAATATATTTCGAATATCCTCTGTTCGTCAATGCTAACTTCACCAGCATATCAAGTTTGAACTATATTGATCAGTAAATAAGAGAGAAATAGTAATTTTTGTATCCCCCATAAGAATAACATTGAGCAACGTACTGCGTTTACCGCAAAATTTAAATTTAAATTTTATCCATAACCAGCAATCGTAGAATATTAATTTAAAATACTAAATTATTTAGTTTTTTGAGCTATTTTTAATGGTGAATAGTAATATATTTTTTTATATTTATGTCTTTTTATGAAAAATCCAAAAAACTGAATTTTTGATGTTTTAAGTCCTGTAATTTCTGTACCCGAATTTTTACAGAAATGCAGGTAGTGTCATTTTCTTGGAAAACTAAAGTTCTATAAACAACTAAAGTTTAATCAAAATCGTTAAAGCCGTTTTTGAGAAATTTTGATTTTTCATGTTTTTTGGCGGTTTTTGGGAGATAATTACCCTTAAAAATGAAAAATGAAAAATGAAAAAAAAAACACCTGGAGATATCATAGATTAGTACCTACATACCAAATTTCATAAAAATCGGCCCATTGGTTAGGGCTCTAGCTCTGTACACATCCACACAGACACACACACAGACACACACACACACACACACAGACAGACATCGCGTAAAAACCACTTTTTGGGGTTCAGGGAGCACCAAAACGAATATTTCCACTAACAACTCAAATTCGAAAATTTTGACGAAAACAATACTTTCTCCATATACTATGTATAGGGGGAGAAAGTAAAAACATTCTAAATACCCCCGTCGCAGCAAACCTGCGTACTCAGCGAATTTCCAATGCATATATATGTGACTCACTACTAGATAGAGCTATTCACCAAGTTTCACAAGAATACATCCATAAATAAGTGGTATATAACATTTTATTTATTCTCCATAAGAATAACATTAGGGTTGAGGACGCAGGTTTGCTACAACGAGGAAGATAAGTAATGTGTTTTTTTGCAATTATCAATACAACTGAACCAGGTGAAGCTACAAACCAAGTTCTCTTAATGTAGGTTCATAATTAAGGGAGATATACAACTTTACTTATTCTCCATATGAATAACATGGGGGCCGAGTATGCAGGTTTGCTGCTACAGGGACTATCAACAAAAAACTTGTTTTTTGTGCTAATATCAATATACCACAACTATTTGAAGCCACATAGCAAGTTTCAACAATATACATCCAAAAATAATCTAGATATAGAATTTTATTCTCCATAAGGATAACACTGGACAACGTACTGTGTTAAGCACTTTGGATATCTCTGCAACGGTTGGACGTAGAACAATGATTAAAACACCAAAACGTTTGTTTCGTTGAGCTAAACACATTAATGAATATAAATGTGATGTTTTTAGTAAAACTATCTGTGAAAAATCTAAAAACCTTTTTCCCATAAGATTAACATGGGACACGTTTTTTTTGGATTTTCTCCGCAACCACTTAACATAGGTTAATGATTCAAAATACTAAATTATTTGTTTTTTTAAACTCTATAAAATGGATACAACCAAAATTGAGTGTTTTTAATATTTTGGGGTAAAATTTGCAAAAAACCGATTTTTGGAAAATTGTAAACCCCCATAAAACCCCCTTCCCATAGTGCGATCGATTTGGTTTTCGAACTTAAAGTCATAAATGGTACTCTCCACATTTGTGCCAAATTTCATCAAAGTCGGGTGTTTCTTTCAA
This sequence comes from Allygus modestus, assembly GCA_963675035.1. NCBI lineage: Eukaryota > Metazoa > Arthropoda > Insecta > Hemiptera > Cicadellidae > Allygus > Allygus modestus. Next base: position 323,667,697 of record OY776112.1, read on the forward strand.
AAGTTATCGCGGTAACGGACACATATATATATATATATATATATATATATATATATATATATATATATATATATACATATATATAAATTTGAACGAATAGTGTTTTTGGCATCTGGGGACCTCAAAACAAAAAGTTATCATGGTCTCGGGCTTAAGTCTTACCATGCCACCTACGGTAATAGCTTCTTCCCTATAGGGGAAATTCGCAAAAAGGCAACTTGAATTATTTATTTTTTATAACAATTTTCCGTACTCTTGGCCTTTGTTATTACGAATATATCAACTTTTAACGGTAATTATAAAAATTAGTACAGTAAATCTATTCCCGACATTTTGATTTGTTTTCGAAACACAAATATCTTATAGTAGATCTTTCAACGTTCCTCTAGTCTTAAAACCTCTAGTCCATAAAACCTTTTTTATGCATTACCTAACAATGTTTCAACATACTTTAATTAGGATCCATCTGGCTGATAGTTCTCTCATAGCATAACCAAAAATATAATTGAATAAAAATCTAAAATTGTCCTCTAAATTCGTTAGCATGTCTGGAAACAATATAATCCGGCACTTTTAACCTCCTTAGGCTGTCCTTCGATTCCCCTCATTCATTTTGTTTATTCTTAAAATGTGGCTTCTTATATATTTAATATTTTATAGTTTGTGTTTATGACGATTTCCAATGCAGCATTGGCATATTGTCGTGTGACAATAATGTACTCTTTACTCTTAAAACCTTACAGAAATGTTTAGTAATATATAATATACTTCGAATTCCAATATAATTCCAAACGGAAGAATTTGAAAAAATGAAGGTTATATACGTTACCTAAGTTAATACATCCTTTCAGATGGGTATACGTTTTAAAAAACTTACTACGAACTACAACTTAAAGGTCATGCAATCATTAAAAATGAAATACAATAATAAGATCTCAAAAACAAATTTCACACAAATACCAACAGTGAAACACTTGGCAGAATTAAGTTACACTGGGAAAATAAAAGGAAACCCCCTCACAACTCGTGGCGCGATGACCTCTCTTTGTCCACAGAACATGTCCACTCACCCCAATCCCTCAGTAAAACATATCAGCCCCAAGTTCACAAGTTCACCCACCTTTCTGACGGGCTGAGGTCGACACTGGAGGATGTCCACGTGTCCCCGACCCGAGGCAGTTCCCGTGAAGGGCGTGGTCCGAGGCTGTTCCCGGGGGTTTCTTGCAGATTGTTCCGCGTATCGCTTCCACTATCACCACTGTTGTAGTTTACATAACTATAACGGTCTGTAACCTAACTCTTCCGCTGACATTATGGCTTCTGGCTTCACATTTTTGAGTTTCTTGGTTTGTTTGGCGGAACCCTATCCGCACTCCGCCCCGGGACCTCGGGGGTCTCGGATGTCCAAGAGTCGTCGAAGACCACGCCGAGGTAAGGAGCTCGAGGGTGGAGCTGTTTATGTGTTTAGCATAGTGATTAGAGTTGAGTGAAATTAATATAGGTAAGTATTAAACAATATTTGCTATCTCCTAGTTTAATGACCGAGGAGGAAAACTAATCCTCGAAACCGATAACCGAACATATTTATATCTAAAACTCTACCATTATTTCTATGAATAACATTCTTGATGCAAGAGTTAGCTGCCATAAGCGTTATTCAATATGTTTTACGTAACGAAGAAAGCTAGTTTGTTCCGGTTGTTTTCCATTTCGGGCTTCACCATCGGTTGGAGTTTTACTAATTGTTTTTGCCATTATTAGCGAATTTCCCCTATAGGGAAGAAGCTATTACCGTAGGTCTCATGGTAAGACTTAAGCCCGAGACCATGATAACTTTTCGTTTTGAGGTCCCCAGATGCCAAAAACACCATTCGTTCAAATTTTTATATATGTATATATATATATATATATTTATATATATATATATGTGTCCGTAAGCACGACAACTCTCGTAAAAGAGGTCCGATCTTAATGAAATTTGGTACAAACGTGTAAAGTACCATTTATTTGAACGAGTTCGAAAACCAGACAAATCGCACCATCCGAAGGGGGGTTTTGTACCCCAAAAATGTTTTTTTTGGAGTTTTCACATGTAATAATCATTTAAATCAAATTTTAATTTATACCATTGGATTCAGCTTAAAAAAACAAACAATTTGGTATTTTGATCATTGCTCTACGTCAATTGTTTACTGAGATATTGAAAGTACTAAACACAGTACGTTGTCCAATGTTATTCTTATGGAGAAAAAGAAAAATTTTATATCTCGGTTGTTTATGAACATAAACTGACGAAACTTGGTATATCGCTTCATCTGGTTGTGGTTTGTTGTTGTTTAAACAAAAAACTACTTTTTCGCCCATGGTTCCCGTAGCAGCAAACCTAGGTATTCGGTCCCCATGTTATTCTTATGGAGAATAATAAATATGGAGAATAATAAATATTCATATATATCGCTTATTTATGAATGTATATGGATGAAACTTGGTATGTGACTACAGTTAGATGAGTTCTATTGATATTTGCATAAAAACCCATTTTTTGTGTTCCTTGTTGCAGAAAACCTGCGTACTCATCCCAATGTTATTCTAATGGAGAATAATGAATATTTTAAATATGGCTTATTTATGAATATATTTCTTATGAATTCTGGTAAGAGGCATAATGTGTTATTAAGACATATATATTCATTGGAAATTCGCTGAGTACGCAGGTTTGCTGTGACGGGGGTATTTTTTTATATCAATCAACTCAATTAAAATAAATTTGTGTGTTAATATAAAGGACAAAAACTAGATTCGAGGATTGTTTGTGTTGTCCCAAATAAATTTACGACAAATCTGAAAAGTGTTTGCGTACAATGCAAAATTGAACTATACGAATCAAGTCAAATTTTGACTCATGAATTGTCTTAATCGGCTTAGGAATAACGGAGGACTTGTCTTAAATATAATTGGCTCAAGGTTGCAAGGCAAGAGGCGCTTGGTTAATGCAAAGCTAATATCAACCAAGTTGTAGGAAAGTGGGTTGCATACCAATTAAGATCTGTTTTAAAAAAGATTCTTTATTGTGAAAAATAAAATAAAACTTTTAAACCAGGCGTTTATGGACAAGTGACCTAATTTAGGATCGAATAAGCCCAAAGCTTTGGTCTTTTTGTGATTCAAACAAAGTAATATCCTACTTTGTATACAAAGAAAGGCATTTCGCATAGATAAAATTTCATTATTACAATAAAAAGAGATTTATTATATAACTAGCTGATAGCCGCAGGCTTCACCCCGCAAATAATTTATAAAAACTATGACAGTTGTGTGTGCTGCATTTTGTGGTTAGCCAGTCAAATATGGCTGTGGTTAGCAAGTTAAATATGGCTGTTATATGTGTTATAAAATTAAATACTGGTTGTATATTTAACTGATTTTATTTTTTTATTCCTGAATTAAGTCAAGTCTACATGTTGATTTTAGATAATCGCAACTCCAAGTACAGATAAGTTTTTAAATAAAAGTTAAGATAAAACCATAATTAAGAGAAAAACTAAACTAAATCTACTGGTTTGAACTGTAAATGAATAGTGTACACAATTATTTACCGCTAGCTGTTCCCGTAGGCTTCACCCCGCAAATAATTTATAAAAACTATGACAGTTGTGTGGGCTGCATTCTGCGGTTAGCCCGTGGAACTACTACAGATCAAGATCAGTTGTTTGTATTTTCATTAGCTCAAACAAAAATAAATGTCCATAAGAAATACATGGTAACTTTGTCGGGATCTCTGGCGGAGCCCTAAGGTCAGATCAGGATGAAAACCATTTAGTTTTCCTATTTTATGCCTAAAGAATCAGTGTACAAAATTTCAGCTCTCTACCTACATGGGAAGGTGGAGAATTAGTGACGAGTGAGTCAGTCAGTCAGTCAGTCAACCAGGGCTTTGCCTTTTATAGGTATATATATATTTGCGTGCCTCATTTTTATAAAGAAAAATAAAACATGTTGGACACTTATACCCTAGAACATTACACAAAATTAAGTATGTAAGGTTAGCGACAAACTGCTCATTTTTGTTTTTAAGGCTAGAATCAAATACAAAATATATTCAGGTAGATACCTTTTAGTTCTTAAAGCGTTACATTTGTTATTGCTTTATCTTATAATACATATCAAGGTACAAATTAAGCAAATTAAAGTGAGAAACTTTACTAATACAAAAACAATCAAATTCAAATTACCAATGCTAAGGTCTTTTTGGGGGCTTCTGACGTAAACCTATGGGTATAAAAACTAATAATCTTAATCACATGTTATTTCAGAAATTATTGTAGATATTTAATGTCACTGATGAAAACAAACAAGTTTCACGACGTTTCGAGATCTGGAATTTGATCCCGTCTTCAGGTGAGAAGTGGGAAACAGATTCCAGATCCAGAAACGTCGTAAAAACTTGCTTTTCTCAATCAGTGATGGCAGATGTCCGTAATAATTTCTTAAATTATATAACTTCGCCGTCACCAAAGATTTTATGTTAAATCAAAGAACTAATGATATGTTATTACACATTTCATACACATACATGCAGTTTGTGTAACAAATATATTTATTTTATAGTGTAGGTCTAATGGAAGGCCTAAGTTAAAGGCATTTTTAGCAAAAGTGGTCGCTGAAAACTACTAAATTTGCCTTTTGAATACCAGTGTATTTCAAAAAAAACTTAAGGCCAACTTAATGATTCAGCGGTATGTCGTTATAAAACATACAAAACATTATAAATACATTACGAATTAAATGCATGACTTATTTTTACAACAATTGATTTTAAAGCCTCAAAGATCCTGCAAACCATTCATAGGCATATGTAAGACGCCAGCTGCACCTATTTTGCAGCTTAAGTATTGAAGGGGCCTATAAAACAACAACGAGAACTTGTACTGCTATAATATTTTGGTATTATGTGCTTATTGACTTTTATCTCATTCCTCGTCTTTTCGCCTAGCCATTCAGAAACCTTGACTTTGGTTCATCTATACTTACATTTGCCAATCACCACTCACTGACTCATGTAGTGATTACTATCCCAAAAACAAATCTTCAGGGTAATTAATTAGAAAGTTTAAGCATACACAATTGGTAACAGTTTTTATTTAAGAATATACAATCAACACTATACACAAGAAAATATTTTCTAACAAGTATTAATGAGGTTTTTAATTTGGTAGGAATGGGAATTCTCGCTGATGGAGAAGTCAAATCGGTGACAGGTTCATTTGGGCTTTGGTGCTAAACATGAACAATTATAGCATTGTCTAATGAAGATAATACACTTCAACATCTAAAACCCTAACCTAACCAAACTACCTACAGTCAATGATTTGACCCTGTGAACTGTCCACCATGTGTTCCTCTTCTGCCCGGATTATGACGTCGAGCACTTCTCGTTTCACCCGGCTCTGCAACTGACGCGGGAGTTTTTTCGCTGACAGCGAAACACTTGCAAAAAACAGGTCAATGTCGTCCGGAGTTTTTCTGACTCTGTGTTTCTACCTTTCTTTTAAATAGCTTAGAACTACATCGACTACCGCGTCTTCACTAGTTGTTACTTCGTGTTTCTGTTGAGGCTGAGCTAAGCCATCTGAGTCGTCTTCCTCAGGGACATCTCCGGCATCACTCCCCTCGTCATTGGGCGATGGAATGCCACAGTCTCACTCCTAGAAAAGAATGCTTTGATTAAAGATTTCCACTGCTACGTTTATGCAATTTGGTTTGTGTTTTTGTGTATGGTGTTTACGTATTGTATATTACTTATTGTATAATAGTAATATGCAAAAAAGAAACTATATCCTTGCAAGAAGAAATATCCTACTGTAATAATTTAGCCTTTGACCCCTATCCATGAAAGTTTATTCTCAAAGGGCAATGTTTCTTTAAAAATATGGGAGTTTTGCATTTAGATTACCATTTTTTACTTCCAGTCCACTTCTGATTAATCGCAATTACATCCCAGCACTCTAAAACCCCGGTGTATACATCGAACAAAACACAAACAAATGGTATCAAAAACTACCACTACATAAATCAAGCGCTAACCAGTTATTTATCAATGATTGCTTAGCTTACAAATTACAAGCAGGTTTGTGTATAGTGTGTTATTCATATCTGAAATACTTTACATGCTTCGGATAAAAAAACTAAAACCAACAGACAGAATATCTCACTATTCATCAGGCACATGACTATGAGCCTATGAAATGGGTCTATAATGACTATTTATAAAATATTTTCATTTATAAACGTATCAGATAATAAATTAAAATATGAAAATTGTAATCGTGTTCACAAAAAATAATAACACTTGCATAATAATGTTAAAATATGAACTGGACAGAACAGGTATTGTAAAATCATATTTAAAGTTCAATTCCAGTTGAGGGGCTGGACACCAAAATGTTTAATAATGTTCATTGTCAATCACTATGTTATTTTACAATCACATTTTAAAGCTAGAGTTCTCAAAGGTATGTTTTATAGGGTCTTATCATGTAGTGTCAGATTGTATGAAGGAAACGAATAATTATAGGCTATAAAATACTTTGAGATAAGAGGTGAACTTCCTGAAACCCGTCAACAGCTAAAGTAACTACATACAGTACAGGCATTTAACAACGTCCACTTGTCGTTAGCCCCAAACCAAAACCTTCATCTTTGGAGCAATTTTAATTTTATATTAAAATTCACCAATTAATCAATCGCTTAATATTGTCAAGAAAACTATACCCGTAGAGGAAAGAACAGTTAAATTGCTCACTTTTGTCGTGTCGGACGGTGTTTGAGACGCATCCGACAAAACAGAACAGAACAGAACAAAACAAAACAAAAAAAAACAGAAATCGTCGTGACGTGTCGTGTCGCGTTCGATGTAGTGTGCGGCCGGCCTAAAAGGTTCATTAAGTAATAAACCAAAATTGAATAAAAAATATTGCAGATAAAATGTAGTGTGAATGTTTATTTTTCGCAATTGAATTAAACTTGAATTAAATTGATCATATAAATAGTTCAGTTCTCTTTTGAATCGAAAATCCAAGAAGAAAATTTTACATGCATTCAAAGTTTACTACTATCATTTTCCAAGGACTGCACTCCTCGCCGTTAGCGATAAGATAGCGATCTCATTTTATTATTTTTATCGGTTTCTTTTGAGGAAAAAATAAACTGATATCTATGGAATTTCATACAAAACTCATCAGGTAAACTTTAAATTAATTAACTATATTAACTACTTCTTTAAAAAGATAATGATTATATTATGTACATTTGCAGCTTAAGATAATATTTAAATCGGCTCTATAGCATTGTCGGCTATATGAGAACTGTTTGAAAACATTAACCTTTAATTTTGATATTTTTACTATAACACTGGAAGATCGTACAACACGTTATATGTGCATAATGACTTGACAATTATTATTTAGTTGGGATACATTTGCATTCTGATGGTGTTTCCAGTTTTCTTATACAAGTTTTATAACATACAAACAAATGAATATTTTAAAAATAATTTGACAACATAAATTAAACATATATTATAGATATACTACTGTAAACAGGTATTAAAAACCTAGTTATCTAGTTTTTAATATAGAACATAAACCAAAACCTACAACAACAATAAATATATTAACAGTATATAATGAAATACAAGACGAAAAACAATTCTGATTGTTTTCAAAATTAGGTGTCATTTTACAACTACTATTTATGTAAAATACACCGTACAAAATCAAAGAATATACTGTATATATAATAAACATAAAGCCCCTTAGATCCTAATTAATTTAGAAAGCTGAAAAACCAATTCAAGTGATCTTAAGTCGTACTTCATTGTTATTCCATGAAAAGTCTGTAACAGAACAGTACCCCTACTGTACTACCCTACTGCAGCCACGACGAGATCACCAAAACACGTCGCGAGCGCAGGAATCCAATGGCGTTTAGTCTATAGTATTATAAATATACCCCCGTAGCAGCACACCTGCATACTTAGCGAATTTACAATGCATATACAGGGTGGTCATTAAAGAATGTCACAAACTTCGTGGGCCAATAGTACTCATCAATTTGAACAAAAAATGTCCTCCTAACATATGCCAAAAAATCCTTCGTTTAGCCGCTAGCCGCCATTTTGTATTTTTTACAAAAAAAATTATATCTAAAAAACTACTTTAGCTAAAATAACCAAACCTTGCACGGACGTTTATTAAACATCAAAGAAAATTTAGAAAATTTTCTGTTTGAATTGCATTTTTATTTCCACAATGGTGGTCATTAAAAGTTTTTAAAGTCAAATAATAAAAAAACTGTACATTTTTCAAAACTTTACCTTATAACAAAAAAAGAAAACATTTTAATACTAAATCCAACGGTATTTTGTTTATCAAAATCGGACCACAAATAAGCGAGACAATTCACTTTTTCAGTTAGCCCGCAGAAGCTCTTTCCTCTCGCGGACAGTAGTGCGTTTCTCTTAATACGATTTTCATTGTTGTGCCGGACCGCGCGCCGCCGCCCACGCTACTTGGGGCTGCTGGTGGGACCGGAGCTTCTGCGGGCTAACCGAAAAAGTGAATTTTCTCGCTTATTTGTGGTCCGATTTTGATAAACAAAATACCGTTGGATTTAGTATTAAAATGTTTTCTTTTTTTGTTATAAGGTAAAGTTTTGAAAAATGTACAGTTTTTTATTATTTGACTTTAAAAACTTTAAATGGCCGCCATTGTGAAAATAAAAATGCAAATCAAACAACAAATTTTCTAAATTTCCTTTGATGTTTAATAAACGTCCGCGCAAGGTTTGGTTATTTTAGCTAAAGTAGTTTTTTAGATATAATTTTTTTTGTAAAAAATACAAAATGGCGGCTAGCGGCTAAACGAAGGATTTTTCGACATATGTTAAGAGGACATTTTTTGTTCAAATTGATGAGTAATATTGGCCCACGAAGTTTGTGACATTCTTTAATGACCACCCTGTATATGTATCTTAATACCACATAAAGCCACATACCAAGTTTCATCAAGATACAATCATAAATAAACGATTTTTGACATTTTAATTATTCTCCATAATGACAGTTGAATACGCTGGTTTGCTGCAACAAGGAACAAAAAAATTGGTGTTTAGGCAAATATCAATATAACTCAACTAGGTGAAGTTGTATACAAGGTTGTATTAATTTATGTTCATAATTAAGGGAGACAGCATTTTAATAAGAATAACATGGGGACTGAGTACGCAGGTTTGCTGCCTTTAGTAAAAAGTTTTTTTGAGCAAATATCAATAGACCACAACCAGATAAAGCCGTATACCAAGTTTCGTCAGTATACGTTCATAAAGAAGCGAGATATAATTTTGTCTTATTCTCCATAAGAATAACATTAGACAACGTACTATGTTTAGCACTTTGAATATCTCGGTAACCGATTGACGTAGAGGAATGATCAAAATACAAAATTGTGTTTTTTTTAAGCTGGATCCAATGGTAATAACTAAAATTTGACTATTTCGAAAACTATATGTAAAAAGTTCAAAAAACCCGTTCAAAAACAGTCTCTGAAAATTGGTGTTGTGTCAGGCATCTTGTAAAGAGCGACTCATGTGCGGCTGCAGTTGCTCCACGGAAATGACTTGAAGACCACCTAATAATCAAAGGAGTGGGGGAAAATTACTCCCACCAGAATTATTTATTAATTATGCCATTGGACAAGTGATTTGGTTTGTTACATTGTAAGATTTTATTAAAGCTAATGTTTAAACCATCTAACGTTTTATTGATAGTTTCTTGGTTGGTTTTATCAATAAACAGTTTAGAACGTGGAGGGGGAAATTTTCCCCCTCACTCCTTCTATATTTATATGTAAGTCCACATCCTTTCCACTACACCTAAAAAAGGGCACCATCAAAAGAATGCCATCAGTCCACCATATATAAGTGTTCAAATACGGTTGATATACTGTTCAAGAAATGTGTCAGCCTAATACAAATTATGTTGTTATATATGTTAAGATAACAATCACGTCCAAGCATCATTTTGTGTTTTAAGTTACAATGTCGTAGGCCTCACACTCAGAATATGCTTAAATAAACCTTAAAACTCTACCATAAGTAAATACCCCTTCGCAGCAAACCTGCGTACTCAGCGAATTTCCAATGCATTTATATGTTTCTCACTCCTACATAAAGCCACTTACCAAGTTTCACAAAAATACAGGGTCTCCGAAAAAGAATGACGGGATTTCGGACGGCCGTTGCTTGGGGACTATTCAAGATAACTAAACGATTTAAATGTTAAATAGAAGAGAAAAGAACTACGTTTTTTTTCATACCTTAATATGCTTCGATGTGAGCTCCATTTGTTGCTCAGCATACATCGAAGCGATATTCGATTTCTCGCCAAGTGTTGTGAAGCATCTCTGGTGTCACAGTTGCGATCGCTTCCGAAATTCGCCCACGCAGATGTGGCAAATCACGAATTTTCTCATCATACACAATGTTCTTTACGTAACCCCACAAAAAAAAGTCCAAAGGGGTCAAATCAGGACTCCTGGGAGGCCAGGGAATAGGCGAACCCCTGCCTATCCAACCATTTGGAAACTTGTTGTTAAGTGTGTCGCGCACGTAGGGTGATAGGGCCTTTCTTTTTCGCCGAAAAAACAATAAATGGCATAATTTATTTAGATATGCTAGAACAATTCTTGTTTCCTCAAATTGAAGAACAAGCCGGTGAACGAGTCATTTTGATGCAGGACGGCGCCCCGCCTCATTACCTTCGGGAAGTGCATTTATAAATGAGTGATTTATAACATTTTATTTATTAAAAACTAATGTTTGGAAAATTTAAAACCCCCATGTAATAGCTTCTTCCCTATAGGGGAAATTCGCTAAAAATATATTTTGTACAATATTCCATGATTAATTTTAAAAACTAAACATTTACGAGTGGGCTCCGGACATGTACCATTTCGCGGTTCTCCCATAAGGCCAATGTTAACTTTCAAATCCCTCCCTCGTTGATTTATGGCTGATTTAAAGAGCACAATACTACCAGGAGTTTCGGTGAGCAGAATTTTGATGTCACAAATAATAACTGTTTAATCAAATTACAAATTATTCAACATTTGTCATATTTATTATGAGTTAACTACTTGTGCTATCAATGAAATCGCTAGATATTTGTTGGCTCTAAAACATTAGCTATAAATCATCAATTTCTATTAATTTGTTGAGGAGGGACGGGCTTTGAAAGTTAACATTGGGCTTACGGGAGAAGAAGGTAAAGGCAGTGACCCGAACCCCCTCTCCTCACTATTACTTACTTTCTCTCCCCAGAATTTGGCTGATCTGCTCCCACACTTTATCCTTCAAAATAGCGTCCCTGAAGGCTGATTTAATTGTGTCCCACAGCACCGGCGTGAAGCTGGCCCCGCCACATTGAGCACAAATTTTAATAGCCATATAGTTATTTGGTGCTTAATTTGTGCTTTTCTGTGGTATATATCACAAAATCGTTGCTCAACCGAAACAGATTGAAAAAAAAAACATTAATCTAGTGGATGGCCAGCATCACGCTTAGCCCGCCACCAACACAGATAATTTATATATATACCTAAATATTTAGTGCTAAATTTCTGCTCTCAGAATATATAAGTTTTATCATTTGTGCTCATCAAAAACCCGCCCAAAAACATAATTATTTGTCATAAATATATATATATATATATATATATATATATATATATATATGAGATTAGGCGAAACTTTCTAATTCAGTAAAGCACAATTTTACAAAAATGTAGAGAACTATTTGACAAGCATTGCTCCAGAACTTTTGGGTGTGCGTTTTAAATTAAAATGTAGTAACCATAGACTTAACACAAGTCAGATCCAAGCTTTTTTTAATTACAGAATGCAATTTAACCCTAGCCATATTATCTTTCAAACGTTTAAACTCATTATATATACCCTACCCTGTACAAGCTATGTTGATTAGTTATATCTTTAAGTTATCGCTTATAGGCTTAAAGGACCTTCAGTATCACGTGATTTTCAAGGTTTTAGATACTTTAAGTAATTCAAAGATATTACCAGCTAGTATACAAAGGGATGAATGGAAAACAATCCCCTCAACTGTTCATAAACAACCCCCTCCAATGTTCATAAACAACCCCCTCCACTGTTCATAAACAACCCCCTCCACTGTTCATAAACAACCCGCTCCACTGTTCATAAAAAAACCTCCACTATTCATAAACAACCCCCTGCACTGTTCATAAACAACCCCCTCCACTGTTCATAAACAACCCCCTCCACTGTTCATAAAAAACCCTCCACTTTTCATAAACAACCCCCTCCACTGTTCATAAACAACCCGCTCCACTGTTCATAAAAAAACCTCCACTATTCATAAACAACCCCCTGCACTGTTCACAAACAACCCCCTCCACTGTTCATAATCAACCCCCTCCACTGTTCATAAAATGTTTATTGACGAAGCCAACCAAGAAACTATCGCAATGGAATTTAATTTTAACGCTCTTCTGAGATAAAGTCTTGTAATAAAAATAATTAAATGCCAATACTTTGTCCAATCAATATCATTAGTTTGAAAGTATTGTGGTGGGGGTAATTTTCCCCTCACCCCTTGTTTGCTAGTTGGCCATAAATCCCCGTACAGTTCGTATATGAATGTAAAGTTGTCACCGTTATCAAAGTTTGAAATTGCAGTCAATTTAACTGTCATTATAAATATTTGAAAATTACAATTAGCATTGATTATACATCCTACGGAAATTATTTATTCCAATCAATGCAATTAGATTAGAAGCGTCTGTAACCATAGCACGCAAAAAAGAGAGCAGATCTGTCACGCTTGCGGTATCAAGCTATCGCAGGCTGAAAACAACGCTGCAGTATCAGCGTTCACACTTCTTAAATTGGTTTAGTTCTTGATTGATTTCCAGTTGGAATAAACGCAATATTCAGTTACATCAGAAACAATATAGATTTATTTATTTTTAGTCCAGTTTAATGCCCTGTACATATACCTTTATTATTTACACGTATCTTACTCTCCACATTTTCGAGATTTGAAATTTAATTAAATGACAATATCATTATAAAATTAATGTTACCTATTTTATCATGTGTAATGAGTTGCTGCCCATTGAACTAGGATTTCCAAGTGAAAAATACATCTTGACTTTCAACAAAATATATTAAAAATATCGTTATGCTCTTCATAGAGTATACTTATACTTAGCTTGACTGATCCTACCAGCTTAGATGGTGAACATTATTTTGATAACAGCCACGATTAAACAGCATACACACCAACATAAACTTGTATCATTGACTATAAATACTGAAGTAGACTTCTCATTGCCATTGTAAAATGTGTCCCTAGTTTTGTGTATGCCAGGATTGAAAGAGGTCGTAGTTTACAATAATCACCAACAGAGTATACTGCTGTCAACTATTACTTATCCTCTCAAGGAGGGGATAATACAACAGTTGGTGTGTCAGGAAGCAAACATAAGTTGATTATCACTTGCTTTCTGGGGTGGAAATATTTTAAAATTTAACGTAAATAACTAAAATAAAAAGTTGACAGCAGCACAATCTGTCGGTGACCCAACCAAACTACTTCAATTTTAAATTCTAGCATACACTAAAAGTGGGACAGCTGGGCCATATGGATGGGATGTCTCCTTCAGTATTTATAGTCAATGCTTGTATGCAATAGAATATGTCATACTTAAAAACAAGTTTTATTGTAAGGTGAAATTAAATAAAACATAATATGTATCTGAACCCTCTTTTATTCAAGGATAAAAACATACAAAGGTCAAATATGTCTAGAAAAGCCTAAACTTATGTAATTCTCAATTTTCACATTTTCTTTATAACTGAACGTTAATTAAACGTAGAACCATATTTGTATTAGGTTCTTAGTGTTGGTGTTGTTTAAACAATTGCTCTGTCATTACTATTATAACATTGTACAATGATTTGTGCCTCCGTTATTTCTTATCCGCCATAAAATAATAAAATAAAATATGTCATTGGATTTGGGTAATAAAGTTTGCAATTTTTATCTCTAGAAAACATATTATTTTAAATAATTGCGTATGATAAATTTTATACAATTGTACATAATAGTTTTCAAAAGGCCGTCTTCTTGAAAATGTTTAAGTTATGGTTAAAAAAGATTTACATTTATTTTACATTGTACAGTTGTAATTACATCCTTATGCGTTTGTACCGCATGTTTCAATTTTCCATGTTTAATAATCTTGAGATATTAATAATACAGTTTTTGAAAAATTGCAAACAGACTGGTATAAATATTTTTAGGCAAATGTTTATTATACGTTTTTTAGTGAATTTCCTATGGAAAGTATTAGCATGACCCGCACGGTGAAACTTAAGCCCGGGACCACCATAGAAGTTCCTAGCGTGACCCCCTGAACACGTTTTGGGGGGGTCTTCAAAATTTTATATATATATATGTGTGTGTGTGTGTGTGTGTGTGTGTGTGTGTGTGTGTGTGTGTGTGTGTGTGTGTGTGTGTGTTTCCACTCTAGTGGTCACATTTTTTATCCGATTTACTTCACATTTGGTAGGGACGTTCCTTTCTATAATCAGTTGGACAAGTTCGTTGGGCAAAACAATCGGAAAACTCTAAACCCCTTTTTTGAGGATTAATATTTCAAATTTCGGGTTTTCGGGCCCAAAAAGGGTCAGAAAAGCCCCGGATGTAAATTGTATTCATGTAAAAAAAATGGGAATTAGTAAGGCGAAAGTTTTAAGCCCCCTCTTGTCATTCTAGCATAAATATTTACAGAATTATTAAAGAAAATGTGTATCGACTAAACACAGTACGTTGTCTTATGGGAGTTTTACATTAGAAAAGCCTGATATTCATTTGTAGGTGTACTTTTCTCATCCCCAGCAAGCTCACGTCTCTTTCAAGCCTGACTGGACCCTCTCCTAACCTTTTAATGCGCAAAATTGATTCCCAGCATTGCAGGTAAATCAAACCAGGAACATCAGAACAGCCAAAAAATCAATGTTTTCAAATTTTAATAAAAATTGGAATAAATGTTTGTTTTTACACTGATTCTGAGTTTTAACATTTTTTGTGGAAATTCACTTCCCTCATGTCAGCGTGCTGCGTGCGAACTCGTTTTATTTTTGCCTTGACCCAAGAAATACGGGGTTCCCGAATAGGGCACCAACCCTTAAGTGATATTAAAAAAAACCCACACATTAATAAGGCGCGGAACCCTTCTCCGGCCGCCATGACACACACTTACCACACCAACCACCCCTCTTACCCATTCCACTAACACCCCTCCTCCTTCACCCCCTCCTCTCACTAACTACTCTCGCCGGATTTTTAATAGACTAGGAGCGACAAGGGTGTTTTTTATTCACTATAAATAGTTGGTTAAGGGTGACAAAAATTTGATTTCTCATCTATACAAGATTTGAGGAAAAACTTGTTCCACAATCATTTTGAGTTTATGCCCACTTTAAGAAACATCAAAAACATCATGTAGGCTACTGTTAATTTGACAGATAATGTATTTATTCCATTCATTTTTTTTCTAATTTATTATTTACAACTCTAAAATCCATTCAATTTTGCGCGTGTTTCATGTTAAAAACTATCTATTGGCAAGTTTGATTCTATTTGGTGGTGGAACCCTTTATTGTAAATATCCTTCTCGTAATTCTGAATTTATAACTAATTCCCTTCATAACCTATTATGCATTGCCATTCCAGAAGTAATTGCATGTTATTTGTAACAACTGGTCTTGCTAGAGTACTGTGTTCTGTCGGTAAATTAATAGCTGTTAAAATTCAGTTGATTTATTGCTATATTCTTTTTCAAGTTATACAACAAAGCATTGGCGACCTGAAGGGCGGTGCCTTAGACGAATGTAAGTTATAGGAGTTTGTCGCATTGTAGGGCCTACTATTAAAACCATACTGTTAGAAACTACTTAAATATAGTCTCTATTCCAATTTTTAAAATGTTACCTTAATCCTATAAGGTTGGCATTCAATGTATTTAATGCGGTATTCTACGTTTTCTTTTAAACTGAAACTATGGACGCCCATAAGTAAGCTTGTGGACCTATCGTAGTTGGAGTATGCCGGGATATTTTCGGGTTTGCTTGTTAAAAGGCGTATTCGTTTTTATTATTCTGTGTTCGAAGGTTAAACCAGAGCTTTAATACACTGAGGGAGTTAGAGGCAGATGGGAGTAGAGAATGTATGTAAGTATATTTGGGGTTGCGGAGGGGGAACCTCTCTACCCTACCTGTAAATTGCCTTGGTGCCGTATTAAAGCGTGGAATTAATAACGCCTGGTTAAACTCTTAATGAGGGTCAGATTTGGTGCCGTATTCGAAACTCTCAACGCAGGTCCACCATTGATCATGGCACAACTTGTGGTCTTGGTGTAAGTTAGTAATTACTTTGTGCAAGTCACCAAGCCTACAGATAGAACAACTAATCCCCAAGTGTGGTTTTCTTCCTTTGTAATTCAAATAAATTTCTGTATATACATTCACTGGGGCAATCCCGATATCCTATACTCTAATATGAGTAAGGTTTGCTTGCTTGCGATACGGATCTCAAAAACGGCTCCAACGATTTCCTTCAAATGTTCGAAATAACTGATTTCTGGGATAAAAATAAGTTCTAAACAGGCCTCATCCCCAGGAAAAATCAAATAATGTAAAAAACTAAAATGAAAGATCAAAAAAATTAACCAAAACAAAACCACAACCCAACAAGCCAGCCATAAGCCGCTGGTTGTTGGCTTATGGAATTTCAAATCAAAACAAAAGAACTGTAACAGCTGTTCATAATCAACCAGGGAACTCAAATCAACCAGGGAACTGTCAAAGTAATACTCATGTTGTATATGATTATTAACATGTGGTTTCCTGAGAGCAGAGATTAAAATATTTGAGTGAAGATTACATAAATAGACTAGTAAAATAAATAAAAGGGACATTGAGCTATAAATAATAACTGGAGTGACCTTAAAAATGTAGGAAAGAGGCAAATGAGTTATACAGATCTTGATTATCAGTAGGGGGAAGTGGTGAAATATTACTCCAAGTCATCTAAACAAACTGACTGGCCTTCCCCCGAGCAAAGCTCGGCCCCCAGGTACTTTATATTGATATGGAAACTGACGGAGCGAATGTGTTTATTTTCCTTAATATTGAACTATGGAATTTTAGACAGTATAACGCCTTGGTCAATACAGTATTCAAGATACAATTAAAAACTGTAACGTTTGTATTTTGGCTTGATTTTGGAAATTAATAGGAGATAGTTTTGACTCTTTGATATAGGCGAGGGGTGGACTTAAGCATAGGATAAAGCGAAAACTGGAATAGGATGGGGTCAGGCATCGGCGCAAAAAAACATAATGTTACATAATGAAACATTTGGTTTCAGGTACCATTTGTATACTACACAAATAATAAAATATAAAAAGATATAAAAATATAAAAATATAAAATGGCGCACATTTTATAGTTCCTTACGTTATATTATATTGTCACGACTAATTATGTATATCAGTAAACCGCATGTGTTACGTAACTGTAAAAATTGGGTTAGTTAAAAAAGTTGATGTTGTTTTAAATAGGGATTTTAAATTATGTAATGTTGAAGAACACTTAAAAACAAATATTAATATTAAATATATAATAATCAATTTTCTTGGTGGGTATTACGCAACAAAGAGATCGCATTTCCGGTTTATAGGATTGCCAAAGCCTTACTGTAGGTAAACGCATTACGAGTGTCGGTTTCCGGTGTGGCGCAGGGCGACAGTCCAGGTCCGTTGTTCCTGCGCGACCGCGGCGCTACATTCGCCTATCTGGTGGAGTAGGTTAGTTACAAATGTAAACATCCCACGTGATTTGTGTAAACATTGACAGGCTGGTCACGTGATCTCCAAGTCCCTGGATTCTTACGTAATTCTTTGGCGGTTGGAGTTTTACGAATCGTAAATTTTTTCACCTTCGAAATTATTTCTTATGTAAGTTTTGGCAGCTGGAGTTGAGTGTTACCTTGAATTTTATGTTGAAGTTAGGCCAGTCTCTGTATATCTGCTGTGAGTGAATGTCGCCTTTAGTTGGCCAGATGGTGGATTTTGTGTTGTACGATTTGTTTGAATTAATTTTTGGTAATTAATTTGTACGTAAGTATCTGGTATAAACGTTTTCGCTTTTTTAGCGCAATAAGTACTGCTTTAAACGAAAATTAATTTAAACATCTAGTTTTTAAGAGTACTGATAGTAAACTATTTATTGACTGAGTAATTAAATAATAATTGGTTAATACAAATACATGTTTATTTATGACGTTTATATATGTTAATTACCTAAACTTTGTTTTTGAAACATATAACAGCGATTGCATTGTGTATGTATTACTGATTTATTTGAAATTTACCCATGACTTCTAGTGTTACCTGGTAAGGAAACTCCCCCCGTTATCAAATGAATCCTACTTAAATTTAAATATTAAACAATTTAACCTAACTAGCATAAATTTTTTACGTTTAAATTTGCACAAACACTAAATAAAGTGATAGGTAAAGATCGAATAAAACAATAATAGTCTTGTATTTCATGAATAAAGAATAACACATACACAATAAAGAATCAGGCCTTTTGTGATAGGACTACCCAAAAAACGTGCTTAAAAATAAGGGCAGAACTTCTGTTTATTGAATTTGCCTTAGAATATCGCTTATATACGTATAAGGTTAGAGAATATTTAATATTTCCCCCCAAATTTAGTGTCTCATAATTGTTTAAATTAATTTTAGCGAATTTCCCCTATAGGAAAGAAGCTATTACCGTAGGTGGCATGGTAAGACTTAAGAGCGAGACCATGATAACTTTTCGTTTTGAGGTCCCCAGATGCCAAAAACACTATTCGTTCAAATTTATATATATGTATATATATATGTGTGTCCGTTACCGCGATAACTTTTGAAAGAAACATCCGATTTTGATGAAATTTGCCACAAATGTGGAGAGTACCATTTATGACTTTAAGTTCGAAAACCAGATCGATCGCACTATGGGAAGGGGGTTTTATGGGGGTTTACAATTTTCCAAAAATCGATTTTTGCAGATTTGACTCCAAAATGTTAAAAACACTCAATTTTGGTTATAGCCATTTTATAGAGCTTAAAAAAAAAATAATTCAGTATTTTGAATCATTAACCTAGGTTAATGATTAAGGTTAAGGTTATTAAGGTTAAGGTGATTAGGTTATGATCTAAGTGGTTGCGGAGAAAATCCAAAAAAACGTCTCATGTTAATCTTATGGGGAAAAGGTTTTTAGATTTTTATCAGATAGTTTTACTATAAACTTCACATTTCTGTTTATTAATGTGTTTAGCTCAACAAAACAAACATTTTGGTTTTTTAACCGTTGTTCTACGTCCAACCATTGCAGAGATATTCAAAGTGCTTAACACAGTACGTTGTCCAATGTTATCCTTATGGAGAATAAATAAAATTCTATATCTCGATTATTTATGAGTGTACATTGATGAAACTTGGTATGTGGCTTCAACTAGTTGTGGTATATTTATATTAGCACAAAAAACAAATTTTTTGTTGATAGTCCCCGTAGCAGCAAACCTGCATACTCGGCCCCCATGTTATTCATATGGAGAATAAGTAAAGTTGTATATCTCCCTTAATTATGAACCTACATTAATAAAACTTGGTATATAGCTTTACCTGGTTCAGTTATACTGATAATTGCAAAAAAACATATTACTTATCTTCCTCGTTGCAGCAAACCTGCGTCCTCAACCCTAATGTTATTCTTATGGAGAATAAATAAAATGTTATATACCACTTATTTATGGATGTATTCTTGTGAAACTTGGTGAATAGCTCTATCTAGTAGTGAGGCAGATATATATGCATTGGAAATTCGCTGAGTACGCAGGTTTGCAGCGACGGGGGTATTTTTTAACACGATGGTCTGGCCAAACATGCCCATTATTCATCTTTATCCCTCACAGGTTGTGTAACCTCAGTCAACGATATCCTCCTTTGTCAGAGGTCATTGTCTTTTGCCGCGTCAACCGATAAATAACAAATGAATGATCTCATGTTTGGTGAAAATCTAACAACGTTGAGACAAACAATAAAACTGGATGATAGCGGAAGATTTCTTTCTATTATCATGAGGTTATCAACGTACGTGATATAAAGGCGCTCCGAAATAATTTCCATTTGTAAGTTTCTACGCTACGATGTGGAACTTTACAATGTGTTCTTAGCCTAAGCATTTTAACTTAGATTGAACTTAGTTTTCGAGGACAATTAATTTGTTTGTTGTCGGTGTAAAATTGTCAACAAAGCAGACTATCTTATCTGTGCTCGTGCGGTTAACTCTGCATGTCTTTGTGTTCGCAGATGCCCCCAGAACCATGTCTTCTGGCTCCTGACGACCGAACTCCTTCGTACGGTTCGGTGAGTATTACGAGATAAAATCATATTGCTTTGCCTTAATCGGTCGTTGTAACCCAGAAGCCGTGACCTCTAGGTCTCAAAGCTATCGGTCAAATCACTATACGCTCTCTTCAGGGAGCAACAACATTAAGTTTTCGATCACATGCAAGTACTATCTGTTGTTTGTGACTGATTGGATGGATGACGGATAAACCAATAATTAAAAACACGAGTGTTATGTAACTCTTTGTTTTGTTGTTGATCTATTCATAGGAATGCAATAAGTTCTAACAATAACGTACAGTTCGGGCCACGGTGCTTGGCGCCTGGGAAAGGCGAGAAACAACTCAAATTTCTCGTAAATAAAAGCAGACAATAACGAAAATAACCAAAACCAATGTTTTAAAATTTAATTAATTAATTTTGCTTTCTGTCGACAAACATATACTGTTCTAAGCCAAATAGAGGTGAAAAGCCATTCCAGAGCATACGCTAACCAGACACCAAGCACTGTGACCCGAACTGTACGCAACTTAAGAAAAGTTAGTATCTTTGTATATAATAATTGTTGAATGAGCTAAATACACAATAAGAAACACAATTTAAATACTGTGCGTAGATCGTTGGTGATAATCAAAACTGTCAGTTATTCGTAAACTGTATATGTATTTACATACTTCCATATACGTTCATCTGGAGATGCTCACGTATTCATCTACATGTTTACCACGAAACTCAAATTCAAATTCAGTTTCCACATAAATTTCACATTTCCAGTCATCTGTACATAAAGCTAATTCGTACCAGAAACTGTTGAGGAAACCATAATTTTCCAATCAAGAACCATATACTCGAATGAATAGTCTCAGTGAGGAAATTGGAGTAAAATAAATAGTACTGTATTTTATTGCAACCCCTTCTCTAGCCTTAAAAAGTGGTATTGGAGTGCTATTTGATTTTACTATAAACACAAATCATAATAACAATCGTATATATTGGTAAAAGCGGATATATTAGTTTTTATAACTTTGGTGAAACAGTAGAAATAACTGGAGATATTTTAATAAGTGCAAAAATTAAATCGACGATACGCCAGAAATATTCCATAGGAAATGGGAAGTGGGATCCAAATCTGCAGCGCACCTGCCAGCGGAGCTCAGCCGCGAACGCCGGATCTGGAAATAGAGATAAACATCCACATGACACATTTAACCCGGAGGACGCAAGGAAAATTAATGTAATTTACTCGATCGCTGATAAGAGTAACAACCACAGCTGGCTTCCCGCGAACATTTGTTATCATCATCCTTGCTACACTTCAACTCGATCGCTGATAAGAGTAACAACCACAGCTGGCTTCCCGCGAACATTTGTTATCATCATCCTCGCTACACTTCAACTCGATCGCTGATAAGAGTAACAACCACAGCTGGCTTCCCGCGAACATTTGTTATCATCATCATCGCTACACTTCAACTCGATCGCTGATAAGAGTAACAACCACAGCTGGCTTCCCGCGAACATTTGTTATCATCATCCTCGCTACACTTCAACTCGATCGCTGATAAGAGTAACAACCACAGCTGGCTTCCCGCGAACATTTGTTATCATCATCCTCGCTACACTTCAACTCGATCGCTGATAAGAGTAACAACCACAGCTGGCTTCCCGCGAACATTTGTTATCATCATCCTCGCTACACTTCAACTCGATCGCTGATAAGAGTAACAACCACAGCTGGCTTCCCGCGAACATTTGTTATCATCATCCTCGCTACACTTCAACGCTCGGTTTTTTGTAGATAGATATTCCAGTATTGCTAATCCGATTTCTTAAAATGATTTATGAAATGTCCTAATGGTTGGTTTTAGTTAATGGTTTCACTAAATCATTGGTATTATTACGCAACCTGGGCGTATTTTAAGGCGAATATGAAGAGTGTAGAATGGGTGAGATGCCTTGTGTAGCCTTGTTACTAAGACCGACTGATTCTTTAGCCAGGATCATTAATTAATAGCCCAATGACCAATGGCAGCTGGATCCAGTATCGAACCTTGACAAAATGTTCTCAGGATTTTGCTCAGGATCGATCTGGCGAACTTCAGATTGTGAAGCGAGTGCGCTAACCACTGTGCTACCCAGCCAATGTACATGTATTTTCACAGGGTCACTCATTATTAGAACGGAAGACAAAATAAGTTTTTAATTTATTACTACCATCTAAGCTGTTCCTGTAACCAACCTACCGATAATACCGATATTGTGTTAAACAGTTTTGACTTTATACAAAATCACGAATACTTGTCAGAAAATCTCGCTATCACACACATTATTAATATCTGATGGTTTAAATACCAGTCTACCGTCTTAATTAAGAGGGTTTCCAATCACTTCTACCTGCCTCTCCCAATGTTGATTTTCAAATTCCGTCTCTCCTCAACGGATTATCCAAACTTGTTGATTTATGGCTCGTTTTATAGAGCAAAACAATACCTGTGAATTCTAAATAGTGAATTTAGTGAGCATAATTTTAATATCACAAATGGTTAACCCATAACAATCTTAAATATTAAAAATTTTGGAATTTTACCAAACGATTATTATTTTGTATGTCAATGTTTTTCCCGTTAGATATGTGTTTTTTGCTTTTTAAAATGAGCCATCAAATAATAAGTAATAAGTAATTGTAGTAAGCAGGTTAGAAACGCCAAAATTTTCGTGACTGGAGCCCACTCATAATGTGCAGTCTCAGCCCTTTAGTCACTTTGTAAAGGTAGATAGGAAAATGGGTCATGATAAGGGCACACTATGGCGAGCTTTGATACTCAGGGACTAAGCATTGCATGCCATGAGCTGTGACGGCACCTGGGCTGGTGCCATGAGTCGCCTGGTAGCAAAGTGCGATGTGCGGTTTGAAGATCAAACCATAGTTTAGTCATTGTTAATTGTTGAACTAGTTTTGTATGTATTTTTTTGGATTAGTAAAATTTATGGCACAAATACTTAAGGGATCGCTATATTTTATTCTAGATATTTTCAATTCTGTCTGATCGCCGTATTTTATTTTGATAATTTAAAGGAAAGGAACCTCCTAACAGGCTTTGCCTTGGAGGCCCTACATTTTCTCTTTAGTTTTATGCACAGCAAAAATGTAAAATCTTTTATTTTTTAGTCTTAATCTATGCATTAATCTGTATTGTTGTATTTTTAAGTCAGTCTGAATATGGACATTTTGTGGACTTTTAATTTTTTTGCTAGAAGAATGGGCATTTTTAGACTATTATTTTTTATGTGCAAAATTGGAAAGTGTACAAAAATGTAATATTTTTGGAGAAAATAAATTATTCTTATTCTTATATAAAGTAAACTCGCTTGGTGACCACCTCGGACTTCTGTTTTTTACCACATTCCAAATAGAAACAAGGTTGAAATCAACATGGATGTATGCCAATTGTGAATACCCTATAAATATAAAAGTTGAATTTTTCCTATTCCTCTAACCTCAAGGTCCCACGATTACACGTCGATATTAGTCACGTCGATAAATTAGTTCAGCAAGTACCCACTTCACTGCAAGGCTCATACTAGATCATACTATTGTACAATTTCACAGAGAGAAAAATCAACCAAGCAAATATCCCGTCTTAAGGCAGAGTGAAATTTGTAATTAGGTCTTTTACACGGGAAAGCTTCAAAAAAGATTGCTCCTCAAACATATATGTCTAATATGTTAGGTTAGATAACGGTATGAACGGCAAAATTACTTACTGACGGATCGACACACTCTTATATGCAACTTCTTGGGTCGTCGTCGATCAATCGAAGATGAGTACTACACTTGTGTTGCATTGAACCAGCGACCATCCCAAAGGGTTGCAATTAACTGTGCGGAAGTGTTATTTTGGACTATTTTAAACAGTCTAAATAGGGTGTAATTATTTTCCGTCATGTCTGGACTGCAAAATACTTTAGCAGTCCACATCCACATCACATAATGCGAGCAGATGATGGGCATTTATCAACCAGTAACAAGGTTTTGAAATAGGTACCTACATTCTCAAACACTTTTACTTTGTGAAAAGCATATCTACTTCACTTAGCGTGTGCCAGGTGGTAAAAGGGACACAAATATTCATTAATTGTATTTAATTACAAAGACACCCACAAACGCCTCTTCATTATTTTGTGTTGCTGGCTACTACGTATCAATTACAAATTGGTAGTCTACTACAAAAAAGTGAGAAGAGCTGTGATCACTGAAAACGCAAGTTGAAGTTGTGAAAGATTTTCCCTAGTCTTCCTCCAGTCAGTGGTCTAGAAATTGGCGGAGTATAGTAATCATGAGGCTCAACTACAATGTTATCAGTAATATATATTGTTTAAATTAAACAGAAATTAAAATAATTTTAATACCTTAATACCTCTCTCAGACGCCGACGTAACTAGGGAGTATTTTAAAGAATATGAATGAATTATGGGTGCAGGATGGGTGAGATGCCTTGTGTAGCCTTGTTCTCCAACCAGGATCATTAACTAATAGTCCAATGTGCAATGGCATTTTTTTATACTTTAATTTTACTTCGCTCTTAAATATAGTGAGAGGTAAGACTACTCCATGTAAAACAGTAAATTTGATGTTTACTTTAAGAGTTCCCCTATACCAGCAAGGTGCAAAAGGAGAAAAGAAGAGGACAATAACAAAACTAACAAACCGGATTCAACCACAAATCGGCAAGTTTCACTGAAACCTTAACCTTTCACACCCGTTTTTGAACCACTGTTATCTCCTTCGCGACAAAGCACCAGTGCCTACAAGCGACACTGATACACTCATTTCGCACATTGGCTACTGTGCCTAGCCAATGGAACCGCAGTGGTGGGGCGCACAGACCAGACGCTAGGAGCTAGGAGGCCGACCTGCCTGAGTCTCGCCCCAGCGTCGCTGGAGCTCACAGGTATGTCACCTATCACCTCACCAGTGCTAACAGCTGATTGTGTTATCTGTAACTGTCGTTATCTCTGGACTTGAAAAATGAAGTGTTATCGCCTCTTACTGAGTTGTAAATAAGCTGATTTTGTTGTTTTATGGGTATTTTAACTTAAATTGTACTTGAATTGCTTTTATTCGTTATCTAAATTTTCTCATCCAAACATAAAACTGCTGTAATACCTCTGTTTTAAAACACTAGAAATAAGTTATAGAGTCCGATTACTTACAGATTAAAAAACAAAATGTTATGCTCTATGACTATGAAATGTAAGTTACAAAGTAACGAGGATTAATTCTTTTAGATTAAAGCTGAATTTCGTTTTAAATTGCGCAGTTTCTTTAATTATAAAATACAGACATGTTTTCGCGTATGACTTTCTTAATATCTCTTTAAGACGCCGACCCATCCTGGGCGTATTTTAAGGCGAACATGAATGAATGATGAGTGTAGAATGGGTGACATGTTTTGTGAAGCCTTGTTTCTAACCGAAATATGCAGTACGGTAAATGGAGAAAGTATTGTTTTTGTAAATATTTTCTAATTTGAGTTATGGGTGTTATAAGGATATTCGCTTTAGTGCCCCCTCAACCAAAGAAATTAGTTTTTGAGGTGATGTCTGTCTGTCTGTCTGTCTGTCAGACTGTCTGTCTATTTGTATGCCTGTTTCGATGTATACAGACTTAGAGAACACACTAACGGCCCGATCTTGATAGAATTTTGTATGTAGGTATACTAATCTACGTAGGGTTAGTGTAGACTTTTTTTTAGAGTGTTATTAATAATCCCCCCAAAACCGATAAAAAAAAAACAAAAAAAATTTAAATTTTTCCAAAACAGCCCTAAAGATGTTGATTAACATTTTGGGGTTTATAGTGTTTTATGTCCCTACAAAAATTACATCACCCGCGATTCAGGGGAAATTCGTGATCAGAAATGTTATGAGGTTTAAGGATTAAAGGTTCCAAAATGCAGTGTTTTTATGTAACCTAATAACATTAGTTTAACTAAATATAGTTATATAATAAATAAAAAGAGCTTAAAAAAACGTAATAAGTTAGTGGTCGCTGATAGTAACTTAAATTTATATTCTACGTTGAATGGTTGCTTAGAAAATTGAATTTTTAAATTAGCTGTAAACGCAGTACTGTACGGAGATGACTTGATAACCAGCTAGTAATCAAAGGGTTAATACGGAGATGACTTGATAACCAGCTAGTAATCAAAGGGTTAATACGGAGAAGACTTGATAACAAGCTAGTAATCAAAGGGTTAATACGGAGATGACTTGATAACCAGCTAGTAATCAAAGGGTTAATACGAAGATGACTTTATAACCAGCTAGTAATCAAAGGGTTAATACGAAGATGACTTTATAACCAGCTAGTAATCAAAGGGTTAATACGGAGATGACTTGATAACCAGCTAGTAATCAAAGGGTTAATACGGAGATGACTTGATAACCAGCTAGTAATCAAAGGGTTAATACGGAGATGACTTGATAACCAGCTAGTAATCAAAGGGTTAATACGTAGATGACTTGATAACCAGCTAGTAATCAAAGGGTTAATACGGATATGACTTGATAACCAGCTAGTAATCAAAGGGTTAATACGGAGATGACTTGATAGCCAGTTAGTAATCAAAGGGTTAATACGGAGATGACTTGATAACCAGCTAGTAATCAAAGGGTTAATACAAAGATTACTTGATAACCAGCTAGTAATCAAAGGGTAAATACGGAGATGACTTGATAACCAGCTAGTAATCAAAGGGTTAATACGAAGATGACTTGATAACCAGCTAGTAATCAAAGGGTTAATACGGAGATGACTTGATAACCAGCTAGTAATCAAAGGGTTAATACGGACATGACTTGATAACCAGCTATTAGTCAAAGGGTTAATACGGAGATGACCTGATAACCAGCTAGTAATCAAAGGGTTAATACGGATATGACTTGATAACCAGCTAGTAATCAAAGGGTTAATACGGAGATGACTAGATAACCAGCTAGTAATCAAAGGGTTAATACGGATGTGACTTGATAACCAGCTAGTAATCAAAGGGTTAATACGGATGTGACTTTATAACCAGCTAGTAATCAAAGGGTTAATACAGAGATGACTTGATAACTAGCTAGTAACCAAAGGGTTAACACGGAGATGACTTGATAACCAGCTTTTAGTCAAAGGGTTAATACGGAGATGACCTGATAACCAGCTAGTAATCAAAGGGTTAATACGGAGATGACTTGATAACCAGCTAGTAATCAAAGGGTTAATACGGAGATGACTTGATAACCAGCTAGTAATCAAAGGGTTAATACGGAGATGACTTGATAACCAGCTAGTAATCAAAGGGTTAATACGGAGATGACTTGATAACCAGCTATTAGTCAAAGGGTTAATACGGAGATGACCTGATAACCAGCTATTAGTCAAAGGGTTAATACGGAGATGACCTGATAACCAGCTAGTAATCAAAGGGTTAATACGGAGATGACTTGATAACCAGCTAGTAATCAAAGGGTTAATACGGATATGACTTGATAACCAGCTAGTAATCTAAGGGTTAATACGGAGATGACTTGATAGCCAGCTAGTAATCAAAGGGTTAGTACGGAGATGACTTGATAACCAGCTAGTAATCAAAGGGTTAATACGGATATGACTTGATAACCAGCTAGTAATCAAAGGGTAAATACGGAAATGACTTGATAACCAGCTAGTAATCAAAGGGTTAATACGAAGATGACTTGATAACCAGCTAGTAATCAAAGGGTTAATACGGAGATGACTTGATAACCAGCTAGTAATCAAAGGGTTAATACGGAGATGACTTGATAACCAGCTATTAGTCAAAGGGTTAATACGGAGATGACCTGATAACCAGCTAGTAATCAAAGGGTTAATACGGATATGACTTGATAACCAGCTAGTAATCAAAGGGTCAATACGGAGATGACTAGATAACCAGCTAGTAATCAAAGGGTTAATACGGATGTGACTTGATAACCAGCTAGTAATCAAAGGGTTAATACGGATGTGACTTTATAACCAGCTAGTAATCAAAGGGTTAATACAGAGATGACTTGATAACTAGCTAGTAACCAAAGGGTTAACACGGAGATGACTTGATAACCAGCTTTTAGTCAAAGGGTTAATACGGAGATGACCTGATAACCAGCTAGTAATCAAAGGGTTAATACGGAGATGACTTGATAACCAGCTAGTAATCAAAGGGTTAATACGGAGATGACTTGATAACCAGCTAGTAATCAAAGGGTTAATACGGAGATGACTTGATAACCAGCTAGTAATCAAAGGGTTAATACGGAGATGACTTGATAACCAGCTATTAGTCAAAGGGTTAATACGGAGATGACCTGATAACCAGCTATTAGTCAAAGGGTTAATACGGAGATGACCTGATAACCAGCTAGTAATCAAAGGGTTAATACGGAGATGACTTGATAACCAGCTAGTAATCAAAGGGTTAATACGGAGATGACTTGATAACCAGTTAGTAATCAAAGGGTTAATACGGATGTGACTTTATAACCAGCTAGTAATCAAAGGGTTAATACAGAGATGACTTGATAACTAGCTAGTAACCAACGGGTTAACACGGAGATGACTTGATAACCAGCTTTTAGTCAAAGGGTTAATACGGAGATGACCTGATAACCAGCTTGTAATCAAAGGTTTAATATGGACATGACTTGATAACCAGCTAGTAACCAAAGGGTTAATACGGAATGACTTGATAACCAGCTATTAGTAAAAGGGTTAATACGGAGATGACCTGATAACCAGTTAGTAATCAAAGGGTTAATACGGAGATGACTTGATAACCAGCTAGTAATCAAAGGGTTAATACAGAGATGACTTGATAACTAGCTAGTAACCAAAAGGTTAATACGGATATGACTTTATAACCAGCTAATCAAAGGGTTAATACGGAGATGACTTGATAACCAGGTAGTAATCAAAGGGTTAATACGGAGATGACTTGATAACCAGCTAGTAATCAAACGGTTAATACGGAGATGACTTGATAACCAGCTAGTAACCAAAGGGTTAATACGGAGATGACTTGATAACCAGCTAGTAATCAAAGGGTTAATACGGATATGACTTGATAACCAGCTAGTAATCAAAGGGTTAATACGGAGATGACTTGATAACCAGCTAGTAATCAAAGGGTTAATACGGAGATGACTTGATAACCAGCTAGTAACCAAAGGGTTAATACGGAGATGACTTGATAACCAGCTAGTAATCAAAGGGTTAATACGGAGATGACCTGATAACCAGCTAGTAATCAAAGGGTTAATACGGAGATGACTTGATAACCAGCTATTAATCAAAGGGTTAATACGGATATGACTTTATAACCAGCTAGTAATCAAAGGGTTAATACAGAGATGACTTGATAACTAGCTAGTAACCAAAAGGTTAATACGGATATGACTTGATAACCAGCTAGTAATCAAAGGGTTAATACGGAGATGACTTGATAACCAGCTAGTAATCAAAGGGTTAATACGGAGATGACTTGATAACCAGCTAGTAATCAAAGGGTTAATACGTAGATGACTTGATAACCAGCTAGTAATCAAAGGGTTAATACGGATATGACTTGATAACCAGCTAGTAATCAAAGGGTTAATACGGAGATGACTTGATAGCCAGTTAGTAATCAAAGGGTTAATACGGAGATGACTTGATAACCAGCTAGTAATCAAAGGGTTAATACAAAGATTACTTGATAACCAGCTAGTAATCAAAGGGTAAATACGGAGATGACTTGATAACCAGCTAGTAATCAAAGGGTTAATACGAAGATGACTTGATAACCAGCTAGTAATCAAAGGGTTAATACGGAGATGACTTGATAACCAGCTAGTAATCAAAGGGTTAATACGGACATGACTTGATAACCAGCTATTAGTCAAAGGGTTAATACGGAGATGACCTGATAACCAGCTAGTAATCAAAGGGTTAATACGGATATGACTTGATAACCAGCTAGTAATCAAAGGGTTAATACGGAGATGACTAGATAACCAGCTAGTAATCAAAGGGTTAATACGGATGTGACTTGATAACCAGCTAGTAATCAAAGGGTTAATACGGATGTGACTTTATAACCAGCTAGTAATCAAAGGGTTAATACAGAGATGACTTGATAACTAGCTAGTAACCAAAGGGTTAACACGGAGATGACTTGATAACCAGCTTTTAGTCAAAGGGTTAATACGGAGATGACCTGATAACCAGCTAGTAATCAAAGGGTTAATACGGAGATGACTTGATAACCAGCTAGTAATCAAAGGGTTAATACGGAGATGACTTGATAACCAGCTAGTAATCAAAGGGTTAATACGGAGATGACTTGATAACCAGCTAGTAATCAAAGGGTTAATACGGAGATGACTTGATAACCAGCTATTAGTCAAAGGGTTAATACGGAGATGACCTGATAACCAGCTATTAGTCAAAGGGTTAATACGGAGATGACCTGATAACCAGCTAGTAATCAAAGGGTTAATACGGAGATGACTTGATAACCAGCTAGTAATCAAAGGGTTAATACGGATATGACTTGATAACCAGCTAGTAATCTAAGGGTTAATACGGAGATGACTTGATAGCCAGCTAGTAATCAAAGGGTTAGTACGGAGATGACTTGATAACCAGCTAGTAATCAAAGGGTTAATACGGATATGACTTGATAACCAGCTAGTAATCAAAGGGTAAATACGGAAATGACTTGATAACCAGCTAGTAATCAAAGGGTTAATACGAAGATGACTTGATAACCAGCTAGTAATCAAAGGGTTAATACGGAGATGACTTGATAACCAGCTAGTAATCAAAGGGTTAATACGGAGATGACTTGATAACCAGCTATTAGTCAAAGGGTTAATACGGAGATGACCTGATAACCAGCTAGTAATCAAAGGGTTAATACGGATATGACTTGATAACCAGCTAGTAATCAAAGGGTCAATACGGAGATGACTAGATAACCAGCTAGTAATCAAAGGGTTAATACGGATGTGACTTGATAACCAGCTAGTAATCAAAGGGTTAATACGGATGTGACTTTATAACCAGCTAGTAATCAAAGGGTTAATACAGAGATGACTTGATAACTAGCTAGTAACCAAAGGGTTAACACGGAGATGACTTGATAACCAGCTTTTAGTCAAAGGGTTAATACGGAGATGACCTGATAACCAGCTAGTAATCAAAGGGTTAATACGGAGATGACTTGATAACCAGCTAGTAATCAAAGGGTTAATACGGAGATGACTTGATAACCAGCTAGTAATCAAAGGGTTAATACGGAGATGACTTGATAACCAGCTAGTAATCAAAGGGTTAATACGGAGATGACTTGATAACCAGCTATTAGTCAAAGGGTTAATACGGAGATGACCTGATAACCAGCTATTAGTCAAAGGGTTAATACGGAGATGACCTGATAACCAGCTAGTAATCAAAGGGTTAATACGGAGATGACTTGATAACCAGCTAGTAATCAAAGGGTTAATACGGAGATGACTTGATAACCAGTTAGTAATCAAAGGGTTAATACGGATGTGACTTTATAACCAGCTAGTAATCAAAGGGTTAATACAGAGATGACTTGATAACTAGCTAGTAACCAACGGGTTAACACGGAGATGACTTGATAACCAGCTTTTAGTCAAAGGGTTAATACGGAGATGACCTGATAACCAGCTTGTAATCAAAGGTTTAATATGGACATGACTTGATAACCAGCTAGTAACCAAAGGGTTAATACGGAATGACTTGATAACCAGCTATTAGTAAAAGGGTTAATACGGAGATGACCTGATAACCAGTTAGTAATCAAAGGGTTAATACGGAGATGACTTGATAACCAGCTAGTAATCAAAGGGTTAATACAGAGATGACTTGATAACTAGCTAGTAACCAAAAGGTTAATACGGATATGACTTTATAACCAGCTAATCAAAGGGTTAATACGGAGATGACTTGATAACCAGGTAGTAATCAAAGGGTTAATACGGAGATGACTTGATAACCAGCTAGTAATCAAACGGTTAATACGGAGATGACTTGATAACCAGCTAGTAACCAAAGGGTTAATACGGAGATGACTTGATAACCAGCTAGTAATCAAAGGGTTAATACGGATATGACTTGATAACCAGCTAGTAATCAAAGGGTTAATACGGAGATGACTTGATAACCAGCTAGTAATCAAAGGGTTAATACGGAGATGACTTGATAACCAGCTAGTAACCAAAGGGTTAATACGGAGATGACTTGATAACCAGCTAGTAATCAAAGGGTTAATACGGAGATGACCTGATAACCAGCTAGTAATCAAAGGGTTAATACGGAGATGACTTGATAACCAGCTATTAATCAAAGGGTTAATACGGATATGACTTTATAACCAGCTAGTAATCAAAGGGTTAATACAGAGATGACTTGATAACTAGCTAGTAACCAAAAGGTTAATACGGATATGACTTGATAACCAGCTAGTAATCAAAGGGTTAATACGGAGATGACTTGATAACCAGGTAGTAAC
The DNA here is from genome assembly GCA_963675035.1 of Allygus modestus. Taxonomy (NCBI): domain Eukaryota; kingdom Metazoa; phylum Arthropoda; class Insecta; order Hemiptera; family Cicadellidae; genus Allygus; species Allygus modestus. The sequence goes on from OY776112.1 coordinate 323,700,849, forward strand.
AAAAGGGTTAATACGGAGATGACTTGATAACCAGCTATTAATCCAAGGGTTAATACGGAGATGACTTGATAACCAGCTATTAATCCAATGTTTAATACGGAGATGACTTGATAACCAGCTAGTAATCAAAGGGTTAATACGGAGATGACTTGATAACCAGCTAGTAATCAAAGGGTTAATACGGAGATGACTTGATAACCAGCTAGTAATCAAAGGTTTAATACGTAGATGACTTGATAACCAGCTAGTAATCAAAGGGTTAGTACGGAGATGACTTGATAACCAGCTAGTAATCAAAGGTTTAATACGTAGATGACTTGATAACCAGCTAGTAATCAAAGGGTTAATACGGAGATGACTTGATAACCAGCTAGTAATCAAATGGTTAATATGGAGATGACTTGATAACCAGCTAGTAATCAAAGAGTTAATACGGATATGACTTGATAACCAGCTAGTAATCAAAGAGTTAATACGGAGATGACTTGATAACCAGCTAGTAATCAAAGGGTTAATACGGAGATGACTTTATAACCAGCTAGTAATCAAAGGGTTAATACGGAGATGACTTGATAAACATAAACTGACGAAAATTGGTATATGGTTCCATCTGATTGTGGTTTATTGTTGTTTGCACAAAAAGACAATTGTTCGCCTATGGTTCCCGTAGCAGCAAACCTAGGTACTCGGTCCCCATGTTATTCTTAAGGAGAGTAATTCAAATCTCTTATATCCTTTATTTATGAATATATATGAATGAAAATTGGTATGTGACTTCATTTAGATGAGTTCTATTGATATTTTCATAAAACCCCATTATTTTGTGTTCCTTGTGGCAGCAAACCTGTGTACTCATCCCCAATGTTATTCTTATGGAGAATAATTAATTTATATTTTAAATATCGCTTATTTGTGAACATATTTCTTATGAATCCTGTTAAGTGGTTTAATGTGTTATTAAGACATATATATTCATTGGAAATTCGCTGAGTACGCAGGTTTGCTGCAATGGGGCTATTTAATAATAATTACTCCCTGAGCTTAAGGAGTACTTATTTGATCTATATTTATTTTCGCTTATTATTAAAAATCAAAGGTCGAATAAATGTATTTAAAATTTCTATTGGAAAACATTATATACCGTATACACATTTTGTACGACTGTTATTTTGCTGTCATTTGCAACGGCCACTATTTCAAGCTTTATCTTAACATAACTTCCTATATATAAACCGCAATGTTGACGTAATATTTGTATTGTCTGTATTCTTTGAGTCGTTTATTTTTTTAAGCCTAAAAAGCCTAATATTCGTTATAAAAAACCTATCTATTAACATGATAAATTCTGAAAGGGGCGATATGGTCGCTTGGCAGATATCAGAACTGCGCCGGCGGGAGATGGTTTGAATACAATTCACTGATCCAGGACTATCAGTAAACTGAGACAGAATTTCCTCTGAGACAGAATATTGAAATCCTCCGCAAGCTGTTAGGGGGAAACCTATAAATATTTTGTGATTTTAAGCAAAAAGAAAGGGAATATATCTCTCCTTTAATCCACTATTGTTGGACCTCTGAATAAGCGACTTGCTTAGAAAACTTGTGCCAGATTGTATGCAACAAACGGAGCAAGTTAGGAGGGGGCTCCAGTCACGCAACAAACGGAGCAAGTTAGGAGGGGGCTCCATTCACGCAACAAACGGAGCAAGTTAGGAGGGGGCTCCAGTCACGCAACAAACGGAGCAAGTTAGGAGGGGGCTCCAGTCACGCAACAAACGGAGCAAGTTAGGAGGGGGCTCCAGTCACGCAACAAACGGAGCAAGTTAGGAGGGGGCTCCAGTCACGCAACAAACGGAGCAAGTTAGGAGGGGGCTCCAGTCACGGAACAAACGGAGCAAGTTAGGAGGGGGCTCCAGTCACGCAACAAACGGAGCAAGTTAGGAGGGGGCTCCAGTCACGCAACAAATTGCGTTTTTATTTGCTTCTCCCATGAGGGTAATGCGTTGAGGAGGGACGTGATTTGAAAATTAACAATGACCTTATGGTAGAAGCAGGTAGAAATGTAAATGTATCGTGACTGGAGCCCCCTCTTAAAAAAGATATTTACCATTCGGTGCATTCACTGCTCTTCTATAGTATAGTTCAAATTGTAATCACACTATCAAAGCCAGCGCTACAATCAAAGTCGCGTTATCTGTAGGGCAACATCCTCTCCCAGACATCGACTGATTGTTACGTCACCAGTTCGCCTTCACAATGTGTGTGTACGACTATAATGTTAGTGAAGATCAAGGTTCGTAGAGCTTTCAGATCAGGTGTGCTTATTTACATAAGAGTAATGTTCGCAGCAAAGATGTCTTACGAGGGCGTCCAGCTGATTCATAAATCAACAACATACCATTAATTGTTGCCAACCTTAAGGGTATAATAATGGTACAGCTATTTTTAAATTGTCCCTGGACATGCAGAAAGAAAATTTAAACCCTTTATCCATTAATCTAATAATACAAATAAATCAAAACAATATATTAGTTTCATAAAATAACAGCTTATCATAGAATGTAGGCAGTTAAATAATGTTAATTCTAAATTGCATTGATGAGGAAAATATGGTACTCGTTCGATAAATAGGGTTTCCAGCAACACTGCAGATTGGATTGGTGATCACGTGACCTTCTAGCTGTTTTTACGAGGTCTCCTACGGTTAAGTAGAAAACCTTAAATAGATCGACTCAGCACACCTGGTCTGAATGCTCTACGAACCTTGAGTGAAGATAATGGTAATGTGAAGTCCTTATGTAGCTGAATCATTTTTGAAAGCTTCGGGTATCGTACTTGTTATACCCTTTTTTAATTCTAGGCTTATCAGCAGATAATAAAATACACTTCATATTTAGTATTCGGTTTAAATTCATTCGAAATAAAATTCATCAGTGACTAAGCAAATCACTGATGAAATTAAATTTTCTTTTATTTAAATCTGTGATAAGAGATTGATTTTTGCAGGAACAAAAATAATAGTTGCAGTACAAAAAAAATAGTATTTTTTATTGTATTACAGAGATAGTAGGCGTACCATGACTCAAACTTTTGAAATGCTTATCGGCACATTATTTAAGGATTTAGGGTTCTTTCCTCTGAGACAGAATTTTATATTGAAATTCCCCGCAAGCTGGTAGGGGGCGCATGCTGACCTGTATACCTTCCCCAACAAGATTTATTATATGTTTTATTTATTTATTGATTTTATGTATGTATTTATCTTTGGTTCTGTGCAGTTTTTTTTACCGATGCGTTAAATAAGAAAACGTTGCAATATATATTTATGTAAATAACACATTTTACAGACGTACTTTTACTCGTAAATTTATATTTCTAAAGGTAACTATACATTAATTATCGAGATACATGATTTCGTTACAAAAAAAATTGGAAAAAGCATTGACTTGAAATGCTATGACAGGTTGGTAATTTGGAAAATAGTCCAGGAACATGCTGTAAACATATTTGAATACATTAAAACATAAAGATATACATAATGTAAACACACATATACTATTGTTAAACACCTTTTTAACATGTTTTCAATGAAATAAGACGTACTTAAAACAAAGACAGTTCTGATATAGGATTAACAAAATATGTATTCTTATCTAAAAGATTGGAAACCAGTACGGAAATCGAGTAATAAGAGTTTTAATACAATAATTTTAATTACACATATCTGTAGTACATTTCGAATCTGTCACGAAACTCCCTCATTAAATTACATGGCAAAGAAACCCCGTTATTCTAAAGCTAACTGTTTTGATTGATAAACACAATGAAGAAGCAAGTTTAACAAAGGTCAACCTACTTTCACAGAAATTTCGGTCCAGGAAGATCGCTAGCCTTCTTTTAAACAGATTATTTACGCTCTCTCTTTATTGAAATTGTAATAACTGAAGTTGCCTATAAACTAAATTAATATATTTGAATCCTCTTCTATTCTAAGTCATAAATTTACAATAAATATTACAAGGAAGAGAACGTTTACACCAAAATTAAAATAACGATATCATGAAACGAGAACAATCATTATCGCATGCGTACAATTATTTATTTTGGTTCAATTTGTTTTTTAAAAAACTACATTGCATTGCCAGTGGACACCAGTGAAATTTACATTTTAAACTACAGTAGAAATTAAATAAACATCTGATGGATTTTAAAACCACATAAATTAATTAAATTAAAATCGATTGCCACCCGTATTTTAATTCCCTGCTCTGTCTTGTTCTCGCCATTCCACACGAGCCACCAAGCGGCATTCATGAGTTGAATTTCGCAAATGTGAAGGTGCAGTCCAGACTGATGAATGCTCCCATCTGAAACCAGTTTTTCACTTTACTGGAAGCTTATTGAAGAGCTCGGCTCGTTTTTGAAGAGTTTTAAAAGGGTTTCTTCGTTAAATGTCTTCGAATACTATCAGTGTAAAATATAAGGTGGTGTAATCAAATAAAAGGAGGCGCGAAGTCTTGAAAATATCGCCAACAAAAATTCCATTTGAAATCTCAGTGGCAATGTTCGTCCGCAGGCTATGGCTAAAAAACAACTCTAAATAAATAACGATTTTTTACCGATATAATTCTCAAACAAAATGGTCTAAATTTAAGAAAAAACAAATCAGGGACTTATCAAACATAATATACGATACTGAATGAATGACACGTGAGTAGGGGGCAAAAGGCCCCCTACTCACGTGTGTATAGATACCGGTATATGAAGGTGAGAATAATTTTATTTAAAATGTTTTATCATCATGTTGTTGAAACATTAATTTAATAATAATTGTAATTGAAATTACTTGAATTCAGATAAATGAAAAATAAAAAAAAACAGTTTAGTTAATGATTTCTTGAGCATTCCCAGTAGATCTTGATACTTACTTATGCTTGCTTACTTACTTCATCTCGGCATCTTTGTCCGACTATGTTGGTTGGGTAGACTGCGTCTTTGAAACATATCACAAATATATATATATATATATATATATATATATATATATATATATATATATATTTAGAAATGCATTCACATGGCGGACATGACTAAAATATCTAGTCATGTAGTCACGTAGTGCTAAATACGTATTGACTAAAAACCGTGAGTATACCAAGTTCACTGGTAGATCATCGTGGTATCATGTAAAACATGAGATAGAACTGAAAAAAACATATGCAAAAAACCCACGTGACACAAATAAAAAACTCTTAAACGGAGTTGTCAAAGTTGGCTACTGAATTATTCATCATGTCTAATATTAGCTGGCGATATTATTAAAACCCCAGGCGCTGCCTCACACCTCATGAATATTCTCGTGAGGTGTTCTAAAAGTATTCCTGCCCTTAAAAATGGCACATTCAAATCATCTTATTGCGAAACCCCAACGACTTTAACGCTTTAGACTGTGGTTACCAGATGGCGGAACTCCAAAGTCAGAAATACTAATTTCAGGAAATTCTTGGTATTTTCCCCATGAAAGAGTACATTCCCTACATCAAATAATAAAAGGTCTTAAAATCAATATAATGTTCTTTACCTGAGGGAACGAACTGTACGACTATTTGCGTTGAGGTATTTTATTTCCGATATCAAAATAAATTATTCGGGTTGAAAAATACATTACTGTTTCAAACTGTTTACTGGTATCGATCGCTTTCTAGATCATATTAAAACCTCTTTCCAACTTTTTTCTTGGGACCAACTCAAAAGAATGTCGCCTCAACATAATATGTCACGGGTCCTGCGGCTATGGGAGACAACCGATGACGGCGGCGGGCGGAGGGGGTGAATTACAGCACGGGCCAGGACACCCGCAGGACCGCAGGATCTGTGAGGATACGGGTATCAGGCTCGCAGGATCAAGTAGCGACCGGCAGGACCGGTGGCCGGTGTCCCGTGTCTTGCTGATCCTTCTGTTGTTGGCCCATGGCAGCATGCAGGCGGTTGCAAGAGGGGAGCGAGCTCCTGTATCAATGCTTATAACACCTACAGCACATATACGTTGTGGAACATTATATTGATGTAATTAAATTGTTATTCCATTACAGTATATTAGCGTTACCTGCAAAACTCTGATAGGGTTTGCCTTTTAAGGAAAAAATTGTTTTCGTCCGTATTTACAATATTTACAGACATATATTTTACTATTAATTATTTCTCAACCATTTAAAATGACATAATATTTGCTTAAGATATATAGGCTTTCTGAGTTATTCCAAAAAAGTAAAATCTATAAGTAGAGCAGATGCAATGTGAGTGGTGTCAAATTAAGTCTCAAAAACGTATATTTCAAAAATTAAATTGCATAAAACAAAGTTATACAACCAAAATGCTACAAATATCATATTTTATTTCAATGACCCACCTCTCTAGTCTTCAAGGGTGGGACATTTTTAGTACAGTACTAAATAAGTGTTCTCGGGCGACGAAAGAAGTTGATAGTAATCTTTTAATTGTGCGATATCCTTTGAATCAAAACATACCTAAGTACATACCTAACATTCTACATACCTAAGTGCCGTTAGCAAAACTGCTGGTGATTCACAGCGATTTGCATGGAGTTGTGCAACTGATACAGCTTTTCCAAGAGACCGGTCTCTCTTGTTCCTAGAGAACTTCACTCATTTCGTTCCGTTAGATTTTTTATATAGTCTTTATAGAGCCTTTGCGACGAATTTCGTCGGTTCTTTATCAATTTTAACGGCGCGTCGGTTTCCGTTGACCATTTTAACCACAATCTCCACCGACGCGACGTTTTTCGACATACCGTGATGTAATACTATTGTCCAAAAGCAAATCTGTGAACATTAGTAAAAGTGTAGTGACTGTGGTATGTGAACTGAAACATATTTTCCAAATATACGTTAGAACAATTTGGACATCTCAAGGTAAAACAGTTAACCCTTTTAGCGAATTTCCCCTATAGGGAAGAAGCTATTACCGTAGGTCTCATAGTAAGACTTAAGCCCGAGACCATGATAATTTTTTGTTTTGAGGTCCCCAGATGACAAAAACACTATTCGTTCAAATTTATATACTGTATGTATATATATATATATATATATATATATTAAATTAAATTCACATAGAAGGGCTACTATATGATAGATGAAAAATAAGTAACATGAGTATCCTGGAGAAAACATTTTAATTAGTTAACACAACATGTTTCGACTTATAAAAGCCATGATCACGTGCTGATTTCAATGCATTTCATGTCCAATGCAGAGTATATTGCTGGTTATCTCTAATTAATCAGTTCGGTATACACTATACTGCGTTGTATCCATCACAGCTGTAGGCAACCCGGAGAACCTGAATATTTGGCGCACTAATCCTGATTAAATTGTTAGAGTATTCCACAGCAAAGTAAAATAGCGAATATAAAGTATTTATTTTTAAAATAGGAATTCCAAAAACGTGAGATGCCACACACGCATATTTGATTAACCTCAGATGAGAAGGACAGAACTCGTGATACAGATTATATCGATAAAATCCGTTTATCAAAATGAAATATTGCTCGATTTCGAGCAACGGGTATGCTCTATGGTAGTAATAAATTAACAACAACAACTGGTTAGTCAAATTGCTAACGTTTCTCTATAAAACCCGACTTAACACCACAAGGTGCAAAGTAGCCCCTAGTACTAAACACTCGTCGAGTGAGTGACACCCGTCTGTTGGATCTATGCCCAGAGGTTGTGCGCGCTTGACATAGCAGCGAGTGGGTTTTTTACATTTCGTTACATAAGAAGAAAAATTGTCAGGAAATGTATTCTACGACAGTTTGAAGGCTTCTATAAATTCTTTTGACTATAAGACATTTTTAAAACAAAAACTTCGTCTATTTATTGAATACTTAAATGAACATGATGATACATAACTTTCTTGCCGTAGTCGTTTAGGTAGGACTTTGGCAGGCAAAAGAATATAGTAAAGAATAACTTACCTAAGTATTGGTAACTTGTTAATTTAAGAAAATTCTGTATTAGAAACCATATTGAATAAGGAATTTTCAACTTAATATTTAAATTGTTAAAGTTTTGCCTTTTTCCACTGTTTAGTTTTCATTGATTAATTGATTCATTTAAGTACTTTGTGCATACGCTTCTCTTAGTTCAGTTGTTTTGACGTTTAATGAACTCATAATGGGTAAAAACTCACGTAAACAATTTTCAAACAAATTTCAAGAATAAAGCTCGACTTGAAAAGTATTAAAAAGTCGTATTCTGTATTTTAAAATACAGGGTGTCCCTAAACAACCTGTACCCCTTTTGTGGGATTGTTCCTTGCATAGAGACAGATTTTGCAATATCAGTTTTACTACGCATGGGTCTCCCATGCCTAGTTTTCCGTCTATCTGTTCGTATGTGTTTTTAAAAAAATTTCCTTATAGCTCCTAAACGCTTCAACATAGAATCTTTAAATTTGGTACAGACATGTAAAACTACCTTACAATGAACTTTGAAAAAATTATTGTTGTATTTTTAACCATTACCAAATGGCGGCTATTTAAAAATTTTAATCTTTAACATCTCGAAAACGAAGAATTTTATCGAAAAACACAAATAATAATACAAATTTTTAAATCTTAAAATAAATCTAATAACTCCTTAATTAACAAAATCGGTTGAAAAATAACAAAGTTATGACACTTGTTACCATCCAATGTTTTAATTATAACAACATAAGACATTTGAAATGTTACACGTAGGATGTTGTGGACTTAAACTTAGCTTACAATTAATAGTGAACTAATAAGAAGCTTAACAACTAAAAATTATTAGAATTCACATAATTATAATATATCAAATATGATTAAAGTGGCAGCAAACATAATACAAAAAAGTGTACTTGCAGATAACCGACTTCGATTACAACATGTTTACATGTGCAATAAAACTGTCGTACATTACACAATTTGGCTTCGTCCATTGTTAACTAGCTTTATTAGAAAAAAATTAAAAGAAATATCGGAAAAAACATTATTTACAACAGAACTGAAATATTATAAAACCTTCTCCACTAAAACGGTAAAAGAAACTATTATTACTGCGAATCAGTGAAACTTTAGAAACATATTTATGATTGTAATAATTTTAAAAAACACCCAGTACTTAATCAGGCCTTGATCATAGTTAAATCCATTGTTGACTAACAATGAATTATAAAAGCTGTTCAAAGTGGCGACCACGTACACGATTGCACAACCTGAAACGCTGAACTGCAGATTGGCGAACTTGTTCAAAAATATTAACATTTTCTTGAATTATTGCTGCAGCCTCTGTAATTCTGCCAATCAAGTCCATTTCACTTTCCACTGGTCTGCTGTATACCAACGTTTTCATATGACCCCAAAGGAAAAAATCTAGTGGAGTCAGGTCAGGGGACCGGGCTGACCAGGGTACCGGTCCACCTCGTTCTACCCACCTCTGTCCAAATGTAGCATTCAAGTAATGACGAATGATATTACCAAAGTGAGCTGGGGCTCCATCGTGCTGGAAAAACATTTCATCTCTTATATCCAGGGGTACATCTTCCATTAGTCCCGGGAGAATGTCTCTGAGAAAGACCAAGTATACTGGGGAGTTAAGGCGGTGGGGCAAAATGTAAGGACCTATCAGGCGATCCCCAATGATGCCTGTCCAAATGTTCACAGAAAACTTTTCTTGGTATCCTCGGATGAACGTAGCATGAGGATTTTGTGCGGCCCAAACACCAAACATGGGATGTCCGAGAATTAAAGATACCGTCTCTGGTGAAACTAGCTTCATCAGTGAACAATACCTTCTCCAGGAACATTGGGTCTTCAATGTCTGTATTCAAAAACCAACGTGAACATTCAACGCGTAGAGGATAATCCTCAGGATTTAAAGCCTGCACTTTTTGAAGTTTGTAGGGGTGAAGTCCTTCACCATGAACAACTCTCCATACCGTACTTTTACCCCAGCCTAATTCCTTACCTACTACTCTTGTACTTAGTGAAGGATTTTCATGAAACATTTCCAAAACATTTTCTTCAAATTCAACATTGCGGACTTCCCTTCCACGACCCGTATCAGCTTTGTTAAAATTAAATTTTCCAGTGTATCTTAACCTTTTGTGGACAGAAGTAAATGTCTGGTGATTTGGGAGCTGTCTGTTCGGAAAATATTGATGGTACAGTCTTCGAGCTTCTTTAGAGTTGCCTCTTGCCTCCCCATAGCAAAAATGAATGTCACAATATTCATTAAATGTATAGGTGTTCATGATTTGCACAATAATTACCACTAATTTTTACCACACATTAAGAAAACACCATCACTCTGCTAGTTACTTTCCATCAAAGTAATATTTATTTACTTTTCATTGTTCAAACAATGCTATTTATCAGCTGATTTATTAGTAACAAGAAATGGACAAGTAACAGCTGATTAGCATGCACAAGTCCACATGATGAAACATTTCAAATGTGTTATAGTTTGTTATAATTAAAACATTGGGTGATAAAAAGTGTCATAACTTCAAAAATAAATAGTTATTTTTCAACCGATTTTGTTAATTAAGGTGTCATTAGATTTTTTTAAGATTTAAAAATGTTTATTATTCTTTGTGTTTTTCGAAATTCTTCGTTTTCGAGATATTAAAGATTTAAACTTTTAAATAGCCGCCATTTTGAAATGGTTAAAAATACAAAAAAATTTGTAAGTTCATTGTAAGGTAGTTTTACATGTCCGTACCAAATTTAAAGATTCTATGTTGAAGCGTTTAGGAGCTATAAGGAAATTTGTAAAAAACACATACGAACAGATAGACGGAAAACTAGGCATGGGAGACCCATGGTTATATTGCAAAATCTGTTTGTCTCTATGCAAGGAAAAATCCCACAAAAGGGGTACAGGTTGTTTAGGGACACCCTGTATATATTTCTGTTTTTGTTTTTATTTCAATTATTGCTGTCGCTTCGTGGCGTTTGCTTTTGTAACTTTAACTAATGTCCGAATTTCTATGGAAATATTGATTAGTAGCTTTGTAGAAAGAAAATTAGTCACCTTTAAAAGCTTATGTTTATTTTATCTGTATTTTAAATACCCGCATCTTTGAAAACAAACCGTGAAAAGCACAATTTCCCTCTAATCCATATAGTTGATGTCATCTTCCAAATTTTATCGATTTACATAAATGAAAATAGTTGTATCTAATATCAGCAACCAGTTAGTCTCATCATTCATAGCAGTTATGATACGCAACACCAACATAGAATAAAATATAACAAAGAATTTTAAAATACAAAGTGAATGATGTTGATTTAAAACGAAAATAAATTACTTCGTCTTGTTTTTAAAAGGAATTGACAACTACCGAGCACACTGCAGCGATAAGTCAATTACATAGCGGGGCAAAACCTCTGCGAAAGAAATCAACCGCAAAAGCGATACCGCTGATGACCACTCATTTTCCCAAAGCTAAAACCGGTTTAAGCCGGGGCCAAGGCTCCGCGTCGTCGTTAGCCCCTCTGGCGCGAATTGCATGTATTACCATTATATCTAGACTCATTATCTCCTCGCTGCATCAAATTAAGAGTGGGCTCCGGTCACGTGAGATTTCGCGTTCCTACCTGCTTCTCCTACAAGGTCACTGAGAACTTCCAGTCCCTCCTCAAAGGCAAATTTTGCAAACGTTAATAGGGGCCATAAACATAAATAAATTACGTTTTTTGATCGAATGTAAACAAACTTTCTTGACATATGGTTCAGTTTATTTGTTTGTACTAATATTGTCGTCTGCAGGGATATCAAGTAACACACATATCCATGTGTGTTTTGACATATCCATGTGTACATAAAAACGAGTTCGCACGCAGCATGCTGACGTGAGGGAAGTGAATTTCCACATAAAAAACTATAAAAACTCAAAATCCGTTAAAAACATACATTTATTCCAATTTTTATTCAAATCTGAAAATTGATTTTTTGGCTGTTCTGATGCTCCTGGTTCTATTTACCTGCAATGCTGGGAATGTAATTTTGCGCATTATAAGGTTAGGAGAAGGTCCAGTCAGGCTTTAAAGTAGGAGTGAGGTTGTTGGGGATTATAAAAGTACACCAAAAATGATTAACAGGCTTTTCTAATGTAAAATCCCCATAAGACAACGTACTGTGTTAGGTCGATACAAATTTTCTTTAATAACTCGGTAAATATTTATGCTAGAATGACGAGAGAGGGCTTAAAAGTTTCGCCACACTGATTTCCATCTTTTTAAATGCATCAATTTTCCATCTGGGGCTTTTATGACCCTTTTAGGGCCCAAAAACTCAAAATTTGAAAGATTAATCCCCAAAAAAGGGGTTTAGAGTTTTCCGATTGTTTTGCCCAAAGAACTTGTCCAAGTGATTATAGAAAGGAACGTCCCTACCAAATTTTAAGTAAATCGGACAAAAAATGCGACCACTAGAGTGCATACACACAAACATATATATATATATATATATATATATATATATGTCTATATATATATATATATATATATATATATATATATATATACAATTTTGAACGACCCCCAAAATGTGTTCAGGGGGTCACGTTAGGAACTTCTATGGCGGTCCCGGGCTTAAGTTTCACCGTGCGGGTCATGCTAATAGTTCACTTTCCAAAGGAAATTCACTAATAAACGTGTTTACATTCGATCCACTGACGTCATTTGTTTATATTTATGGCCCTCAGCGTTTTTTCTAGTTACCGTACGTTGATCCATGGCTAATTTTAAAGTGGAAAACTAGCGATTTCATTGAGCATAATTTTGATATTAAAAATAATGATCGTTCATTAAAATTTAAAAAAATTGCAGTATATATATGGCTAAAAATACTTACGTTCTTCCCTTTAAAATGAGCCATTAATCAACGATTGCGAATATTGCGTTGAGGAGGGACGCGATTAGAAGGTTGACATTGGCCTTACTGGAGAAACAGCTAGAAGCAGGTGACCTGAGGTTCCTCTTATTTTTTACGATGCAAAAACAACTCAGATGTGTAAATTTTCGAACACACTCTGTCTCAATTGAATCTCTATTACAGATGTGTAAATTTTCGAACACACTCTGTCTCAGTTGAATCTCTATTACAATCTCAGGAATGTTCGAAAACAGATTGAAAGCGAATTGAAATATACTTAATATATATTTTATATTTTTTTCTTGGATTTGGAAATATATTTATTTTTTGTGTTTTACTCGGCACTCAAATTTTAAATAAATTGTGAACTAGTCCTCCTCTCTCAAAATGTTTATATTTTCAAGGTCTTCTATAATTTTTTAAATATTTATTCATCGCAGTGTTTATTCTCTACAACGCTAATTTAATTTTCAATAAGAAAATTCAAGACCAGAAACCTGGTTTCTGTTCTGTTCTGTTTCTGTTCTGAAAGTTTTTGTTTCTTTCTGACATGCACGTCCGGCTGTTCTCTTGTGCGCTTCTAACCCCTGAGCATGTTATATAACGCAATACATTTTGTTCTACAGTATAAACATTCATACTATTTGAGAGATTTCTGTAAATAATTAACTGCAAAATCCAGTATATTATTTTAATTCCCTTGATTTCTTTAACTTACCGCTGTGGTTAACTTTCAAAGTCCGTCCCTCCTCAACGGACTATCCGAAATTGCTGATTTATGGTTCATTTAAAAGAAAAGAAATACCTAGAGATTTCAGTGAGCAGAATTTCAATATCACAAAGAGTTCGATCATAGCAAAATCTAAAAATATTGAATACTTTTTAATATGATTGAACAATGATGGTTATTTGTGATGTCGACATTTTGCTCACTGAAATCGCTAAATATTTTTCTGCTCTTTAAGATGAGCCATTAATCAACAATATCGGAATACCCGTTGAGGAGGGACGGACTTTAAAAGTTAACATTGGCCTTAAGCGGGAAGCAGTTAGAAACGCCAAAGGTTTCTTGACTGGAGTCCCCTGTGAATTAATGAGATGAATGAGTGCAATATCAATCCTGTCACATTTTTATCCCACATTTCCACATTTTTGTGCAATAACTTAGTAAGTAGAGCCGTGTAGCTCAGGCACCAACCCCCCCCCCCCTCATCCTCCACTATCACACCCTGCCGTAACCACAACATTCCGTAACCTAAACTCACCTGTAGGATCGTATTGTTGTAGTTTACGGTTCCACTTACTTGTTGGGGTATTGTTTTCAATGGGGGCAAAGCACTAACTAAACTCTTTTCACCGGAATCTTTATTCCTTGCCCTTTTATTTTTTTCGAACAATTTAAGAATGTCATAAACAATGATTGTTGAGTCAATATGGAATTGCTTAATGTATACATTATTTACATTAAAGCATTTCAATTAATTATCTATGTATTGGACTTAAAATAATTTAACTGAAACTGGGCTGACATATCCTCAAGAAAAAGGGATCTTTTAATGTTGTAATACATTTTATAAATTATGTTCTTTTAACAATGGAAAGCCTGTAATTGATAACAAAGTTTATTATACGAATAGGAATTTAAAAACAATTGAATGTCTCATGAATTGAATTACTTAAGTTTTAATTGTTGATATCTTTATTGTGATGTATTTGACGATTGTCCATGCCATTTGTAGTCGATGTGAGTAAAGAATTATTCTTGAAGTCGCCTTTATTTATTGATTCTCGATTCAAGACACTACTGGATCTGCAACAGCTGCAGCATCCGCGATTCGTTGTCCCTTCAGGAACTTAGATCAGGAGTTTCAATCAAGTAATATTTTATTTATCTTTAAACAATTACCGGATGAAGCGCTCCAGAGGTTCGACTCCATGATGTCGCAAGTGATGTCATTGGCACTGACCTTGTTTCCGCCGCGACGCACGACACACATAATCACTGCCGCTCCTCTGTTGCAACTTCTAATGTGCAACGTGCTAGTTCGCATTACCTGCGACGTTTTAATGGACTTGGAACCGAATACCAGCCTCCTAATGCAAGCACCTTTGATATTTTCCGACTTCAGCATGTGTTTTGTTACATAAATTGTGTGATGGTAATTCACAGTGGTGAATTTATTATTTTATTTATTTTCACTATACAAAAACCGGTCAGTGTATCTGCGAACGTTTAAAACCCTTCGTTCACTTGTAGTTTTATTTTACAAGTTTCAGCATTGACTATAAATACTTTATAGTCAATGGTTTTAGGTTTGATCCAGCTGATCCGTAAGCTATCAATGTACAGTTACCAGCACTACGTTTTATATCGCCGGATTACGTAACTGTGACCCGGCTGGATTCACATTTTTACAGTTGCATCGTTCCGCTTGCTACTCGGTTTTGTTTCTCATTTCAGCGATTTGACACGGAAACCATATGAATAAATCCATCGTCGTTAGCCACAGTGATCGATGATTTGTTCAATTTAATAATTAAAAAAACCTTTTTGACCGTAGCTTTATATGTTAAGCTTTTGTAGCTGAACATTCACTCAACTTTCCTAAGACATGTCGACACATGTAACTGTTTACTATTTTATTTAAACAAATTAAATGGCTATAACTACCATGTCCACTCCTCCTATTGCTTTAAATCAGTCCATTTTCATTAAAATCTGAGTTCTTTTGTCATTCTGAATCTCCTGGTTCTAAAATGCACTCAGAGTGCAATAATTCACGAGGGAATTAGCTTCTTATGGTTTGTTTGAACACCTCGACGTAATGCAACCTTGCACAAGAATAGAACAAATCTCTTGCCTAAACTGTTGCTGCCTCGATAACTCATTCCACTTCATTCGTAACGAGTACAACCATTGTATAACTCACCTTTGTAAGGTTTTGATAAAGCCTGGAGAAATTTACGCCTGAATGGTTTCAGAAATTTGAATCTTGCCTTAAAATTGTCTCACACTTTATGAGAATTGTATTTTAGGCAACTATTCCCTGTGGTTGAGGGAGGACAATTGCAAATAGTGTAATCAAATAAGCCCAACAACACAGGATGTATCGAAAATGTAATCAAAATGGCAAGGATGGTGGGCAGTTAAAGAGATCACAAATTAAATCAAAATCCGTAATTACAATTAAAGGTGTTACACTTATTATCAAAAGTTATAAACCAAAACTAAAACTATTTTACTTAAGGAATGTTGCATAGTACGAATCCAATGTAATAGTAATGATCTAAAAGGTCGTTGACAGAGAAATATTCTTTATCAGTTAAATAGATTTTCAAATCCCTCTTGGAAATATTAATGTTGTTTCTGCCTTCAAACTAAGTGGAGGGAATTAAAAAGGTTGACGCGACAAGACACGATTTTGCTTGTTAAAAATTCAGTTTTATGGGGGGGGGGAGACACCATGGGGGAGATGGTAATTAAATCGTTGCCGTAAGTCCTGATACGGTGGTTGGTGAAAATTAAAGCATTTAGCGTTTCTTTTAGCATTTAGCGTTTACATATTGGTATTTCAAGGATAAATGTTCAAATATGGTTCGGTATTTTAATATTTATTACATTACATTGCGATCTATTTATTATTTACTCCACATTTTCGTATTTTTGATTGGTTAAGTAGACTGTACAAATATTTTGTAAGAACCAGATCAGATCGCTTTATCCCCCCCCTCTCCACCCACTCAACCCCCAACTTCGGAAGGTTGCTCCAGTCTCGAGGCATATTCATGAGATGTATGCAAATTTACAGACGGCAACTCATTTTGAAAGCGTCTGCACCAAAGTGTGTTTTATCAGTTTTATTTTTTTACCAAACAAAATTATTTAAAAGTTTTCAAATCAAAGTTTTTTAGCTTAAACTTAAAATTGTTACAGAAACTCATTAGTCTACTATTACAGTGTGCCTCTAACCAGGATGATTGAATTTATGGATTTTAAAAACTTCCCAATTAGTCGAGAACATTTTCCATTAAAAATTTGCCATATGTGGTCCCAAATATAATTGAAAAATTCACCCTAAACAATCACGTTTGTATGACCTAAAATATTACTTAAGCAAAGAGTGATTTGTATTTTTCGTGTAAGACAAATACCCCGCTGCAGCAAAACTGCGTACTCAGCGAATGTCCAATGCATAAATATGTGTCTCACTACCACATAAAGCCAGTTACCAAATTTCATAACAATACATTCATAAATAATAATGCATAACATTTTATTTATTCTCCTTAAGAATAACATTGAAGCTGAGTACGCAGGTTTGCCCTGAAACAAGGGAGATGAGAAACTTGTAACTCACCCAGGTGAAGCTACATACCAAGTATTATTCATTTTCGTTCATAATCAAGGGAGATACAGAACTTGACTTATTCTCCAAAAGAATAACATTAGGGCTTAGTTTGCAGGTTCGCTGCTACAGGGACAATTAAAAAAACATTTGTTTGTGCAAATATCAATATACCAGGACTAGGAGGTGAAGCCATATAACAAGTTTCATCTATATATATTCATAAATAATCGAGATATCAAATGTTATTTATCATTCATCATGATAACTTTGTACTGTGTTTAGCACTAAGAACATCTTTGCAAAGGTTGAACCACAGAGAAACGAATCTATACAGAGAGTTAGAGCGTTAGTTCCAGTAAACGCCGCACAGGCGCTGGGGGCATGTTTCAGGCATTTTTCGTTCACGCCACTATTCCTTCCGGTCCCGCTGTTGCCAATTCGACGTCGCCGGCGCGGCGGAAGCCCCTCCCCTACTATACTCTGCATCTTACTACACCTGCTCCTTGCCCTTAGCATCTTGTATCTCTCCTCTGATACCCGTGCCCGCAACAGCGGCGCTACGCATTACGCGCTCGCTTTTAAGTATAATTTGAATTGCATGCTGTAAAGAAGTATTGAGTAAATCTAATTCGTTTGTAGGCAACTGTTTATAAAAATTTAAATACGATTTAAAATAACTATCCATGTGCATTTTGATTTATCGGAAGTCATTGTTATAAGAATAGAACAGAAAATAACAAAACAAATAAATTCACGTTTATTTATGAATAATTATATTTATATTGCTTTTAATTGGAATGTTTTGATACAATTAAATAATAAGAAACGCGTAACGTGTGAAAATGAAGCACGCATTAACGTACAAGATAGCGTTGTCTCTAGGGGTCAAACCATATCAAGTGGTCCAGGGCTGGTTGCCTGACCATTTTTGAAAAAAAATGATATTCTCCCTGTTGTTTCTATTGTATTTGAGGAGTTTAAAACCATTTTTTAAATGTTGTATCTTGTCTCGTTTAAGTGTGGCGGCCATTTTTGTAATCCAAAATACACCGATTTTTGTGTTTGCAGTCTTTTATGTCAACAAAAGTATCTCATAAACAATTTATCCTAAAAAGATAAAAAATTTGAAAGTTAAAGTTTCTCTCTTTAATTTAAGTCATTAACAAATTTTGTCTATTTCTTATTCTTCCATGTGGACAGGTGGACAGAAAAACTAAGCATTTTAGGACATACCTTTAAATGAACTTTTTTCTTGTTATTGTCTTAGAAATCAGCTTCTCCTCAATGGGTTAAAAATGGTTCATAAATCATGTTAATGCTTATTTTATTTAACAAATTGATACTCTACAGTTGAGTTAAACAACTTTAAGCTCTTTACGAGCTTCAAAGGTCCAAACAAAACCACCAATACCTCAACAATCAGTCATGGAAGCTAATATAAACTACTGTCTCCCACGGAACTTTTTCTTGATTTTTAGGAATGAGAAACTTTAATACTACCCCAATATACAAGATGAATTTTTATTTTATGTATTGGCAACGAAAAGAATACAACCTGTACTAATTTCAGAATTTTTTCATCAGCCCCATAAGAGATACAGTGGTCGGAAAAAACAAATTTTAGAAAAACTAATTTTTTTTAATGTTTAAAAATAAAGGAAAATAGGTTTACAAATTATATTTTTTTGGGGTAACGGTTCTGATGTGTAACCTTCTCCATAAAAAATACCAAGCTATATAGGCCTCTTTCCATGCGAATAAAATGTCTAAAAAGTGAATTTCGCACAATTTTGATATCCAACTTTAAGTCAACTTTTCTGGTGGAAGAAAGAGAAATAGGCAAAATTTGTTAATACATACATTACATAGATACATACATTAAAGAGAATAACTTTAAATTTAAAATGGTTCTTGTTTGATCTCTTTAGGATAAACAGTTTATAAGATATTTTTGTTAGCGTAAAAGACTGCAAACACAAACATCTGCGTGTTTAGGAATAAAAAAATGGCTGCCATACTTAAACGAGTTAAAAAAAATAAAAAATGTTAAAAATGGTTTTTAACTCCTCAAATACAATAGAAACAACAGGAATATTATAATTTTTTTAAATGGCCAAACAACCAACTATTTATTTTCTGGACCATTTTATATGGATTGACCCCTACAGTGTAAAAATGGTTTATTTATGTAATATATTATGAACGTTTCGTTTTAAATCTAACTTATTACCATTGACTGTATGACTCAAACTCAGCATCAAAATGTCAACATTTTGCAACTCTTTATTATGTATTTATTTGATAATTTTTGAAGTTAAACCCTTACACATTTTAACCCAAAAAGGTTATATCTCCACCTTTCAAGTCAGTCGCATAATTAACACGACTTACATTCTAAAATTGAGCCTGTTTTGTTATCAATCTAACAACTCTTAAAAGTCGCGTCTTTTAAATATTATTGGAAAATAACTAAGGCTTTGCTCTGAGAAAGTCACACTGTTCAGTACGCCTAACAAAATGTCTGCCATATGGCACAGACAAAGAATTTTTAAATCCATTAGATGTATATAGATATAGAATAGTTTATTAATGGTAGCGCAGCTGATCGTTCACTATAATTACTTGAGTCCAATTGCCGTAATTAGCAAGTCGAGTTGATTTATTTCGCTAGTCTCTTCGTAAGACGTATGATTTCTCAAGATGTAAAGTGAATTTACTTAACATTTTCAGTTTTGATATCAATTGAATTTGCTTTACTCGCCCCTTTGGCGGTCTATGTGCAAAGTGAAATGTTACAGTATGGGCAAAATATTTTAATTTAATAAATATAATCCTTAGAGGGGCACAATACGCAATGTAGTTTTTCTAAAATCAAACCACATTCTTCCTAAATACATTCCATGGAAAACTGCTCTCTGCGACAGGGGTTGCCGGAACCAGGGGACATGCGCGCCACCAGGATTGCAGGGTGGTTTATGGTATAGGACCATCAATTTTGACAGCTTCTAGGGGAAGTCCCTTTTCCCACCTCATCTTAAAAATATACGCCAGAGGAAATTGTCAATCTGGACGCACTTTGAATCCGGTGTTCAGACTGTTCAATTCGCGTGAACGATGTAGTGTAGAAGGTGCTTCTGATACTACGAGTGATGTGTTTTGTAGACTACTGTTGTATTGCTTCCCATAGGCGTGCGCAGAGTCCGGTCAGCGTGGGTGCCAGAGCCGAAAAATGCGCCCCCCGCTCCCCCCCCCAATCTTGCAGCTCTAAGAACTTAATTATCTGCGAAATAATTGAATACGTCAATTATTATTGTATGTAGTCTAATATTTAACTCCTCCTTGACACAAATATGTGCTAATATTATTCAATGCATTCAATATTGTATCTGCATAGGTATATTTGGTTTACATACAAATACATATAATATTATATCATAATGTTGCTGGTTTTGTATTACCTTTTAAACAAATTAGATTACGCTCAGGCCGGTCGGCTGCACGTCACTCCAATTTATCGGTAAAATAGTGGATCATAAAGGTTTTTAAAACAATATAACAATTAGCAATCAACTGAAATAGGGTACCAAGCACTTTTTAAATTCTCTAAAATACAAGAAGATAATGTCATCACAGAATTGATCTTTCCTCAGAAAATCTATACCTGGTTGTACTATATCCAACTGATGATAGTGATTAAATTATTATTTATATTGATATTTTTGTATTGTTTTACTTTTCCCATTGTACTCAAAGTGAAAATTAATGTTCAGATAAACAGCGATATGAAAGTACTATTACTATTTATTAAATAATTAATAATAAATAAATTAATAAAGTTAGATTGGAATCTTCAATTAACTTGATTTTACTTGATTTTAAGATTGTTCAAGACACTTAGTTGTTCTGAAATGATAAGTGTTAAATGTTGAAAAGTTGAATGAACATTTTGGTGTAACCGATAGGTAGTGTGTAAAAGTAGTAGCAACAAGTAGGGGGAAATATCTCCTACTTGTTGTTAAAATAAGCTAGTTATTCTTTGTTCACACTCAACTTCAAATAAAAAATAAAACTATCGTTAATAACCAATATATTTTGCATTGAAAATCATCTTCAGTTTTAATGTGGATGTTAAGATGATATCTATAACTGAATTTAAACAAATATGTAGTTATGACTAGCTAGTCATTCCTCCTTAATTTAATTCGGTATTTCGGTATTTTAATTAATTACTAAAAAAATATCAGCTTTAACTATACTATTAAAACGTATTATTAATTCCTGTTTTAGTGGACAGTCCGATTCGAATTGAGAATTGTATTCTTGACTTCATAATTTCCCTTCGTGAGACGTAACTTGTCAGTTAGCAATCGAGGAGTATGTTGGAAGGACAAGCCCATACCCCAAACCCAGTGCGGCGCGGCAGTATGGGACGGCTAGCTGCCAGCTAGCACAGTGTAGTGCCGCGTAGTGGCCAGGGGGGAGCGGGGATGGGAGGAATGGATGCTCAAGGTCGCTTTTACTCGTCGTCTACGGGGTCGATGGTGGCGCGCTGAGCGTTCGACGTGGCAACTTCGTGTCGGCCATTTCGCTGCCACACGACGCTAGCGCTCCTGGTGCTTTACGTAGTAACTACGGCAAAGCGCACGCGGTCTAACGGTCTGTATAGATTCCCTTGTCTGTGGTTGAACGTAGAATCACAGTTTAAACATCAAAATAATTGTTTTTTGGAGCTGAAGTTATTGGTAAAAACAAATGTGCAGTTTTCAGTAAAATTAACTGAGGAAAAGCTAACATCCTTTTTCCCGTAAAATGAACATAGGAAATTTAATTTAAACGTTTCTTTTTATTTTATCCGCAACCACTTAACCTAGGTTAATGGTTAAAAGTATTACATTATTTGTTTATTGTAGCTATATAAAATGGCTATAATCAAAATTGAAATTTAAAGGTAAAAATTCGAAAAAACAGATTTTTGGAAAATTTTAAACCCCCCAAAAAAACCCTTCCCATGGTCCGTTCCTTCTGGTTTTCACAATTAAAGTCCTAAATGTTACTCTCCGCATTTGTGCCAAATTTCATCAATATCGGGCGTTTCTTTCAAAAGTTATCGTGGTAACGGACATATTATATAAATTTTAACGAATGGTGTTTTTGTACCTGGGGGCCTCAAAACAAAAAGTTATCATCGTTTCGGGCTTAATTCCTGCCATTCCACCTACGGTAATAGCTTCTTCCCTATAGGGAAGTTCGCTAAAACCACAGACAAGGGAATCTATAGATTCGTTTCTCTGTGCTAAAACCAAGCAGTATAAAAAAACTGCTGTGTAGAATCACAAACTGTTTCCGCGTGGAGCTGTCCGGTCGTCCTTGGTCCAGGCTCGGGTGTAGTTTATGTGTCTGTGATGGATCCAAGAGTGGTTGACCTACAACTAACAGCTGATGTGTGTTGTCTGCTTTGTTGTGGTCACATCGCCAGCCGGAAACAGCTGTCTATTATTTCGTCATGGGCCTTACTGTGCATAAATATATGTGTAGGGGGTTTTATGCAATGAGCTCTATACACAATTTGGAGTCACTATTCTCAGTTTAAAAAGCGTGCCGTTGTGAAAGCCATTTTTTGCTCTATTATAATGGCTGTGCTGATATTAACCCACCAGAAGCTCCATAAGAAGCTTCATAGTGGCGCGTTGTTTAAAGTTTTTTTGCGAGAGAATGGTGGCTCCTGTATTCTGTTAACCTCATTGGTTTTACGTGGCCATAGTCCGTGGAATTAACAATTTATATCACAAACATATTTCAACGCCGGATAACGGTTTGAAGTTTTATATAGTTTTTGTGTCTGCAATAATTATCAAGAAACCGTCGGGAGACAGTCGATCAAGGGGTCATACCCATACCAAGGCCACACTAAATTTAGTGTTGCCTTGGTCACACCCTCCATATTACGACGTCATCAAAATGACGGCTGTAACAAGTGCTCCTGGTTTGTTAGAGAGCTCATATCTCCACTATCAATGATTCGAACACAAATATTTATACACCTTTGTAAAGATCTTTACGATTTCAATGAAACATTAATTTACATAACTTGACTACCACCAACAGTTTAAGAGTTGTTGCGATGCAAACGTGGTAAAGCCGATTTTCACTGCTCGGTAATACGTGGCACAGTTAATATCACATGGCTCAGTGACAGTCAACAATAATTCAGGTTGTTATACATCATAGGAAAGGTTATTAAAACTAACTTAGTCAACTACAATCGTCCAAATCTAACTTCCAATCCGCTTAGCTACAGGATCATTTGGTATTTTTCTGCCCAGATAACGCTTCTTGATCCCCTGATCATTCATGAATATTTTGTTATAAATCAACAAAAAGTATTATTCAGATTAATTATTTCACACCCAATGAAAGATTTATATTTCCAGTAAATAAACTAAATCTCTCTCGGAATTACACTGTACTCAGAACGAGAATAAGTCAAAGAAACTGGATTCAGCAAAAACTCTCGAAACAAAAAAATCCTCTGTAAAAACTCTTGATGAATTGGACCAGGTTGCAGGCGCCTCTCGTTAAAAAGTGATTTGTAATCTTTTCAACATTGATACATCTCTTAGCATGCGTGGCTACATTCTCCCCGTTAATCTCCTTTCTGCTCAGTCGTTCTGTGGTAGTTAGTTTCGGTATTATTTGTAAAGAAGTTGGCCGGTCTTTTTACCTTACTTTTCTGTTCGCATAGATTTCAGATTTGTACCTGGAGTGGAAGTTATCCAGCAATTGTTTTAATTTTATTATGAAAACCCGCCTTAGAAAATATCGATTCATCGAGTTAGGGCATGTAGTATGTATTAACAAGTAACCCTCACATTTTCGGGTAACGCTTCTGATGATATAATTGCGGAGTTAACTGATTTAAACCGACGACTGACCAAACCCTCCCCCCCAAAAAAAAAGATTTACCCCCTGATAGAAAACTGTCTCGTTCTTCGTGCCAGACAAAAAGGGGGATTACAGAGGCACGCAGCTCATAATCTATAATTTTTAATAAATTATGCGAATGCATAAATAAAATCTTGTTTCTTGTTTAGATTATTTTTAGTATAACATAGGCGAACAGAATTGATAAAATACAGGAAAGCGTTTTTATTTAAAAATTGTTATCGAAGGTCGAGCTAGTTAGTGCTTTAACGCCCTAGTGATAGCCGTTATCAGTTGAGAAATAGATGTTCCGTTTGATATGGTAAAACCAATCAAATTACCGCTTAAATGCATATATACTCTTACCTAGTGGATTGTGTGAAATAATAATAGTTGAGTTATATCGTGGCATTGCCTATTTATTATTGTCCAATGGATTCTTCAGCCTATCTATAGTTGGTACTGTAGTTCCAATTGATATTTACATGATTATAAGGAGAATATATTTTTTAATTGTTATTTTGTTTACCAATATGTCTCTTAGCAGTTTTAAATTTATGTTTTTTGTGTAATGTGTAAATGTATCTACAGTGCAATAAACTAATATACGTTTGTTGTAATCCTCGTTTTTTATAAACTAGCGTTCCTCAACAGCTTCTCTTGTTCACCTTTTTCAGTCGGATAGTCAAATCACATCACACAGCTGATCAAAAACCAATATTTAAACATGTGTTTTATTTTATGTTATTTATGGTCTTTAGGAGAGGTTGTATAAAAACTAATATTTTCCTCCAATTGTCTTACCGTTTCCTTTTCGTTCAAGTATTTGGTTGAAGGATGCCCGACTTGATTTCAAGGGAGTGTTTCTCAAACGTTGCTGGACGGGTTGGCTTTATATACAGAGAGATGAATATTAATGTTTTAAAATCAATACTTTTCTCTAAATTTAAAATCCCATTTATACTCACATAACTCAGTTTAGGTAATACGATAGTTTAATCCAGTATTGTAATTGAATCCAGTATAAACTTAACTGAACATCAACTGGGTGTGTTAATTTAAAAAAAAATCACTATCATATTTAAGGCATATCTATGTGGTTAAGATTTCTAAGAGAAGATATTTTATTCCTTAGCTAGTTTAGAATATTTTCG
Organism: Allygus modestus; assembly: GCA_963675035.1. NCBI lineage: Eukaryota > Metazoa > Arthropoda > Insecta > Hemiptera > Cicadellidae > Allygus > Allygus modestus. The sequence continues at coordinate 323,726,196 of OY776112.1, forward strand.
TGGCTTTCTTATCCAAATTATAGGGTATTTTGTTTTACGTTACATGTTCATCTATTTTTTTACCGTGAACATTGATAAACCCGCACCGCCATTGGTGATTTACACATTTCACACCAGTTTATTTTGATTGTAAGGGATGAAATAAAAAAATAACATGAGTACGTAAAGAATATTTAAAGATCATGAGTACACGTTTAACAATCATGTCCCATATAAATTTAGAATTTACTAGGGAAATAATAATTCAGCTGAGATTGGAATCTCATGTTTGTCAAAAACGTCATAAAATTAAGTACTTCCGTTTTGGGCGTTAACCTCTCGGGGAATGCGATTGGCAGTTGTCAGTTTTGGCGCCGCGACGTTGGCACACTTGGCACTCCCGCTTTGGCGCCAAAAACAACATTTCCTTTCATCAACACTCCTGCTCTTTGACGACAGTCTGGCAATAATATGATATTGCCGAGCAAAGCCGCTACTTTATGCAAACTCTATTTCTGACTTGATAGTCTTTTAAGGTTTGGTTTTCCCGCTGTATTTACCTAGCTATTGATAGTTTGACAGGACATCTGTTCACGTATCTTATATAAAACAGGAAAAATAACTTAGCTGATAAGCATTTTTCTCACTGTTCTGAATATCTAATGAAGAAATTAAAAAGATTACTCCGAGTAGATTGTTTAGAGATTATAATAAATTATACAGTAAAAAAGAAAACTCAGCCGCAGCAAACCTGCGTACTCAAATAATTGTTAAAGCATAATACGCATGTGTTTCATTACTATATAAAGCCCCAGTTACCCAGTTACATAAAAATACATTTATGAAAAAGCAATAAACAACATTTTCGCCCATAAGAATTACATATTTACATATAAGAATTATATATTGTTGGATTACGCTGGTTTGCTACTGTACGGAAGGCAAAAAATGTATTTAATGCAAGTATTAATATAACTCATCCAGGTGAAGCCACATACCAAATGTTCATTAATTTATGTTCGTAACTAAGGGAGACATACCACTTCATTTTTTCTCCATAAGAACAATATTACGGCGGAGTACGCAGGTTTGCTGCTACAAGGACCATCGAAATGAATGTTGTACTGTTATACCTCAACCTAGTACCTAGTTACCTAGTTACCTAGTTACCTAGTTACCTAGTTACCTAGTTACCTAGTTACATAGTTACCTAGTTACCTAGTTACCTAGTTACCTAGTTACCTAGTTACCTAGTTACCTAGTTACCTAGTTACCTAGTTATACCTAGTTTCATCAATATATTTCCATAAATAAGCAATATTTAACATTTAACTTGATCTGCATAAGAAAAACACTGGAAAACGTACTGTGTTCAGAACTTTTATAACTCGGTAACTAATTGACGTTGATACGAAACAAATTTACATTGCATATTCCATTCCAAAATGCCTCACTTAATTTATAAATAAATGTGGGTTATATAAAATCAATTTCATATATTGTCTAGCCCGACTTGGCAGGAATAACTGACCCTAGTAAATGATACATAATTATTTAAGCTCAGGCGTAAATGACTCCCATCACCTCTTATGTGTCACGGTATAAACCACTTGATATAATTTTCCCAAGGGTGTCTTAGAAGTATAACTGTGTTTAACAATTTTTAGAGTATGTTATAGATATAAAATCACTGTTTTTTAAGTGATTAAGTGACAGTAGGTAAATTCACATGTAGGTGTTGGCTAGCCTGTGTTTAGTGATGCCAAGTAAATGTCAAAATCGAATGTTTGTTCACAATATTTTACTCTACGACATCAAAAAGCACTTCTGCAGCCGCAAGATTATGTAAATTAGAACGTTCAATGACACTAGCACATGTTTAACCGACCACTCCCTTGCCACTCCCCCCCGGACTTATCTCTGTTGACACCCCGCTAGACCAAGACCGCGGCCGCGTGGGGCCAACATGTTTATAGCTTCCTGTGGGAAGCACCGCTTCATTTCAACACTTTAATTTAGAGTACCTTTCCCCTCGGTCTCTGGAGTTAGTCGTCCACGGGTTTCTTATTATTTAAATCTGGACCAAATATTATCTACAAATGTACTTTTTAGAGAATTTCCCCTATAGGGAAGAAGCTATTACCGTAGGTCTCATGGTAAGACTTAAGCCATGATAACTTTTTGTTTTGAGGTCCCCAGATGCCAAAAACACTATTCGTTCAAATGTATATATACATTTGAACGAATAGTGTTTTTGGCATCTGGGGACCTCAAAACAAAAAGTTATCATGGCTTAAGTCTTACCATGAGACCTACGGTAATAGCTTCTTCCCTATAGGGGAAATTCTCTAAAAAGTACATTTGTAGATAATTTGTCGATCGCACTATGGGAAGGGGGTTTTATGGGGGTTTCCAATTTTCCAAAAATCTGTTTTTTGCAAATTTGACCCCAAAATGTTAAAAACACTCAATTTTGAATCATTAACCTAGGTTAAGTGGTTGCGGAGAAAATCCAAAAAAACGTGTCCCATGTTAATCTTATGGGAAAAAGGTTTTTAGATTTTTCTCAGATAATTTTACTAAAAACTTCACATTTCTGTTTATTAATGTGTTTAGCTCAACAAAACAATCATTTTGGTGTTTTAATCGTTGTTCTACGTCCAACCGTTGCAGAGATATTCAAAGTGCTAAACACAGTACGTTGTCCAATGTTATCCTTATGGAGAATAAATATTTATTCTGTGCTCGCTGGGTAGACCGGAGCCTTATCACGTTCAATGCTGACAAACATGTTTAAACATGAAAATCACATATGTTTCAATGTTAATTAGAAGACCTTAATTAACGTCCTCCGCACCCAACGTGGTTTCCAGAATAGTAAGGGGTGGAATAGGATTGGTAAAACTTGTTTTTTTGACTTTTTAGAGTGATGACCAGGGACCATAGAAAAGAATAGTGGACAACCAGGGTCTAAAAGTGAAGCACTGAGGACCACTAAGATGGTCTATCATTTCTCAGAATTCAATAGAGTGTCACTTGTCTTATGAGTGGGCTCCAGTCACGAAACATGGTGTTTTTACTTGCTTCCTCCAAAAGTCCAATGTTAACTTTCGAAGCCCGACCATCCTAAACGGATAATCCGATATCGTTGATTTATAGCTTATTTTAAATTTAAAAAAAATACATAGAGGTTTCATAGAGTTAAATTTCGATATCACAAATAATAATCGCTAAACAAATCCCTATAGGTGAATATTTTCCAAAACCCTAAAAGGCACATCTATAAGTTAAAAGGTTTCAAATAACGCATTAATAATAATTTAATACAAAATAGTTTCACCGATTAGGTTTGCCACAAAAATGGACTTCCTGAACACAAAAGGCAAACCTAAACCAGGGTTGTTTTGTATTTTGTATTTATAATAAATAGATTAAAACATATTCATAGTTTCAAATTTGTTTGAACTATTTGTAATATCGAAATTCTACTCTCTGAAATCGTAGATCGTGTATTCTTTTGCCCATTACCCATAAATCAACGATTTCCGATAATCCGTTGAGGAGGGACGAGCTTTGAAAGTTAACATTGGTCTTATGGGTGAAGCAGGTAGAACACCAAATGTTGAATAACCCCCCTCTTAATTTTAATACTAAAAACATCTGTTTCTGTAGGCTGTTTTAATCAACAAACAGCAAGAACATAATTCTGTTTACTAACACCTTTTTACTTTCTCCCCCTATACATAGTATATGGAGAAAGTATTGTTTTCGTAAAAAATTTCGAATTTGGGTTGTTAGTGGAAATATTCGTTTTGGTGCTCCCTGAACCCAAAAAAAGTGGTTTTTACGTGATGTCTGTCTGTGTGTGTGTCCGTGTGTGTGTCTGTGTGGATGTGTACAGAGCTAGAGCCCTAACCAATGGGCCGATTTTTATGAAATTTGGTATGTAGGTACTATTCCACGATATCTCCAGGCGTTTTTTTCATTTTTTTGAATTTTTGATTTTTAAGGGTAATTATCCCCCAAAAACCGCCAAAAAACATGAAAAATCAATATTTCTCAAAAACGGCTCTAACGATTTTGATTAAACTTTAGTCGTTTGAAGAACTTTAGTCCTCCAACAAAATGACACCACCCGCATTTCTGTAAAAATTCGGGTTCAGAAATTACAGGACTTAAAACATCAAAAATTCAGTTTTTTGGATTTTTCATAAAAAGACATAAATATAAAAAAATATTACTATTCACCACTAAAAAGAGCTCAAAAAACTAAATAATTTAGTATTTTGAATTACTATTCTACGATTGCTGGTTTCGGAGAAAATTGAAATTTTTATTTTGCGGTAAACGCAGTACGTTGTCCAATGTTATTCTTATGGGGAATACAATTATTATTATTTCTCTCTTATTTACTGATAAATTTCATTCAAACTTGATATGCTTGTCAATTTAACATTGGCCAACAGAGGAAATTCGAAATATGTTGCCCCTTAATAACCCTGGGGGGAATAGGGGGCATTTCCCCTCTTAAAACCACGAGTGTAGCAATGGATTCTGTGGGGTTGTTTTTTAAATCAACTTGTTTACAAGATTTTCTGTACAATTGACCGTGCTTTGTATTCTATATTTAGTAAATAAAAAGTAATTTATTCGTTAAAGTTGGGCTAAAAGGGAGAAAGTATGTGTCAGTTTCCTGATACCCTTTATTTATTAATGTTTGGATGATTTTCGGCCCGTTAAAATCGTATTACAGTGCATGACACCGTCATAATTAATGTCCTAGTGTTCATTATAGTGGGTGAACCTGTGTTTGGTTATCTAACGATACACATTCAGTTCAAGGTGTAAATCTGCTTTACTACACGTGCAGATAACATGTCAACAGACCCAGTCAGCGGTGACTCACACACAACCCACACACGCTCACGCTCACACACACACGCGCAGGCGCCCGCAGGTACCTCAAGGTTGACCGCTGACGGTTAGTACGCAGAACATGTGATTATTATCATTACGCGAATCTCCTTCAATCATGCGCATTGGTATGTAGTCGTGACCTCATCAAATGCGCTGCATTGGTTGCATTGTTATATAATATCGGGAAGAAAGGAAAATTTCGCCATTGTAAACCGCCTGACTAGAATTCGATTTATCTGATGAATTCTTCAATTGGAAACCAAATAATCTAATAAACATTTGTGGTTAGACGTTTTAACACAAATATTTAATTTTGTAGAGTAGAGATGTGTGTATGAGTATGTGAATAATATGTTTTAATTCGACCTTTATTCTTAGGCCTAACAATCGAAGCCTAAATAATCATTACTATCCAGTAGGATCCTTTAAACGTGCAGTTTTATCACCCTAATTGACTCTATTGTTATTGTGTACAGCTGCTGATATATAAACAGCTGATTTAAGGAAATGTTAACGACTGACTGCCACTGATCTGTTTATCTTTTAATTTTCTACTGAATTACACTTTATGTACACGAGATGCGACATCTCCGTGAGGAGAACGGAATGCCATCTAGTTATACTTAAAATTTGATTTTGAAATTAAGACTTGCAAGTCGGTACCCTCATTTACTTAAGAACAACTATGAAATAATTGTTAAAATACCCCCTTCGCAGCAATCCTGCGTACTCAGCGAATTTCCAATGAATATATACACATTAAGCCACTTACCAGAATTCATAAGACATATATTCACAAAAAAGTGATATTTAAAATATAAATTATTCTCCATAAGAATAACATTGGGAATGAGTAGGCAGGTTTGCTGCAACAAGGAAGACAAAATATGGGTTTTTATGCAAATATCAATAGAACTCGTCTAAGTGAAGTCACATACTAAGTTTCATCCATATATATTCATAAATAAGCGATAACATTTTAATTATTCTCCACAAGAATAACAAGGGGACCGAGTAACTATATAGGTTTGCTGCTACGGGAATCATATGCGAAAGCAATCAACAATAAACCACAACCAGATGAAGCCGTATTCCAAGTTTCGTCAGTTTGTGTTCACAAATAATCGAGATATAACATTTTTCTTTTTCTCCATAAGAATAACATTAGACAACGTACTGTGTTTAGCATTTTCAATATCTCAGTAACCAATTGACGTAGAGAAATTACCAAAATACCAAATTGTTTGTTTTTCAAAGATTCAATTTTTAAAGAAATTCAATGGTAAAAATTCTAATTGTACTAAAATAAAAATTACACGTGAAAACCACAAAAAAAACACTTTTGGGGTACAAAACCCCCCTTCGAATGGTACGATTAATCTGGTTTTTGAACTCGTTAAAATGAATGCAACTTTACACATTTATACCAAATTTAATTAAGGTCGGAGCTTTTTTACCAGAGTTTTTTTGTCGTGCTTACGGACACATATCAGTAGGGGGCATTAGAGCGTTCAAAACCAGCACAGGCGAAGTGAGGATGCGAGGATGCTCCCCCCCCCCCCGATGACCTTGACCTTGACCCCAAGGTCACCCCGAGGGCACCCCCCCAATGACGTCATCCCCCCCATGACGTCATCCCCCCCAATGACGTCATTCCCCCCCCCGTCACGTGACCTGGCGGAAACCTAACATAGGCTGGCGAGCACAGGCGTGTGAGGAGGAATGAGGACCCCCCCCGTCACGTGACCTGGCGGAAACCTAACATAGGCTGGCGAGCACAGGCGTGTGAGGAGGAATGAGGAACCCCCCCCCCCCGGTCGTCCGCAGCACTTTTCGTGATGAGAAAAAAACTTCCGAAAATGAATAACTAGCCTATTTACCCACCGATTCCCACGGGACTTTTTCCAGAGTGTAGGCCTATCCTAGAGGAAGCGAATGACGTAAGAACCCCATAGATCCGCCATTAAACAAGGCCGCTATTAATTTTTAAACGCGTTTTCCTTATGGGATCTCAGCTGTTTACCGACCGATTTTGATGAAACTTCACCACATGTCGGGCGACGGCCTAAGTAAACCATCCCTTAAAGAAAATTGAAAATCAACCGTTAAACGGGCCCGCTATTAATTTTTAAACGCGTTTTCCTTATGGGATCTCAGCTGTTTACCGACCGATTTTGATGAAATTTCACCACATGTCAGGCGGCAGCCTAAGTAAACCATCCCTTAAAGAAAATTGAGAATCCACCGTTAAACAGGCCCACTATTAATTTTTAAACGCGTTTTCCTCATGGGATCATGGCTGTTTTCCAGACACCTCACGATGGTTCAAAACTAGCAAAGGCGCGGTGAGGATGCAAGTGTCCCCCCCCCCCGTGAGCGGCTCCGCGGAGTCACGGGTCGAGGCGCGTGCTAGGGCCTACGTGACCGCCCGGGGTTGTTTACTCATCAGCGGCCTTCCAGACCTCTCACTCCTGCTATTTATGAGCGCGTCCTCAAGGGTTTCGTCAGTTTGTCTTTGGAGCTCTTACTGTGCGGACGAAGTATTGCTGTCTCTGCGATACACCTACACAACCTGCTATTCATTGCCTTTGGATTCCCGTAAAAGTCAACGTAAGTAACAACATATTTATTAATTAGCGTTTCTATTTTAATTATTCGTTATTTTTAATTTTCGTTACTATCGCGGTGATTACTTATGCGACTGTTACGACTTTCTCTTTGAATATCTTAAAATGTAAGTAACATATAATTTACTTTTTCATCAGCAAGTTTACCAATGCTGTAAAATCTTATTAGCTAACATTAATAATTAATCTTTTACATATCCCAGTACACTGAGCCTTGTCGTTGTTTCTTTTTCCGATGGAGATGAGTGGAATTGTAATGACCTTGAAACAGTTGTGTTTTATAACGATTAAAATTAATGAATCAAACTTAAAAAGCAAAATAGATTCACTACCACTCTTTTAAAAAAAAAAATGTTTAAGCGAAATGAAATTAGGTTTTGCTTTTCAATCAGATGGCTGTTCCTCGTATGTGTGAGGTCTGCGGTCGCGTCTTCGCGAACGCTGGAAACCTGGCTCGTCACGCTGCATCCGCCCACAACGACCGCCATTACGACTGCCATGTCTGCGGTAGACACTTCGGGCGAAGTGACAACCTGCAACGCCACCTCACCACAGTTCATCCTCCTACTCCTCACGACCAAGCACCAGGTACAGTTTTAGGTTAAATAAGAAACCGCCAGTAGATTTATTAAGTATGCTTTCTTCTCCAGTATCCTCACCCACGACGTCACGGCGCGCCCGCGGACTTTGATAACTAATGACTTGTTTTTATGAGAGAGTAAACGGTCCTGATTGGGTAAACTGACAATTAAGACAAGAAAACAGACTCGAGAGGTAAACAAGAGGTTGTCAGCCCTCTGTATAGTTCCTCACCGCCACCTCCTCACCCTTGTATAATAGGCTTGGGTAACTGGCGATCGTGATGAGGAAACAGACTCTAGGGGAAAACAAGAGGTTGATAACTAATGACTTGTTTTTATGAGAGAGAGTAAACGGCCCTGACTGGGTAAATCGGCAATTAAGACGAGAAAACAGACTCGAGAGGTAAACAAGAGGTTGCCAGCCCTCTGTATAGTTCCTCACCGCCACCTCCTCACCCTTCTATTTAACAGGCTTGGGTAACTGGCGATCGAGATGAGGAAACAGACTCTAGGGGAAAAACAAGAGGTTGTCAGTCTTCTGTATAGTTCCTCATCCTCGTGTTTATAGGGTAACTAATAGGACTTGTTTTCCTGTTCACAGGCTGTCCGTGTCCATTGTGCTCCGTTGTCCTGGCAAGTCCTGAGGATCTGCGCCATCACATGGAAGCGGTCCACGGTGCGAGCCCGTCAGCTTCGACCTCCTCCTCTTCCTCCGCAACGCCACCCGTCAGAGACCCACGGCCCGAGTGCGACGCGTGTGGGCGGCGATTCGCCCGCGAGGATCTGCTCCGGCGTCATGTGCAGCTGGTGCACGCCAACGAGGTCCGCTGTCCCGATTGCGGCGCCCTTTTCCGCAGGGCCGCTTATCTCAAGCAGCACGTGGTGAGCGCCCACCGCGGCATGAGGTTCGCGTGCGCCTACTGCGACCGAGGCTTCACCCGGCGCTACAACCGAGACCAGCACGAGGCCCACAACTGCCCTGTCGTGAGGAACCTCGTTGTGGACGAGATGCCGCACCTGCCCGTCCTGTCACCCGAGCCCCGACCCGGCCGCGAGCCCCAGCCCGGACTCAGCCACGAGCCCCAGCCCGGACCCAGCCGCGAGCCCCAGCCCGGACCCAGCCACGAGCCCCAGCCCGGACCCAGCACGGCACCCGACGGGATGGTGGGTGGCGGCGGCGACGGACCGCCCACGTTCCGCGCCATCCAACGGGGTTTCCGCGGACGGCTCCTGACCTTCGGCCTGTCCCGGCCCATGGAGGACTTCTTGACCGTGGAGGACGCGCTGGTGCTGCTGTTCGACAGCGTCCTGAACCTGTTGACTGACGTCAGGACCCGACACCCGAACATCAAGGTCAACATGTTCCTGGAATGCGAATTTGCCAACGTTCACGGAGCCACCTGTCAGCGAGCCTTCAAGACAAAGAACGTGCCTCTCACCGCCGCGTCCAACTTGGAGGACTTCCTGTCGGCGTCCTTCCACAAGCTGGAGGAAGAGGAGGAGCAGTGTCTGCTAGTGGGCAGCGGGTGGAGCTATCTCCGGATACGCGACTTGGAGATCCGCGTCAACCTCTACACCCCGTTGGGAGAACGCGGAGCTCGGTTCGTCCAGCTTCCCAGGACCATCTGCGACACGCGCGCCGTTATCAACGTGCAAAACGTCGATGACATGTGCTTCGCGTACGCTGTCCTGGCCAAGTTCGTCGCGCGACACCCGGAGAGGCCCGCATCGTACACACCGGACGTCATGGCACGCTACGATTGGACCGGCCTACGCTTCCCCGTGGCTGTGAAGGACATCAAGGTCTTTGAGAGGAAGAACGCCATCAGCGTCAACGTGTACGGGATCGAGCGCACCATGGTGGGGAGACGCCCCGACGGATCACCAAAGTTCCAGGACCGCGTGTTCCCGCTGAAGATATGCAAGCGGGAGTTGGAGGATCACCGGGACCTGCTGTACGTGACCACCGGTGGGAACAGTCACTACGCCTACATCGCAAATATGAGTAGGCTAGTGCGACCTCAACTGACGTCCCGCAACGGCGCTATCCACGTGTGTAAGCGATGCTTCGCCTACTTTGACAACCAGCCTAACAAGCTGCAGCTGTCCGGTGCCGAGCGTCTGGAGGAGCACATGCGATACTGCACCGCCAAGGCCCCCCTCCGCTTGGACATGTCGAAGAAGCAGCAGATCCGCTTCACCCACCCCGAGTACACTAGGCGGGAGAGGTTCTGCATCTACGCGGACTTTGAGTGTGCTCTGCAGCCCGTCGCTGTTGACCCGGTGGAAGCGCCGCCCGGCACGAGGCCCCTGCAACTGCACGTCCCGTACGCCTTCGCCTACCAGATCGTGGACTCGCTCGGCCTGGAGGAGTTTGAGCCCCGCGTCTACTTCGGGGCTGACGCGTCCAAGGTCTTCATGGAGAGGCTCAAGATGGACGTGCTGGCGCTGTGGGAGTTCCTGTTCAGCACGAGAGCTCTGCACCCTTCTCTGACCCGGCAGGAGATGGATGAGTACCTGGTGGCGACTCACTGCTACCTCTGCGGGAAGGAGTTCACGGACCAGGACGTCAAGGTGCGGGACCACAACCACGCCCCGCCCTACGAGTTCCGAGGAGCCGCCCACCGCTCGTGCAACCTCAGGTACCGGGAGCAGCGGCACATCAACTGCTACTTCCACAACCTGTCCAACTACGACGCCCACTTCATAGTGCGGGAGCTGGCCATCGACCCCGGTGATGTGGACGTGCTGACGCACACCGAAGAGCGCTACATCGCCTTCACCAAGCGGTTTTACTTTGGTCAGCCCGGGGACAACCAACGACAGAGCAGTTTCGCGGTGCGGTTCCTCGACACCTACAGGTTCTTGTCCATGAGCCTGGCCAGCCTGGCAGCGGGACTGCCCACTGACAAGATGCGCGAGACGAGGAAGCGCTTCCCCGACAACCGGCTGTTCGACCTGGTGCGCAGGAAGGGCGTGTTCCCCTACGACTTTGTCACGTCGTACGACACGTTGTACTCCACCAGGGAGCTGCCTCCCAAGGAGGCGTTCAGGAACTCCATGACCCTGGAGGATATCAAGGAGGAGGAGTACGAGCACGCCCTCAACGTGTGGCGAGCCTTTGACTGCAACCACCTCAAGGACTATGCCGACAAGTACCTGCGTTGCGACATCGCCCTGCTCACCGATGTCTTTGAGCAGTTCCGTGATACGTCACTAGCAGAGTACGGGCTGGATCCTGCCCACTACTACACCCTGCCGTCTTATGCTTGGGACGTCATGCTCAAGACCTGCGACGTGGAGCTGGACACGCTGCAGGACTTCGACATGTACCTGTTCGTGGAGCAGGGGATCCGGGGAGGGATCTCACAGGCCATCACCCGCTACGCCAAGGCCAACCACGACAGGTGCCCGGACTACCGCCCCGACGAGTCCACGCGCTTCCTCCTGTACCTGGACGCCAACAACCTCTACGGCTGGGCCATGTCCCAGTGCCTGCCGACCGGAGACTTCCAGTGGCTCAGCCGTGAGGAAATCCAGGCGTTGGACATTGCAGCGCTGGACGCGGAGGCCGATCGAGGATACATCTTGGAAGTGGACCTCCACTACCCCGCGCGCCTACACGACCTGCACAAGGACCTTCCCTACTGCTGCGAGACGAAGCGTCCGCCAACAGGGAAGTTCCCCAAACTGTTAACGACCCTGGACGACAAGACACACTACATCTGTCACTACAGGGTCTTACAGCAGGCGCTGCAAAACGGATTGGAGCTGGTCGCGGTGCATCGGGTGATCTCGTTTCACCAGTCGCGGTGGTTGGAACCGTACATCCTGATGAACACGGAGCTGTGGAAGAAGGCCAAAACGAAGTTTGAACAGGACTTCTTCAAGCTCATGAACAACGCGGTCTTTGGCAAGACCATCGAGAATGTACGGAAACGCCTCAACGTGAAGCTGGTGTGCACCCCGGAGAAGTTTTCCAAGTACGTCGCCAGATCCAACTTCCTGGACCGGACGTACTACACGGAGGACGTGGCCCTGGTGCATCTGTCCAAGGTCAACATTGTGTTGGACAAGCCCATCTACGTAGGCATGTCAGTCCTGGAGCTGAGCAAGTGGCTCATGTACGAGTTCCTGCGCAAGATGAAGGAGCGCTACGGTGACCGCCTCACCGTGGACTACATGGACACGGACAGCTTCGTCTTTGACATCGTGTCCCAGGACGTCTACGCCGAGATGAAGGAACACCTGGACGACTTTGACACCAGCGGCTATCCGAGGTCTCACCCCTGCTACAGCCCCGTCAACGCCAAGGTCATCGGAAAGTTTAAGGACGAGTGCAACGGCCTGTCCTTATACGAGTAACTCGGCCTGCGGTCCAAGCTGTACTTCATGGACATCGAGGACGCAGCGACAGGCGGCAGCAAGGCTCTCAAACGAGCCAAGGGGGTTGCAAAGGGCGTTGTCAAGAACGTCCTCACCCCCGACGACTACAGAGAGTGTCTGTTTGACGGGGTCCGGAAACACACCACCAACGTCCGGTTCCAGTCCCACTTGCACCGGGTGTACACCGTGCAGGTGGATAAGCTGAGCCTCAGTCCAGCTGACGACAAGCGGTGCGTCCTCCCCGACGGCATCCACACTCTGCCGTGGGGACACAAGGACGTCCCGCCGCTACCGCCAGCCAGGAGGAGAGGAGAACATCCGCAGCGGATGGAAGTGGACGGTGAGGAGGAGGAGGGACAGCGCCAGCCCGAGGACGAAGACGAGGAAGAAGAGGAATTCCCCGTCTAGTTGTATATATTAGTTATAAGAGAAAAAAATTGTAAATAGTATTTGTAAAAAAATATAATAGCTTTATGTACAGCATGAACCCGAGTTGTTTATTTCCTCCCTTTGCTCACTCAAAAGTCACAAGCCGTTAGGCTCGGAAAGGCGTTATGGGCCGTTTGGCCCGAGCCGTGCAGCTTAAAAAGCCCCCGCCAACCGGGAGCGATTGGCGGCGCGTGTCGGGGACGACCCTGAAGGAGTTGCCCAGGAAGGAGTTGCTAAGTGGTTTGCTGATGTCCGAGGGGTCACCCTCGAATTACTCAGCGGTTTGCTGATGTCCGAGGGGTCTCGTGGCGCGCCCTCTTTGGGGGCCTTCACTGCCGCTTGGCGGGGGCTCAGCCAGTGACACGCGCCGCTGGTATATAAACCTGAGGTCCAGCCCCGCTGCCTCAGTTTTGCTTATTTTTTTTAATTTAGTAAGGAGAAAGGAGAAATGAAAACACAAGCTTTATCATTATGAGGCATGTATTGTACAGTAATAAGGTTACATACACATACTACAAAAAACCTTACAAACTAGTTTTAAGCGAATATGGAGTGGAAGAGCCTGCGGACCAGAGCGTCGTTGGCGGCGGGAGTGGCAGGGTCGAAGAGCTGGACGTAGTCGTTGAGTGACGTGCGGAGAACAGCCCGGCAGTACAGGTAAGTGAGGCAGTAGTAGCCGCAAACAGAAGTATCGTAGCCCTGGAGTCGATACCTGTTGTAGACGTAGTGGCGGTGATGAGGATTGCGCCTCAGGAACATTTGAAAGTCGGCCTGGTATGGCGGCCTTCCGTAGCTGTCCAGGTACTCGAGTCTGTCCTCTTCCGAGCAGTAAAACGCCACCCAGTGTTCGCCTCCCTCGGTGTGTGCTACCGTGTTGGACACGATGGCGGTGAGAGGCTTGACCGGCACGTCCGGTAGTTGGTCAGAGGCGTAGACCGCAACGTTCCTCAGTCCGGGGATCCTCACCAGGCATTCTCTGATCTGGACGGTATTAATCGTGGGCGGAAGCAGCACAGGCAGCTTGAGACGGACGGGTCCGGCCTGTCGTTAGCCACGAGCCAGTCCCGCAATACTAAGCAGTTATGAAGGGCGCAACGGTTGTGGGAGCTCTTATGGTGGCGACAGCGCAGGGTCCGGTAGGTGGGCGGACCGTTGAGCGACCCGCAGCCCAGATCCTCCATGTCCTGAGCGGTGGTGGCGGCGGGCTCGGTTATGAGGTGGCGTTGTATAAAGTCCCTCTTCTGCGATCCTTTGACGTAGACCAGGGGGCGGTGGATGAGGCAGGAGCGCAGCTTGTCCAGCAGAGCGACATACGCGATGTCCCCCTGGTCCCACTCCAAGCCGTGGCAGTGGCGAGTGATCCAGACGTTCTCGCGCTGTTTCTCGGGAGTCAGGAGGTCCTTACTGAAGGGTGGGCGGGCGATGTGATGTAGGAGCAGCGTGCCGGTAGTCACGTCCACCACGCAAACCTCTTTCAGTAGAAAGTCATTATCACTGTCTTTAAAACACTGCATATCCATCACCACGCTTCCGTGATGACAGCGCGCTGGCGGTGGCTCGTTGTAGATCGGTGGTGGCACGTCCATCCCGTACGGCTGACTGAACTCGACTGAGCGCTGGCGGGAGCGCGCCTAGCGGGATAACCTTGGGTGCGCGCGCCGCCATCACCTAACGGTCCGCGCGCGGTGACCTTGAGCGCGCGGCAACTCGTTTACCCGCCAAAGTCGACTGTGACGTTGCGATGACGGTCCACCTCCACGACGTTGTCCAACTCGGCATACACTATGCAGTTGAACGCCTCCGCCAAGGCTTCGGAGAACCCAATCTCTATGCGCAGGTTACCGTTGCGCACCAGGTTCCAGTGGCTGGATTGAGATGCTGCCATATCGGGCGTCAGATCAAACGCCATCAGGCAGTATCCGTAGGGGTATTCGTTGCGACTGACTTCGTTACCACAGTCTGAGAAATTGATGCCGGTGCCAGTGTACAGCGTGTGGTAGGCGAGCACGCACAACTCATGACCGAACGTGTAATCCGGTTGAAGCGGCTTACATGACACTTGCTCACCATCTATGTACAGCGCGAAGAAGTTCACGTGGCTGTGGGTGAAGTGTAACGGGTTCTTCTTGTAGTCCCCGTTGAACGCCTGATTGCTGACCAGGCCAACTATAATGCGTTTCGGCAGCTGACCCAGAAACACACTGTCCAGAGTCTTGCTGCTGATACCGGAGGGTAGCGTGAAGGATTTCACTTCCACGCGTGTAATGGGATATTTGGCTGTGCCCGACTCCAGCGTCCTGCTGTGAGCCAACAGCACGCTCGGGTTGATCTTACAGCGGCGCATAAACAGGTTGACTTGGGCAATGTCCACTTTGTAGTCTGTCACGGTTTTGGACATGATGGAGAATGAGTTCTTTGACCTGATCAGACGAAAGCGCATCTCCACACCGTTTAACATGAACTTCTCCTGGTTGCACAGGTCGACGTGCAGATGTCCGACCATGTCCACGTACCGGCTTCCCTTGATAAACTCCCTCCTTTTCTTGAGCCCGGTATAATTATCCTCCTCAGTATTGTCCATGTACCCAGCATAGTCCTCAAAGAACAACTCCGCGGTGAGGTGCGATGTCTTGGCATCACCACCATAGGACAACAGGTTCTCCAGGTAGGCGCGATAGGCGTACGTGTTGTTCTGAGGAGACACCAGTTTGTTGTTCAGGTACAGGTCCACTTGACTGAACAGCGAGTGCAGCCAGTTGTTAATCGGACCCACCTCTTTTATCGCTTGATCACCCGTTACAGCGCCTCCATTAGCCGTTCTAATGGTAGCCTTCACATGCAGTAGCGTCTGTGACAGATCCGTGTACTCGTCCCCATGACCCGGAACTATGAACTCAACGGGTGAGTCGTCTGTCAGGGAGGAGATGGGCTTGTACTGCACCCATTTACCGCTCTCTATACTGGTCTGCGTGGGCGGTAGCGAGAACAGGTCCAACTCGGTCTTGACACACTCGCACGACTTCTGATGTAGAAACGCCATTATCCAAAAATGTCCTTCACGGTACTCTCACTCTTCTTGCTTCTCCTCTTCTTAGCGGCTCGTTTTGCGGGCTTCCTCTTTGGCGCAGCGCTCTTCTTCCTCGCTCCGAGGAGTTTCGCTAGAGACTGAGGAGTAACCTGCTGTACACGCCTCCTCTTATAGGCGCCACCACCGCTCAGCACGCGATCCAGTTTTTCACCGGCCTTACGTTTCAGTGACCCGGTAAACTGCCTGAGTCGGGCGTTGGCTGCGACTCGAGGGTTGGCTGTGCCCGCCGCCACGTCGCCCAAGAAGCCCACACCGGACCTCAGCGCCTCCTTGCCCAGCGCCGATGCGCCGGATCTGATCAACGGGACCACTGTACGCATCAGCCCGCCTAGGAAACTGCCGATGCCGTGACCGCGTTGGAAAGCGGCTCCTCTGAATACCGTGGACACTCCATGCCCAGACTGCTGTTGGCGGTAGTACGCCAGATAGGGGTCGTTCGGGTTCATTGCTGCTACTCTCTGCGCAGGTGAAGCTTCATGCACGTAGTCCCGAAGTGGAATGGTAGGTGGCGTCCGACGCTGTCCCTTAAATCGATTTCCACACTATCGAAGGAGCTCTTCATCAGTGGCACGTAGTGAGGGTCGGTGAAATGCACGGTGATACTCGCACCGTAGATGTAGTTTTTTGCGTCGATGTTCACAATCTTTAACAAGGGCGCAACAGTGTCACCTACTAGCTGAGGTTCCACCAGGTCACAATACACGTACATGTGCGAAGGGATCCCGGCCAGTAAGTTGGGCGGTCTTATAGCTTTTCTATGTTTGATCAAATCCACATTGTGCACGTCGTATCCCAACTGTAACGCTAGGGTGGGGCTAAATTCCAGTTGCTCCACAGTCTGGTCTATCGAGATCAATTCCACCTTCCCAATATCTTTGTCGTACTCAAACTGGCATTGGTACAAGTCCAATTTTGGAATGGCGTTGATGGCGTTGACCAGTTCATCGATGTCTTTATAGTTTCCAGCTTCCACCTTTACAGCGGTCAGTTCAGGCTTGCCGGTGTCATCCTTAGTGTAGAGATATACGCGAGCGTCCTCCCCCACTGTGACAAACGAGCATGGGTAATGGACCTCGACTAAAGCGACTTCCCATTCACCATCGCCACCCAATCGCACGACTGACGGTAGATGGGTGATGTAGTTAGCCACGGTGTTGTTTGGATAATAGTCCATTGAGCTGTTGCTGGGCAACGTCAGGTACAGCTGCCTGCGCTTTGTCGTCATAGCAGCTGTTGCACTTCAGATGCAGGTACCCACGAGTTGAAGTCCTCTCCGTAACCGACCCACTTGACCAAGTAGCGCTTACTGCGGCCTCGCCCTTTAGTGTCCAGTATTTTATCTATTTGGTACAGGCGGTCCGGGGCGATCGTTACCTTTTGCATCTCATGCTCGTAGAAGCGCCCTTCCAGCGGCGTCCCGTTCAGGTCTCGCAGCACGTACAATGGTAGAGGATGCGACCCGTATACGTGGTCCACCACAAACAGCTCCTTACTCCAGTTGGTCTCGTAACCTTTGGCGAACGTGCCCTTCTCCTTGGCTATGCGCACCGTGTCACCAGGCTCGAACCTGGGCTTGCGTCGCCGGATCGCCTTTCCGTACATGTGACGCCACACCTTGTACACCGTTTGACCATCGCCGCTGTCCGCGTCCACGGGTCGTAGGCCACCACCCAGGCTCCTGTGCGGACTGCGGTTGTAGGCATTCACAAGCCTGTCCAACACGTCGATGTAGCGATACGTGTTTTTGTAGGTCAGGTAGCGCCACATGCGGTTCTTGAGCGTGCGGTTGACTCGCTCCACCACCGCCGCCTTCACATCGGGGTTCTGCGTGGTGAAGTAGTTGACACCGTGACTCTTGAACACCCGCTTGGTAGCGGCCCCGGTGAACTCCGTCCCCTTGTCGGTCTGTAGGCAGCGAGGAGTCGCCTCAGCGAATATTCCCTCGAACGCAGCAGCCACCTCAGGCCCGCTTTTCCTCCTCAGTGGTACCGCAAACAACCGCTTACTGAATACATCGATCACAGTCAGCAGATAGTTGACTCCGTCGTTGTGCTGGCTGAGACCGCGCATGTCGTTCAGGTCCGCCTGCCACAGCTCCTGAGGCCCAAAAACGGCGTAGCGGTTGCGAGGAAACCGCTTGCGCGCTGGCTTGTGCAGCGTGTAGGTGTCCTGGGCGCGCAGCCAGTCGGCTACCCGACGTTTCGGTAGGCGCGCGGCTCTGGCCAGGGCGGCCACCCCACCGAGGGAACCGGGTTGGCTCGGGTCGTAGTACAGCTTCTCCATTACGGTGTGAACGGCTCCCAGTTGTCCAATGACGATTCCCGGTCAGGTTCCTCGGTTATTATCCTTCTCCTGGCCGCTAGAGGTCGCGGTCTCAGACGGTCCAGTATCGGTGTCAACCTCGGTGAGAGGGGTGTCGACGAGGCTGTCGTGTCTCCCCAGGGGCTCGATGCCGAGTCCAGCCCCACGCCTAAGTAACGCAACGCCGTGGGATTGCTCACGTATTCTTTGGGCACGTTCATGTCCTTCAAGGCGGCCATCACTTGATGCCAGCCGGTAGGCAATCGGTCCGCCCTTCGCGCTCTCACTATGCTGTGCGCGATGTCCACTATATTGGAATCGGGGATCTTCACCTTGTTCACGTACACCGCCCCACTGGCGTCCCAGGCGATGGGGCTGCCTTGCCGGGTCATGAATCGCAACAAGTTGCGCGCCACCGACCTGTAGATTTTTGAGAACGATTCCACAATGTCCTCCTCCGCCGAGGCGCTAGACTCGCGCTTCATCTGACTCGGACCCCCTGCCGCTTCCTCCTCCCTCTGCTCACCCTCGATGATTGACAGACCTATGGGTTGACGTTTAGCCGCGGAAAAGTGCAGGAACCGCTGTAACACCTGCTGATATTGTTTCCATTTCTCCGTATCGTCCAGCCGCTTGTCGCTCAATATGCGATGCATCTCAGCGTCCAGGCTGGCTGGCTTATTGGCGCTACCTGCTCCTCCTCTTGGCCCCGGTCCTGGTCCCGGTCCTTCTCGCAATCTCTCGATGAGCTCCTGCGGTACAACCACCATTTTCCTAGCGTACTCCATGTCCGATTAGCTTCTGCGCTAGAACGGGCAGAACAGCGTTCAACAGCAGAGGTAGGAGGATCCCTCCGCCCCGTTGGACGAGGTAGTGTCGCTTCTTGACCCAACCCTCGCCGCGTTTCACCAGCCGTCTGAGCGCCTGTTTGTGTTTACTCAATTTGCGTTTGAGACAGGGGGAAAGCGGTACGTTTCCGCGTAGCACGTTATACGCGCACTCGCACAATGACTTGATGCGACTCTTGTCGCACGCTTTTAACAGGGCCTTGCGTTCTTTGGGCGTAGCGTGTATTAGGGCCCTCAGCAGCGCCGCGTCCTTCTTCACGCGGTGTGACATGATGACTGACGCTGGCGTGCGCTCGGCCTATTTATCACTTCTTCTTAGGCAGGTACACGTAGTTCACCGGATCGTCTGGGAAAATGGCCGAACGTACGCGCATCTCTTCAGGCGTGGACTGTTTCAAGTCTATGAGCAGGTAGGCGTGCGGATCACGCGTGGCGTCCGCGTAAGCCTCCTCCACGAATTTGGGGTTCTCCGGGTATACTTGACGGGCCAGGTGTTTGATCTGAGCGCGATCCCTGGGATTCTTGAAGCACACTATGTAGTGGGCGTTCAGCGATATGTCGCGCTGGCCCCTGCCCTGGTGAAATAGGTTTTGCGTGATGAAGAACACGCTCATGTTGCGGTGGTGTGAGCCCTTGGTGAACAGGTCCGCCACGCCGGAGCCAGCCTCGCGCATCATGTCGTCGACGATGACCAGGGCGGGCTCGCTACCGTCATAGTCGTCCAGGTCTGGCAGGCCGGCTACGTAGCGCACGGCAGAGTCCGCACGGCTCTTACCACCGCCGCCACCACTGCCATAGTGCCAAGTGATGTGGGCGAACCGCGTATCGCACATGCGGTCGGCGTGCTCTATGAAGCGAGCCACGAAGTGCGACTTGCCGCTGCCAGAGGGCCCGGCCACGATGGCGGTGAATGGGTGTTTCCACCTCAAGTCCATGGCGTCTACTGACTGCCATGCACCGCCACCTCGGCTCTTAAAACTAAATTCTTTTCTCGCGTTTTTTTTTATTTGATTTTTTTTTTTTTTTATATTGAAAGGAAATAAGGGAATAGGAAATACCGTTTATTTAAACAAATTCCAGGAAAGGAAGTTTGCTGCCAGGAGGGCCGCTCCTCTTTACAAGGCTCGTCCTCGGCCCCACGCCAACGTTGTACTGGGAGATGGCGTTGTCGTCCAAGACCGTGAGGTATCGCCGAGGCATGTAAATCCGGATCGGGTCGTCGCCAACAAGACCCTCCAAGGTGGCCATAACCGCCTCGCCATACGGTGTGTCTACCCGCTCAAACGAGCGAATGGGATACACCGCGTTGTCCCGCAGATCTGCGATGCGGGTGTAACCCGCGGCCTTGCAGCTGTTGAGGGCTGTCCTGAGGTCCATCTTGTGGTCCGTGTTGAGCATGGCGCAGCGGCTGGATGCAGAATGACCGGCTCTTGCCACCGAGTCGCCTTTTATTGGTGGTGTCTACGTGCCGACTCGTGCGTATCAACAACATGATGACATAGTTACTCGCTCAATTCCAGGAAGGGTGATGTAATGGAAAGCTTTACTGCGTAAACAAGTGGATTGTTCTAGAAGCGTCTCGGTTATCAACTGCTTAGTGGAATTTTCCACGCTCAATTCCAGGAAGAGTGACGTAATGGAAGTTTCCACGCTCTCTCGTTTACTGGGTAGCGCGCTTGGAGTGTACGCTCCTCTTGGTTTTCCCTGAGATGACGCAATCGGTCTTTCGCCAGGTGGGCAGAGGAATAGCGGTCCTAGTGATCCCGTCGTATCTTGACTCTCCCGTCTCGCTATTTGCCAGCCATAGGTTTTGCAATCTGGATAGCAGGTCCTCTAGACATATGCAGATTTCATCGTTTCGCTCCTCGTCCAAGTACAAGCCGCAACTGAACGTGGGGCGACCTCCTTTGAACACGTTCATCTTTAACAGTACATTACCGCTGTTGGTAGGGTTCTTCACAGTGTACTGATATCCGCCAGTGGACCAGCACAGTGTCGGGGAATCGATAGGCACTTCCTTCCTCTTTACAGTCCACCCATCGAGCTTTTTCTTCTTTGACGCACATCCCTGCTGTACTGGCGGTGCGTTGGCGTTCTCATCATTCATTGCGTTCAGCTCCTCTAGGAAGGAGCGGATCGTTTGGTCCACTTCAGCTGCACTGACTCCGTTTCCGTTCATGGTGACGTCTCAAACAACACTGAGGTCGCGCGTGCGGCTCTGCCTCGGTTTTATACCCAGGTTGCACGCTTCAGCGAACCTTCTAGAAGCTTCCAGAAACGTGAGAGGTGGTCTATCGCTGACGGGGGGGGGGATCAGGTATATCCTCACGCCAGGCTATGTTGTGAGGCAGGTATATCCTCACACCAGTTGATGTCGGGGGGGGGGGGGTCCTCATGTTCAAGTTTATAAGTAAACTTTTTATTTTTATTTCTTTTTAAGGAATGAGGTTAAGGGTAAAAGAAGTCTTTATTACCGGAAAAAACATGTAGTGGGTTATTGTCCAGGCCTTCTATAGTTTTCCTGGACGTCCAACACCGCCATGCCGCCTTGGTTCAGAGTTAACTGCAGCACTTGCAGAACCTCGTTTCACTGCGCCGGGTCCCCCGGGTCGTAACGACGAGAGGACATCACGGGACTGGCTGAACTCCACCACCCCGGCCTGAGGAAGACGTGACCACCTCTCCTCATCGCCTCCTCGACCCGAGTCCTTGTGGGAGTAAGGTACTCCGGTCCGAGCAGGAGGTACCGGCTGATGTTGGGAACGTTGACAAAGACTTCCACAGTAAGGGCGTCCATTATGGAAGCGGCTCTGGTCAAGACTGACTCGAACACCGCTTTCACCCGCTGTCGCCCTCCGGAGGAGCTTCGCAGTGGAATGTAAGCGGTAAACAGTTCCCGGAACCGCTGATGAGTAAACAGCCCCGGGCGGTCACGTAGGCCCTAGCACGCGCCTCGACACGTGACTCCGCAGAGCCGCTCACGGGGGGGGGGGACTTGCATCCTCACCGCGCCTTTGCTAGTTTTGAACCATCGTGAGGTGTCTGGAAAACAGCCAAGATCCCATGAGGAAAACGCGTTTAAAAATTAATAGTGGGCCTGTTTAACGGTGGATTCTCAATTTTCTTTAAGGGATGGTTTACTTAGGCTGCCGCCTGACATGTGGTGAAATTTCATCAAAATCGGTCGGTAAACAGCTGAGATCCCATAAGGAAAACGCGTTTAAAAATTAATAGCGGGCCCGTTTAACGGTTGATTTTCAATTTTCTTTAAGGGATGGTTTACTTAGGCCGTCGCCCGACATGTGGTGAAGTTTCATCAAAATCGGTCGGTAAACAGCTGAGATCCCATAAGGAAAACGCGTTTAAAAATTAATAGCGGCCTTGTTTAGTGGCGGATCTATGGGGTTCTTACGTCATTCGCTTCCTCTAGGATAGGCCTACACTCTGGAAAAGGTCCCGTGGGAATCGGTGGGTAAATAGGCTAGTTATTAATTTTCGAAAGTTTTTTCCTCATCACGAAAAGTGCTGCAGACGACCGGGGGGGGGGGGGGGTTCCTCATTCCTCCTCACACGCCTGTGCTCGTCAGCCTATGTTAGGTTTCCGCCAGGTCACGTGACGGGGGGGGGGGTTCCTCATTCCTCCTCACACACCTGTGCTCGCCAGCCTATGTTAGGTTTCCGCCAGGTCACGTGACGGGGGGGGGATGACGTCATTGGGGGGGGATGACGTCATGGGGGGGGTGCCCTCGGGGTGACCTTGGGGTCAAGGTCAAGGTCATCGGGGGGGGGGGAGCATCCTCGCATCCTCACTTCGCCTGTGCTGGTTTTGAACGCTCTAATGCCCCCTACTCATATCTAATACATCAAATTTAATGTTTCTTCGTCTGTCCGTTCGTATTTTATGCGCTGCCATACCGTTCATCCGATTGCTTTGAAATGTTGCATAGTAACACAGGTTAACCCTGGGAAGGTTATAGGCCATTAACCGAAGTCCGAGGACATTAGGGCTGTGCCCCACTGGACTTCAAAGTTTCAACGTTAATCTTATGGAAGAAAGATTTCTTTTGATTTTATCAGATGATATCTATAACTTAAAATATTGTAAACAGCTTTTTATCATTATGGAAATAAAAAAACTACTTGAATGTCAACTCTCATAATAGAAATAAAAAAAACTACTTGAATGGCAACTCAAACTCTTTTTTCGATAGGCGAGTGAGCGTAGCGAACGAGCTCATCCGGGAGGCGAGTGAGCGAAGCGAACGAGCTCATATTGAAAATGAACAAGCATTTGACATAAAACAAATGCAATGCCTCTTCTGCGGCAGCAACGCGCCGGGTACCAGCTAGTAGCCTATATTTTTAAATTTTCAGTTCACTTAATAGGGCTACTATAATAATAATAATTCTAAATAGATTTAAAATACCTGAGTACCCTTTCAAAATCATTTTTTGTGCTGATATTTTATAGGTTAAGTATACAAGAGTTATGACGCTGTGAACATGGCCGAAACACGTGTCAGCACAATAAAATGATTTTATTAGGGTACTCAGGTATTTTAAATCTATTTAGAATTAATATATATTTATATATAATATAATACAATATGATATATATATAAACTTTATGAATATATACAAATTTGAACGAATGGTGTTTTTGGTATCTGGGGACCTCAAAATAAAAAGTTATCATGGTCTTGGGCTTACGTCTTACCATGCCACCTACGGTA
This sequence comes from Allygus modestus, assembly GCA_963675035.1. Lineage (NCBI taxonomy): Eukaryota > Metazoa > Arthropoda > Insecta > Hemiptera > Cicadellidae > Allygus > Allygus modestus. Next base: position 323,750,085 of record OY776112.1, read on the forward strand.
ACAGCTTCTTCCCTATAGGAGAAATTTGCTAACAATAAAAAATATGGGAAATTTAAATTGTATTGCTTGCTCCAAAAGTTTTAAGGCTTAGAAAAGAAATCAGTGAGGAGTGCAGCAGCGTTTGAGTTTAGAGAAAGTGAAGAATGTAATAATCATAGCTGTCGGGTCTTTGAACGGCCCAGCCTGGTCGGTAGCCCCACACAACCTGGAGACCTGGAGTTGGTTGATCGAGGCTCCAGGCGCTACGTGATGTCATGTATTAATCTTCTTGCTCACGACCACCGCACCGCTGCGTGCTTGTTGTGGCCAACCTGGTTGCAACTTCAACTCTGCAGACAGTACTGCAGTGAGGCACTGCGTATTGAGCGTGTTTGGAATTGGGTTTAAAATCTTGGCGATCTAAGTTGTCTTAAATTAGTATATTTATTCAAGTAAACATTCTGCAAACCGAGTAAAACCGTGCTTAGTCAAAGATTTGATCATGTAAATTTACTATGATGATATATAAACTAGTGGCTTGAAGGGGCCAAAGCCCCTAACCTTCTCCAATATTCTACCTCATACGGTTTTCATGCTGAGTAAATTATAACATTATAAATAGGATCACATGTTTTAATGCAAACAATATATACGTTTTTAAATCCCCATGCTTTTATAATGGGGGCGTTTGACGTAATTTCTCATTTGCTTGTAACTGTTTAGAAATACTGCTATTTTCCCGAGTCCCTGGGATCAAGACCTTTAATTTGAGCCGTCTTCCATCATCCTGCGATTTGCCAATCTCCCATTATTTTGACTTATAAATTTCGCTAACAGAATTATACAGGATGTTAAAATACCCCCCGTCGCAGCAAACCTGCGTACTCAGCGAATTTCCAATGCATTGATATGTTTCTCACTAGTACATAAAGCCACTCACCAATTTTGACAAAAATGCATTCATAAATAAGTGATTTATAACATTTTATTTATTCCCCATAAATTAGGACTGAGTACGCAGGTTTGCTGCAAGGAGGAAGATAAGAAATGAGTTTTTATGCAATTATCAATATAACTGAACCAGGTGAAGCTACTTACCATGTTTTATTAATTTATGTTCATAAATAAGGGAGATATAAAACTTTACTTATTCTCCATAAGAATAACATTAGGGCTGAGTATGCAGGTTAGCTGCTACGGGGACAATCAAAAAAACATTTATTTTTTGTGCAATTATCAATATACCAGTACAACATGAAGCCACATACCAAATTTCATCAATATACATTCATAAATAATCAAGATATCAAATTTTATTTATTCTCCATAAGGATAACATTGGACAACGTACTGTGTTAGCACTTTGAATATCTCTGCAACGGTTTGACGTAGAATCACAATTTAAACACCAAAATGATTGTTTTGTGGAGCTGAAGTGATTGGTAAAAGAAAATGTGAAGTTTAAAGTAAAATTAACTGAGGAAAACCCAAAAACCTTTTTCCCATAAGATTAACATGGGAGATTTTATGAGCATGTTTTTTGGATTTTTTCCGCAACCACTTAACCTAGGTTAATAATTAAAAATACCATATTATTTGTTTTTTTAAGCTCTATAACATGGTCTAAACCAAAATTAAGTGTTTTAAAAATTTTAGGGTAAAAAATGCAAAAAACTGATTTTTGGAAAATTTAAAACCCCCATAAACCCCCCTTCCCATAGTCCGATTTTTCTGGTTTTCGAACTTAAAGTCATAAATGTCAGTTTACACATTTGAGCCAAATTTCATCGAAATCGGACGATTTTTACTCAAGTTATCGCATTCACGGACATATATATATATATATATATATATATATATATATATATATATATATACATATATATAAATTTGAACGAATAGTGTTTTGGACATCTGGGGACATCAAAACAAAAAGTTATCATGGTCTCGGGCTTAAGTCTTACCATGAGACCTACGGTAATAGCTTCTTCCCTATAGGGGAAATTCGCTAAAAAGGTGGGGACATAATTTACGAAGTGATTCCTTGGGTCAAAATAAGCAAAAAAGTTTATATAAACATATGTCCTATCTCCTTTCGTTTAGCGTCTGTCTGTCTGTATGTGTTTTTACAAAAAAAGTCATAACTCCTTAACGGTTTGAGCTACAGCATTGGGATTTTCCACAAATGTTCCTCCTTAGTTTGGACAAATATTGACTGAGAAATTAATTTCTTTCTTGCTATACCTACAGTTTTCTCCATTTAAACAATGTTAAAATTATAACAAATATCATTAATAAAATTAATTTCCCCGTTATTATTTGTCTAAACTAAGCTTGATAAGATATCGTTGGAATCTCCATAAAATTTACTAAATTTTATGTATCTTGCAATTTTTTGGTAAAATTTACGGTTTTCGTGAAATTTGGCGTCAAATAAATAAAATAGCCGCCATTTTGAAACGGTTAAAGATTTTTTATTCACATTTTGCACAAAGAAAGCGGCTAATAAGATGAACATTTGTGCAAAATCTCAACGCTATAGCTCAAACTGTTAAGGGGTTATGACTTTTTTTGTAAAAAACATATACAGACAGACAGACGCTAAACGAAAGGAGATAGGACATATGTTTATATCAACTTTTGCTTTTTTTGCTTATTTTGACCCAAGGAATCACTAAGTAAATTATGTCCCCACCTTTATTGAACACCCTGTATATAAAGATTTAAGGCATTGGAGTTTTATGCGAATGATTCTTTCAATTTTCATTATTTCCTCGATTATCGACTTTTGCATCATCTCTGTAGTGTTGGTGTTGTTTAGTAACCGATCCCTTACATATTACCAGTCACATAGAATGAACTGACATTTAAGAAAAACTGATCTCCATATTGTCCTCATGGCCAAAAAAGACGTATATGAATCCACCAATCAAGTCTTAATCAGGGAAAGTAACTCATAAATAACGGTAGTTATGTTTACAAAAATTGCGTTATAGTATTATATCATCGGCACAATCAAAGATTATAGGTTCAGAGAGAAGATGATAATACTACATATGATGAAACTATCATTTAGCCTTTCAACTATTAGATAAATAATTTCTTTATAGCATGATACGTGTTGTTACAACTAAACAGGACAAATAAAATGCATCTTACAACACTACAAAGTATATTTACACTTATACTGTATTTATATACAAGACGGTAAAATATACATAAAATATGGTTCAAGCCTTATACCATCTTTTGTGTATATTTTACCGTATTGTGTACAGGATAAGTGTAAATATACTTTGTAGTGTTGTAAGACGTATTTTATTTATCCTGTTTACTATTAGATGTCAATAACTAACTCCAAGCTCCAATGCAAAAGGAGAAGGCGCAAGGTTAAAGTTGAAAAGTTAGTCTAAACACCCTTTGTCTTATCAATATAGAAAGAAATTGACACGCCGCGGTCAAATGCTCACCCACCTCTTGACTGACAGCTGACAGGTTAGGCTGGCTTGAACACTTGTTTGGGTGCGTTGCACGTGCTAGGACCAAGGACATGGGCATCCTAAAACACCTGCACTCGCAGATCCTCCATTACCGGTGTAAAGCCACTTGGAGTTTTTGAAAATAGGCATCACTGATGACGAATTAAAAAGATTTATCTTTGATAAGAAGGGGAAATATTAATTTGGTTTGTTCTAATTAGCTTGAAATTAATTTGGGTCTAATAATCTCTGTCTTTATAAAATTATGTAATTTATTTTAATTCTTTATACAATTTAGAAGCATTTACTTTTTTGGAAGCAATTTTATTTTGTATATTTTTGATGTGGAAATTGTATCGTGAGACATACGATTTTACATATAACATTATGCTCTACATACCCTATTTGAAATAATCTATAACATATAAGAAGCTGGATAAATTTTATAAATAACACCACACAACTACGGATATAACTTGTAACTATATAACGGATGATATAACTATTTGCAATTTTCCAGGGTTAAATCTTCTTAGAAACAAAGTTAAAAAACGTTACTGATGGGTATACCATATAGTTTAACATGTAGAATCTTATGACTCATGGTTAAATAACCACCCTGTATACATACATATTGGTGGTTTTGTCAGCTGCAAATTTGTATTGAGTAAAATGAAATTTGAATTTGAATTTGTAATTAAAAATGTAATGGAATCAAATATCGTTGTTTTATGGATTATTTTTCTAATTTCAATTTTGGATCAAAATCTAACCACAAACAGAAACATAATCAAGCAAATAACAAGCTATCTTTAAAGTACGGTATTTTACATGTGTCCTAACTGATTGTTACTTATATTAAAACTAAAGTATTGTTTACAACACTAAAAGCTGTTTTTTTTGTTTTGCTTTACAGACCAGATGTTAATTGACATGATACTTAAAAATAAAAACAATTTCATACAAACAATAGATCAGTTTACTACAGTTCGGGGCACATGCTTGGCGTCTGGGAAAGGCGAAAAAATACTCAAACTTCTTGTATAAAAGTAGACAATAACGAAAATAACCAAAATAATGTGTTTAAAATTAAATAAATGAATTTTGATTTCTGATGACAAAAGTATACTGTAACAATAATAGTACCAAGCCAAATAGAGGCGAAAAGTCATTCCAGAGCAAACGCTAACCAGACGCCAAGCACTGTGACCCGAACTGTACTTATTTTATTGTTTATTATGTTTATGTCACTGACCAGGCTAAGGCTGAATTTTTAAGTAAAACGTGTCATTATTCAGTACCTAAATCAACCTATTCATACCAACCCTTTGAAAAAAGAATACCTCTCATATAGTGGTGTTATTCAAATTATTTTCAAGAAAACCCATGTTAGCCATATTTCAGATTACCACAATAAAAACGAGTTCGCACTCAGCACGCTGACGTGAGAGAAGTGAATTTCCACATAAAAACTTTTAAAACTCAAAATCAGTGTAAAAACATGCATTTGTCCAATTTTTATTGAAATCTGCAAACATTGATATTTTGGCTGTTCTGATACCCCTGGTTTCATTTACTTGCAAAGCTGGGAATACAATTTTGCCCATTATAAGGTTAGGAGAAGGTCCAGACAGGCTTGAAATTAGGCGTGAGGTTGCTGGGGATGATAAAGTACTCTATCAAAGGAATAACAGGCTTTTCTAGTGTAAAACCCTCATAAGACAACGTACTGTGTTTAGTCGATACACATTTTCTTTAATAACTCGGTAAATATTTATGCTAGAATGACGAGAGAGGGCTTAAAGCTTTCGCCTCTCTAATTCCCAACTTTTTACATGCATTTATTTTACATCTGGGGCTTTTATGGCCATTTTTGGGCCCTAAAACCCAAAATTTGAAAGATTAATCCCCCAAAAAAGGGGTTTAGAGTTTTCCGATTGTTTTGCCCAACGAACTTGTCCAACTGATTACAGAAAAGAACGTCCCCACCAAATTTGAAGAAAATCGGACAAAAATTGCGACCGCTAGAGTGCAAACACATATATTTATATATATATATATATATAAAATTTTGAACGACCTCCCAAAACGTGTTCAGGGGGTCACGTTAGGAACTTCTATGGTGGTCCCGGGCTTAAGTTTCACCGTGCGGGTCATGCTAATAGTTCACTTTCCAAAGGAAATTCACTAATAAACTTTACCACAGTAAATATGTGGCAAACTTTCAGATCACCACAATATTTATATACCATAGACCATTAGAGAGTTTATATAGTTTTACTCATTACCTCTATTTTCAAATATAATACCTCAAAGGATTGTGAGTAATGATATAAAACTAACTCAGTTTGCCATAAGTCTAGCATATAAACTAATAAATTAAATAACACTGGCCTATGACAGGTACCGATATTAATATTTGTAATTGTAGTACTAAATATATACAGTACTATACTAAGTAATGTCCCTTTTTTTTTGTTAATTCTGGGCCAGCGAAATTGATGTTTATAATATTTAGTACTTGCGAAAGTATTTAATAATGAACAAATTACAGTACTCCATCTCTCTGCTGCCATCTGGCAGTCCCGAGCTTGTCGCACAGTAAATATCTCAGCGACAGTCAGGTATGACTGGATGGCAGCTCTCCTCGCCTCATCGCACAAGTTTGAACAGCTGTCTGTGTTTTTGTCATTCTCAATTTATATCTTCCTTCCTAGCTTGAAAAATCCCTTGACTTCCTTAAAATATTTTAGAGTAGAAAAATCCAATTTTAAAATTGGAAAAGATCATAATGGTAAACTAATCAATTTAAATAGGAATAACACTTTTAATTATTGTTTAGTAAGTGATTTTTCCAAAACACTTTGGTATTAGTTTACGTTAGAACTTGTACATATTTTTTTATAGTTGTAAAAATTAGAGTTACTACTTACTAAACCTAGTAAGGTATAAATAGTAATAAAATGTTTTAAAAGCTTAAGAAAATACAGTAAAACGATAATGTTAAGGTTTGAGGCGAACGACAACATTATAGAAAAATGTTTCATAGAAGTAACATTTACTCTACCTTTTTTTAAGTGATATTTTTGAGATTCAGACAAGAAAATATCCCAAATAAAACGTAACAAATAAAACTAATAACTGTCCTAAACACATTTTAGTGGAAAATAAAAATATTAAAAAGCACATTAAAACTTAATTATTAGTAAAACAACTCCCAATTAGATAAATCTGAAGTTTATTTTTAACTCCTAAAATGTGTTGGTTACGTAATGCTGATGAGGACCCCCCCCCCGTACCCCATATGACGCAGAGCAACACTATGTCGTACCCGCTCCCCCCCTTAAGTGATTTTGTAATATGTGTACGTTTATTAGCTTCGTATGGAGATGACTGCACAAAGAAAGAATTCTTTCTCCTCTGTGACGACTGCAATGAATGGTTGATCCCCTCAATTAGCAACTGATAAAGACGGAGTGGAAACATTTTCCATTTCACTTGAGAAAAAACAGAGAAACAATTACAACCAGAGAAACAATTACAACCAATCGACAAGATCAATCTGCAATGCAATCGCTTAGCAGCAAACATTCCTACATAGCATGCCGCTGTTTCTTGATGACTTAAGAGTTGTAATGTTGATGGTTTTTCCAGATCACCCAGCCAGTGACAGAGGGGGGGGAGAAGATGAAGAAGTCGAAAACCAGTCAGGTATGTTGTATGTGAACTGTACTGTATTGTAAGGTATTACACAACACAGTACGGTACAGTCTCGTAAACCTGATACCATGTGAAGGTTAAATGTTAACGGTTGTCAAGTTGGTGGAATGTCAAGTTTTCTGAAGCGTTTAGTCAATGAAAAAGTATAACCCAAGGTATAGTTTTTACATCATTCAATACATTATATCTGTAACAATTGTTGTTACACAGGCTAAAATTAAATATAGTATCATATAGTATTGTGAGGTTTGATGGGACAAAAGTGTACAGTAAAACTTAGTTTCATAAGTAAGTACGGAAATGACTAGATGGCCAGCTATTATATACTACAACAAATTATACACTATGGAATGAACTAGGCGCAAAATCTGATTTAAAATCTATCTTTAAAAGTATCAAATCAAAAATATCACAAATAAATTAAATTTTAAAACATTAGTTGGAGTATTAGTAATATAATATATATAATTCCGTAATGAAATTTTTAAGTCAAAATTGTGGGAGTTTGGATAGTCGCAGGATAATGGGAGATGGCTTAAATTAAAGGTCTCAATCCCAGGGACTCGGGAAAAATAGCAGTATTTTCAAAAAGTTACCAGCAAACGAGAAATAACGTAAAACGTCCCCCATAAGAAAAGCATAGGGTTGTAAAAACGTCTGCTTTGTTTACATTAAAACATGTGAGTAAGATTCTGCTTTGTTTACGAACTGATATGTGTTCAAAGCAGGTGAGGTAGAGTATTGAAGGTTAGGGGCTTTGGCTCCTTCAAGCCACTAGTTAGTAATTAGTTTGTAAGAAAAATCCATGCGCGTTGCGTTCTGTGTTTACCAAGAGCATAAACAAGACTGTATATATCAGGTCAAGCAGTTGTGACCCCAGTAATCATAACAATTTGTGATGACATGCACGAACCAGATGTGGAATGATATCCATCCAGCAATGACCAGCTTAAGGGTTGATATGATATTTATATACCACATGTTTTAAATACCCCCGTTGCAGCAAACCTGCATACTCAGCGAATTTCCAATGAATATATAACATAACACATTAAAACACTTAACAGGATTCATAAGAAATGTATTCACAAACAAGCGATATTTAAAATATTAATTATTCTCCATAAGAATAACATTGGGGATGAGTACGCAGGTTTGCTGCAACAAGGCACACAAAATAATGGGTTTTTATGCAAATATCAATAGAACTCATCTTAGTGAAGTCACATATCAAGTTTCATCCATATTCATTCATAAATAAGCGATATATAACATTTTAAGTATTTTCCATAAGAATAACATGGGGACCAAGTACCTAGGTTTGCTGCTACAGGAACCATAGGCGAAAAATTGTTTTTTTGTGCAAACAACAATAAACCACAACCAGATCAAGCCATATACCAAATTTCGCCAGTTTATGTTCATAAATAAGCAAGATATACAATTTTTCTTTTTCTCCAAAAGAATAACATTAGACAACGTACTGTGTTTAGCACTTTCAATATCTCGGTAACCAATTGACGTAGAGCAATGATCAAAATACCAAATTGTTTGTCTTATTAAGCTGAATTCAATGGTATAAATTAAAATTTGATTTAAATTAAAATTACATGTGAAAACCGCAAAAAAACACATTTTTGGGGTACAAAACCCCCCCAAAACCCCCCTTCGGATGGTGCGATTCATCTGGTTTTCGAACTCGTACAAATAAATGGTACTTTACACATTTGTACCAAATTTCATTAAGATCGGACCTTTTTTACAAGAGTTATCGTGCTTACGGACACATATATATGTATATAAATATATAAATATATATATATATATATATATATATATATATATATATATACATATATAAAAATTTGAACAAATGGTGTTTTTGGCATCTGGGTACCTCAAAATGAAAAGTTATCATGGTCTCGGGCTTAAGTCTTACCATGAGACCTACGGTAATAGCTTCTTCCCTATAGGGGAAATTCGCTAGAAGTACTGTAAATAGCTAAATTATCCATCACCTGTATAACTTTGTATTTGTTTAAGCGAATTTCCCCTTTAGGGAATAAGCTATTACCGTAGTCGGCATGGTAAGACCTAGGCCTGGGACCATGATAACTTTTTGTTTTGAGGTCCCCAGACCCCTAAAACACCATTAGCTCGAAACTGTATGTATATATATATATATATATATAACAATGTTGTATATATATATATATATATATATATAACAATGTATAATATATATACATGTGTCCATGAGCACGATAACTCTCGTAAAAATCATCCGATTTTGATGAAATTTGACATAAACATGTAAAGCAACATTTATGAAAACCAGCCAGATCGCTCCATTCGAACCGATATTTTGGGGGGTTTTGTACCCCAAAAATGGGTTTTTGAATTTTTTACATAACATTTTTGAAAAAGTCAAATTTTAGTTTTTCCATTAGAATAAGCTTAAAAAGACGCACAATTTGGTGTTTTTATCATTCCTCTACGTCAATTGGTTACTGAGATATTGAAAGTGCTAAACGCAGTATGTTTTCTAATGTTATTCTTATGGAGGAAAAGACAAATTTTATATCTCGCTTATTTGTGAACGTATACTAACGAAACTTGGTATACAGCTTCATCTGGTTGTGGTCTATTGATATTTGCTAAAAAAACATTTTTTTCCAAAGGCTCCCGTAGCAGCAAGCCTGCGTACCCACCCCCATGTTATTCTTATAAATAATAATTAAATGCTATGTCTCTCTTAATTATGAACATAAATGAATAAAAACTGGTATACGACTTCACCTAGTTATGTTCTATTGATATTAGCGTAAAAACCCATTTATTGTGTTCCGACTCATCAAAATAAATTTTCTGGTTGTTTTACCGACACCAGGAGCACCCGGGAAAGAGATTTAGTGGGGAGGGAGGGTTGAAATTTCCGGCTGCAAAGTCACTGGTGGTTTGGTGAATCAACAACTTCAACTTATAGAGGTTCTCTAGTCAATACCTCGACTTATAGAGGTACGGAAATTGTACTTATTCGAGTAATAGAGGTTCTACAGCTAAAACTTCGACTTATAGAGGTGCGGCAACAGGCTAAGAATACTGCTAAAATTTGAGTTATCGAGGTGTTTCCTGTTAACCCTTCGACTTATAGGATATAATGTATATATATATATATATATATATATATATATACATTATATCCTATATAATATATAAAAAGACCAGCTTCTTCCCTATAGGGGAAATTCGCTAGAAGTACTGTAAATCAAAATCAGTACAAAATCAGTACGTCTGTGCTTTATGTGCTTGGGTTATTACGTCCAATTGTTGCATAGATATTCAAAGTGCTAAACACAGTACGTTGTCCAATGTTATCCTTATGGAGAACAAGTAAAATTTGATATCTCGATTATTTATGAATGTATATTGATGAAACTTGGTATGTGGCTTCAACTAGTTGTGGTATATTGATTGTTTTACCAAATAAAGTTTTTTGTTGATTTTCCTCGTAGCAGCAAACCTGCATACGCGGCCCCATGTTATTCATATGGAGAATATGTAAAGTTTGATATCTCCCTTAGTTATGAACCTAAATTAATAAAACCTGATATGTAGTTCATCTATTGAGTTATATTGATAATTGCATAAAAACACATATTTCGTGTTTCTTGTCGCAGCAAACCTGCGTACTCAACTTTCAATGTTATTCTTAAGGAGAATAAATAAAATGCTATATATCACTTATTTATGAATGTATTTTTGTGAAACTTGGTAAGTGGATCTATATTGTAGTGAGACACATGCATTGCAAATTCACTGGGTACGCAGGTTTGCTGCGACGAGGGTATTGATTATTTTATTTGATCATAATCCAAATTAAAACTAAGTTAAGAAGTCGTAGATGTTATCTTAATGTTTGAGTGCTTGCCAACCGCTAGATAGTGTTATAATTTTAGTTATTTTATTTATACAAATCTATTTTAAACTTCATTCATCTTGGCTAATTTCACGGCATCTTTCTGTGGTATGATTAGCATCTGCCAAAAGATGTGCATCTGCCTTAATGGCTTATAAAACAGCTAGAATCTAATTCAGTGTTTCCTTCAACTGCATGCGCAACAAGTTCATGAAGTTATGGGAGTGTTTAAAGTTAATGTACATCATAAATGTCGACATGGCACATTTATGAAGCTTGTAGACTGATTTCCTCACAAGATTCAATGCAGCCTTATAAATGTTTATTTTGTTCTCTAGTTTGTAAAGGTAAAACATTCAACACTGTAAAATCATATTTTAAGTGAATTAAAGGTGCATACACACGTTTGCAAATCCAAGCAAACACGGGCATGTAACTAACAAGCTAACTTTAAAGTATTTAATATAAATATTGCTAGTAAGTTATTAGTTAAACAGGTAATTAATATTGTTGCAATAGGTCGCCAGAAAAGCGGATGCCAGTAAAACATAGAGTAATAAAACTAAAGTCAGGAGTGTCAAATTAGGCAGGTGGGGGATTTTTCGTTGTTGCCATATGTGGTTCTGGCATAGTCTTGGTCGAAAATCGTGGGTTTTGGGGCACGATGTGGCAACGCTGAGAGATCTTGCGTCTGTAATTTTTATCTTTGTTTACATTTTTGTTTTGAGGATAAGTAAATATTGAAGTTTGAAACTGCGATAATATATATTTAGAACTCGCCCGTGTATATGGCGGGCTTTACACAAAGCAGGTGGTTTTCGCGAGATTGCTGTGGAAAACTACTTGACTAAAGCATCTGCTGAGGTGATCAAATCCAAATAAAATCAATAAATCAATTGCTTATTTACAACCTCCAATAGAAAATTATATGTTGGTACTTTAGGATAAATAATCTTTATTGAACTTAAAGCACAATAACAGAATCACAGAGTTCAGAAGCATTAAAGTACAAATGTATTAATTCGTAACGTAATATAAATTTGTCTGGAAAGAAGACAATATTGACCTTGGACTTTTTGTAACGATAAAGTCAGCTCTAATTAATTTACTAAATACGGGTACCGTTCAATACAATTCTAATAAAAATTAAGACTAATTTAATCCGACAGTATTTGTTGATGATGGTGGTCTGGCCATAAAGCCTGCTTCACTGGACCAGGCCCGGCATCGGAAGCGGGGTTACATGCTGTGGTGTACCATCGGGTGTACCCCTACGCAATCTGATGGTTTCTTTGGGTATTAGTTCAATTTGTTAAATATACAGAATCGCTGATATGAACTTACAGTTGTAGTATTATAAAACAAGCCAGCTTATCATCTGGGAAAGAAAAACAAATAAGCGTTCTGTAAACATGTGTTTCTGAGAAATCCCCCAAATGTTAGCTTGCACAAACTGGCAACATTGCAAAATCCCCCACCCGCCTAATTTGACTCTCCTGACTTTGTGTGCTTGTTTCACAGAGTTATAGCTAATACATAAGTTACTAATACGCTTCATCTTTCCTTAAAAGGAGTCAAATGCATATTAGAGCTCCTCAAAACTAGAAGCTGCTAGAACATCACATAAAACTATAATGGACTACAGAAGGCTGACAGCATGTTTGCGCTTCCTGGCAGCGTCAGTAGTCAAGTCATCGAGAGGGGAGGCATCGGCTGTACCCTCGGGTCGCCCCCTCTGAGCGTTGTAGCGCCACTAGCGTTAAAAGCAGCCAGAGACCAAACTAACCATTCTAAACGCACTGCCGTTAGCATGGTCGTTAGCCTTCTATAGTGTTTTATAGTTATCTCTGCAGACTTCTTGGTGGATTTTTCTAGAAGAACGGTATTAAGTTTGTGCCTCCATTCCTCCTCCTCATTATCTCAAATAATTCTCTTGGATGTCAAGTTAATGGTGTCATGGTTTGCTCTAGTTATTTCATTTATGATTTTCTAAATGCAGGCATTAAGATTTTACAATGACAATGGTGACAATGGCAATCTTATTTTTAATTTGCAATAACAATTACATACCTAGGTAGGATAACACTCTTATAAAAGGTCTTCACTAGAGAAACAAATAATCAAAATCCATCTTAAAGCACATTTTTACCATGAAAAATTTAAAAATATTTCTATTTTTATGAAGTACTAGCTGTTCCCGCAGGCTTCGCCTCGCAAATAATAATTTATAAAAACTATGACAGTAGTGTCGGCTGCATTCTGTGGTTATCCCGTGGAACTACTACGAATCAAGATCAGCTGTTTGTATTTTCATCAGCTAAAACTTAAGTGAATGTCCATAACAATAATATAGACTAGGAACTTTGACTCCCTGTGGGGCGGAGCCCTATGGGAATTTCTTAAAACCTTTTCTTAGTGAGCACCTAAGACCCAAGAGGAAGGTATGTTCCAAATTTCATTGCAATCCTTTCTGTGGTTTTTGAGATTTCGCGATGAGTGAGTGAGTGAGTCAGTGAGTCAGTGCGTGTCCACCGAGATCGTCATGTCCGAGTTCGTCACATCTACGAAAATCAATGAGCCGTACTAATTAGGGTCGGCCGTCTACCTGCCCCGCCGGGTATGTCATGCCTCCTCCGCCCGAACGGGAACAACTTATCCTAGTCACAGATCACAAGAGAACGGTCAAATACCGTTCTGAATCTTTACGCTCAGAGTTTACTGATGTTGGTTCTTCATGTAGCTGAAAATTACAACTAGCCTGTACATTTCGCCGAGCAATATTAAAAGTGTTAAATATAAGTTCAATTAAACTTTTATCCATGATAGGATTTGGTTGTTATATTTATTAAATTCTTAAATAGTAAGAATGTATTGAACATATTTTAAAGTAAGTAATTGCGAAAATATCATATCAAAACTACTACAACTTTGGTAAATTTAAACTGACAGCTGTACTATTGTATTTATTTTATCCGCACAAATACCAAGCCCTTGGCTTAAAAATATGAATAAGTTTCTTAAAATAATCTTGTTATCCTAGTATAATATAATGAATGTACACCTTTCAGTGCGATATCCTTTTGTATGACACTTTTCAATTTTGTAACACGAATCCTTTTGTACTAAGGCTGTTTTTCGGACTCACGAACAAAACAGCCTCAATCGGCTAACCAGCGATCAATCGGCCTAATTCATCCTTTCAGTGCGATATGTAGTCGTATGACTTCAATTTTGTCATCAATTTTGTCACGAGTTAGTTTGTATAATTTTTAGCTACATGAAGAACCAACATCAGTAAACTTTCAGCGTAAAGATTCAGAACTGTATTTGACCGTTCTCTTGTGATCTGTGACTAGGTTAAGTTGTTCCTGTTCGGGCGGAGGAGGCATGACATACCCGGCGGGGCAGGTAGACAGCCGACCCTAATTAGTACGGCTCATTGATTTTCATAGATGTGACGAACTCGGACATGACGATCTCGGTGGTGACCAGTCAGTGAGTCAGTCAGTGGTATTTGAGTTTTATATATTACGGTTAATTTAGTTTCTCTTTTTTTACTGGTCTGATCTGCTCCCATCAATCGTAAAATTAACTGTCTGGATAAACAGCCAAATGAGCGACATCCCGAATCAATTAAATTCTGATTTGCTGGCCGCCTACTGTCTTTGGAGGTCTTGACCTCTTAGTAGACTCCTAGGTAGGGAGTAGATGCTAAATAAGAGCCCGGTAAATAAATAAAAACACTTATTAGCAAGATTGATAAGAATTATTAATGTTTTAAATCATTTTAATTTGTTCAAGGATTAACCACTTCCCCACAGAAAGACCTCCAAGTAAAATCATTCTGTAAGTTTATTATCCTCAGGTAAATTAATTTCTGAGGAAATGGAGTCAGTAAAAATAACCATCTAATTTTGCATAATATTTACTTAAACAATGATTGCTACTGTGCTGTAACCATACACAAAGTAATTTAATCAATAAAATTGCAGTTTTTATTATCAGTTTTTCCAGTTTAAAAAGTATGAAGAAATCTGTATAGTACAACTGTTAGGTAATTTACAAAAATTAATAATTAATTTAAGGAATTACCATTTCCTAAAACTATTCCGAGCTTAAATTACTGTTTTTTAATAGTATACAACTTATGTAATTTGGTTTTTGAATAAAAACTCTCAACACTCATAATTTTGGTAGTTTGGTCTTAATTTCTTCCATCTAAAATATTTTGTTTCTTTATACTTTAATTCTTTATTACAAAATATAGTTAGTAAGATTGTTGTGTGATAAGTTGTTAAAACGTAATACATTACATTAACATAATAACAGGTACTGTTGCTAGATCAATTGAAACTGATTTAAATCCATATACTGGTGAGGAGGCACGGGCCATGTTTTATCAAGGAGAGTCCGAATTTGGAGTGACTCATCATGAATGCTTACTGGAGATAATTATTTATGTCACACATTTCATGATAATCACTGAGCACTATATACACATTTACACAATTATAATACAATGATGTAAAACTGCATCAAAATTACTAGTAACTTTCAAAAACATACTCACTTTATTTAACACTGAAACATCTAATAAACGTGATTTTTTCAACAACATTGTTTATCAAACAAAAATAATACCAGTTAAAACCACGGAAAATAATTGAGCCTATTAAACTAATACAATTTCTAATTTTTACAACAGAAATAATTTTCTACAGTTATGCCTAACATTATTTTAATAAAAGGGGAACTTTGTATGACAGTGAGAATATTTTAAGGGAGATGACTCTCAATCAAAATTCATGTTAAAGGCCTCTGGACTATATTATATCGGTGTTTGTGTTTCTGCGTTATGTCAGTTTTTTAATTTGATGTTGTATTTTAATTGCAAGCTTTAATAATGTTGCGCTTACAACGAAACATATCAGCACGATTTGTTAGACACATTTGGGCTATTGACGGAGGTAAGATAACCTACATGAATCTCAAATCGGCAAAATTGTGTAAAACAGTTTATGGATAGACAACATTACTCCTGTGACTCTGAATAGTGAATAGTACTTTATTTCAACATGGTGCTCTCAGATGAAATATATCTTTCACCTGGGAATTCCACTTTAATTTGGCGAGGATTCCTATTGCAGCCTCCACCCACTTGAGCAGATGCACACCAATGTCTTTCAGAAATAACTCATGAACAGATGTAGCAGACATCACAGCTGAATATGCTTTCATTGTAAACAACCTCATAATGATTGTCTTCATGCTGTAGTTCCTGCTATGATGTACTTTCATTGCTATAAACAACCCTTATAATGATTATCCTCATGCTGTTGCAGATCTTGCTATACTGTGCTTTCATTGTAAACAACCCTCATAATGATTGTCCTCATGCGGTTGCAGACCCTGCTATGATGTACTTTTATTGAAAACAACCATCATAATGATTGCCCTCATACTAATGTAGACATACTATGCATGCACTTTTGTTGCAAAAGAGCCTTATAATGACCGTCCTCATGCTGTAACAGATCCTGCTATGATGTACTTTAATTGTAAACAACCCTCATATGATCATCCTCATGCTGTAACAGATCCTGCTATGATGTACTTTAATTGTAAACAACCCTCATATGATCATCCTCATGCTGTTGCAGATCCTGCTTTGCTTTGCTTTCATTGTAAACAACCCTCATAATGATTGTCCTCAAACTAATGCAGACCTTGCTATGCATGTACTTTTGTTGCAAAAAAACCCTTATAATGATCGTCCTCATGCTGTAACAGATCCTGCTATGATGTACTTTCATTTTAAACAACCCTCATATGATCATCCTCATGCTGTTGCAGATCCTGCTTTGCTGTGCTTTCATTGTAAACAACCCTCACAATGATCCTCATGCTGTTGCAGATCCTGCTATGATGTACTTTCATTGTAAACAACCCTCATATGATCATCCTCATGCTGTTGCAGATCCTGCTTTGCTGTGCTTTCATTGTAAACAATCCTCATAATGATCCTCATGCTGTTGCAGATCCTGCTATGCTGCTTGGCCAACTCAGCCTTGTTGGGCTCAGGGATGAGTCTCGGCTTCACAGCCGTAGCTCTCCCATACATGCTGATGCCTGACAGCACCCTGCCCATCGATCAGGATGAAGCGTCTTGGATTGGTGAGTGTATTCCGTAGGTTGAATGATCATAACAAGTCCAAAACACTTGACCTATGTACAAAATATGAAACGTGATTTAGTGAGGGCCAAGAATATATTTTGTATACTGTAGCATTTAAAAGACTGAATAAAGTATGAAACATGAAATGATTGGTATTACAGTGGTATCGTGGTGAAACCAAAAACACCCTATTTGGTTTGACTCACTACTTTGGTCACTACTTCAGTACTTCAGTGAGGACTAATAACCCACTCTTATCTTCAGAACCCCTTTACTTTTCACCCCTTTTAGGGTTTGATGGGCAAATAAAAAAGGGAAATAAAAAATTGCAACGCAACAGGTTTAACTTCACGCTGTTACCCGAGGTCTGAGAAGGGATCAATCCTCAGACAGAGCCACAAGCCAAGCCATTTTGATGAGCATTAAATATAATTTAAAAGATCCCTAGAGCCCTTTTACTAGCCAAAAAAGAGCGAATCTGCCTTGCACCTCAACTAAATAATGCTTTGTAACTGACAGATTCAAACCGACCAATCACATAACTCCTAGCTATTTCCTAAATGAGTACAGACGATCAGCGATCAGTGCTACCAATTCCCAAAAAGTAAAGATGCTCGTCGCAAAATATCTGTGGGTTTGCTGCCCTGATCGAGATATTAAACCACTGTTGTCTGTAAGATTCAGTTCATAATAATTATACTGGTAATACAAAAGTTCCCCGCTGTTTTAGTGCTTACAGTTTAAAAAATTTAACTAGAGCTCTCTAGTTATCCCTTGGTGGTTTACAAGTATGATGTGTTGCTAGCCAGTTTGGCCTCCATATCCACTCCCGTGGGATGTCTGCTCAGTGGCCACCTGCTGGATAGGTTCGGCCGCCGCTTGGCTCTTCTGATCATCTCGGCTCCTCTCACGCTCGGCTGGCTGCTCATCGGGCTCAGTCCTTCACTTATGCAGGTGTGCAACTGACACATGTCTATCAATAAATTGTGTTTTTGTAGTTTTTACATTTAGATCTCACCGAATTCTTTATGATCTTCAATGTGACCTTGGTAACAATAAATATCTAAAGGCGAGTATTAAGTTGAAAAGGATATGTAAGGGTCTGAGAGAATCAGGGCCGCCACATGGGGGGCTACCGGTACTACTGTCCCTGGGCCCGGCCAGAGCCCGCAAATATGGTAAAATATTCGGGTAGTGCAAGTACTCGAAACTTTGAGTTTTTGGCTGAGTATTTTTATCCTCTTTCTCGTCTCAAAGTCTTGAAATATACTTGAAAGTTCGAGCGAGTATTTCCCGCCAATTTCCGGCCGATCGCTAGCGATTGTGACCGGCCAAATCACGTAGTAATGGCCGCAAAAGGCGATCGCATCACGTAAAATCGGCCGACAATGACGACCGGACCGCGTAATTTCGGCTGTAAATGACAACGTAAAATATAATATCAGCCAAAATGACGAATCTATTATGTAATAAATGTCCAAAATGATGACCTTTCTACATAACATCTGCAAAAGTGGCGACTGGGCCACTTAATATGTGCAGTATCTAACGATTTCATCATCTAATACTGATTGTAAGCAATGTCTGGACCGTGTTTTATCTGCCAAAAACTAATCCAAACCATATTTTGTTTGTCAATACCAGTTTGATTGTACTCGCCAAAAATTGTTATTGCTACTCATGTAAATGAATTTTACTAGTTAAAATAGACAATGGTATGACGTGTATATTAGTTGGGTGTGGGGTCATTGAATGCTGTTTTGATAAGTTAGGGGGAGGGGGCCCCGCAGTCAGAATGTGGCCCTGGGCCCGACCTTGAGATGTGGCGGCCCTGGAGAGAATAGAGCACTTATTCAAATCAACTGCATGGAAGCATCTATAAAACTGTATTACTTTATTATTCAGAATGAGTATTGTTATTTTGGCAAGTAAAAGACATATTTTTTCTCATTGTTGAATATTTGTGCAAGAATCCTTTTACCTTGCTCGTATTTACCGTAGTCTTGAAGACCAGGGAATCGTCAATGCTTCTTGTGGATTCGGTATGTCTGGGTGTGTGAAAGTGTGTTATGTGAGCTTTTTTAGGCCTAATCCTCCCTATTCCTAATGTTGCGTTTATGCTCTTCTAGGTATTCATTTATGCTGTAATAGGGTTTATTCAGAAGATATTCTTTAAGTTTATTTTTTGAGTGTGAATCTTTTACGCAAACCTTTTGGGCCTTGTGGGTCCTTGTGTTAAAATATTGTCACAGATAAAAAAAACTCTCAGCATGAACACAAGTTTGGTGTTTCCATGTAATTTGTTTACCATAACAATCTTTCTTGAGTGATGTTTTAAAGTCTTGGGCAAGGATTCGACAATGATAATTTATTCTCGAAACGTATCATCCCGGCTAAGGAGAGGTTGAATTATGTAAACACATGTCAAACACAATAACAATAACAATATTTGTATTGCTAATACAACAACATAATGTTTAATGATATTAAAGTTGACTGGTAAACTTAAACCATTGATTATATAGAGCTTGGGTATACTCAATGCTTAAACCTTTATAGTCACTATTTCCAGCTAAAATGTGTGTGCTTTGTAACAAACACTGATGCTTTTAATTGACAAAAAAATATTTACCCCACCCTCCCATTGGTGTCTGACCAACTGGCGCAACCAGTGTTAACAAAACCATCTAATAGGAAAGTAATGGTTTCAGGGAGCAAGACCTAGTTGAATATACTAGCTAATTTAGAATCAAGTATTCCTTTTTTATCCATACATAACCTTTTTATATAAAAGTGTTTTTAATTTTTACCTGAAATTGAAGAGTAACCAGACTTAACAACATCTGCAGGTGTACCTTGGTCGCATCAGCACAGGCATCGGCACAGGCCTGTGCAGCATCCCTGCCACCGTTTACGCAGCCGAGGTGGCCGACAGCAGTCTTCGCGGATGGCTCGTCACTGGCACCTCCGTATCCATCGCTCTCGGAGTCGTCATCGTCTACATCCTCGGAGCACTGCTCAAGGTAGCATAGTCATACAGAATTTATTGTCAAGAAGCTCTTTTTACAGTATCCTTAAATCCTATACTCTAATACTATAAATGTCTGTCTATTAGTTTGTTTGCAAAATTTGTCTCGGAATCCAGGGGAACGATTTTACTTAACTTTGGAATTAGGGAGTTTTGGACCTAAAAAATCGATTGGTTGTTGAAAAATATTTTGTTGAAAATCACATTTGAAAATTCAAACTTTTAAAATTAGGCTTATAGAGTTTCAAATAAAAACAACAGAGCTGTGAATAAATTAACCAGTGAACTGTCAAAGTAGCACTTACACAAGGTAAAGTATCATCAAATTATTTCTTTAAAACAGTGACTAAAATCATTGAATAAAGACTGCATATAGAGTGGACATTTTTTCACCCAGGAAACTAAACAAAGATCACCGAGTATGGCTCGGTTCCCCTGTTACTTTTAAACTAAAATGACATAAAATAACATTTAACTCTCCTCAAAATTCATTTATATTTTCATGTTAATACCCTCTTATTCTGGGAACTGATGGTGTAACTTTGAATATGGAAAAGCCCTTGACCAGATAAAAATTAAAAACTACTGTATTTTTCATGGCAGTATATATATTATATTCTTGGTTTCTACTTATTGTTAAAACGCAAATATGGTTTCTTTAGACAGATTGTCTGAGACTTCCAATAGATCAATTTACATGTATGCAGGTTTTATTTTTTACTTGGAGTATTTTGTCATTAAACAGTTTAAGAACAAGAATTAAAATTTTATGGAATTTAACATGGGATAAAAATTCACATTTCTGCAGTTATGTGGACAGTTCATGTGTGGTAGTCACAAAAGCCGATATAACCTGCCCTTGGTGCTCAGAGTTTTAATAGAAAGAGGTTTTAAAACTTTATAAAAAACAGCTTCTGTTTCTAGAGAAACAGTTGGTCTTGTGTATGAAAAGCAGTAAAAGAATACCACCAGCGGTACTTGCGTGTATGGTAGATTACAACACATTTATATTTTTCACTCCCCAGTCGCAGTGGCAGTTGGTGGCCCTGATATGTGCTGGGTTCCCGGTACTGACTACAGTCCTGGTTTTCTTCTTCCTCCCGGAGAGTCCTGTCTGGCTGGTCGCCAAGAACCGTCTGGACGATGCATCTCACTCATTGATGCGGATCAACCGAGCAACCACCCCCGCACAGGTAGGGGCAGATAAAGGTAACAAGAAATATGATAGCTAATATTAACATAAATTGATAAAGGGGTTTAACATTGGTTTCAAAAATGAAAAGAAGATAACTTTAAACTTCCCCCTCCTGATCGACAAGTATGTTGATATCGTCATTTTATCTTTACATAGAGGGAAATTAGTCTACAAATGTCTCATTTGTTATATCAATATATTTTTGTCTCCCTCCTTGCTGTTGTCATTATATTATAGAGGAATTCGAGGGTCATCACCCATTTGGTTTCTTGTCGGTGTTCCTCAGTGATACCCTCTTGCCTGAAGTTGGACCACTCTAGTAGTAGTACGACCAAATAAAGCTCAAATCACTGTAATTGCGTCGTGAAAGAAGTGTCCTTTTTGGAGAGCTTGTGTGAGAGAGCAAACCGTGTGGGTAAGATTGTTCCCAGAAGCTTTTATCAGGGCAGAATTCACCAAGGGGTGGCAGAGCTAGGAGAAACAACAGCAAAAGTCCTTTATTATGCACTTCTCTTCCTACACTATTCTCCATTTACTCTACACTTAACGCTGATTGCATTACTCAACTAATAATTGTTGTTTATGTATTAAGAGTATAAAGTAGGTCTTTATCGCTTGAGAGAAAACTGTTACTTGCAAAAGCGATAAAGACAATTTACTCTCAAATTACATACGGTACACAACTGTTCTTGCAACTGCAATTTTAGGAACCGACACTTCATACAGAAATTCACTTTCATCCATCTTGGCTGGATTCACGATATTGAGATAACTTAGTTCAAGCTGTTGATTACTTCAGCGAGTGGTAAAGTAAGGTGCAGCAAGCAATCAAAACTTTTTTGCTCACTAAATATAAAACAGCTGTTTTACGATGTGTTTTGGATCGTAATAAAACACTTTAGAAAACATATGCATCATACTAATGTTATAAATATGAGAGTATGGATGTTTGTGCGTAACTCTGAGGTTCCATCACACGAAAACTACTGGACCGATTGAGCTGAAATTTGGCAGAGAGGTACCGTTCTTGATAGTCCTGAGTAAGATATAGGCATATTAAAGTTGTGAAAATCCCATAGGGCTGTGCCCCCGGGGGTTCAAAGTTCCTATGTATACCTTATGGACATTCATTTTTGTTTGAGCTGATGAAAATACAAACAGCTGATCTTGTTTCGTAGTTCCACAGGCTAACCACAGAATGCAGCACACAAAACTATCATAGTTTTTATAAATAATTTGTGGGGCGAAGCCTGCGGGTAACAGCTAGTCTTCTATATATATAAAAAAGGATGTTGGTTTGTTTGTTTGTATATATATTTGAAGTTTATGGACTCGGACACCGTTGGACCGTTTGCCATGAAACTTGGTATATATATGTAAAATTTCACGGAGAAGGTTTTTAAGCCATCCATTTTGTCCTAACTCAATTGGGTTGCTCCCAAGAGGCCCAAAAGGGTTCCCATATAAACCTTATGGAAATATATTGTTGTTTACATAAAAGCTAATGACATGTTTACTTGATCAGGTGATCTTGGTGATATTGGTTTTAGTTGGTAATAGTCAAAGGAATGACAATGTCTGCTGGGTAACAGCTAGAGTAAATAGCACCAAAGTAGTCCATTGGAAGTTAATATATTGTTGCCAAATCGCTCTGGTCTAATAAAACATATGGTAAAGTATATCTGTCGTCTGTTTTGAAATACATTCCTATCGTACACAACATAAAACAAAACAAGCAGACTGAATCGTTGTTTGTAAAAAATGTATGGCAACAGTGTTGGATGAGAGGGGGTGAGGTGGGAAACATATGGGCAACTAACCATCGGACCATTTTCATGCGGTCTACTCTACTCATGCGGTCAGTGTATAAAACAGAATATTGTATTCAGTTCAACTGAGTTGTCCAATAATTTAAAAAGTAATGATGATGGGAACGTCAGAACTAAATACTTGAACAACACATAAAAATTAGTTACTTTATTATAGTTACTAATTACTTTATTACTTTTCCATTCAGCCTACACACCTGTTGTCAAAGGGCTTTTGTATAATATTAATGAGAGGGGAATGAAAATACTTACTTATTTAACAAAGGTGCACAAGGATTAATCTTGTTGACCAGTTTTCATGACTAATTTGAAGGAGCAAGGAAGGTGTAAATTTTATATCAGCCTGAAATATAGGGACAAACTATTTCTAATCATGGGATGGAAAACTAGACCTGCATTCTCATGCTATATTCTCAACTGTGCAAGAATTTCTCAATTTTCAGTCTTAAAATTATCTAATTGCACAATCACATGCAAATATTTTATGTAAAATTAAATTATATTAGTAGACAGTGAACATAGTTAATTTTTAATTTTTTTATTATTATTATTATTAGTCATGGATTCATGGACATCTTTCTTAAGTAACTATGACCTGTCAGATTGTAGTTTTACATTAATATTTGTTTTGTTTGCTAATATCAAATTTTTTTCGGAACATGACTTACACTGTTTCTTATTCATGGTTTTATCCTCCAAAGCTGATGAGACAATCTAAATAACAATACTTCCATCTTCAGCTATTTGCCCAATCCAAGCAGGACGATCACAGTTTCAGAAGTTATTCTTTAATCTTCACATCACGTTAAAAAACTTAAACCCAATTATAATTATATTATAATTGGAATTTCATTTGAAGATCGTTTTCTACCCTGTACATATTCGAGTGACTGTGTCAGGTGAACGAGGAACTGCAAGTGCTGGCTGACCGTGCTCGGAAGATGCAGCGTCGCTCTCTCTCCTTGACAACAACACTCAAGGCCCTGAGCCGACCTGAGGCCTGGAAACCACTCGTCATCATGAACATCTTCTTCTTCTTCCAACAGTTCACTGGCACTTTTGTTGTTATTTTTTATGCTGTAAGTATTTCAGTTGCTATGAAAAATGTTATGTAATATACAACATATGATATCTACTCTTAAAGTTAAACTTCTCATTTTTATTTAATTTTCTTGAGCTAATATTCAGGTTAAAAGTCATATGGATAGTTACTTAGCAAATATAAAGCCAATATTTTGTTTGAATCAAAAAATCTACTATTAGGAGGAACATTTTTTAAAGAAAACTCAATTTTGTATACAAACAAATTAATATAAATACATCAATTTGAATAAAATGTGAGTTTGGATAGAGTTTTGTCAGATAAAACCATAAAATAATATCTTGCAGTTGACTGAGGAATATTAACTCCCCTAGATGGTTTCCTAGCTGTCCAGATAGACTCACACAGTGCTCATGCTCACATGAGTGCCTCATTGGTCTGACTGGTCTTTGGTGTTGTATAGCTTGCACTATATCTTGCATCTGAAGCCTGACCCACACTGTTTGCGAACAAACCAAAGGTTCGGAATCCAGCTGTATTCATGGATAGTGTGGACAGGTTTTAGTGTTAATAAAACCACTTTCATTTATTCGGGAATCTTTCACAGGACAATTGTTGCTTACTCACTACAATTTTGAGCTT
The DNA here is from genome assembly GCA_963675035.1 of Allygus modestus. Lineage (NCBI taxonomy): Eukaryota > Metazoa > Arthropoda > Insecta > Hemiptera > Cicadellidae > Allygus > Allygus modestus. Next base: position 323,775,093 of record OY776112.1, read on the forward strand.
ATTCATTTTTAAAACACTTACACTTTATTCTTTCAAATGCTAAAGGCTGGTATACACGTGAGAGTGTTTTACTCTCGGAGAGTTTTTAAGAGTAAAATGTCACGTTTAAACAGCGCCGAGAGTCAGCTATCCGACATTGTCCGAGAGTGGCAGGAACCAGGGCCGTACTCAGGAGGGGAGCAGGGGGGGACAACTGCCCCGGGACCTGGTCCTGTCGATGGGGGGCCCAGGTTACCAACTTGGATCCGGATGGCAACAAGGGCCCACACCACACCAGGCCTGCCAAGGGGCCCGTGAAAGCTGAGTACGGCCCTGGCAGGAGCTCTCCGAGAGTCGCCTTGTGAGTTGACTCTTGTCGTGTATATGGGATCAGCTGTCACATCGAAACAAACCCCCCACAGTGTGAACGCTTCTTCAGTGTGAGAGTAGCGTCTGAGAGTGCCAAACTGTCTGAGAGGAAAAAACTCTCATGTGTTACCGGCCTTAACTCTTCTTTATTCCAAATCCACTGTGACATCTTTAAGAAAATACTCCTCTATATAGCTGAGTGGCACCTTTTTTCACTGAGATTATCACATTTTTCTAAGATACCTGAAAATAAAGGCAATTTGTTACAAATAAAAAAATAACCGAGATAAACCATACAATATTGGAAGAAAATGATCAAGTTTACAATATAACATTTATAATATTTAGCCTTGTTATAAATTGCATCATGTTTTCAAGCTGGAGATCATTAATTGAAATTTATTGTTGTATTCATTTATATAATATTTATCAACATGTTACAGCATGAATTTTTAAGTAGATCAAAATCAATATAAAATTCAATTAGGCTAAGATTAAAATTTAAAATATTTTTGAAATCCTTCACCTTTATTTCTTGTTAATTTTTACCTTTATTCATCTTCTAAAATCACGCTAAATTTATAAAACAAATTTTCTGTCAAATAAATTTTCAAAATTTCCTTCAGTTTGATTATGTTTGTTGATGCCTTAATGATTTTATGAATTTTTCTCGGAATGTATTTTCTATATGTGGTTTTCTTTCATAAATTGATTGTATCAGGTCTTCCAACATATATTTTACTCCTGGTATTAAAATTGTATACATACAACATATATATTATTTGATTTAGTACTGTTATTGTGACACTTTAGTACTAAACTGTTAATTTCCAGATATACTTAAGTGATAGAGAACTCTCTAGTATTTTTTGTTTTTACTGACTCTGTTCATATATAACGGAAATGTACAAACAAGCGAATAAAGTAAATTTTGATTCAATTTGATTTGATTGCGAATCACTTGATCATGTTTGCTGGATTTTAATTTACACATAATTGTCTCAAAAATACACAAGTTATATAGCTTACTAATATTCTAAACTCTGTAAACTATTCCAAACAGTTTTATATTTTTCTTCAATTTAAAGTGATTCTAATAGATATTTGTTGTTTTACGCAATGCAAACTCACCGCTCTCTCTGCAGGTAGACGTGGTACAGGAGGCGGGTGTTCAGACGGACCCGTTCCTCGTAACCGTTCTGATCGGCTTCACCCGCCTCATCTTCACCTTCCTGGCCGCTTACTTGTCCAAGAAGTTTGGCCGCAGACCGACCGCCATCCTCTCCGGAGTAGGGATGACCCTCTCCCTCGTCACTCTCGCCACTCACCTCTACATTCTCCCTCCCTCCCCTCCATCCATCTCAGAGTTCTATATCCCTGCCAATCTCTCCGACATCGTCAACTCTACTCAGGCTGTGAACTCCACAGTCATAGAGGCCGCTGAATCAGTCTCGTTCCTGCCGGTTACGATGCTTCTACTCTACATTCTCGCTAGCACCATCGGCTTCCTTACACTGCCATGGTCCATGATCGGGGAGGTTTACCCTGCTCAAGTCAGAGGGGTGAGTTGAATATGTTTTGGGATAACTAGAATATGTAGATTCGGTAAGATTTTTTAATTATGAGTGTATGGTGATGTTATTTAGACCAATTTCTGCATTTCTCTACTCTAACAATGTTATTATGATTTTTTTCTTATAATCAATTGTGAAAAATAATGTGTGGATGGTTATTTAAATTAGATTAACCTTCCCATAAGTGAGTGAGTAGTGGTTTTGTGTGAGTGATTGGTGTGTCGGTCAAAATGACAAACTCAAAATAAAGGGCCCTGGCACTGATTTATAGTCAGGGCAGTTAAATTTTATCAGTATTCTCTATGTTGTTTTACAACAACTAACTCACTCATTAGCTCATATTTCGCCCATTTTACTTTTTTCCATATATATTCCACAGCACAAGTAAGTTAAGTAAGTGGTAAAGTATTGGTAAATAAAGGGGAAAAGAGGGCAACATCCTCTTTCATAAATGTTAGAGTTCCTTTAACACGTTCGCTACCAGCCGCCGCATATATGCGGCGGCCGGGTCACTCTGACAGCCCACGAAAAAAATCATAAACTTCCCTGTAGACTGGTCCTAGTACTGGCTACAGACCAAGCGCCGCATATATAAGGCGGACTATCCCGTAGACCATGCCTAAACCATCTAACCTTTAAAATAGACCATTGCGAAGAAATTTCTCATTTAATATCAAGAAACCAACGCCGCAGTTCTGCGGCGGCAGTCTATTTTAATGAACCTAGCCGCCGCAGATCTGCGGCGTTGGGCTGTGAGTACGCCACGCCCGCCGCAAAATTGAGGCGGCAGTCTGTGGTTACGATTTTTTTTAACATTGTGGTAGCGAACGTGTTAAGTTTTGGAAATGAAGTAAAAAGGGTTGAATAATTGTACTGATTGACTGACTTGATGATTTTCTTGGGAATAGTACATTTTACAAAATATTGTTGAAATACTGAAGTACAAGTTTGAAAAAATGTGTAACTTTAGTCACAAAATAAGAAAAGACTTACCCTACCTATGTTTCATTACTAATCTACATTATTGAAAGAATTTCTTGATTTTTGTTTGGCAATTTTCTATCCATAAAACTATTATTTTATATACATATATTTGGCATCAGTCAAAAGCATTTACCCTCTAGATGTGCCTTTTGGGAGTTTGAAAATCATCCAACTACAGGACTTCGCCCCACAGGTCTTCAAAGTTCCAATATTAATCTTATGGAGTTGTACTTTATTTAGGTAGTCAGCTGATTATAACATAAACTTTTCAAAACATTTGGCTCTACGTCTTCTAGATTCCCTTGGAGAGATCGGGGCATCAGCTAGTTAAGAAAAATTTAAATTGTCTTCATTAAAGAATTAGGACTACCGAGTACTCTGTGTCAGTTAACCTGTAACAAATAAAATAATTATTTCAATCCTAATAATAAACCTTAGTTTGATAAAAAAATAAATACAGATATTTATTTAACAAAAGACACAATAACATTCAGAAACATAATTCTATAATTCTAATATTCTAGAAATCCATGAAATATATTTTTCAGAACACACACTATATTTAAACATGTAGAAATGCCATTTGTAAAGCACATCAAGTTTAATTTTTTAATTAAACCTCTGTGTTATATTTTTTATTGCACAAATATTAGATTGTTAGGTACCGTAATAGAAAAGTTATTTGAATAAATAAATAAATAAAATGGTCTTTTATTTAGAGCGTTTTTCATGAACGCAATGGTTTTCAAAACAACTCGAGTCATATAAAATTGTTAACACAAAGCTATTTACAACAAAAATTATCCAATAATATTATAAATGTTATATGACTTAAAACTAACAAAATTGACCTGATCAAAATCAAAATATTTTAAATCTGTCCACTTAATAACGCATTTTGCAATCTTTTTTCAAAAGTCTTTTGACTGACCAATTCATGGCCGATACTGGACGACAGAGAGTTATGGAGCTTTGGGGCAAGATAAGAAAACCCTTTACAAGCGGACTCGCAGCGCACACGAGGCATCTCAAACATGTTGTCCTGCCTGGTACACCGGGAACGCATTTCGGAAAGGGTCCTGAGCCTCTCTCTCAAATATTTCGGTCTCTCCTCAGTCAGGACTTTACGAATGAGACAAGAAGTGCGGAGAAAGCATAAGCCAGCCATCAGCAATAAGCCAAGGGTTTTCCACTCAAGCGAAATGTGGTAAAATTTCCTCAGTCCACAAACGTACCTGACACACATGTTCTGCGCTCTCTGCAACCGGTCCTTGTCACCTAGAGATACAACATTGCCATATACCGGAAGACAATACTCAAGTATAGAGAGCACCAAAGCCTGCACAAGCCGAAGCTTAGCATTGTTGAATTTGAACAAGTGCCGATGCATAGACACTCTAACCCCTCGACTATCATATATGGAAGACAAGTTAATAACATCACAATTTGTAGAACAGATCTGTTTACTTATTAGGATGTTATCGATGAACGTAGAAGAGGTTTTTGTGACTGTGTGGGCTTATCCACCAACTGCGTCAGCTCAAAGGCTTCAATTTGCTTAATTAGAAAGCGAGTATCAGGTTGAGAAGTATCTGAGAGATTTATATTAAGATCACCCATAACAATGGTATTATCAGCATACTCGGTCATATCATAAAAAACAGAGAAAAGAAAAGTTTCAAGATAAGTGTAAGGAATATCTTCAGATCTGTACACCACACATATGAAAAATGTATTTCCTCGGATACTTACTATGCCACGAATTTGAAAACGTATGTGTCTGTTATCTTTTATTAAATTTTCCAAGTTTTAATATTTAACTTATTTTATAAGAATTATTTTGTTTTAGCCAATTTCCCCTATAGGGAAGAAGCTATTACCATAGGTCTCATGGTAAGGCTTAAGTCCGAGACCATGATAACTTTTTGTTTTGAGGTCCCCAGATGACCAAAACACTATTTGTTAAAATTTATATATATGTTATTTATATCTTCATCTATATATGTGTTCGTTAATGCGATAACCTGAGTAAAAAACGTCCGATTTCGATGAAATTTTGCTCAAAGTGACATTTATGACTTTAAGCTCGAAAACCAGATAAATCTGACTATAGGAAGGGGGGTTTATGGTGGTTTTAAATTTTTCAAAAATCAGTGTTTTGCACATTTCACTCTAAAACTTTTAAAACACTTAATTTTGGTGTAGACCATGCTATAGAGCTTAAAAAACAAATAATATAGTATTTTGAATTATTAAGTTAAGTGGTTGCGGATAAAATCCAAAAAAAACCTGCTCATAAAATCTCCCATGTTAATCTTATGGGAAAAATGTTGTTGACTTTCCTCAGTTAATTTTAATGTAAACTTCACATTTACTTTTACCAGTCAACTCAGCTCCACAAAACAATCATTTTGGTGTTTAAATTGTGATTCTATGTCCAAGCGTTGCAGATATATTCAAAGTGCTTAACACAGTACGTTGTCCAATGTTATCCTTTTGGAGAATAAATCAAATTTGATATCTCCATTATTTATGAATGTATATTGATGAAACTTGGTATGTGGCTTCACGTAGTATTATTGGTATATTGGCACAAAAATTTGATTTTTTATTGATCATCCCGGTAGCAGCAAACCTGCATACTCAGCCTTAATGTTATTCTTATGGAGCATAAGTAAAGTTTTATATCTCCCTTAATTATGAACATAAATTAATAAAACTTAGTATGTAGCTTCACCTGGTTGGTTTATATTGATAATTGCACAAAACCATATTTCTTCTCTTTTTTTGCAGCAAACCTGCATACTCAGCCCTAATATGTTATTCTTATAGAGAATAAATAAAATGCTATAGATCACTTATTTATTTATGTATTTTATGAAACTTGGTAAGCGGTTTTATGTGGTAGTGAGAAACATATGCATGCATTGAAAATTCGCTGAGTACGCAGGTTTGCTGCGACAGGGGTATTTATTACAACCTTCAGTAAAACAAATGTTTGACCACTATTTAAAAGGTCATTAGGTTATGTCAATTATTTCTTTCAAATTAGTTCTTTTCCCCATAAATATCTGCTAAGCTTTAAATAAATATTATTTCATTAAAAAGGGTAATACATTAATTTGTAATATTAATTTTCAATGGTTTTAAATATAAAATAGAAACATTTTTCAAATTAACTAGAAATTTATAAATTTAGTAAATAACTCTTAAGTACTCTCAAACATTTTTAAATGTTTTAATATTTTCAATTAGACCTAAACATTTTCTTTGTAAATATCTAACTTTAATTTGGACATGAACAACTTATATGCATCTAATTTAATATACTGATCCCATTAGATAAGAAAACATATATAGGCTTAAAACGAAATACACTATTAAATTAAATGAACATTTTGTTTTTAAGAATATACCATAATCCAGTCACTTCATGTAAATAAAGGTGATGGTCACAAATGAAAGGTGAATGTTTAATGTTTATTCCCTAGAGCTCAAACTTGAGCAAACACTCAACAGTGACGTGCAACATGCAGTGAGTGTTTGCTTGCTGTACAGATAACATCATGGTAATTACCTGCCGTGTTTTTAAACTTTTTTAAACTATTCCCAAAGGACTGACCTGCTCACTGGGCCAGTTTTACTCCCGTTACTTTACTAGTGGACACATTTATTTATTACATCATTGTCTCTGCCAGTGGATATTTTGTTTGAATCTCACACATTGCAGCGGTCACATTAGTTACCTTGGTGACTTGTCAATGGACAAATATTGTACCTAGATTGAATTGTCATTGGTAGCTTTTCTACCCTGTCTGGTGACGTTTGATCATCACCTAAAAAATCCTAAAATATAGAGTGAGGACATTATGAAGTCGTTACCGAGGTCTACCATAACTCTCGCAGATGGCAGTACCTTTCATAATCAACTTCCGCCATGGGTGATACCGACTCCATCCATAAGAGGGAGCGTGAAGGAAGAAACCCCCTCGAGAAAACCACCGATCAACTATCAGAATAATGTTTACTATGATTCCCTGAAACCTATTTTCATGGTTTTGACCCTGACTGGGACTCTGCCGGTGTTCAGACTGAGGATAGCCAGCCACAAGGTCCAAGCTCTGGTGGGAGGTGGTATCTGTCTGACCGTGTATGTCTTGTTTGCCTACCTCACCTACCTGGTGACGGTAGATATCGTGCAACTCATCTTCCACGACGAGGACTTCAGCTCTGTCACCCTCCAAGTGACGCTGATGATGCTGCTCACCCAACATGTGTTTTACCTACTGCTGACCTGGCCCGAGTCCGTGGCTGTCAATCGGTACCTGGTGCGGTGGCGGGAGTTCGAGACCCAGTACGCCCTCGTGACCGGCACCGATCTCCAGTTGAGGTGCAGGAGGAAGGTGTCCTGGTTGCTGTTCGTGTCCGCAGCACTCGGTTTGATCTACCCCTACTTTGTCGACCAGATAGACGACAAGACCATCCAAGGCAAGGCGGGCTACCTCGTCATCTCCTACCACATCTTCATCCAGCTGTGCTTCTACAGCTTGTGGTTCTGCAACAGCTCGGCCGTCACCCAGGTGGCTCGCCAGTACCACACCCGCCTAGCTGAGGCGTGCGCCGCGGATGTGTCGGCTGAGAGACTAGAGGACTACCGCCTGGTGTGGCTCCGGCTGACGGAGCTGGTGCGCATGGGTAGCTCCATGCTGTCCTACACCATGGCGTTCATGGTCACCACTCCGTTCGCCTACGAGGTCATCGCGGCGTACAACCTGACTATGTACGTGATCCGCAGCATCCAGCTAGGCGATCCAGGCGACTCTGACGAGGCGGTCGCCACCGGACTGACCTTCCTCTTCTACGCCTCACTGCTCTACATGTTCTGTAACTCCGGACACTGTATGACCACCGAGTGCGAGAAGATCCAAGACGTGCTTCTCACCCACAAGCCCAAGTCACCACTCACTCTCGCCAGAGTCAACAGTGAGCTGCGTCTGTTCCTGCGGTGCGTTAGGTCCGTTCCGCCCCTCGCCACTCTCAGCGGTTACGTCACCATCAACAGGAAGGTGTTCCTCCACCTGACCGGGGTCTTGGTGACGTACCTTATCATCCTGGTGCAGTTCAACATCAGCTCTATACACAACGACGCTGGCAAGAAACCCACAGCTAGACCGGTGTAAAACTGACTCAGGTTACTAAATGAATAGAGATACAAAGTGTTAACATGAAGTTCCATAGACAATAATAACTAAAGATGAATTAATATTTTACTGTATTAAATAAATACTGCACATTGGTAAACATTCAAACATGGTTTTCATTACACTGAGCCGATAGTAGCTATTTTTGATATCGGCTGTGAGTACTGAAAGTGATTATTTTTCACCCTAGTGCTGTAAATACAGCTGATGATTTTTGCTGCACAGTTATAAGTTATTCTGACACCTTCATTAAATCATTGTCAAAGACGCCGATGCAACAAGGGCGTATTTAAGGCGAATATGAATGAATGATGAGTGTAGAATGGGTGAGATGCCTTGTGTAGCCTTGTTACAGACTAATACCGACTGATTCTTTAGCCAGGATCATTAATTAATAGCCCAATGATCAATGGCAGCTGGATCCAGTACCGAACCTTCACAAAATTACCTGTAGCACTAGTTATTTTGCTGTGTCTACCAATAGCAGTGTTGCATTCAAAATCAGCTGTCCTTATTAATCTAATTACTTGATTAACGTAAACACAATGTAAACCCTATTGTTGTCATTATTTTGCAATAAATATTACTCAGAAAACTTGATAAAAATATCTGAAAAAGATCTTTCATTATAATTATTATTTACAGTGTAATAAAAAATATCGTTCATAACTCGTTACTCATAACTCGTGTTTTCGAATGTGCTATGGCCTCGCACGGAAAACACGATCGCTTGCCGGAAAATATCACTTTCATCTAATAATGAAATATACTATTTAATACTTCAAAAAATATATAGGAATTTTAAAACTTACTACTTTTGCTCTCAGTTTTACTGGTGGGGTGTCACTTTTATATTTTTTAGTCTAAAGTTCGCTGTATGGGTATTGGTGTTAATTAAACTTTTACATAAAATTACAATCTATATCTATAAATACGAAAACCCGATCATTCCCCAGGCCAAACCTCTACACCTACAACTACGAAATTTGGCATATATACTCTTTCCATAATGTAGGTAACCACTAAGAAAGGATTTTAAAAAATTCCCATAGGGCTCCATCCCACGAGGAGTCAAAATTTCAATCCTGTGTTATTCTTATGGACAATCTCTAAATACGAAAAATCTGTAATCTCCCAGTCCAAACCTCTACACCTACACCCACGAAATTTGGCATGTGTACTCTTTCCATAACGTAGGCAACCACTAAGAAATGATTTTAGGAAATTCCAATAGGCTCCGCCCCACGGGGAGTCAAAGTGCCAATCCTGTGTTATGGACATTCACTTTAGTTTTTAGCTGATGAGAATTCAACAAGCTAATCATGTTTCATAGTAGTTAATCATAGAATGGAGCACACACAACAGTTGTATTCCCGGGTGAAACCAAGTCGCCAACTCGCTTATCACGGCAACGTCGCACTCCGTTCTTTTCAACATGCCGCAGCGGTAGCCAGCCTCGTGCGCGTACTAATTTATTACTTAATAATCACTCTGAATAAACCGTTTTGAAGTAGATTTGGTTTAAGTACTTTCAAAATTAGACTATAAAAATCACGAGCTTCATAACAAGCCATTAAACAAGTTTTTAGCTTTTTTGAGTGCTGAGAAGACATTACTTTACGAAATGGATAGCAGCTTTCATAAAATTTAGTTTAAAAATCTAAAATTATACAAATAAACTAAAAACATGTCTATCTATGACATATCAAAATTTTAAATCGATAAGTTGACCCGTTTCGCAAATATAAATTTTGTAAGTCCGTAGTTGGTAGAAAAACGGCAAAAATCGTGTACTTTTTAGATTCTACCCGCAATAAAAATTAGTTACAATCAAAATTTAAAACTGTTATTTACATCGAAACACGAAAAATAAGACAAGGACAATTTTGATGTAACCGCCGTTGTTGTAGCACAATCGGTTAATTTTTGGTGGCAAGTCAAACTCGAGTATCCATAATTTTGAATCCGACAGTAAAAAATGTTACAAGTTTAATCTGTTCCCGCGACCCACCCAAATTGCTCCCGTGACCCATAGTTTGGGAACCGCTGCCCTAGTTTATTTACCTCCTAACAACAGTTCCCGAGATCTAATAATTTTGATGCACTGATGCACTTCCAATATTATCACTATGTTTACCTTAGGTTTATTGCTTAAACCATGATTTGAGGTTTATTCTTATCTTTTCGTCACACTAGAACTCTCTAATGTAAGTAGTTTTAGAGAGTGTTGTTCTTGTAAGCCACTAGATGTTCCAGTGCATGGCCCGTGTCAAGTGTTATCAAACATACGTCACACATCGTTAGCCGTAATAAGTCTGGTAATGACACTTGTCTTGCTCCTAGCTAACTGTTAATACCACTCCAAGTGTTTCAAGAACTCTACCCCAAAGTATTTTATCAGAATATTATTGCTGAACACTCAAAGTCTCCCAAAATAGTTATCAATATGGTGTTTATAATCCATCCCACTTCAAACCAGAGTGTTCAATTTGTTTTTGTAAATTTAGACACTAAATTTATGTAATTTGTATTATGCATGGTCAATTATTGTAAACAAGTAAATCATTAAATTTAGGCAACAGTTATATTTTATAACAACAATAAAAAATATTGTGCTATACTTATATTTATGTTTTGAATTACATTTTTTCCTTTAGGCAAGGTAACAATATTCCAGATCCTACTTGTGGGCAAGAATCACCTTGTTATTTTGTTCATGCGGGGACTTATATCCAATTTATATCCATTTATTAACCCATAAATTTGAGAGTTCCAACATTTGGAGAACCCTAAAGTAAAGCTTTATTGGAGCAGGAGTAGGCAAAGATTTTATTCTGATGTATTAACTATCCTCCTGATAAATGTATGCGCAATCGGACCAGTTAACGTCAGTGATGATTAAATTAAAATTTTAAAGGCCGACTGAGCAGATAATTCTGTTTCTGTCTGATAGACGTGTTTCTGATTATAGTGCATTGCCTGCTGTCTTTCTACCAAATTTTTGCTCAATCGGTCTAGTAAGTATATGTTTAACATGGAAATGTTGACGGTCGTTAAGGCTGTTAAGGCCTCATTGGAACGGGAATAAGCCCATAATTATTTTTGGGATGGACTCATCTTCTTCCAAATATCTGCTCAATAACTCTTTAGTTTGTTGGACTTATTGATGGTGGACTTAAAAACATATAACATATTTAATATTACTAGTTGGCCTGTTGTTCGAATCCGAGCAAGTCTGTACCCAACAAAAGGTTTCTTCAGTTGTTACTAAACATTACAAAACATCTTATATTAAAACAGATAATAACATCTTAGAATAATGCAGATAACGTACTTTCAAACAACACGTAGCTTAGACTACTGCCGTCAGATAGCGCCACAGTACCGTTCAGAAAATTCAGCCGGATACTGTATTTAAGTGATGCTCTTTCTTAAAATTCTGAGTCGTATTGGCAAATCAAACACTTTGTTATAACATATGAATTATTTTGAACGAATTAATAACATAACATCTTTATATTCTGAACTTTGGAATGAAAAAATTACGCCCCAGCCCGCCATTTAATTTAGCCCTGGAAGGGTTAATCATATAGCTGAAAAGTTTTCAAATTTAATACTTTGTAAACATTTAAAATGTTATATTCCATTTTTATCACAAATCACTTTTTTATTCGTATAATTGTAGTACTTTGAATGCAATATTAGTTTTGAGGAATAAACTTAATTACTTCAAAGAAGCAATACTAAGAGTCAGCACTTGAATTTACATATTTTTTTATTTTTCCTGACCTTTTTCAAGCTGCAAGGTTTAATTCATAATTTCATAGCTTGAAAATATACCCAAGGTAATGTTTTTCAACTATGCGTCATTAACTTGAATAAACGATTTTCCATCTAGGTTGCCAGTGGACTGACGACCTGTACGGCTTATGGCATCAGCTTCCTGGTGCTCAAGATGTATCCGTACATGAAGGAAGTCCTCGACAAGCACGGAGTCTTCTACTTCTTCGGCAGTATGGCTTTCTTGGGGACTTTGTTTGTTATCTTCTGCCTCCCAGAAACCGAGGGGAAGAGTCTTCAAGAGATTGAGTTGCAATTCATGAATAAAGGTATTCTAAGACGATTGTTTACACAATTCAGAAGTGCCGGTAACATTTGGATTTTCTCTCAGAACTAAATTTTAAGATTATCCTAATGGAATACTTTATAGTAAGGTAAGTTGATTTGTTGGGCTGATTTCTTGTTGGATACAACTACAATATGCAAGCTAACAGTTGATCAATAGGAATACTGTCAAAATAAATTAGCTTATTAAACCTAGAGCTCTCATACACATGTTAATCTCCAAGAAAAAGTGAAGCCTACATGGTGGCTGCCATTTTCCCTGTTGCCATGGCAACACAACTAATAACATACTTTTCTTCATACTGCTGCTTCAAAAATAGCTGTTTTCAATACATGCGTTGAGATGCTAAAGTTGTTCAACTTGTGTAAACTTGTATCAACTTAAAGTTGTAATGAATTATTCAACTTGTAAAAATTAGAAATTTGTGTAAAAGCTGTTAGTTTAGAATATCAAGATCAAGATGGAAGCCAACTTTGAATGGTAAACGAGTATTCAAAATTTAGTTTTTGTTAAATCGTTATCTTAAAATTGTTTGCAGTATGACGAAAAATGTAGTTCATCTCTTGGACCAAAAGTGGCTTTTCAAACCTCGCTCATTTTCCAACCTCGGCCGTTAAATTTGAGCTCGTATCGAAAAGCGTCACTTTTGGTCCTAGTGATGAAATGTAATATTAAATTGATGTAATCTATCTATATAAATAAATCACAATCCCTTTTTTTGACGTGACTCCATAACTCGATAACGAGTGCACCAAATTGGACGATTCTTTTTTTGTTGTGTTCCTTAATGCCAGGGGAAGGTTTGTATGAAAGAAAATTTTTAATCCACCCAACCATTATTTAGTAATTTGACTAAAAATTGTAAAAAATGCCTTTAAATTAACATTGGTGGAAAATGCTTTTATTAAACTGTGAGATAAAATACCCCCGTAGCAGCAAACCTGCGTACTCAGCGAATTTCCAATGCATATATATGTATCTTAATACCACATAAAGCCACATACCAAGTTTCATCAATATACATTCATAAATAAACGATTTATGACATTTTAATTATTCTCTATAAGAATAACATGGTGGCTGAGTATGCAGGTTTGCTGAAGCAAGGAACACAAAAAATGGGGTTTTATACAAATATCAATATAACTCATTTAGGTAAAGCCACATACCAAATTTCATTAATTTATTTTCATAATGAAGGCAGATAACACGTTACTTATTCTCCATAAGAATAACATGGGGCTGAGTACGCAGGTTTGCTGCTACGGGAGCCTTTGGTAAAAAATTGTTTTTTTGAGCCAATATCAATGGTCCACAACCAGATGAAGCCGTATACCAAGTTTCATCAGTATACGTTCATAAATAAGCGAGATATAAAATTTTTATTTTCCTCCATAAGAATAACATTAGACAACGTACTGTGTTTAACACTTTCAATATCTCGGTAACCAATTGGCGTAGAGAAATGATCAAAATACCAAATTGTGTTTTTTTAAGCTGAATCCAATGGGAAAACTAAAATTTTACTTTTCCAAAATTATATGTAACAAATTCGAAAAACCCATTTTTGGGGTACAAAACCCCTCCAAAATACCCCTTTGGATAGAGCGATCTGGCTGGTTTTCGAACTTAAAGTCATAAATGTTGCTTTACACGTTTATACCCAATTTCACCAAAATCGGATAATTTTTACGAGAGTTATCGTGCTCACGGACACATATATATATATATATATATATATATATATATATATATATATATATATATACAGTTTCGAACGAATGGTGTTTTTGGGGTCTGGGGACCTCAAAACGAAAAGTTATCATGGTCCTGGGCCTAGGTCTTACCATGCCGACTACGGTAATAGCTTCTTCCCTATAGGGGAAATTTGCTAATCCCTATAGGGGAAATTCGCTAAAAGAGATAATTTCCAATTACAAAGAAACTATCATGATTAAATATCAATCAAATACATTTCATGAAACATAACGTACTTAGTATATAGTGAAAGGTTTTCCCCAAATGAGAAAAAGGGTTTATATTTATAATTCGTGAACAAATAAATCATTAATATAAGAATTTGAGGGACAACGTTCTCCTGTAGACTTATCCCAAACCATTAACAATTTATCCCCTAGATGGCAGCACCTGATATTTGAAAATTTCCAATGCTATTTGGTTTGATCATATGTAATCAATACTAAGATTTGAATGAGTTAAAAAACATGTGTTTATTTGTTTACATTTTGGTTTTTATTTTGTCAAGGATTTAGAAATTGTACTTAGTTCAAAGCTTTTTTAATAACCAAGGTAAAAAGTGTTATAATTTGAGCTGGAATCTTTTCATTTAACTGTGCTATAATGTGAACCAACGAGTTTGTTTTTTTATATATTTATTGTTATTTATTCCATTTCACATTTAATATTCACATTAAAGACAGGACAACGTCTGTCGGGTCATCTAGTCTGCAATAATTTAGGTCCAATTGTTTTCCATCTGGAAACAATAACAAGTTTTTCTGAAAATCTATTAAATTTAATGAGTTTTTAAGGTTCAATAATTTAAATCGTTAATGTATATGTAACACAAGGTAAAAAAAATGTCTTTTAAAATACAATTTTTATGTAAAACATTATTTTCATATGTCAATATCTTCCGGTGAGACTTCAATTGTTCACCCCAGATGAGAACTCTAGATGCATGAAGCTTGTTGGGCAAGATCACTTATTTGTGTTGTGATCAACACTCAAACGGATTCAAGGTTATTCCAATTAAAGTTTTGAATGTTGTTTCAAGCCTCCCAAATAGCAATGTTGGCCTTTATAAATTGCGAAGTCTAATCTCTACACCGACTCTCAATTCTTTTTATGCACAAGATTTAAACAAAAACCAAATCAATATTTTTAACTATGGGTCAAAGACCAAACAGCACTGAAAGATATTAAGATTTTTTACCAACCACAGATATTTTAAATATACTCATACTCATTTTAGCGAATTTCCCCTATAGGGAAGAAGCTATTACCGTAGTCGGCATGGTAAGACCTAGGCCCGGGACCATGATAACTTTTCGTTTTGAGGTCCCCAGACCCCAAAAACACCATTTGTTCGAAACTGTATATATATATATGTATATATATATATGTGTCCGTGAGCACGATAACTCTCGTAAAAATTATCCGATTTTTACGAAATTCGGTATAAACGTGTAAAGCAACATTTATGACTTTAAGTTCGAAAACCAGCCAGATCACATTATGCGAAGGAGTATTTTAGGGGGGTTTTGTACCCCAAAAATGGGTTTTTTGAATTTTTTATATATAATTTTGGAAATAGTCAAATTTTAGTTTTCACCATTGAATTCAGCTTAAAAAAACACAATTTGGTATTTTGATCATTTCTCTACGTCAGTTGGTTACCGAGATATTGAAAGTGCTAAACACAGTACGTTGTCTAATGTTATTCTTATGGAGGAAAAGAAAAATTTTATATCTCACTTATTTATGAACGTATACTGACAAAACTTGGTATACGGCTTCATCTGGTTGTGGACCATTGATATTGGCTCAAAAAAACAATTTTTTGCCAAAGGCTCCCGTAGCAGCAAACCTGCGTACTCAGCCCTATGTTATTCTTATGGAGAATAAGTAATGTGTTATCTCCCTTAATTATGAAAATAAATTAATGAAATTTGGTATGTGGCTTTACCTAAATGAGTTATATTGATATTTATATAAAACCCCATTTTTTGTTTTCCTTCCTTCAGCAAACCTGCATACTCAGCCGCCATGTTATTCTTATGGAGAATAATTAAAATGTCACAAATCGTATATTTATGAATGTATAATGATGAAACTTGGTATGTGGCTTTATGTGGTATTAAGATACATATATATGCATTGGAAATTCGCTGAGTACGCAGGTTTGCTGCTACGGGGGTATTTAGCAATTATGTTGTTGAAAAAATTACCACGGTTGAAAAATGTTTAGTTTATATGAGCTTATAGACTGTATTATTTTTTACCCCAAATATATTCAAATCCTTTTAATGAGGATTAAGTCAAGGATAAAATTAGTTTTATTCGATTTAACATAAAAAAACTACTGCCAAGTTTTGGTAAAAAATGTTCACTACAAGACCAATTAAATAATTAGGCCCTACAGTGATAAGGAGTCATATTTAGCGTCAAGCTATATCAGTGATTATATATTATGTTACTTAAGCCTAATGCTAGGTTTTTTTTTTAATACCTAATAGATAAATGTTTTTAGATAGATATTTGTATTTGCACTATCATTGTCTTCAAAGCCTAACTGAGTTTATACATAACTAGCTGTTGCCGCAGGCTTCGCCCTGCAAATAATTTATAAAAACTATGACAGTTGTGTGTGCTGCATTCTGTGGTTAGCCCGTGGAACTTCTACGAATCAAGATCAGCTGTTTGTATTTTCATTAGCTCAAAAAAAATGAATGTCCATAAGAAATACATGAGAACGTTTTCGGGATCTCTGGCAGAGCCCTAAGGTCAGATCAGGATGAATACCATTTAGTTTTCCTATTTTATGCCTAAATAATCAGTGTACAAAATTTCAGCTCTCTACCTACATGGGAAGGTGGAGAATTAGTGATATAAGTGAGTCAGTCAGTGAGTCAGTCAGCCAAGGCTTTGCCTTTTATAGATATAGATATTGACACTAAAATAAATTTGATTCGAAGTATAATGACCAAGAGATATTTACTGTTTTTTTTCATGATATGAATACAATTTTTGTTTAGATGCAAGGCGAACTATGCAGCAGGAAGAGGAGGAAGTTGCTCTACAGAAATCAAGGAAAGTGACAATAGTGAAATCTCCGCAACGGTGAACGAGTTCCTAGCCAAGAGTGTTACGCGATTCCCCGATCTCAACCAGTCTCGTTGTTGCTCCGCTTTACTTAGTTGTCGCCAAAGTAGGACTATTTGTGTTGATTAGAATAGACAGTCAGTGATCGGTTGTATGTGACCATTGCCTTTATTCTGCACTGTACAATGTCTAAAAACTCTCTAAGAAATAAGCAAATTTAGAAGTTTAAATGAAAAGTCTGCTCAAAGTGAACTTATATTTTGACATACACTTCTACAGTACAGTCCTAGTTTATTTTTTTACTATTGTGATTTAATGTCACGTTTTTGCTAAACTTTGTGTACAAAGTTTGTTTTATAGACTCAAATATGTGTATTTATTAGTAATTAGTAGTAAGATAAATAAACAGTGTATAGTAAAATTGAACAGCTGAGTACGATTTTGAACACCCAACCAACCATCTTTAAGGGCTATTAAGCAAAATTTAATTAATAATTCTGTCATTTTGGTACATTCACGAATATGTGTTTATTCTAAAAACGCTAATTTTTAAATACATGGAATCAAGTAATAACTCCAGTCTAAATTTGAAGGTGTTAAGTTACTGTGATAAAATATGTAGCAATCATTATATGTGTTATGACTTATAGATTTAGCAAAATTCAAAAATGTTCTAAAATCTCTTAGAGTTACATCTTATTCACTTTTTTAATTATCAATGTATTTTTATGAATGAGAAGGTTTTTTGATAAATTGGAGTAAATCTGCCCTTCATCCCTCTATGGCAAGCAGAGGAAAATCAAACATTTTCCAGGCTATTCAGGTTAACCAGTCCTAGAATAATTTTTGAAAATTAGTTGTTGAGTTATATTTGAAAGGACACATGAAGTTTAACTTGATCTTTAACTTGACAACTAAGGTAATTTTGTTAACTTCAGCTAAATCTTGGAACATAAATAGGCTCTTATTTGTGTTGGATGATCACACCAAATGGCTTTGCTTCAAAAAGCCCTGAATGTACAAATCATTATCCTTTTTGTATGGATTTATTGATTTGTTGTAGACTTAATTAATTAAAATATAAAAAATTTGATCAGTCACAACTTTAAGTATAGTAACCTTCCATTATTTGAATTGACTTGGGATCAGCCTTTGGATCTTGGTTAATTGGATAGTACTATTTATTAATTGGATTATGCCAATATTATTACAGGAGCAAAATGGAAAACAGTTTAATCATGAAATATGTGAATAAAAAAAATTACACTTTATGTTACGGCCCAGTCATTTTAAGGTAAAATTGTATGTTTTCAAGAACTTACTCGTACAAGCAGGAGACTTTGCACAATTTTACCTGATAATTTTTCATTGAAATCTCATGAAGTTTCCAAAAATAATTGTGGAGCTCAAGGCACCATCATGGAAAAAGGGGTAATTAAGGGGATAAAGGAGATAAGACTCCGGGTATATACAGAATCAAATTTCAAAGCCATTTTGAATTTATATATGGTTATCAAAACATGAAAATTATAACAAAAATTTGTAGATATTCATAAGACAAACATCTCTTATTTTAAACATTTCTCCTAATTTAACAGTAGAGAACAATTTGGTCCATTTATCAATTTATAATATTTAAATATGAAGAGACACTTGACAACACCCTGTGTTTGATGACCCTTGCTTGTACGATAATTTTTTCTTATATTTAAAATTACTAGATTATTATGAGTTATAAACAAACGCTTGAAAATTGTGAGTAATGATTTTTTATGGTTCTAATACAACATTCTTTACATTTGTGTCTTCTCTTAGTTCAGTATGAATAACTGTTAACTTAAATACTTGTCTTTACCCTGTAAACATTGCCCTTGTTGTTGTTTATACAACACTTTAGTTTCACAATACATTTTTTTACGATAGTCCTTCAGGAAGGAACTTAGCAAGACTTTAAGTAAACTAACATGAGTTATGGAGGGTTCTCAAGTGCTAGCATCACACAAGATCTCAGGGTAGTCCATACGATTAATCAGGCGTTTACACAACAAATCTATAATATACATTGTACAGATTTGATACATTACAATGAAGATGTTCATGTTGTCTGCAAAAATAAGCTCCTTAACTTCAAGGTTATGACACAAAATGTTATATTAACGGTCAGTCTTTAAAGAATTTTACCGATTTGGTAAATTGACAGGTTCAAAGTCAAGATAAAAAAGGCTTTAAAAATTATCGGCTCCGGTGAAAGGCATACAAGACAGATCTAAGGACGGCAACCACTGAACAAAATATATATTCCTCTGCAGCTGAAAAGTGCCCTAATGAATCTTTGTCCTGCATGTTCTTGGAATCGGCTCTTATGGCAGCCTACAACCAAATTACCATTGCAACAAATGAGGATAGAAGTTGCTGATGAATTCAAATCAAAATCATGAGGCATATGAAAGAAGTCACCACAACCGGCAAATACGATTCAATCCGCGGACGTGACTTCATAGCAGCTGATTGAAAAACAAATTGATAATATGTTGTTGACATAATAATGTTTGAATTGATTATTAGTTATTAAAATCTGTATATAAAATTCTGTAAGCAAAATTTTTAAGTAAAAACTGTGGAAGTTTGGCAAATTTCAGGATGATGGGAGATGGCTCAAATTAAAGATCTTGGTCCCAGGGACTCGGGAAAAGTAGCAGTATTTCCAAAGCGATACCAGCAAATGAGAAATAACTTAAAACTTCCCCCTTAAAAAAACGCATGGGGATTTAAAAACGTATGCTTTGTTTACAAAGCGAAATGTGATTCGTGTCTTCTTTTTTTGACAAAGGTAAAAACATCAGGTGAGGCAGAGTGTTGGAGAAAGGTTAGGGGCTATGGCCAGATCAAGCCACTAGTAATACTTATTTGCCAAAAAACACTTATAAATCTTAAGCCTAAAAAATTAAATATTATTGATCTGTCTTTAGTCTTGTTTAAGTCAAAGTCAATATAAAAAATTGATATTTAATTTGACTATGGATTGTTTTCTTTTATAGAAATTATATTTATTAGGTAACTTTAATTACCATTTTTTCAAAGAGCCATAGGTACAATACACATTCAACGATGGTTTTACATGTTAGAAACATCACTGCTTATTGTGTTAGAAATATACTACTCGAATTTACTGAAGATCTTAAACCCATGGAACAAAATACCATGCACACTAATATAGTGTTAATAGCGTACATTTTAATTTTAATATAGTACCTATTAAAATAGCAATCTCTATTTACTAGCCTAAAGCTTTCAATTATTCTTTCAAGGCAAGATTTTTGTACTTGAAGGACCATAATCGGTTAGGACAACAAGAAGGAAAACTGAGGAACACAAATCTACAATTGGCGTTTTTCTTGATTTATCTAAAGCTTTCAATTGTGTCAGCCACCATACACTTTTGAAAAAACTATATGATTGATTATGGCATTCAAGGTATAGTATTACATGTCCATTCATTCATCATTTAGTGATAATTTTCTTATTATGTGTTATTTTATATTTAAGTTTCCATATAAATGTACTAATTAATTAATTTCCCCTAAATGTGTTATTTGTATTAATTGTCCCATATTTATGCCTAATAATAATCACCATTATCATCACTCCTCAGAAAACATTCCCCTCTATATATTTAATGTTTATTTATCTGTGCAATTGTATAATAATATGTATTTCATCAATTTAATCACCAATAATTATTCATAGCCTATCCCCATATAATAGCCTACTCACTTAATTTAATATGTTTGTTAATAATAATATTTTAGATATAAGTTATGTGAGAGGATTGCAATAAAATTAAAATGTAATATAATATACTTTTCAAAAATAGTCCTTAAGGAATCTAAATTACAGTGACCAGTGTTAACAATTGTGTGAACATGTGCTTCTCAACAATGGACCATGCTTCCAGACCTCATCTCTACCAGATCTTTCTTCTTGCTCCAGATGCCCTAGTGTTAAGACCTAGAATCTGTGAAGGACACAGTTCCTATTTTAAATTTCCCAGTATGGCCTAAGTTTTGCATCGCTTAGAGCTCATTTTATTAGGGACTTACTGCTCAATTAATACCATCTTTAAATTCACTCCTTTTTATTTGATTTCCCCCAAAAACTGGTATTTGAGCGAAGAACATTTGTAAGCAGATTGGTAAACTCCTTCCATTGTATTCTATTTAGGGACTGGAAAGAATACAGACATTTAAATAGAACAAGCCTAATGTTCTAAAGTTAAAGTAACCTCAAGAGAGTATTTTTTATATTGAACTATCTTTCCAAATTTAATTTTGAGTATTTTAACCATTCATAAAGTCAGTGAAACCATTGGACTTGGACAACAACCAAAATTTCCATTGTTGTAACTTTTCAACACATCAGCTTAATTGGACTTAATATTCTTTCAAATATCATCCTAAACGTTATTCAAGTCAGCACGATACTTCCCCCCTGAGAAAAAGAGCCCTCATTTGTAAAGAAACCCCAGTTAGAACCCAAAATATGAACACTTAGTTTTAGGCCTACCAGTATTTTGTCATTTACCTTCTAGGCTAGGCCACACATATTTTAACTGTTTCCCCTGAGTTGTATATTATTGTAAATCCCTTTAATTTAGAACCTTTTTGAAACATAATTGAACCAATAGATAAATAAATATTGTATTGTTCCTCTGTAACGTTGTATTTTATTCAAATAGTAAAGAAATCTTAGAAATTGTACACCTACCTTTTGTTGACATCCAGAATAAATACCAAAACACATTCTACTCACTACAATAAAGTAAAGGAGACCACAAGTATAAGTATATTTATTATCAAGTCCAAGAAGATCATTTGTGAGCTATATTTAAATAGCCTAGGGAATTTTGTAAGTAATAACACTGATTTTTGCAAAGAGAAGCTAGGCTTAGCACGTGGCAGCCATTGCCCTCAGATCCCGATAGCATCACTGTTTATATCCACTTTTACTGAGCACATCCGAGCAAACAATTAAAAGTTAACAATTTAGAATTATAATTAAGTAAGTAAAAGTAATTAGTAGAAGATAAAAAATAAGAATTGGCGACCCAACGTACTGGCTTGAATAACGGTTGATAAACATTGCAATCCTCAACTAGAGTAAGCCTAGAATAAGACCATATTTAATATTAAGTTCCCGTAATTGTTTCCCTCCCCACCAATAATAACAGTGTATAAAGGTACCGCATATTTAATTATCTCGCATATTATAATAAAACGAACACACGATGGCCGAAAACAAGTACAATCTACGGAAAACACGAAACTACCCCGCAGCAGACGCCGATTCGAGCGACGATGAAACCAACAGCCGCCATGTTGCGCAGAACGAAGAAGAAACTGTCAAAAGCAAAGACCACCAAGCTTACACCGACCCCATCAGCCAATCAGAGAACGTCGATTTCGCAACCTCTACGCGAGATTTCTCTCTCAGCCTGCCCTTAGACGCTAACTCTGCTTTCTCAACACCAAAACGAAATATCGCCAGCCGACCGATCCGAACGCTGACGGACACACCCGAAGGTTCCCGAACTGGATTCATTGATCAGAATGAACGAGGACGTATCGCTAGCTCATTGAACAAGTCGACGCTCATTCATTCCTCGCGCTCGATGACTGATGCACACACAGACGACGCAACTAGCAGATTAAATGTTACAAACCCGACTACACCGACACCTGCAATCGATATGAATATACTAATTACCCTTATGACTAATTTGGGAAACAAAATTGAGCAAACTAGTCTTGATTTAAATAACAAATTTGAACAAACCAGTATCGATTTAAATACGAAAATTGAACAGACCAGCGCCAAAATTGAACTAAATAATGCCGAATTGAAATCCGAAATACGAGGAACTAAATCCGAAATTCAAACAATCCATGCAGATTTCCAACAACAAATAAATCAAACCAAGACCGAATTGACCAAAATTATCCACGACAAGACCAATGAAACTCAACAGGAAATCCAAGCCTGTCGAAATGCCTTCGAATCCCAGATACAAGAAACAAGAGAAAACCAAATCGAAATTCGATCAGAAATTAATGCCATCAAAATGACCCAAAATGCCCAATCTGAAGAAACTGCAAAATTAACTGACAAATTGATACTTAGAATTGAAAATTCACAAACTCAAATGAGACAATTCGTGCTGGACAGTATCTCACAACAACAAACCGCTGCCGAATTTGAAAATAAACAATATCAAGAAAACATTATATCTACTGTCAAAACCCATCTGGAAGAGCATAAACAAAATTTTGATCTAAAAATAGAAGAATTAACTGTCAAAACTCAATTGGATAATGAACGTAATTCAAAAGCAAACCTAACGGCACTGAAAAATGAAGTTATCCCCAAAATTAACTTGCAAACAAAACTAATTGAGGCACAACAAATTGAAATCCAAACCTTGAATCAAAATTTAAACAAATGTGAAACTGAAGTAACCAATCTGAAGCAAGCAAATCAATTAAACGGAATGGCCGGACAAATCAAAGTAATATGCAGTGGAAACGAAGCCAATGATCGCCTAATGCCGAAATTTAATGGACGGAGCGGCAATCCAAATGAATATCTATATAAATTGAGAAGATATTACGAACGAGGAATCGAAAGGAATCAATGTTGCGACTCAACTGAGTACCTGAAAGACCTGCTTGAGACATCCTTCGAAGGACCAGCATCACGATGGCTACAGCTGATAAAAAGTGAAATTATTGATTGGGAACATTTTGCCAGAGAATTCAAACTCAAATACTGGAGCCAGGCAGTCCAACGAGGAATTAAAGCAAAAATCGAGTCGGAGAAGTATAGAGCCAACGGAACGTTAAGCCGGACGGAGTACTTGACAGAAAGAGTATTGCTACTACAATCAATGACACCTAGCCTAAGTGAAGAGGAGATAGTGACTCTTATGGCGGAGCGATTTGACGCAATAATCCAAGACAGCATAAGCGTACAGAACATCACTACGATCCGAGCGATGGAGAGACTACTGCAGAAAGAAGACATAAAAGATGGACCTAAGAAAGCCAGGAACCACAACAACCAGCAAAGCAACCGACCAGCCAGTCCAACCACTTCAAACCAACAGAATTACAACGATCGATATGCTAACCAACGGGCCTATCAACCGAAAATGAACAACTACCACAATTATCAACAGAATAAATACCCTCCAAACAACACTTCGTATCGAAATCAACAAAATTACAGGAATAATGGTAACAACAACCAGCAATACCATCGAAGTCACCATGACAACAAGCCGTATCAACGTGAGCAATATCATCCCAGAAACTATGAACAAAACTACAAAAATGATCGTCAACACCCTACCAACGAACAGAATCAACTCTGCGCCATATTTAGACAGAATCCCAATCCACCTAATGCTCCAACTGTATCTCCAATGAGCCCTCATTCAAGTAACAACAATACTGCTAGTCCACGTTCCTCACCGTCTCAAACGAGACAGGGAAACGACTCGGCGCTGTAGACCACGGCCGAGAAAGGGTTATGTTGTCATGCGATCACCCATTAAATACAGCGCCTACTTACACTATCCTCGGTCAAACTATCAATCACTCTATAAATCTTATGCAGTCCAACAACATAATATGTGATAAAAATTTCCTTTTAGAAGATGAGTACGAAAATGATGTCAATTCAAATTATACACAAATTAACTGTCCAGAAATCAACATAATATTAAACAATATCAGCACTAATGCCTTAATTGATTCCGGTTCTTCTGTAACTTGCATAGCCGAAGCTTGGTTCAATGAAAACAAAATGAAGCTACAACCATTTGAAGAATTACCAGTGAATAACACCGTTATCAAAACAGCTGTTGGAGAAAAGTCTAAACGTGTTTCCCGCACAATATATGTTCCCACCACCATTGATAAACATACGATGCTAATTGAATATTTGATAGTGCCACATTTAATAAAACCCATAATTCTCGGAGTCGATGTTCTATCTGCCCTCAAAATGGATTTAAATTTCAACACAAACGAAATAAATATGAAAATCAATAATGATAATGTTACTATGAAGTTTAATATGTGTCATCATGAAGGACAGTTATGTCAAATAATAATTAATAATAGCCATAGGCCAAATAATAATATGAATAATAATTTTGATAATATGATGTACGATGAGTACAATGATGATTTAATATATGATAAATATGATAGCACAGCACACAACTTCAACGAATTACAAACAAATCCAACAAACGACAGCACATTGACACAAGAAGAAATTAATACATCTTTAGCATCAAATGATTATATCAAGAAAGAAGAACAAACAATTTTAAGTCAGTTATTAAATAAGTATAAACATGTTTTCTCCGAACAACCAGGCATATGCAACAAATATTCTCATGAGTTACGAGTAGATAATCCACAACATTTTAAAAGCACTACTTATCCTGTACCTCAACAATATCAAGATGCTGTACAACAAGAGATCGACAGAATGGAATCCTTAGGTGTAATTGAGAGGAGTAAAAGCACTTTTATCAACCCGATAATTCCAGTCATTAAGAAGACGGGAGAAATACGACTATGCCTTGACGCCCGAAAAGCAAACGAAATCATAATACCCGATTTTGAATGTAACAGAAGTGTAAATGAAATCCTTGGAAAATGCAAAAATGCAAAATTTATAAGTAGTATCGACCTGACAGCATCATATTGGCAAATACCATTAACAGAAAATTCCAAACAATATACCGCATTCCAATTCAGAGGCAAAATATACCAGTACACTGTGACACCATTTGGTATCTCTACATCACAAGCTGCTTTAGTTCGAGCGCTAGACAATGTATTCGATTCTGAAGCTGAGAATTTTACTGCAATCTACGTTGACGACATCTGTATAATTTCACCCGATTTCGAGTCTCACATGAAACATCTAGAGTACATATTCAGCAAATTAGAAGAAGCCAACATGACCATTCGATTTAATAAATCAAAGTTTTGCCAAAATTCTGTACCATTTCTGGGATACACCTTAACTAACGATGGACTCCACATGGACCAGAGCAAAGTAGAACCGATACTAAATTTCCCTACACCAAAAAACAGAACTCAACTTAAAGCTTTCCTGGGCAGCATAAATTATTATAACAAATTCATAGATAAATTCTCTGCAACCACACAATCATTAATGTGATTAACTTCAAAGAAGAACAAATTTATCTGGACTAAAGAAGATGATGTCACCTTTATGAAGATTAAACAACTATTTCTGGAAACCAACGTCTTAAAACACCCAGACCCATCTAAAGAATTCTTCTTACAAACTGACGCTTCTGACTATGCCATAGGCGGACATTTGTATCAATTACGAGAAAATGGTGAGAAAGCTGCCATAATGTTTATGTCGAGAACGTTACAACCAGTCGAACAAAGGTATACCACCACTGAAAAGGAACTCCTTGCCATCATTTATTGTCTACAAAAGTCTCGATACATTGTCTTGGGAACGAAATTAACCATAATAACAGATAACCACGCACTTACTTTCTTAAAAACGTGCCGATTATTGAATAATCGCTTGGCGAGATGGATACTCACCATACAGGAATATAACTTCAAAATTATCCACTGTAAAGGTACAGACAACATCACTGCAGACACGCTAAGTCGCATCTCCATCGATCAATCCGCTATTTCATACAACAATCCAAGAGAATTAACTATCCATTACATTGAGAATATCCCCGATCAAAATCTGAAGAGCGCATTAAGAAACTTACCCCAACTCCAGCGAGAAGACACCAAACTCCAACCCATCATTGAAACATTAGAAGAACAACCAGATTCAGAAGTCGCACAAAAATTATCATATAATTTCCGCATCCATAACAATACCCTTTATCAAAAATTGAAAAATAAATGGTTAATTACTGTACCTCACTGCATGATTCAAGACCTCATTTGGGAATGTCACCTATTCTACCTACATTGCGGAGCTAAGAAATGCTTTCAATTATTACAAGAAACCTTCATATTTCGAAACATGAATCGAACCATAAGGAAATATTTATCTGCGTGCGATACCTGCCAGAAATGTAAGATCAGCAACCGACCGCTAGTGGCCACAGCGAAAGGAGTGCTATGTACAGGAAAGAATGAACAGCTAGCCGTTGATATCATCGGACCTCTTCCTACCAGTGTATCAAACGTTAAATATATACTTATTGTCATCGATATCTTCACCAAATTCATCAAGTTATACCCTATGCAAAAAGCCACCACTAAAACAATATTAAATAAATTATTCACTCAACACTTCCCAAATTATGGATACCCTAAAAGAATCCAGTCTGATAATGGAACACAATTCAAGAGCGGAGAATACATCCAGAAGATGGAGCAAAATAATATCGAACTAATCTTCAATCCAGTGTACCACCCATGCTACAACCTTGCCGAGAGACCTATTCGAGAAGTCAAGAGATGTCTACGCACCTATTGCTCCCGTCAACACAAGAAGTGGGCGAAATATATTCCTGATATTAATGCATGCCTCAATGAATTATATCATGAATCGACCGGATTCACTCCTAACGAACTACAATTCGGCGTTCGAGACCACCGCTTTTGGGAAAAATACTTGTCTGAAAATCCATTCATAATTGATACTCCAATAGAACAGAAGTTACTCATCGCTAAACGCAGGTTAGATGCCAAACGAATTAAAAGATCAGCAAAGTTAAATCAGAATCGAAAACCACAAACATTAAAGATAAACGATA
This sequence comes from Allygus modestus, assembly GCA_963675035.1. Taxonomy (NCBI): domain Eukaryota; kingdom Metazoa; phylum Arthropoda; class Insecta; order Hemiptera; family Cicadellidae; genus Allygus; species Allygus modestus. The sequence continues at coordinate 323,803,017 of OY776112.1, forward strand.
AAGTGCTAATAAAATCACATCCCCTCTCCCGAGCTATTTATGGAGAAACTGCAAAGCTTTTCGAGGTTTACGAAGGACCATTCGTCATCAAGCAAATATTAGGAAAATCTACTTTTCATGTAACCAGAGAAAACGAAGACATATTATTTGGACCATATCACATATCTGCATTAAAAAGATACATAGAACCGATAATAGAAGAGGATAATGTAAATAATGAAGAAGACCCTGACAACATAAACTCTTAAAACAGTGTAAATAGTCCATCATCATCATCATCATCCATCAAGTGTAATCATTTTACATGAGGAGATCGTCATGAACCTTAATCGCGAGTGCGTACCCCTTCCCTATTCCCCAAGTGTGAACAGTGTGATTATTCCCCAAAACAGTGTTGAATAACAATTTATTTATAAATGCGATGATTATAAACAGTGAATTTTGCCCTTGTAACAAACAATGTATAAACCAAAGTGTTTTATGCGAGTGAAGAATTTCATCCCCATGCCAATAAACAATTGTTATATTAAATGTTCCCTTAATCCCAATTTCCCCTGTGCGGTCATGAACTATCTTAATCCCTCATCCCATATTTCCCCATTTATGTATTGTTCCTATGTTTATGTAAATTTAGAATAAGAAGTGTATTATCACCAACCAACATCAATCATTTAATGTACCTCATAACTAGCTGTAAATATATTTCATACTAAATAATTCATGTATTCCATTTCATACTTGATCGAAATCTGTCTTTAATTCCACATCATACAGATTTCTGAGGAGATAATTATAGTATTACATGTCCATTCATTCATCATTTAGTGATAATTTTCTTATTATGTGTTATTTTATATTTAAGTTTCCATATAAATGTACTAATTAATTAATTTCCCCTAAATGTGTTATTTGTATTAATTGTCCCATATTTATGCCTAATAATAATCACCATTATCATCACTCCTCAGAAAACATTCCCCTCTATATATTTAATGTTTATTTATCTGTGCAATTGTATAATAATATGTATTTCATCAATTTAATCACCAATAATTATTCATAGCCTATCCCCATATAATAGCCTACTCACTTAATTTAATATGTTTGTTAATAATAATATTTTAGATATAAGTTATGTGAGAGGATTGCAATAAAATTAAAATTTAATATAATATACTTTTCAAAAATAGTCCTTAAGGAATCTAAATTACAGTGACCAGTGTTAACAATTGTGTGAACATGTGCTTCTCAACAATGGACCATGCTTCCAGACCTCATCTCTACCAGATCTTTCTTCTTGCTCCAGATGCCCTAGTGTTAAGACCTAGAATCTGTGAAGGACACAGTTCCTATTTTAAATTTCCCAGTATGGCCTAAGTTTTGCATCGCTTAGAGCTCATTTTATTAGGGACTTACTGCTCAATTAATACCATCTTTAAATTCACTCCTTTTTATTTGATTTCCCCCAAAAACTGGTATTTGAGCGAAGAACATTTGTAAGCAGATTGGTAAACTCCTTCCATTGTATTCTATTTAGGGACTGGAAAGAATACAGACATTTAAATAGAACAAGCCTAATGTTCTAAAGTTAAAGTAACCTCAAGAGAGTATTTTTTATATTGAACTATCTTTCCAAATTTAATTTTGAGTATTTTAACCATTCATAAAGTCAGTGAAACCATTGGACTCTCCTTTTGGACAACAACCAAAATTTCCATTGTTGTAACTTTTCAACACATCAGCTTAATTGGACTTAATATTCTTTCAAATATCATCCTAAACGTTATTCAAGTCAGCACGATACTTCCCCCCTGAGAAAAAGAGCCCTCATTTGTAAAGAAACCCCAGTTAGAACCCAAAATATGAACACTTAGTTTTAGGCCTACCAGTATTTTGTCATTTACCTTCTAGGCTAGGCCACACATATTTTAACTGTTTCCCCTGAGTTGTATATTATTGTAAATCCCTTTAATTTAGAACCTTTTTGAAACATAATTGAACCAATAGATAAATAAATATTGTATTGTTCCTCTGTAACGTTGTATTTTATTCAAATAGTAAAGAAATCTTAGAAATTGTACACCTACCTTTTGTTGACATCCAGAATAAATACCAAAACACATTCTACTCACTACAATAAAGTAAAGGAGACCACAAGTATAAGTATATTTATTATCAAGTCCAAGAAGATCATTTGTGAGCTATATTTAAATAGCCTAGGGAATTTTGTAAGTAATAACACTGATTTTTGCAAAGAGAAGCTAGGCTTAGCACGTGGCAGCCATTGCCCTCAGATCCCGATAGCATCACTGTTTATATCCACTTTTACTGAGCACATCCGAGCAAACAATTAAAAGTTAACAATTTAGAATTATAATTAAGTAAGTAAAAGTAATTAGTAGAAGATAAAAAATAAGAAAGGGTTGCCACATTAATGGCTAACTTCAAATTTAACAATTAGAAGGCAGCAAGTAGAAATATCTGGTAAATTATCTGAAAGCGTACAATTACAATTTGGAGTACCGCAAGGCTCTATACTTAGGCCATTGTTATTCTTGCTGTATATTGATGATTGCAATAAGTCAGTAGAATTTCCAAAGATTATTCAATATGCATATGATACAACTCTCTGTCTAACAGAAAAGTCAATTTCTGAATTTGAAATGAAGGCTTTTAAAGATTTAAATTTTTTGATTAAATTTATCTAAATACGAATGATTAAAAATCAAATTTTATTCAATTTAGTTGCTGCCAAAATCTTGGGGATAATGAATGTCCAACCATTATGATTGACGATAAAATTCTGAAAGAAGTTGACTCTACCAAGTTTTTAGGACTTTATATTGATAGAGGACTTACTTGGACAGATCATTTAAATATTTTGTGTTCAAAGATATCCTCAAAACATTTATGTTTTGTGAGATTTATCGAATTGCTGCCAAAACAATATGTTTCTGATAGCATATTATGGTTTAATACATCCATATTTGTCGTACGGTATTACTCTTTGGGGTAGTTGTAACGACAAGGAATTTAAAAGATTTTTATCCTTAAAAAAATTGTTACAAATAATTGGCAGGGGAGACTTGCAAAAATACTTTTAGAGATTTTCATTGAAAAAAGGTGGGATACACAGCTAACTCACCTGAAGAAACTGGTTCAGATGAGCACAGCAACAAAGAAAGTATTCTACACACATAATATTTCGTCTCCATTTGAGACTTCTTCAGATGTAGAGGGAGACTCATCTTGAGTCTCATTCTGAGTCTCCCTCTACATCTGAAGAAGTCTCAAATGGAGATGAAATATTATGTAATATGTGTGTAGAATACTTTCTTTGTTGCTGTGCTCATCTGAACCAGTTTCTTCAGGTGAGTTAGCTGTGTATCCCACCTTTTTTCAATGAAACTCCCAAGCCAGGTGCAAACCTAACCTTTTACAGATTTTGAAATTTTAACCCTGCCATATGTCTTAACAATATATTCAAACTATGTTATATTCCAAATTTAAATGTGAACCAATTTTAGGAAAGGATTTTCATAATTATAATGCGGTACAAGAAATTCTAATCTCTCACGGCCCCAACAACATCAATTAAATCTTTTTTCTAATCTTCCTTGACAAGCAGGTGTGACCTTTTAAAATAAATTTATAAAATTTGAAAGCAACTCAAATAAATTTAGAAAAGAACTGAAACGATTTTTAATACAGAATTCATTTTATCATGTGTCTGAATACATGGACCACTCTTGATTAAAATAATAATTAAAAGTATAAATAACTTGATTTAAATTAGCATTTATTGTATACAAGGCTTTGACATTTCTGAGACTACAGTATATTCTTATTCTTTTATTTTTTATAATATTTATATTGTTTATTAATTGTAATACTATTACTATATGTAGTTTAACAACAAATTCTAAATTTTTGTTTTTTAACAATGATACACAACATTTGAAGTTGTCATTTTAATAAAGTGATTATTATTATTAATATATATTGAAGAACTAATTAGAATATTTAAATCACTTCATTGGCTTCAGAACTGAGTTCAAGATGTATAACTCTCCATTTGAGGAGGACTTCTGTCAAAGTCAAGGGGAGGATTCTATTCCCAAGGAAAACTTTTCTAGTGTACAAATTTGTTATACAATCCATAAAAAGTTTTAGAATTAAAGTCAGAAGGTATCCTGAGACTATGTGGAATAACAGAGAAGTTAAAAAAGTTAGCTGAGGGTCCAACACTGAAGGATATTTCCTACCATTCACATAAGCCATCTCCACACTCTAGCTAATTGTAGGTGAGCGAAGAGGAATGGAGTATGGATGGGTAGTTTTCCTCCACTTGTGACATTCCAGCTGATTATATACTTTATAGTTACTCCCATTATAAAATAGTGTAGATGCGGCTAAAGAGAGACCGCCTCCTTTGTGATGTCATGTCTCCTTAGATGTTATGTATCAATTAAATAAAAAGCATACAGTACAAAATTTGATGTTTCCCATTCAAAACTTCAAAAAATGTCAGCATCTAGGCTCAAAACAAATTTAGATATATTTTTAAATTATCACCTTCAATATAAATAACATTATATCGGTTTATCAAATTTAAAAATGAATTAACTTGAAGTGTTTCTATTTAATACGTGTGAATTAGCGTATCTCAAGTGGCCTGCCAATATGTAAGGTAGAGTTGGGATCTCAACAATGCTCGGAACCAGTGGCAGTCTGCTAACTGAGAATGGATGGCAACTGTAGCACTTGAATTAATCGATGCTTTATCATCGATTGACCTCAGGAGGATCAAATCTCAATTCCTTTATAAACCGAGCATTGCCAGCAGAAACACACAATACTGCTGAATTCTGCCGTGTAAGGTAGGTCTGTTGGTTTAACAATTAGATATTACTAGCTTTATCAATTTTTTCAAATATATTAGAAAATGAGTTGGTAAGAGTAATTCAAAATTTATTTTTAATGAATGAATTTTAAAGAATGACTTTAAAAAATAATTGCTAGAAACAAAGACAATTGGTGTCTCTTTTAATTTTGAAAGAAAGTACTTTGATTTGTTAATTAATTTAAAAATTATAGCTGCAATCCATTGTTCATAAAAGAGTTGTTTTAATAATATGTATTTATTCTTCAAATTTTAATTTAAAAATAACTGAATAGACTTGTAAATAAGAATAAACAGTTTTTAATCAAGATATTTATTTTCAATACATTATAACCATGATGTGAGTGCATTATAACAGTAAACAAAAGAGTTAGTACAAAGATTATGTACTTTAATAACTAAATTAAACTAGAAAAAAATCATTATTTTGATTAATTAATCGCCAGGTTAGTATAGAAGTGCTTGTATCATAAACGATCCATATATCAAATAAGAAAAAAGTGCTTCTAAAAGAGTAACAAATATTTTAATTGATAAAGTTTATAGTTCGGTTTCTAAGTTTTTTGATGATATTTGTACATTCAAACAATACCTGTTAACCGACACAACAAACTTAAATAAAGATTCTTTGTTTAAAATTAAGTACCTAAACCGAGCACCTTTCGTCGCTCCAAGAACAATATTTCACCACAAATTTTTAGGCCACTGGGGTAGAGTCCTAAGATTGGAAAAACGTATCCATACTAAATAACAACGAGGTATAGTCCAGGAGCAAGTTTGAGGGGCCGATTTATAGAGCCTTTTATATGTTGTATTTTCTCCATAACATGGCCACTTTTGAGGAGCCCATCAGTGGAACGGAGCCCTGAGACTTGGAAAGGGGAAACGTATTCTAAATGTTGTTGGCCCCTACAACGTAGTATGGTGTGTGAGTAGTTTTGAGGAGCCTTTTTTTAAATTAACTGTAGTACTACCATCTTAGTACAAATACTAAGCCAAAAGAGCCAGAAAATCATTATTTGGATTAATTAATCGCCAGGTTAGCATATTCCATAACCAAGAATACGTAATACACTGAAGTACAGTGAAGGTTCTGAGGATAAACCTTTTAGCCATTCTGAGGGTTCTGAGGGTTAGCCTTTTCTCCATAAGAATAACATGGCAACGTTTTAGGCAGTGGGGCAGAGCCCTAAGTTCGGAGTTATACAAAAAGTATCCAAACGTTATAGATCAATAACAACTGGCTAAAATCGGCAACAAATTAAAAAAAAAATAACAAAGAAACTTTGCCAGGGGCGGAGCCTTAAGGTTGCTGGGCGGGGTATGTCCATGTTGGGGCTTCATTCAAGATATCCAAAAACAAAGACAAATAACTACATATCACAGATCACATGTCAAAATCGGAGGTCGGGAAGTGATAGGAGAAGCCAGTGAGGTGGAGCCCTGAGGTTGGGAAGAACATTATCCAAAGGTTGTTTATCCTCCTAAAAACCTGGTAAGGTCTGGGAACAGATTTGAGGAGCCTTTTTCGCAATCACCTGGAGTACTCTACTCTCCATAAAAATAACATGGCAAGGTTATAGCCACTGGGGCGGAGCCCTAAGTTTGGGTATATAAAAAACGTGTGCAAATGTTATGGACGGATGACAATTGGCTAAAATCATGCATACAATCGGAAAAAATAACATGACATTTTTGCCAGGGGGGTGGAGCCCTAAGGTTAGTGGGGGGGGGATGTTTCCAACATTGGGATATCATTCAAGACATGTGGCTTTGTAAAACAAATCCAAAGAACCATCACACGTCCAGATTGAACGTCAGGAAGTGATAGAAGAAGCCAATGGGGCGGAGCCCTGATGCCGCGAAAATGGCAGCCCTGAGGTTTGGGGAAAAAACAAAAAAAATATGTACCTAAAATGTATTGGTCCTCTACAACGTGGTATGGTTCGGGAGCGGTTTAGAGGTGCCGTTTTCGAAATCACCTGACACACACACACACACACACACACACACACACACACACACACACACACACACACACACACACACACACACACACACATACCCGCATGCGTATCTTAGTCGGGGCACCTGAATATAACACACTTGTCGGGACTTTCAAGCTAAAACATATTTAATGTTCATTCTTAAGTACATATTCCTTATATGTGGTCAGATTTTTGTTACACTCCATTTTGTCTGAGTGAACCAGGAAACCTTACTGTCGGGATGTCCCGACAAACACGATAATGTGTTTATGGTCCCGACAAACATATAGATCGAGGACATGTCCGTTTGTGTGTTAAAATATGGTGAATCGTAGCCAGATGAGTCATCCCACTGTTGCCATATCGCCCACTCATTGCCGGAGCTTGGCGCGCGGCAATAGCAGCCCCATGGACACCGCGTTTTCAGCGAGGGCTGCTCCTGTAGGCCCATACCTTACTTCCCCCACCCCCCTCACCGGTGGTGTGGATGGGGGGGGGTCAGGGGTATATATTCCCCCCTTGAAACTTGAAAAATTAGAATTTATATCGTCCTGAAATAAAGCTTATGTTTTTTTTATTAAAAAGAAATACTGTTACTGAAAACACAAAAAATGTGTGCAATATTTCTAAACTAAATTTTTAGTGAATTACCTATGAAAATTTTAACTATTAGCATGAACCGCAAGGTAAAAATTAAGCCCTGGACCACCATAGAAGTTCCTAACCTGACCCCCTGAAGACGTTTTAGGGGGTCGCTCAAAATTGTGGATATATATATATATATATACATATATATATATATATATATGTATGAACATTTTGGGGTTTTGGGGCCAAAAGGGGTAACAAAATTCCCGGATATAAAATGCAAGTAAAATGATGGAGATTTGTGAGGCAAAACTTTTAAGCCCTCTTTCGTCATTCTAGCACAAATATTTACAGAGTTATTAAAGAAAATGTATGTGGACTAAACACAGTACGTTGTCTAATGGGCGTTTTACATTATAAAAACCTGTTATTCATAAGTTGGTGTACTTTTATCATCCCCGTAATCCTTACACCTACTTTCAATCCTGACTGGACACTCTCCTAACCTTATAATGCGCAACACTGTATTCTCAGCATTGCAGGTAAATAGAACCAGGAGCATCAGAACAGCCAAAAGAAAAGTATTCACCTTAAAATAACACAGCATGGCCTTCGGTGTCTTTTTAAAGAGAGATTAAAAAATTAACAGCATAATACACTACTGTATTAGAACACCTACTTATTGAAGTATGCTTATGATTTTATGAAAAATTTCATAACAGATTACAAGCAGGAAGATGATTGTTATTATTTCTAAAACCAAACTGGTAATGAAATAAATATTGTACAGTTTAAATTTATTAACTCCTAAAATGTTCTCTATGAGAGTTGTATTATAGGCTCAAAAAGTAAACTGTAATGCAAGGTAGAGAGTATGAAGAGTCAATCTTAACTTAAATAATACAAACCCTTGATTTATTTTGAATTGTGCTAAACAAAACCAGCTTGCAATGGATTTAATTCTTGTATACTGTGATAAACATAAGGCATTTCTTCCTTGTCCTCATATTCTTTCAATGGAATAAAGTGGCATAATCTGATCAGCACGGAAATATAAGTATATCCATAGATCAAACAGTGATCCATGGACAGATTCCTTATATGTGGTCAGATTTTTGTTAAACTCCATTTTGTCTGAGTGAACTTAGACAAAACTTTTCAAAATTTTCAATTTGAATTTGCTGTTTCTCTTAACATTGATTAGGACTTAAAAAGTGAAATTTGATTACCTGAACTGGACAGACCTTGATCTCAATTGTTTAGGATGATTGACTTTTTTTATTACAGAGGGAGAATCAGGAAGTAAAATGTAAGTGTTAAAAAATGCAGATAAATTTACATATAGAAAAAGTTTATTACTCTACAAAATGAAAATAGTCTTACAACTAACAATTTTAAAATTGTTTTTTATATGTTCTAGTGTAAAATATAGGTTTTACAAAAACTTCAACTAAGTTCATATATTCAACAATATAATAACTATAAACAAGGTAAAACTAGAAAATATCCCGACTTGTTTTTTTTTTAAGACAAACTATACTTTATCGCAATCATACCAGGGAGAAGAGGGGATGTTAAAAGGCATGAAAAAGGGATTAAAATCGGTGTTGTTTGTCTAGTAAGTAACCAGTTTAATTATTTTCTAGCCTCACTTTTTAATTCTTACAATATTAAATATATGAATAGGAAAATCAGAGATTAAAAAAATGTTAATTTAGGTGAAGTGTGGTAAGAGTAATAGTGGGGAATATGTTTTACAAAAATGAATTTTATTGATAAAAAATCTAAACAAATAAACTATACCGGGTGTCTCAAAAGTCCCACCCCATATTATAATTTTATTTCGTATTAATGGAGGTAAACTACTTCGTGGATGTTTTATGTTACCAAAGGGACTTTCTTAAGTATACCCCTTTTTAACCCTATTTTGTAAAAAACATTTAAAATTTGTGGGTAAGCCAAAGATTTTAAACGTAAACCCCTACCTTGTGATACTTAATTTTAAAGCTCTTGATAAAATAAGAAGAATGACACAATTTAGAGGTCTGTATGTTGACCCTATCCAAAATGGCAGTAATTCAAAGTTGGAATTTTTTAATAAAATTGCCAATAAAAAGCATTTTATAGGGGTAAACCCCACGAAAATGTACGTGAATTGCATTCAAGTTAGGTACCTGAAGTGATGATAGAATCATACCCAAGGACTTTAAGGTCGTAACTCAAATTTTCATTATTTAGAAAAAAGGAAAATAAGGTAACATTTAGGAAATTTAGGGTATGGTATAAAGTCCTGGATGTGATTCTGTCAAGTCGAAGTCACTTTGGGTACTTTGAGTACAAATCACGTACATTTTCGTGGGTTTTATCCCTATAAAATACTATTTAAGGGGTATTGCATAGAAAAATCCCAAATTGAAATGGCTACCATTTTGGATAGGAACAACATAGAGTCCTTTAATTTGTACCATTCTTCCTCTTTTAACAAGGCCTTAAAAGTGATGATCACATATAAGGGGTTTACGTTTAAATTGTTTACTTAGACCTGCCCCCAAATTACTCCATTTCCAAAATAGGGCTTACAAATTGTATACTAGATTAACCTCTTTCTTCGGTCACATAAACATTCCTCACAGTAAAGCTTTCTATCTCCATTAATAAAAACATAAAACATAATATGGGGGAGAGGGGAGTTTTGAGACACACTGTGTATTTATTCCATTATATCAGTTTTATAATGGTTTCCAAATCCTTTTGAAATATTTTTTGGTTTATTTAAAAATGTATGTCTATTTTATTTTTGGAAAGGTTAGGAAGCTGATTTTACTTTTTCCAGTCTGATTTCCTGATTACAACACTCCACTTCACCCTAGGTTAAATTAAGACGTAAGATCTTTATTTTTGTAAAATAGTCTAGAACATATTTTGTATTTTTAAAGATTGTTTAAGACATTAATATAAGTCTTACATTTATATGTTAATATATTAATACAAAGAGAAAAAAAACCATAATTTTTCAAAGGTTAAACCATCAATCAACGATCTCATTCGAATTTGAATCGTTTTACCCAATTGTAGGAAATTTCACGGTGGATTCTGGATTCTGGAAATTATAATTTTTTTTAGCGGAAAAGCTAGGAACACCCTGGAATGTTACAAAACCTCGTCGAAAATGGCACATGTGGATACACGAAAATGATACCGGGACAGCGAGTAGATTAAGAATATCAACGAATTTGTCCGATTCGACGTAAAACAACGGAGATATGGCCGGAAAAGTTTAGGGGAATTCTGGAAAATGGCTCAAAAAATTTGTTTGGGGTATGGCATGTGGGTAGTCAAATAAAACTGCCTTTCAACGCTAAACCTCATTATTATATTATTTTTTGCATCCCACCTATGTTTACCCTAAAAATACAGGAAAGGTTATTTTAGGTTAGGTATTGTTAGGTTAGGTTTCTTGGGTTGGAAAAGGTCAGGTAAGTTTAGTTTACCATACCAAACCTTAAAAACCCTAACCCAACGTAACTTTACTTCCAAGGATGCCAAGTACAAGGTTATGTCATATCAAATTCATTTTTGTTCACGTGAATGTGAGTGTCAACTCAATAGAATTAAGTGCTTTTCCATACCTATTTTAAGTAGATTTTTAGTCGTCTGTAATGTTGATAGTTAAAAAGAGATGTAAATTAATAATGCAAGATCTGTGGATGGTTCATCTTTTTAAGTTAGAGGATGGCTGCATAAGTTACAGCTTATAATGGCTTTAAGCTCAAGGTTTGATAACATCACATTTATTTTCTTAGCAATTTTAAATTGGCACTGGTTTCAATTGAACGGCTTTAGCACTTTTCACTGTCATTCAACTTTAATAATTAAGAACTGATACCTAGAAACTATAAAACTTCAGATGAAATAATAAAGAGAGCCAATAAATGATGTACAACAGACAGATCAGCCAACATTGCCAACTACAGTCTAGTGGTATTTGTACAAAAAAGAAATGTTGACCGATAATTACTGTAGCAGCAAACCTGCGTACTCATCCACCATGTTATTCTTATGGAGAATAATCAAAATGGAATATATCGCTTATTTATGAATGTATATTGATGAAACTTGGTAAGTGGCTTCACCTAGTTGAGTAATATTTATATTTATATTAAAACCCATATTTTTTGTTCTTTGCTGCAGCAAACCTGTATTTTCATCTCTAATGTTATTCTTAAGGAGAATAATTCAAATTGTATACATCGCTTATTTGTGAATATATTTTTATGAAACTTGGTATGCGGCTTTATTAAGACATATATACTATGCATTTTAAATTCACTGAGTACGCAGGTTTGCTGCGACGGGGGTATTTTATGCTTACCATTGGGATCTCATAATCTTAATAGTTACAAGGAAGGTTAACCTCTTGCAGGACATTGGCACACTTGTGGACATTAAGTTTTTGTAATTCTAAAAATATTTAAAATTGGTATCATAGTTGTACACTGGCACATTTGTGTACAATAATATCTCCAACGTTGGTAAACAGGGTTCCTAGATTGATTTTTAGCGTTATAAACAGCTTGCACAACCTTTTTCCCAACCTACCATATGTTGGCCTACAGCTGATAACCTTGAAGTTTGACATTTCTCACAGTGGCTATTTTTAGGTTTATTTTTATGGGATTTTTTTTTAGTATTCGTTATGGTCTTTAGTTTGTTTACAAATAAAATACATTCCACAAATAAGCACCAAAACACAATAAAAAGCATTTTTCAAACGTACACACATGTGCCATTATCCATATGTAGCTAATAAGGTGTTACTACTCTATGGCACACTTGTGCCACTGCACAGATGTATAACCAATGAAAGTGGTCTGTGTGGATTGTTTTGCAGACTGTCAGTGTTTCGTTTTAGAAGTGTTATGATGTTGTGAATGTGTATGTTTATGGTTGTTCATCTAAATTGATATGGCTGAAGACAATTTACGTTCTGAACCTGACATTATTATTAGCATTCTCAATGATTTGACGGATCCAAATACATCGGACATTGATATCATTACGGATGAAAGTGATTCTGAAGAAGGTGGTGTGGATTGTGGTTATGTCGGTGAAGAAGACGGTAGTAATTATGATTTTCTAAATGAGGTAGGTAAATATGATTTGCAACTAATAAAAAAGAACTTACCAGACAGTTTGGAGGGTGTAGACGTAACTGAAGAGCCCACAGAAAATGTTGATCAAAATGACTTAGATTTAGGACTAGGCCTAGAGCCGAATCTACAAGCAACCTTATTTTTTGATAGCGATGAAGTAACAACTGTTACTGAAATAGACGTGCCAAAACCTAGTACAGGCAGTAATGAGTGTGAGGAAGCTAGTACGTCAGGATCTAGTAAATGCCTAGGCCAAGAATGTCATCCAAACATCGAAGTCTGGGAAACAAAAACCAGTAGGCCTATTACTCGGCCTACGGAAAGTGAATCAACAAAAGAACCAAAGAAAACTACCAGGCCTATAAGAAAAAAACAGACGCAAACCTGTGTAAATAGGCCTTCTACATATGATGTAAATCAAGCAAGTACCAGTAACCCTACTTCTGTTGCCTCTAAAAAAACAAAACCAAAATGTAGTCCTAAAGGTAATATGCCTACTGCTGTGATTGTGAGGCCTACTAAAACTAAACCAAAAGGTAGGCCTAAGGGTAAAATCCCTACTTCTTTGAGTGTGAGGCCTACTAAGACAACTACAAAGCCACCACCAATAGCATGGGTTGCAAATAAAGATAATGAATTGACTTTTAACATTCCCCAATTCAAGGGAGAACTTACCTATAACCTGACAGAAGCGACAACTAAAACACCACTCTATTATTTTCAAAATCTTTTTCCTGACACACTACTGGACACAATCGCTAGGGAAACGACCAGGTATGCGATACAAAGTGGTGACCATTTATTCACAACCTCTGGACAGGAAATGTTGTTGTTTTTGTCGATCAATATGCTAATGACCATTTTTCGCTTCCCTAGCTATAGAATGTATTGGACTGGAAATGATCTTGAAAGGTTGCCAATAATTGCAGACGCCATGCCGCTCAAGAGATTTGAGAAGCTAAAAAAGTACATCCATTTTATAGACAATGAAACTATACCCGAAAACAACAGAGACATATTTATAAAAATACGTCCCGTTATCACAACTCTAAACAAAGTATTTTCCGAAGTAGCCACTCCAACCGAAAACATTGCGTTTGATGAAATGATCATACCATTCAAAGGCCGCAGTAGGGCTAAACAGTATCTGAAAAATAAACCCAAAAAGTGGGGTTTCAAGGTGTGGGTGATCGCAAATGCCGATGGCTATGTTTCAAAATTTGAAATGTACCAAGGTGCTACAAATGATGTTCAGCCCTCCAGTCTTGGTACTACAGCAGACACAATTGTAAGACTTTGTCAAGGGCTAGAGAATGTAAATCACAAGTTGTTCTTGGACAACTTATTTACTACATATGACTTACTAAAAGAGCTTCAGACAAAAGGAATCTACGTACTTGGAACTTTGAGGTCTAACCGCATGAAAGGAGCACAGAACCATCTATCAAGTGTAGAAGAGCTTACGGAAAGAGGCAGGGGATCTTCCTGTGTAACAACTTCACCTGATAACATAACAGTAACAAGGTGGATTGACAATAAGGCGGTTCATATGATTTCCACTTATGCTGGAAAGGACCCAGTGGATACTGCTGAGCGCTTCGACCATAATACAAAGCAAATCGTTCGTATTCCTCGACCATACAGCATTTCAGAATACAATAAATTTATGGGAGGGGTAGACATGACGGATAGAATGGTGGCTCACTATCCGCATGCGTTGAAGAATAAGAAATTCTACCTCAGGATTTTTTTCCATCTCCTAAATGTCACCATTGTCAATGCCTGGGTAGTATTTAGGAATATTGAAGGAAGTAAAATGCACCTGATCGACTTCAAGCTGGACATTTGTAGGGCAATTTTTGAAACTAGTAAACTTCGAAAGAAGAGAGGGCGCCCCTCGCTGGACAAAGACGAACCTGTTGTGAAGCGTAGAGCTCGTCCAGGCTGCAGCGATGACTTGAGGATGGATGGTAGTGGCCACTTCCCTGAAAAAAGAGACCTTACCAATGCCGTAAGATGCCGATACAAGCATTGTGCCAAGAGAACCAGGTACTTTTGTGAAAAATGTGAAGTCCCGTTGTGCCCGGAGTGTATGAAAAACTTCCACTCATGAAACTGTTAAACACTTCATGTTAGATATTGTATATAGTATTTTTAATTTGGTGTGTATGTGTGTAATGTGCTTATAGAAATTAATTCCATTTCCAATAAACTGTTTTATAGTGTTCAGTTACTGTATATATGTCTTACTCCAACACTCATTGGAGCGCAATGTGAGTACTGCAAATTTTTTTAATTTTGTATTGATAAATATCACAAAAAATTGCAGTTTTTATAAAATATACTATATTAATAATAGGCCTACATCATATCAATTATTGGTTCCATAAAATTATTAATACTTTGAATATTCCATAGGTAACAAAATTACTTAATAAACACTAACAAGTTTCTACATATGGGCAATGGCACGCATGTGTACGTTAAGATAAACCACTTTAAATAATATAAAAAATATAAAAAATGTTAAAAGACTGCTAAACATGGTTTATATATACATATATCTGCCAAATAAAAAAGTTTTAACAATTTTTGAAACGTTAAATAAATTTGTCCTGCAAGAGGTTAAACGAGCAAAGTAGTGCGTAATTATAAACTAAATAAAATGGCGCAAAAAATCTAAAGTATTCCACCAAACTCGTTCGCTACGCTCAAAACACCATTTCTGACAAAAAATAAAAATTGCTTATAACTTTCTTGTTTTTTAAGATGCAAAAAAACATGCGGATCAAAGTTGCATGAAATTTTACCTGTAATTTGAATATTTAGATTAAAATTAAATAATATACTCGGTTTCTAATATAAAATGGTCATGTCTAAAATCTTGAATGCAAATATAGTTTTTCATATTTTTTGTGAAAGACATTATTTTTGTATGTGATATTTTATTCATAAAATAAGTCCATAATTTAACAAAAAACTTTTTTTAGCAACCATATGATGGCTCCAACATAAAAGTATTAAATTTATGTTTTACAGCTGATTTACATAAAATAGCTGATTCACGGAGAATTCAGTTGTAAGCAAATCATTAAAATTAATTGTTGTATAAAATGCTATTACAAAACCTTATTTTCTTACATTGAAAACAGCTGATTTCGAAGTGAATCAGTTGTTTTATGTAAATTAGCTGTAAAACATAAATTTAATACTTAATGTTGGAGCCATTACAACATATCTATCGTATGGTTGCTTAAGAATACGGTTTCGTTAAAATATGGATTTATTTCATGAATAAAATATCACATATGTGGTATTTTTGTAATCAGAAAATGAATTTCTTTCACATCAAAATATAAAACACTACAATTGCATTAAAGATTTTAGACTTGACCATTTTATATTAGAAACCGAGTATATTATTTGGCAGTAATCTAAATATTCAAATTCGATGTAAAATTTCACGCAACTGTGACCCGACATGTTTTTTTGTATCTTGAACATAAGAGAGTTATGAGCAATTTTTTTTATTGGTCAAAAATGGTTTTTTTGAGCGTAGCGAACGAGTTTGGTGGAATATTTTCGATTTCTTTGTGCCATTTTATTTAGTTTATTATTACGCACTACTTTGCTCGTTTAACCTTCCTTGTAACTATTAAGGTTTACGAGATCCCAATAGTGAGCATAAATAAACGATAGCAGGAAACTGACACATACTTTCTCCCTTTTAGCCCAACTTTAATCAATAAATTATTTTTGATTTAATATATATAGAATACAAAGCACGATCGAATGTACAGAAAATCCTGTAAACAAGTTGTTTTCAAAAGTATCCACCCAAACCCCTGTTTAGGAGGCACTACAGAATCCATCGCTACGCACGTGGTTTTAAGAGGGGAAATGCCCCCTATTCCCCCTTCAGGTTTATTTAGGGGCAAAATATTTCGAATTTCCTCTGTTGGTCAATGCTAACTTAACACGCATTTCAAGTTTGAACGAAATTGATCAATAAATAAGAGAAATAGTAATTTTTATATTCTCCATTAGAATAACATTGGACAACGTACTGCGTTTACCGCAACATTTAAATTTAAATTTTCTCCACAAACAGTAATCGTAGAATAGCAATTCAAAATACTAAATTATTTAGTTTTTGAGCTCTTTTTAATGGTGAATAGTAATATTTTTTATGAAAAATATAAAAAAAATATTTAATATTTTAAGTCTTGTAATTTCTGAACCAAAACTTTTACAGAAATGCGGGTATGCGGGTGGTGTCAATTTGTTGGAAAAATAATTTTCTGCAAACGACTAAAGTTTAATCAAAATCGTTAGAGCCGTTTTTTATAAATCTTAATTTTTCTTGATTTTTGGCTATTTTGGGGGGATAATTACCCTTAAAAATAACAAATAAAAAAAAATGAAAAAACCGCCTGGAGATATCGTGGATTAGTACCTACATACCAAATTTTATAAAAAACGGACCATTGGTTTGGGATCTAGCTCTGTACACATTTATACAAACAGATAGACACACAGACATCACGTAAAAATCACTTTTTTGGGTTCAGGGAGCACCAAAACGAATATTTCAACTAAAAACTAAAATTCGAGAATTTTGACGAAAGCAATACTTTCTCCATATATTATGTGTAAGGGGGAGAAAGTAAAAAATTAACACACTGTATGTAGGCAAAATCATATCCATGACATGTAATTAATTAACAGTAGTAGGTAATTACGTTACATTACTCACCTTACAACTGTGACGACTGACACTGGCAACTGCCCAACTGGCACTTTTCATAAGCAAAATTTAAAATTTCCGATCATCCTTTTCCAATCCTTCTCAAGGGAATATAATAAATCGAATTGGCAACGCTGTATTACGTAAAGAGTTTCCAACCAATCACAAGCGTTTATTTAAGTCAGCATTTGAAGCGAGTGTCGGGCCACACACTCTAGTTCGGATAGTTCGCCGCAACACCACTGGCGCGCCACTGTACAGTGATATTTAGGGCCCGACAAAGATATGCAAACGTGAAACCGGTTTCGTACCGAGCTTATCGGGCCATTTTCAAATTTTGTTTCTAAGTCTTTCTGGAGACCATCTAAAACGTTTGATGCAGTATTGGTTGTCGGGACGTGTGTGAGTCCTGACAATTGGGTGTTTGCCCGACTGTCTGCTCCCATGCAGGTGTGTGACCCGACAAAGATATGGATGCGTACGCACACACACACACACACACACACACACACACACACACACACACACACACACACACACACACACACACACACACACGCACACACACACACACGCACACGCACAACTACTTTATTAGTATAGATAGATTGTTGGTGATGACGATTTTGTAAAAAGAATATTGCAGACATTTTCCATAATTTCCTTATCAGTGATGGAAAATGTCTGCAATCATTTCTTAAATAAAAATTTATTCTCATTGCAATTACTATACAACTTTTAATGTTACATTTTTACAGAGAGGGGTTGAGAAGAAAAATAAAATGAAACTTCTACCACAGGACAATTATTCCAAAAAGTCTACACTTATTCAGGTAAGGCAAAGTTTTTTAACCAAGCAAAAACTAGGAAAGCATAAATTAGCTTCTTTCTGAGGTATAGCTTTCAACTCTTAGAGTATATAAAAACAAAATACAGTGCACAAAAACCTATTAAATTGGCCAAATTACAAATGTCACAGAAAACTATGTAACACTACAGAAGGCTGGCTCCCATGTTGACGGCAGTTGCGTTTTATACAGTTAGTTCAGTCACCAGCCGTTTTGAACGCTAGTTGCACAGTTGCTTGGAGGTGAGCATGCGGGTACTCCCGCGCCATCCCCATCGTCTGTGACCCGGCTTATTCCCCATTCCACCCGCTGCCTCCCCTCACGGTGACCCGACTAGTGGCGCTGCCACGGAAACCCTGCCTTCCTCCTATTCCAATTGACCTTCTGTAGGGTTTTATAGTTTTCTGAGCTAATGGTCTCTATCATTATTTCGTAATATATATATTTTGCAGATTGCTCTGAGTCTGTTGGCCAACCTGGGATTGTTCCTCAGTGGGATGTCACTCGGTTTCCCCTCAGTCATCCTGGGCCCTTTGGTGGACTCCACTGCTCCGGGATTCCACGCTTCCGTAGATGAGGGCTCCTGGGTTGGTAAGTAACCTTCATGTATCTCACTTGAAAACTGTTTTGGAATGTGCTTTTACTCTATATATATGAAAATTTCTCTATTTATATGTGTACGAAATATCTACATAGGATTTTTCAAATATTTTAATAATGGTAGATTATTGAGTTGGAACGTTCTAAATTTGTGTCAGAAGAGAAATTTGATCATTAAAATTTGAATAAAATTTCTTTATAAATAAAATATCTGTTTGAAGTAACTTAAATTCCAAAAAATATTTGTGTGCACAAATTACTTAAATAAAATTTATTAAACCCTGAAGTAGGGAATATTCTGGCTGCTTTGGTAATATTTGTTTAAAATATTTTAAAATTTGTTCATGAGTGGTTTCAAAAATAAAAACCTTGTTTGGTTTATGTTTAGATCAAATTTGGTGTTGCAATAATCACACTAACATATGTTATGTAACACCAAAACCCATGCTTTCCCCTTAGTTAAAAACAACAGCAAAACTGGTTTAAGTGATTTGAGGGGTTTGAACCGCATTCCCTTAAAATAATTGGTGAACTCATAACAGAATTGCCGCTGGCGTTAAAATACAAACAATTTTTTTTTAATATTAACGTCTTGTTATTTATTTTTAGAGGTCAGTGTTACAGATTACCGGTACTGAAGACGGTAAAAATGTTTAAATATATGTTTGTTATTGAAAATGTCATGTAATATCCACAAGCCCTCTCTCTCCACACAAGATGATTACATGATTTAAAAAAAAAAACCTTGCCTGTTGCCATAGGCTAATAGGCTTGTGCGGCGATCCAAAAACAATGAGGTACCATAACGGAAATAGTCACAAATGGGTCATGAAAACGTGTCATAGCGGTCAGCTGGAATTGAACCTACGCTTGACCACGCTGACTTGCGAGCTACTGCATTCGGCCTTATTTGAGGATGGGATGGGATAGAAGGCTTACCTTAAAGTAAGAAGATCCACCTTAAGGTAAGCCTGCTATCCTATCCCAAACTTAAAAATATATGACCTAGTGCCCTATTCCTGATTACATGGTCAATTTTTTTATGGCCTGAAACATGAACTTATATGTTAAGAAACTTTAGTCTTCATTGCTTTTCACACAACTCAGCAATAACACCACCAAGGATTACTTCTCATCACATGTTGTTACAGCCAGCATAGCCCACATCTCCGCCCCCATGGGATGCCTGCTAGGGGGGCCGCTGGTGGAGAGACTCGGCCGCCGCAGGGGTCTGCAGCTCCTCAACATCGCCAACATCGCTGGCTGGCTCCTCATCACCTTGGTGCCGACTCCTCTCAGGTCACTGACCCCTCTCATCATCGGCAGGTTCCTGACAGGGTTCGGCAGTGGCCTAGCCACACCCGCTGCTGCCACTTACACCACCGAAGTTGTGACTCCTCGGTTGCGAACGGCACTCGTAACCCTCTCACCTGTCATGATGGGTGTTGGGATATTTGTTGCGTATTTATTGGCAGATCTCTTCCAGGTGAAATTATATTTGTAATTAGAATGTTCTAGTTCTAACACGCTGTATGGAATACAGAACCAGAATTTTAATTTTTAACAATTATCTTCTGTACCTATAAAAGGCAAAGACCTCACCCACTCATCACTTATTCTCCAACTTCCCGGCAAGCTAGAGTGATGAAATTTGGTATATTGATTCTTTAGGTCTAAAGTTTAAATGTTTTCATACCGATTCGACTATAAGGAATCCCCCCATGGCCCCAACAGAACAGAATAGAAATATTTTTACTTCAGATTGCAAACAAATAAAAATTTAAATAATTTCACCCTCTGACATCTATTTATTTGAAGGATGTTGCAATATAAACAAAAACCTAACAAATTCTTCTAGTCCTGAACAATATGTATTGTAACAGCTTGTAGTCAATTTAGATGATACTTTTGTTGTAAACTTGATAGCTAAACTTAAAGCATACTCTTAGAGATTTTTTAATTTTCTGAATCAATTGGGATTGAGTGGGTTTAAATTCAATGAAATTTTTATTGTAAAGGAGTAAGATGTAGGACTAAAGATAACCCCATTTTTTGAAATAATTAAAACATGAAAAATGATGAAGTCAATTATGTTAATTGCTAATAACTTGAAATTTATGATTTTCAAGATCCAAGCTCTTGGTAATCTTTATTGTGTTTGTCTTCAGTTCAACCGTTTAGAATATTTGGGGATTGTAAATAAATCTGTAAAAACTCAATTATTGTTTTCAGGACCAATGGACTTATGCAGCAGGTGTTGGCATAGCTGTCAGTGTGATTTCTACGGTATTCAGCGCCTGTCTGCCAGAGAGTCCAATGTGGCTACTAGCAAAAAATAAACCGGAGGAGGCGAAAAAATCTCTAATGATCGTTCGAGGCGTGACATCACCTCATGAGGTGGAAGAAGAATTCATTGTAATGACCAAAAATTCGCTATCTAGTAATAGCAAAATGTCGTGGAGTGAAGTGCTCGAAGACATATGCAAACCTGAAGTGTACAAGCCACTATTCATCATGAATATGTTTTTCTTCTTCCAACAAACGGCTGGAATCTCCATTATTATTATCTTCGGGGTGAGTATAATACTGCATATAATACTGCATTGACAACCTTTTTGTGTACAAAAGTTTTGTTTACATAAGGAGTATCAATTAAAAAATATATATCGTCAACAAATTGTATCTTTGGTCCGAAAATTCTAAATTTAATATGCTAATTTTGGTTATCAAATGAGAAATTAACCATAGAAATTTAAATGTGTAATTGTGAAAACATACACATACATTTATATTCTATCCCGAAAATATACACGTGCAATATTGTCCTCCAGCCTCAGATTGGGCCAAGGCGACGCTTTGTCCCAGCCAAAGCTCTAACTGTCTAACACATTTTCAGGGAAATTAATTTACTAAGTAATTAAACTTTACAAACTACAACAAAACAAAATTATAGACACTTGATACTTGATGAAATGTAGACCATGCAGATGCTCAAAATTTACATTTTCACCCTGTGTAAGAGATTTTTGTTTTACTTGCTTACTAAACTAAATAAAACCAATATTTTCCCTTCATCCTTTGACCAAGACCTATTTATGCATCCTCTCTACATTCTATTCTCTCTCACTTACCTCTAATTCTGTTTGAGAATTCAATATGGACCTTTCATCTACACTCATTATGCAAATTTCCTCCGTTTCAGGTAGAGTTTGCCAAGCAGGCAGAGATCCCCAATGACGCCTACACGGTCGCGCTGTTCATCGGCATTGTCCGAGTCCTCTCCACATTTGTCACCACCTGGGCCTGCAACCGGTTCGGCAGAAGGCTCCCGGCCATCACGGCTGGCTTCGGAATGACTCTCTCCCTGCTCGGTCTGACGGCTTATGTCGCTCTGAGGCATAGCTACCCTGACACAGTGCCTTCCACTACTTGGGTCCCCGCTTGCTGCATCTTCCTGAACATTTTCACCAGTTCTGTTGGATTCTCCACTCTCCCTTGGTCAATGCTGGGGGAGGTCTTTCCAACCAAAGTGCGAGGGGTATGTAATAAACTTACACTTTTAGCGAATTTCCCCTACAGGGAAGAAGCTATTACCGTAGGTGGTATGGTAAGACTCAAGCCCAAGACCATGATAACTTTTCTTTTTGAGGTTCCCAGATCCCCAAAAACATCATTTGTTCAAATTTGCATATATGTATATATATATATATATATATACATGATATACCAACATACCACAACAACCGGGTCGGGTTTTTGTAGTAGTTGGTTTTTATAAATACAGATTATTGTTTGTTTTTTATTATATTTTAAAAGACAATTGGAATATCTTAGGTACCTCAATCGTAAATCGGTTCAGAAATAACGGAGGAGTTCTAACAAAAATCGCCTTAACGTATTAATATATAAGATTCTGGAAATGACAGGATTCGTGGTTTGAAATTGTCGTATTTTGGGAGCACACGACAACTCTGATATTTATTTCAGTTGGCAGAACTTCTTTTATTATGTATGGAGTGGGAACGATGGCGTGGCTCCCTGGTGGCGGCAGGGTGGGGGGACAGCGCCAGTTCCCCGCCAAACATTTTTACTGTGCGAGGACGGCGCTACGGGAGGTCCTGACTGTTCCATTTCTATCGTCTCGAAACAACTGAAAGTAGTACGAAAAATGTGCAAAACAATTGAAGTTCATTGGCGAATTCCGTTGAACTTCAAAGTTAGTTGAAATATGAACTAGTACATATAGTAATAACAACTTTGACCAATGCATTTCATAGTAAATCCCGAAACTTTAATTTCGGTTAGTATAATATTTTCTGTATAATAATATGAACTTTGACCAGTGTGTATAACAATGTATAACAATGAACTTTTACATTAAATCTTGTATACTCTAAATGGAGCAACTATAATATTTTCTGTACGAGACCTCGTTTACAAGGTACAGGACAAAACTGAAAGAAGTGCCACAAATTTTAGTTTGATCGCCAAATGTCATAAACTTTAAAAGTTCTTCTGATATGAACCAAACATAGGAATATTACATTTAACCAGTGCATTTTGAACTAAATTATGTCTACTTTAATTTTAATAAGCATACTATTTTCTGTACGAGGCCTCATTTACGAGGTACAGGAAATAAAGAAGTGTGAAGATTTTAACAATTATAAGTATATTTTTACCAAAAAAGTTGTTCACACCAAGTCCCAATCACAAACAAGGAATGCATGTGGGAGAAGAAACTAGAGAATACTAACTTTTAACATTTATATTCTAAAATATAACTTGTGCCAAGAAGTAAATTGCATGTAAAAATACTCTTTTATGTCACTGTACAACACGCATCAATCTAAGCGAACAATTGTTGTCCTTTTAACATATACAGAGATTGCAGTTTAGCATACATTAGATTTGAGTGACTTTTCAAAACTCAGAAACAATAATCACTTCCGTGAGTTATAATCAATTTATAAAAAGGGTTCTTTACTTCTCATACATTAGGCGCTTTTCAGTTGTCTGTTGAGTTTACACTGGACGTGATGTTACTCGGGACGGATCCAATCAGATCTACGTCCCTCAGTTGAATGGCGATGAGCAAGTAAGAAAACGCCATCGCTGATATCTTTGTCAACAGTTTCATATCGAACGAGAAGATTCCGCCAACCGTGAACTCGACCTTGTTGTCAAGAGTCAGGTGGGAAAATCGACCGATCTTCTCCCAGAGTGAAAACGGTGAGTTTTCATTTAAAATACGATGAGCGATCAGCGGCGTTCTATTGGCTTCTTTAGCGCATAGGTGGCATGAGACGACTTGGCACACGATAAGCATTATTTTATCGAAAATGAAACAGAAATATGGAAAATCCACCGGTGATCCAGTGTGGGTGAAGGAACCTAGGATCTCATATGCGAAGAAGACGATGATGGAAAAACTAGATGCCATGAACAAGAGGTTGTAGATGCAGAAGTGAGAGTTGACGTCAGTGACGATGACGTGGAGGGTGGAGTGGGCGTGGAACACCGAGTCCAAGCGAGTCTCCACGATCTTCAGCAGCGTCTTGTCAGCTGATGTAGCTATCCGGGTCAGCTGGTGGTTCAAGGCCGAGAACCTGTTGTGGATCAGCTGTGCGAACACCAGGTGTTGGCACCAAGCCGCGATGATCATCACGTTTAGTGTGACCAGTGAGGCGGAATAGCCTGATATTACATACGTTGCCAACTGTGCCAACAGATTTGCCAACTGTGAGACAAGCAAGACAACAATCGTCTTATTTAGTTTTAGAGACTCGACAAAAGCCCCCATTTTCACCAGTTGTTCATCAACAGACTCCAAGTCATCTACAATACTCTGAAAATCCTTCGGGTAGAAATTGACCATCAGAAGAAATTGTAGCTCCCCCAGAGATATTGGTATAACTCCAGCAAAATACACAATAATAAATCTGATAAATCTGATGTTCTCTAATGTAAAATATATGATAACGTGACAGCTCATCGCTAGAGGCGCGATGCAGTACAAGTACCGAGAACATCGACCTGTCGGGGCAATCCCACAGACTCAGAAAATCAAGTGTGTCGGCCCGATGGCCATCATAGATGCTAGAGCTATAACTACAAGAAACCCACGCTTATTGTGTAACAAAAGCAATTTGCGTGTTTAAATTATTGATTTTGTTTTGTGATGACACACTGAAGTAAAGAGACTTATGTCAAGTCTTTCAAATTGAAGTGTCTGACTCGTACATTAGTTTTGATGATATTAATATGCATTATAAAAGGAAATCATATTTCCGTTTGAAGAAAGATGACAGTAGTAACTTATTTGTAAATCGATGTACTCTTTGTGTCATCTTCAAAAATGACTTTTCATCCACCTTCTAGCGACACTTCAAACTATTATCGTTTTTGCATTGTTATATTGAATCAGCTGATTATATACCAATATAAGTTTTAAATTGATATGTCTAGGAAGAATCCTTGCGAGCCTCAGCTGATTTTGTATTGGCTTTAAGATCCCTCTGCCCGACATCTTTGATGTCCCACCCTTACAATGTTTACAAATTTATGTTGTTTTCTATAAATTACCAAATATACTTTTTTAGATTTTTTTTCAATCTCAAACTAAAAAAGATCAGGAGAGGATTCAGACTTTTTGTACTCCTGTATAAATATGTCAGTAATTAAATCTTGTACAGTTTTTAGCAATCAACAGTTTTATAAAAACGACACCCAGAACTCAAAAACATCTCCTTTTTAATTGTTTTAAAGGTACTTTGGTATTATACGGATGTCACTATTTTTGGAGGTTAAATTTTTACCGGATACAAAGGATAACTACATAATTCGAAAAAACGTACTTTTATTGACTTACTGTACAAATTTTACATCATTCTGATGAGCGGTCTTTGTGTTGTGCCTCCCAAAAGGCAGCGATGTCCGCTAGGATCGTGTTGAATGCGTCGCCGCCGCTATAGCAGCCAGACCCGATCGCCACAGGTACTCCGCCAAATATACAGCGCGCTGCGGCAGTTATGTTAGGATGGGTTATCATAAAAATACGTACGGTTTCCTCTTCATTTCGAGGTAAATCCCACACCAAAAGAACGTCACTCATTATGAAAACAAATGTAACGTAGTGCACGGCAATAAATCACTCATGACACTGACCCATTTACAGCCGTTGACAGGTGATGCGCGCGCTCCGGTCAACGACCTGACCTTGGCCTATTTGGAGGGGGTTTGGCGGCCGGAAGTATGACTCATCAGGTATCATTCGATTCGTAATGAAACAAGGAAAGTCCTACAATCATTTTTATGATAACCCATCCTAACATAACTGCCGCAGCGCGCTGCATAAGGGTGGCATCCGTATAATACCAAAGTACCGTTTTAAATTTAAAACAGCCATTTTGGATAGAAGCCGCCATACTGAGCCAACATTTAACTTTTGGATAGGTCTTTTAAATTTTAATTTAGGTACCATGAAATACCATGAAATCAAAGGAAACATTTTGTTCATTAAATCCAGTATTTTAATGGCTACCGTGCCCACTATCAAGCAAATCCAGTGGAACGAAGAAATCAAGTTGAAGGAACAACAAATCATACTCTGTATAATAGCGTCATTAACTTAACAATTTCATCCAAATAGAACATAACTGGTTCAAATGCCAAATTGATTACCTGCTTCGAATTAGGTAGTCAATTTATAAATTGAATAGTGTCCGTAAAAGGGAACAAAGTCAGATAGGAGAACAGGATACAGATCACATACACCTACTTTTCATAAAAAGTGAACCTGTTAGTTTTAATGTTTATTAATTGGTTTATTGTTAGTGTTGACGTTATACAAATCATTTTAGTTTAATTTTAATTATTCATTATTCATTACTAAGAGAGGGATTTTTTTTTAAATGCACATCTAGAGAGTAAGAGCTTTTTATTGACACTGATACCAAACATTAATACAAAATTAGGTCCAAAAATCGCCAACAATAATCAAGAATTGATTTTAATATTGTTTTTAGATAATTTTTGAAGATATAGTTTTAGAATAATAAAACTGAGAAATGTTTATTTATAAGTTTATACTGTGATATTGTATGAAAGGCATAAGAAGGAAAGAAAATAATGACAAATATAAATCTCTTTTATATTCTGAGATTAAATATGAATATAAAAAGAAAGATTTTCATTCTAAAGGTGATTTAGGAACAAAGCTGTCATTATTCTTTTCTTAATATTTCCAAGGTCTTTCAAGGCGTTAAAGAAAACAGCAGTCAATGACAGCAGTCTAAGCAATGAACAACCTTGTAAATATTTTATGTTTAATTTTTAATGTGAAAACACAATAGTTTTTCTGACTGCCATTTTTTTTAAACATATAGATTATATATTGAAAATTAATAATTTTATGTTTACCTGATTTAATGTTGAATAACATAAGGGCTGAGTACGCAGGTTCGCTGTTACAGGGTCAATCAACAAAAAATATATACCACGACTAGATGAAGCCACATACCAAGTGTCATCAATATACATTCATAAATAATCGAGATATCAAATTTTATTTATTCTCCATAAGGATAACATTGGACGTACTGTGTATAGTACTTTGAATATCTCTGCATCGGTTGGATGTAGAATCACAATTTAAATACCAAAATAAATGTTTTGTAGAGCTGAACTGATTGGTAAAAGCAAATGTGAAGTTTTCAGTTAAATTAACTGAGGAAAAGATAAAAAAAAACTTGTCCCATCAGATTAACATGGGAGATTTTAAGAACACTTTTTTGGATTTTCTCTGCAACCACTTAACCTAGGTTAATGATTAAAAATACTATACTATTTTTTTAAGCTCTATAAACTGATCAAAACCAAAACTGACTGTTTTAAAAAATTTAGGGTGAAAAATACAAAAAACTGATTTTTGGAAAATTGGAAACCCCCTTCCCAAGGTCCGATTTTTCTGGATTTCAAACTTAGTCATGAATGTTGCTTTACACGTTTGTGCCAAATTTCATCGTGTGAACGAATGGTGTTTTTGGCATCTGGGGACCTGAAAAAAACAGTTATCAAGGTCTCGGGCTTTAGTCTTACCATGAGACCTACCACTGTAGGGGAAATTCGCTAAAAAGAGAAAATTCTTATTTTATAGGAGGAGTAATTTATAGTATTTTATAGTATTACAGTAAAACCTCTCATAAATGACTCTCATGGGACCAGCATCCAGAGCAGATAACGAAAAAGGTCAATTAAAAAGAACGGCCTGAAATATAGTCTAATGTTGTAGGTGGTCTAATAAATGATACACAAGAACCCCTAAAAGAGTTCAGAAGCTCTCTATATGTCTCTCTTTATTGTGTTGTTGAATCTAAGGCAGTTAAAGTGAAGTCTTGTTTTGCCAGGATGGGGCAGTTAAACCGATTGGTGATTGACGTACAGTTGGTTAGGAGGGGATCTACTGTAATATTAATGAATATTCGATTGATTGTGTAGCTAATGATACCTTACTAGTTAGTAACATGCATTATAATGCTGAACTATTTTAACTGGTGAAAATTGTAAAAAAAGATTAAAACACACGTGTACCAAAATTATTAGTAGATAATTTATATATGTTCTTAAATCCTATAATAACAAAATTGTGTTTGTTAAGATTTTCAAAAAAGGAAAAAACAAATATTTTAAAATGTTTTAACATTTAGAATGATCTAAATACAGTTACAGGTTATACAGTTATTTACTGGTGATAATTTATGACTAATAATAAAATCATTGTTATTGTTAAATTTTGTTCAACAGGTTTGCTCCGGTTTCACATCCTGTATGGCGTACGTCATCAGCTTCATCGGAATCAAGTTCTACCTCATCATCGAACCTTTAGTGGGAAACATTGCGATTTTTACATTCTTTGGAACATTTTCCTTGCTTGGAACAATCTTCTTGGCTGTTTTTCTCCCAGAGACACATGGAAAAACACTGGAAGATATTGAAAATTACTTTAGAGGTTAGTTGTATTTTTAAGGACAAAGTAATTAAGTTAAGCATTGATTATAATTTGTCTTTCTTGAAGTGGTAGAGTGGGTTTTGTAATTTTATTGCACGAAAAAGACAGAATTGCATGCAACAATACTATTAGAATTCACAGTGCAAAACATCAACTTAGCACATTCTTATGTCATTTAATTAACTCGTCATTTATATCAGGGATTTTCCAAAGCATTTAAAAATTTCAAAAGTAGTACTCATTCATAAAAAAAAGACGGTAAAACCAAGTCAAACTATCGACCCATCTCTCTTTTACCTGTCATTTAAAAATTTATGAAAAAATTTCTCATAAACAATTGACAGATATCTAGAAAATACTAATAAGCAAAATAATTTTCAACATGGTTTTAGGCCCAGGAGGTCAGTAATAACAGCTGCTATTCCTTTTATTGAATCTGTCATTGATTCAGTAGATAAAGGTGAATATACCACAGGAATTTTCATGGATTTATCTAAAGCATTCGATAGCATGAATCATTCTCTTTTAATTAAAAAATTAAAGTCATTAAGCTTATCAAAACCTGCAATTAAGTGGTTTGAATCATATTGGACAAACGACTCCAATTTGTTGAAATTACCCACATATCAAAAGACAACCATGTCTCAAAAGTTTTTTCAGAATCTCCATCATTAAACTTGGTGTCCCTCAGGGATCAGTTATGGGCCCTCTACTTTTTCTATGCTATATTAATGGCATTTCAAATTCGGTAACTTATAAGCCAGAAAATAATCTATGCCTCTATGCAGATGATGCAAATCTGAAAGTATCTGCAAGCTGTAAAGAACAAGTAGAGCTATTGAGCTTTTTTCAATTGAAAAGTGTAGGAGATTTTCTGGTACAACATAACTTGGCATTAAATATTTAAATAAACTAACATTATCAGATGTAAAACACATCAGAATAAACAGTTGACTGAACCAAAAATTATATGTAATTCGAAAGAAATTGATTACAGGACCAACACACAATTCTTAGGGTTAACCCTAGACCAACACCTGAGCTGGGACTTTCACATTGATAAGGTTTTATCAAAAGTAAGCTCTGGAATTTATTCACTCTATAGAATGTCTTTCTTTTGCAATACAAAAACATTAAGAAACATTTATTTTGCAAATCTTCTTTCTCATATTTCTTTTGGTCTATGTCTTTATGGTGTGACATCAAAAATTAACATAGATAGTATTCTAAAATAACAAAAAAGAGCAATCAGAATTATAATGAAATTAAAATGTGATGAATCTGCAAAGGAGCACTTTAAAAATCTGCAAATTTTAACAGTATTTAGCCAATACATTTTTGATACAATTTCATGGTAAAACATAATGAAATAATCTTGATTTAAATTAAAAATCCCACTCTTACAAGACACAAAAATATATGAATAAATCACGCCATAACTTAAAATTCTATGAGAAAAAGCCCACGTTTAAGGGAATGAAATTTCTAAAACATCTACCAAACAATATTAAAAATATTATAACACGAATAAGTTTAAAAAAGTACTTAAAGATTTCTTGGTAGACAAAACCTTATACTCTTTAGAAGAGTACTTTCCATCTACTCTGAATTTTGGAGTTTGAATTTACGTTTTTTCTCTGTAAAATAAAAAAAATACTAATGTTTAGTATTATATTTCTAGTACTTATTAGTTGTTCACAAAATTGTAAAGATTCTTAGCCTAAGTTACAAAAATTGTATTGACACTATTCAATAATTGTATACTATGTATATTTGATGAATAAAGATTATTGAATTAGAAATGCAGTTGAACAGTGAACAAAATTTATAATTTAAATAGGTTATTCTATTAAAATGTTGCATTCAAATAAGTATTTACCAACAAATGTTCTTATCTAAAGTATTCTTCACTTTGTCCTGTGTATGTCTGTCTTCTCCAACAGAACTTGGTTTTCTACTTATTTTGAGAGATAATTTGATCTAAAAAAAAAATAATATTGTGTGTGATACATTTTCTTGACTTTGTTCTTTATCAGGTCAAAATGGCCGTAGCTTTAACATTTAAAACTGATTTTTTCAGGATTTGTACTAAAAATTAAAATCCTAAATTAAAAAAAAGTTGTTTTTTTCAAAAATATTATTGGTTCCAAACTTAATTTCAAGCTTCTGAAAAACAATTAATAGATTATATGATCAGCCGAAAAGTCATACTCATTAAATAAACTAGAACTTACTATTGTTGAACAGGGACCTAAGCTACTAGATGGGGTTGTCAACTGTGGTTGGAGGATGTAGTTGCTATGGGCTTGGTTGTGGTTGTGTTTAGTGAAATATTTAATCGTCTATAGCGGTGTAACTTCAGCTACCGAAACATTTTAGTTTTGGTGTCAAAAATATGTACAATATTCTAAAATAACACATTTTGTACGTTTCAGGAACAAATAAATCTGAAAAACAAGATACCAACAGTGTGTAGCAACATAACAACCAACTTTGAAGCTTTGTAGGGAAATTGTAAATAGGCTAATTGTGTATATATTTGTCTCATAATTGTATAATAATGTATATAAATAAATTTTGTTACGATATACTGTTACCATTTGCATCAATTCCCCTAAATACTTCAATCCCTATGTATGATTTTCAACACTGTTATACGAGGCGTGTGTTTAAAGTAAATATCATTTTTTAATTCCGCCGTTGTAGCGCTGCAGTTGGTATTCCTGCACGCTGCGCTGTGTACCTGGGATGCAACTACAGCAAAAATCTACCGGTTTTCATTTTTTTTTTCGGATAAAAATAATTAATTTAGTTGTTCGGAAACGGATTGTTACCGAACGACTAAATTATTGAAAGTTTTGCTCACGCTTCAAAAATCACTGTCGGTTGTTTGTGTTAAGGTGGACAAAACCCAGCATTTGGGAAGTGCGTTCACTTCTCTTGAGCGGTACGAGGAGGAAGGTGATGATTATTTAAGCCAATTTTTCACAGGTGTCGAATCACTTGTTGACACTAGAGGTGTCAAACAATTTGCCATACACTTCACTAATGAATTTCAGCCGCTTTCACACGGTGAAAATGGATACACTTCACGGTGTCACTTAGAAATTGAATCGCAGCGGGACTTCACAGTCGGCAGGAACCTCAATCGGCGGCGCAATTTTGAATGCTCACAATCAAATTCAAATCTGGTCTATTTCTGCCATAATTGCATCCCAGGCTTGCCAGTAGATGCAGGTACACAGCGCAGCATACTCACCTTAGTTTGCGTATGTTTGCATAATTCTTTCACAAAAAGGAAGCTTTGAGGGGACAGCTAAAATCGTATTCAAATTTAAATTTCCTGTTATCTTAAATTATTATTTATCAAAACGACGGCTGTCTGTTGTCAATAAACATGTTGTTCTGCAGTACAAATAGTGTTTTTATTTCTTGGTGAAATTTAAAAACTGGCTCAAATTCATTGTCCTAAGCGTGTTCTTTGGTAAAGTTTGCTATCATATAATATTCACATAATGGAAAATAATCTTCAAACTTTTCCCTTATAAAATTGAATTCTAAGTTCTACTTTATTACTAGCACTTATGACAAGGGCTTGGGAACCGTTAATAATTGCATTGTGCTTTGTTCATGACTGAGTTTGAGTTAGCAGTGGTACAATGAGAAACCAGAGGCTTCTATAAAATCATATGACCATTCTGAACTCTAGCTACAAAGCATTGTTATGGTGCTTATCAATCACAGTCCTTACATACCTCCCATTAGCTAATAATTTTTTTTAATATCATTGTTTTATAACAGCTGTTAACTTAACTATAACAATTAAGTTTGCTTTGTTAGTGCTGCAAGGGTGTTACATTTTCATATCAGGTGCTGTTACTTTGCACCTGTTTTAGAAATTAATTTATGAATCTCAACCATTCATAAATTGGGTGCAGGTGATAGATAATAATATAAGTTGCAGTAATGTGTATACAACTCTTATTAAAAAATATATACAGGGTGTTTCCAAATTAATGTTACTAACTTCGGAATATTGTTCCTTAAGTCAAAAGGAACGTAAATCATCTGATAACCAGGGGTCTATTTCTTTTCATTTTCTGTCTGTCTGTCTGTATATGTGATCTCTACTGGAAAATTGATATTTTAAAAATGGCTTGACCAAATCCAACCAAATTCTGGTTAAATACTCTTCTCGGTAGGTTCTTTATTAGAAACAAATATTTTTCATAAAATATTTCTGTTTAAAAATGGCGGCCATTGAAAATGTTCAACCTCAAATATTTAAAAAACTAAAAATTTTACAACAAACTTTCTACAATATAAAAAAATTAGGAAATGTAATTATAAAGCCATATCTGCTCTAACATTGAAAATCGGGTTAAAATTAACTGAACAATGACTGAAAAATGGAACACAAGGCTAACCTTTTCTATCATTTTGATTAGTTATGATAGCAACATTTGGCCATGTGTTTCGGTTTTCAGTCATAGTTCAGTTATTTTAAACCCAATGTTCAATGTTAAATTAGATATGGATTTATAATTACATTTTATAACTTTTATATCCTAGAAAGTTTTTTGTAAAAGTCCTAATTTTTAGATATTTGAGGTTAACAAATTTCAATGGCCGCCATTTTTAAACGGAAAGATTTTATGAAAAGATATTTTTTTCTAAAAATGAACCTACCAAGAAGAATATTTAACCAAAATTTAGTTAAATTTGATAAAGCAATTTGTATAATATAAATGTTGCACTTTGCAAGTAGGGAAAAGGGGTATTACTAAAATTGCGAAAAAATGTAGACCTATTATATATCATGTGCAGGGGTGGCATGGGTAGAAAGGGGGGTCAGTTGCCTACCCAAGTATTGGAGAAAATCAACATTTCTGCCACCCTTAACAATAAAAATTCTTAAATTACGCTTGTGCTTATGTGTAATCCCCCAAAATATGTTCTAGCTGTATTATAACTTGGCAGATTAGCAAAATCATTTAAGAATATACTCTACTGATAAAATAGGTATCCACATTATTAAAAAGTATTAAAAATAGATCTAGATTGACAAATTTTATACAATTAAGTGTTTTTAGTTATTGAAACACTTAGTGATGTAGTAATTCAATATGTAATAAAAGAGATGTCAGATTGTGAGTGGATACTATAGATAACTCAATGCGATTTGTCACTTTTATGACATTAGTGTTTGCGGTAGCAAGATAAGCAATTGTTTTACTAGCCTATAAACTAGATATAATTACAACAAAAATTGTAATAATAAGTTTAATAATTTTTAATGAGTTACATTATGTTACACAATAGTAATTACATTAGTAGTACAACAATTCACTAAACACTTGGGTTTTGTTTGTGTGCATGGTTTTCTTTGTACACTTATCCAGCCAAAGCCGTGCGTTCTTTGCCCAGTACCTAACTTATTCAACATACATATAGCTATTGAAAGCAAGTAAAAGCCATCAACCCAGATGAAATAATGGGTCATTAACCTTCCTCGCTGCCAAAGCATTCTGCATCGGGACAGGAGATGCTCTTAACTAGAGAAACCGGGATCGCCCACGTACCAAAACACATCTCCGGACAGATCCAAATGGGCTTTACAAAGAAAGGCCAGAAAGTCCAGAAAGGGTAGCACTCGGCCCACTACCCATCCCGAGAACCACCAACAATCAAACTGGGGAACCAAAGCTGTTTACTTAGAAACCTTATACCACATCGTCACCCAGCCATGGTCCTACGTGTAACCAGGCCTGGCACCCAACTCCCGATGCTCTTCATCCCACAAGGAGGCAAGCATAGAATTAGGGCCCACCCCAGATATCAGGGGCCCAGATACCAGGGGCCCAGATACCAGGGGCCCAGATACCAGGGACCCATAACCAGCTCTTTCACCCTTAACTCAATCACAGACTGAACAAGTCTGCTCGCACTTGAAAGTACACTGCTAAGAGCCAAACGTTGACCAACCTCAAGCAGCTCCAAACCCAAAGAAAAAATTATTGTAATTTGTATTTTAAAAACATATTATATTCCGAAACAATGAAAAACCAGATCACACCATTTCTTGTTTACTTAGTTTAAATAAGATGTGTACTGACCACTTAATTCTAACTTGCAATTGATCAGTTGACTTGAAGTCCACATGTATTTTTTTTTTTTTTTGCCTGCCACAGTGGCCAGGGGATGGTTTGGGGGTTGGGAAAGTGTGTTCACCTTCCCAACCCCCAAACCATCCCCTGGCCACTGTGGCAGGCAAAAAAAGGTCCTGTTGCAGTGTGTTCACCTCCAACCCCAAACCATTCCCTGGCCACTGTAGCAGGCAACGAAAAAAAATAATAAAAAAAGTCCTGTTGCAGTGTGTCAATCTCCCCCTCACCGACCAACCCTATCCGACGGCTGAAGAGGGCCCAAGCGCCCTAAAGCAGCCTCAGTGGGCCAGGGACTTTCCCGCCCACTGGAACCTCACAAAAACAACAACAACAAGTCCACATGGTCCAACAACCTGAAAAAAATTGTATAGTTGACACATAGATTCAGAAGACAAATTCATAATTATAACACGAGAAATATCAACCATATAGACTTGCCACATCCAAATTCAACATTCTGACAAAGATGCTCAGACTACATATCAATCAAAATTTACAACAAAATTCCTTCAGAAATAAAATCTTTAAGTAACATAAGACAATTAAAAAATAAATTAAAGCAATACCTTATCGTTAAGTGTCCATACCAAATTGAAGATTTTTTAAATGAAAATATAATATAAATTTAAAATCAAAATGTTGTGTTTCAAGATTGGATGAAGATTATTTTGTAAGATTCAAGGATTTAAATAATCAAAATTCTATCAGTTATTATTAGCATTACATACTCTGTTAATGTAATTTAGTCTTAACCATAATTTAATTATGGCAATTAAGATACTTACCAATAAATAAATAAAGAAATAAAGATTGATACCAGGAACTTGTCTCTCCTGTGTGTCCTCAGAACACGGAGCTGCACTTCATGTTCAAGTAGGAAACCACTTAAAGCCACAAACACTACAAACAACTCAAAAGCTATAACCCCTAATCTAAACCAGGAACATGAGAAAGATTACATGGCACATGCCAATAATTTGAATTGTCCGTATCTCCAAAACTCCATTAATCATTTTTAGTTTTATTGGTCTGCTTGCAGTCTCTTTAAAAATAATTTGTGGCAAAATAAGTTAAGATTTTACTATTTATGAAGCATATTCTTCCTTCCAGTGCAAGTGTGCCCTGATTGTTTGATTGTTGATCCCAAGAACAACTTTTAGGTACGTTTTCTCATCACACTGATCACAAATATAAATTTATTATACTTAAATATGCCACTCCTTTTAGCGAATTTCCCCTATAGGGAAGAAGCTATTACTGTAGTCGGCATGGTTAAGACCTAGGCCCGGGACCATGATAACTTTTCGTTTTGAGGTCCCCAGACCCCAAAAACACCATTCGTTCGAAACTGTATATATATATATAAAACCCCAGCTTTTGTTTTTTTTTGCTTTTGGTATATATGTGGTGTCCGTGAGCACGATAACTCTCGTAAAAATGATCCGATTTTGATGAAATTTAGTATAAACGTAAAGCAACATTTATGACTTTAAGTTCGAAAACCAGCCATATCGCTCCAACCGAAGGGGTATTTTGGGAGGGTTTTGTACCCCAAAAATGGGTTTTTTAAATTGTTTACATATAATTTTTGAAAAAGTCAAATATTGGTTTTTACCATTGGATTCAGCTTAATAAACACACAATTTGGTATTTTGACCATTGCTCTACGTCAAATGGTTACAGAGATATTGAAAGTGCTAAACACAGTACACGTTGTCCAATGTTATTCTTATGGAGAATAAGAAAAATTGTATATCTCACTTATTTATCAACTTATCCTGATGAAACTTGGTATATTGCTTCATATCGTTGTGATCTATTGATATTTGCACTAAAAAACATTTTTTGGCCAATAATTCCCATAGCAGCAAACCTGCGTACTTAGCCCCCATGTTATTCTTATGGAGAATAAGTAACGTGTTATCTCCCTTAATTATGAACATAAATTAATAAAATTTGGTATTTGGCTTTACATAGTTGAGTTATATTAATATTTGTATAAATCCCCATTTTTTTGTGTACCTTGCTTCAGCAAACCTGCATACTCAGCCGCCATGTTATTCTTATAGGGAATAATTAAAATGTCATAAATCTTTATTTATGAATGTATATTGATGAAACTTGGTATGTGGTATTAAGATAAATATATATGCAATGGAAATTTGCTGAGTACACAGGTTTGCTGCTACGGGGGTATTATTAATAGACCCCACCTTTGGTTTTCGCTACGGCATATCAAACAAAAATCACGTTTTAACTTGAGCTTTGACTTAGATTAATTTTGTCTAGTAAATTTGTTCATGGTTGATGATTATCACAACACAACCTGGTGAATGATGTAGCAAATATTTTAAATTATTAAAAAAGTTGTTGTTCTCCGCAAAATAATTGCAATCAATTGCTCTTAAACTGACTTCACATTTTTTTAAGCGATAAAAATATCATTACACTATGTGAGTGACCATTGTAGTTTCAACTTTTATTGTTTACAGATTTTATGAAAATCTACAATTTGTTCTTCTTTGTAGTGAAGAACTGCAGTTGTTATGGAACCCTTAAAATTAAAATTAAACAATTTGGGGAGGCTAGTAGATGAAAAAATGTTGTGGTGTTGTGGGACATGCAGAGGTCTTTGCCATTAGCTAATTAACAGACCCTTTTGTATATATCATTTTGGCTTAAAGACTGATGACAGAGATTAGGGTCAATAACTATGGAGCCTCTATTTATAAATCTGTGTGAGTAATACCAAACCTGAGGAATTACAAAATTAATCCTTAATTTTTTTTAGTTAAAATGGGTTGTTTATAGCCAAGCTTC
Source organism: Allygus modestus (assembly GCA_963675035.1). Lineage (NCBI taxonomy): Eukaryota > Metazoa > Arthropoda > Insecta > Hemiptera > Cicadellidae > Allygus > Allygus modestus. Next base: position 323,840,840 of record OY776112.1, read on the forward strand.
ACCAGCATATTTTAAGATTTGAGTTTATGAAATGATTTTATTTGTGATCACTTATTTAAATGTTTCAACGGTGAGATGATTTTCTCACGACATTGACTGCTTTGTAAAATAAACAATATGGACTCATCAGAATGCTCGTTGATATATTCTCCTATAAATTTGCATTTCATTTAGGGGAATTTCTAAGGCCATGAGGTATGTAGATAAAGTTCAGTTTAATAACGCACTAGCCACCATAAATGATCAACTATTATATTTCTAAAACAGTAGTCCTCTTCAAATTGGTCTTATATAATAATAAACAAATTCTCAACCATTATTTATTGTCCTAGTGATAGTCATTTAGAGACAGTTTTATGTACATTGCACACAATACGTTTTACAATGGTTAAGACCAATTGTAAAGTTATTAAGAGATCACAATGACATTTTCGACAACGTTGGCCTTGTTGATAAAACACAAAATGTATTATGAATTTACTCTTCTCTCAACTAAAGCTCAGTCAAGACTGTGAGTGATTACTGATTTAGAGATAGTGGTGATCTTAATCTTTAATCTTGATTAAACATCTCTGTAGTGGTGTTGTGAAATAAATTTCCCAAAAATGGTGCTGTCAACATGTCCTTCAGGCTTAAAATCAACGTTCGTTCAGGTAATTTTTTTAATTGTTTTATAAGGATGCTTTGGTAATTTATGAAACTTTATTTTAGGTTTTTGGCAAAGTTGTTTAGTGGTAGAGAGTGATCACATTCATGTATCCATTTTTTCTTATTTGGAGTATATACTATCAATATACGCAGTCAAGTAGTGACAAATTTGTATTACCCATACAAAAAAATACAAAGGACTTCTCTGCATGTACAGTGTTTTGACATTATGTCTGGTTATGCTTGGACAGATTAAAATTCCATGCCCAGACCTAAAGGAATCACTCGGTGAGTAAGGTAAATTTTGTTGACAATGAGATTCTCAAGAGCTGAAAAACAATACATACAAAGTTTTACTAAGGTAAAATACATGATTTTTTATTTTGTTAATATTATAGTTATTTTTTTATTTGGGTAGGCCTGATTAAAAAATAAAATGTAAATCATGTAAAACTTTTAATTTTAATTTAAAATAACATATGCAATTTATAAAAAAAAATCCAGTACCAAGAGCCTCATCACCTGCAGTTTAGTTCCTGAGGACAGCTGTTATGTTAACAGCTTTCTTTTGGACATTTGTTCATGGTTGTTTTGTTTGATTTGAAACTCCATAAGTCAAATTTTAAATTCCAAATAAGTTTTCTAGTAAAGTTTAATTTTTCCTGGGGTTAAAAATGTTGCTAATCGATCTATGAGACCCAAAAACCCCTACTTCAAAGTTTAAGCAAAATCCTTCTGCCAGATTCGGACATCCATTTTCTAAAAATATATATATAAGACTTTCCTATTCCAACTAGCAGCTTCGTCCCACACGCTATAAGTGAGTCGTTATAAAATAACATGTGGATGAGCAATGCATCTAATTAAGGGAATGATGTACAGGGCCGTACTCAGGGGGGGGCAGGGGGGATAACTGCCCTGGGGGGCCCGGGTATGTCAGAGGGGCCCGGGTGGCCGGGCCAGTGTCTTATTTAGGACACTTGTCTAAAAACACCACCAGGCCTGCCCAGGGGCCCGTGAAAGCTGAGTACAGCCCTGATGATGTACTGTAGTTACAAGACATTGTGGGACTACTTACTCACATTTTTGATGGTCCGGTTCACGTGCATATATTATATTATATTTTAAAACATAAATTATCTGTAACTAAAAATTATACTGCATTAATTAACAATTTCTGTAATAATGTACCGTGTTACTTGAAGTTTTGTTAGATCCAGAAGAAGGTACCAGTAGTTAGGATATTAACCGCGGCTGGATTTAGAGATTACTCTAGGCCACTGTTTGTTCAAGAATGTGTTTTAACTGTGTATAGCCTATGTGTTTTAAATGTTTTATTAGAAATTAAGGAAAAAATTTCTAGTCTGGCTTGTAGGCCTGATGTACATATGTATAATACAAGAAATCAAACTTAAAAAATAAGGTTACATACTTTGTCGTCATCAATCCACTAGTGGATTGTCGTTTATAAACTAGTGGATTGATGACGACAAGGTTTGTTATGTAACCTTATTTTTTAAATCAATCCAGGAGGCAAATAGCATGAATAAAATAAATCAAAGTAAAGTAGATTTCCATTTTGTAGACTAGAAAATACATAGTCGTAACTACAGAGTTCTAGCATTGACTATATATACTTCAGTGTTTATAGTCAATGGTCCTAGGCATAAAAATGTATAACAAGTTACCAACAGTCTTAAGAAATATTGAACCGATGTCTCGTTTTAAATCAATTTTAACTGATGTTTTGATGAATCATCTTTTGTATTCTATTGAAGAATTTTTTGGCTCAGATGCAACTGTGATGTTCCAAGATTTTGTTTTGGCTAGTGAATTTCATTTGTACCTGACCATGTCTATTACATGTAATATGTTTAATGACAATAAATTATTCTTATTCTTACTCTTAAGAAAATCTTGATAATATATATTTCAATTATAAATCCCAACACCACTTTTAGCAAATCAGTCTAAGGTATGTTATATGCTACCCGAAAGTATCAAAAGCAGACCAAGAGAAAGTTTTAACAATTCTGCATGAGTGGCTGGTGGCACAAGCTTTCTACCCAGTAACTGAGTATGAGTCTTGTATTAGATCTTTTACAAATAAAACTAACGTTTTTTATCTGTTTTCCTAAAAATATGTTAGTATTTTTTTCTTACAGTGTGTTATATGACCATTTATGACTTGCTTAATTGTTATTATTGTTTGTAGCATTATAGCCAATTTTAGATTTAGTTTGACAGTGTCGATTTCAATTATTGTAATTGTTTAAAGACATTCTTATTCTTATTCTTAATTTGATGTATTCTTTTTTAATAAATCATCTGTTCATGTAAGTACCATCCAAGCAAGTGAATTAACTTGAATCTACGGTGTAACAGAATCCTCCAGTTGTAATCAAAACTATATTAAAGGAGGATCTACTGTTTTTAAATGGTTGTTGCAGGTAGCAGCATCGTTGTTGGCTAACCTGGGGATACTCAATAGCGGGATCGTGCTGGGGTTTCCCTCTGCCGTAGTGCCGCCCCTGCTGGGCTCTGGCCCTGGGCTGCATGCCTCCCTGGAACAAGCTTCTTGGGTGGGTATGTGTATGACATGTATTGAGGCAATAATACATTTTTATTTATTTAAAAAAACTTAACTGCCCATCTCCATAGGCCAACAGGCCTGTATGACGATCTAAAGACAGTGTGGTACCGTAAACGGAAATAGTCACATGGGTAAGTGAGTGGTGTCTGCTTGTGAAGAAGTGTCACAGCAGTCGGCCGGGATCAAACCTATGCTTGATATGGCTGACTTGCGAGGCCAGCGCTCTACCTCTGAGGTACCGCACCGGTATCAGCATTACTTGTAATAACCTTTAAAGTACCAGAGGACAAGCTCCGCATAAAGGAAAATGGAGTTAATTTATCCAATAAAAACTTTAATTTACTTACTTTATAAAAAACTTTGATCCAGCTTGTTGGATCTTCTGTAAACATAATTTTATATAAACACAAACTTTATTATATTAATCAGGATTACATAATTAGTATGTAAGCCACGAGACATTGCTTAGAATCGAGAACCACTGGATAACCATCATAACCGAAAAAGGGGAGCATTGGATGTCATAGACCACAAACAATACATAGAATATAAAATGCTTATATATTACAATTTTAATACAAATGTGAATATACAACATAGCTCTTTCAAATGATAGCCAAAAATTGTGTCCACTGCCTTGAATTTATTTTATTGTTCATGCTAAACTCTTTTACTTCAATTGCATTTCTAAAAAAATCTATACTTTTAATTTTGGAATGTCTGTACTCAAATGGGAAATTTGAAGGTGTTATCGTTATAAAACCCTAATATATTGCATAATCAAATGTTTGCCAAGTTTCCTAAATGTGGCTAAACTCAGAAAATTACTAAAATTACCTCAGGACTTTGCCTTATTGGCCTTAAAAGTTTCAATGTTTATCTATGGGAAGACAGTGATTTTATTTCGTCAAGCATAAATATAATCATGTGTATGTTAGTAGTAAAGGTTCATCAGTTTTCCCACAGAATGGAGCACAAATAAATATTTTTCCATAAATCTTCTTGGTGTAACTGGGATTGTCAGGCCTCGTTATAATAACATCTGCCGGTTCTTATACTCTATTCCATATTCACAGTGCAGTACAGGTCTTATGGGAGATATCCATGCTACTACCTGAGCTGGGTTCATCATGTTTGTTGTCGTGCGTATTGCGCCAACTGTCCTCAAGACCTGCGTGAAGGCGCTAGAGTAAAATTTATTACTTTCTGTACTTTATAATAAGAGTATAAGGTGAAATATGTGTTAACTATTGCCCCTTCATTGTGATAAAAGTGTTATAAATTGAAAAACACAGACTAACAAACTGTAAAATAAGATCTCTAAAATTAATCACAATTACAACATCAGGTAAGTTAATGTTTACAGGACAGCTACCACATTTCGAACCTCCATTTGAAATACATGGTTTACGTGCGCTCTGTACTGCACCGTGAAAGTGGAATAGAGTATAGCTTATTTCTTTCTTGTTTTAAATATTAAATAATTTGCATTATGACCCTATAACCTATAATATATGTTATCATGGTAATGATGGACTTTATACTGCTGCAGCCGGACTAAGCTTCATCTCCGCACCGGTTGGCTGTCTGGTGGCCGGCCCGATGGTTGATTGGCTCGGCCGCCGCAGGGGCTTGATGCTGCTCAACCTGGCGTTCGCCTGTGGCTGGCTAGTGATAGCAGTGTTCCCTAGTTCTCTGCTTGCCCTCTATGCGGGACGACTTCTTACAGGTTTGTCTGTATTTTACAAATTAATATAAACTAGCAAACCATATGTTTGTATCTTTAATCCCAGCTGTTCTGCTTCTTTTGTTTTGATTTGCTGTCCAATGTTATTTAAATGTGCCAAAACCGTACTTTGAGGGCTTCCCAAGGGTTTCTGGTTCCACGCACTGACTTGAGACCCCCTAAAGGCACATCTAGACGTTAAGGGCTTTCAAACGACACGTAAATCATCAAAATCGACCCAGTAGTTTGGTCATAATCTTCTGCACAAAAATCGCCTTATTCTTTTAATGTAATATGATACTCTAAATTATTTTAAAATGTGTTGACAAATGAAAAATGAAATATTATTGATCCACAGGGTTTGGCCTGGGGCTCGCATGCTGTGCTTCCATCACATACACGGCCGAAGTGGTCTCAGCTTCTCTTCGCACTTCGCTTGTGGTTCTAACACCTTTCATGATGTCTCTTGGCACCGTTATTATCTACCTATGGGCACTACTTTTTCAGGTTGGTTTATTTTTGTATATCTATATATTATTTTAGAATTCGTACTGGTGGAAAATATTGAATCGGGTAATCAATCCTCCCTTTAGGGAAATTTTCCTTCTGACTGTCCGAACTAGCCTTTACTACAAAACTTACTGGCTGGGTTGATTGCTTGCCTCCAGTGGTGTAGTGGAGTGGGAACGCATGGGAACGGCGTTCCCACTCTGGGTTTCCATAATTTAATATCACAATAATTTGCTTTTCTGATAATTTTAACAAAACAATTTAGCGTTCCCACTATGGGCAATTTACGACTACACCACTGCTCGCCTCATAGTGGTTTGAGTGCTTGGCTATTATGAGATCAATCTTGAGCAAAATCAGAACATGTTTTAAAGGTTCGATACTGACTCGAGCAGTTATTTTAGTCATTGTGTTAACAATTAAAATGATGCTTTCTAAATACCTGCTTTACACTCTTGGAGTTAGGAATACAGAATTATCCTGGTTTAAATCTAATCTTTCGGAAAGAAAACAATTTGTAGAAGTAAATCATTTCATAAATCATTCAAAAATTACTTATAAAGAAACTTATACCTCCCAATATTTAACAGTAAAGCATGGAGTCCCCCAGGGATCAATTCTAGGCCCACTGCTTTTTCTCTGCTACCTGAAGGGTTTACCTGGTGTAGTATGGGGCAGAAACAATAAAGTGTGTCTTTATGCAGATGATACAAATATGGATGTCACTGCTGATACCGAAGAAAACATTGAAATCTCATCTCACATTGGCTTATCGTTAATAAAATATTTCTTAAATAGTAAAAATCTTCTTTTAAACACAAATGAATCAAATTTTGTATCTTTTTCAATAAAAAAAGCTAAAACTAGACTAAGTCCTACAATATTTGTTAAGGATGAAATATATTGGACCAAGTAAAGGAGACCAAATTTATGGGTCTAGTCGTAGATGAAAACTTATCATGGGACAAACATGTCAATCTCATAATCCGCAAGACATCAAGTGGACTTTATACTTTAAGGAGGATGGCACGTTCATGCAACATCAAAATATTAAAAGCAATTTACTTTGCTCTAATCCATTCACATATTGCCGATGGTATTTGCATCTACGGATCAACAAATAAAATTAATATGGATAAAATATTACTCCAACAAAAAAGGGCTTTAAGAATAATGTTGAATCTGAAACAAACCGACTCGGTTCAGCAAGTTTTTTCCGAATCACGGATATTTACAATATTCAGCTTATACATTTATGAGACAATAACGTTTATATTAAATAGCAATAGAGTTGCAATAGGTAATACTGCTCATGCATACAACACCAGATCACACCGGATGGTAGAACAGCATAGGCTGGAATTTTATAAAAAGAAAACTACTTTTAAAGGAAATAAGTTCCTCGACTGCCTGCCACCAACTATAAAACAAGAGAAAGACCTCAAAAAGTTTCTAAATTTATCAAAGATATTTTTAATTCAACCAGCCTTTTATTCCATTCAAGAATTTTTCCCTTAAAATTAAACAAGTTGGACTAAATTGAAGAAAGTTGATTGTATGGGTTTGTTTTAGTGTATTTTGACAATTGAGTTTTACATGTAGAAATTATCTGATTATGAATTACTGTACCAATTATTAAATAAATTAATACCTACTAAAAAAGTAGAATAATGACACTATTCATGTACCAGGTTGTACATTTTATGAAATTAAGATGTTTTGATTTGATTTGGTAAAGGTCAACCTTGGAGAGAAACAAAGACCAGTATTTGAGCTGTTCCCTTAAAAAATTCATTTAATTTGGAAATTAGTAATTTAAAATCTTTCTTTAAACATTACTCCACACATTAATCTTTGCAACAAAAGAATTGTGAGAAACAAAATAGTTATCTGAATGCCATTATGTGTTACTTCATAACTAGGACAATTGTTTCACTTTAAATGTCTAAATCAAAGCAAAAATAACAAAGAAATTCTCTTAACAAAAATCATCTTCTAGCAAATGTATCTTCTACAAAGTATAAGACCATAACCAAACTGTACTCAACGTCAAAGCTAATGGCTGAAGTGCAATGTGGTCAAGACCCAAGCAAAAGGGTGAATTAAATTAAATTAAATACTTTATTTGTCATACAAAGTTTATATATTTGTGATTTTTCACACCAATCATGTCAATCTTAGTCTGCATTATAATTAATTGCAAGTTTTATACAATGAGTTATTTATTTTATTATTATTAATGAAACACAGTCTTCTTTAAACCCTCCTGAATTTTTAAACTGCAGTATTTCGCAAAAAGTCGCAATTACATAAAAAAAAGGGGATTCAACTAGCTCATCATATAAGATAAGCGTTCCATCATTATAAAATAAGTAAAACATAAAAATCACAAAAATTAAAATAATAACTGTGTCAAAAAAATTAATACCTTACATCAAAATATACAGAATTTACCTTCTAGATTAGATATTTTATCACTTTTATTAGATGAAATTACCGTTGACGTGCTGGTACTGACAGAACACAAAATGAATGAGGAGGAAATTCACCGTTTAAGTTCAAAAAAAAGAATTTGAATGCTGTATGGTTGAAGTAACTTCAAGCAAATTTACATTTGTGTTGGCTGGTATTTACAGAACTCCAAAGTTATGTTATGATAAATATTTTTGGTTATATTTGATGAGTTTTTGGAGGTACTGTATTAAATACAAATTTTAAAAACATAGTGGTTTTGGGTGATGTGAATGTTGAAGTGTTAGAGGAATCCAAAAATAAACGGCTGCTATTAAATATTTTAGAATCTTACCTAATGAAAGCTTTAGTAAATTTCCCTATAAGAGTTTGTGAAACAAAAGAGAGTGGCATTGATAATGTATTCACGAATATTGTCAGTAAGAAAGCAGAAATCTCAGGTATTAATACAGCATTGTCTGACTATATGATGCACAATTATTTGGGATGTATGATAATGGGATTGATATTCCAAAACAAAAGAAAGGAATTGTAACGTACCGAAGGAAATTTTCTAAAAATAATATTGCTCAGTCCTGTAAAATGTTATCGGAGGAAAATTGGTGTAATGTTTTTAATGCTCCTATTACAGATAAGTTTGATATTTTCTTTGATATTTTTAAGCATGATTTTGATGTGTGTTTTCCTATGGTTAAAAGTAGAATAAGAACTGGCGAAAATTGGGTCACTAACGATATTATAAATAAAAGAGTTGAAGTTTTAAACCTAAGTATGACTTTTAGGAGAGAAAAAGATAAATCCATTAGGAACATTTTGAACAATGAAAAGAAAGAGTTAACAAGGGAAATTGTAGAAACCAAATGTAACTATTATGATAAATTATTGGAAAAATCACAAAATGTTAGTAAAACCGCTTGAAACATCATCAAAAGAGACGTTTGAAAGAATGACAAAATTAATTATAGCCAAGTTGATAATATACCATATATTAATGCAATTGATTGTTTAGATGTAAGGATTGTATGCCAACTTTTTAATGATTATTACACGACTATGGTTGATAATGACATTTTGCCAAAGTTAAAATGTTCTCCTAATTCAAAACCTGTTTTATTAACATCCCAAAAAGTTTTTTCCAAAATTTAATCCTTCTTCTATTACTTATGAACAATTAGATCAAATTTTAACTTCATTTGACAATAAATTTTCAACAGGTTGGGATGAAGTACCAATGCCAATAATTAAGCAGGCACGTATATATTTATTATTACCATTACTGCATGTCATTAATTCCTCTTTCATATCTGGTATATTTCTTGGAAAACTGAAGATATCTAAAATTAAACCTTGTTTCAAGAAAGGTGACGCAAAATAAATATGCAATTATAGACCAATATCTTTATTATATTCTTTTTCCAAAATTTCTGAGAGAGCAATGCATGTACAGCTATGTAACTTCTAAAACGAAAATAATTTATTAGATAAACAACAATTTGGATCTAGACCGGGAAAATCTGTAACGGATGCAGGGGTGGATTTCTGTGAGTCTGTTATTGGATCAGTTGATCGCAAAAGAAAAAGTAGTTGGAATTCTCCTAGATTTAACTAAAGCGATTGATAGTGTCTCTTATGATTTAAAGTTTAAAAAACCACATTGTATTGGTGTCCGAGGGAGAGCTTGGCATTGAATGGTTTCCCATCAATAATAGAACAGCGTAACAGTGGTTGTCTCTTTGCTGATGATAATATAAAAATAAAAATATCTGGTAAATCAAATGCTGATATAGAAATTTCATATTTTTCTTTTGTTTATCTTTCTAGTGTCATTCAACATTTACATGAAATGAATTTGTTACCAAATCCGGAAAAAACCAAAATCATTAATTTCTCATTTTCAAGCAAAGCTCAGCTAACACAAATATTTTCATGAATGAAATTTGATTAAGTGAAGTTAAAACAGTAAAGTTTCTTGGATTGAATATTGATGATAGATTTAATTGGGATTACCATGTTAATTCTGTTTGTAACAGTGGCGGATCCAGCATTAGAGTCAGGGGGGGGCGAACTTAGTGGTGGAATACCCTTCCCCCCACCCCCTGATTTTTATTATTGCGGATAATAATTTTAATATCAAAAAGTAACCAAATACTAAAAAACAGTTTAACCCAACATGCACTGAAGTGAACCGAACTAAGACAGAAAAGGCAGAAAAGCGTTCAACCGCAGTGTAAGGGCGTGTTGACTAATAATATCACGTGGACACAGTGGATGCGCAGTCAAACTCCCATTGCCATTGTAACGTCACGTATGCATCACTCTGCCTGCACCTCGCCGCCCGCTCACTCGAGCTACCGCTGTAGTATCTGACATCTGATTGACACATTGACACTCACAACAGAATGCACACTACACAACGCAACGTTAACCTAGACGTTTGCCTGGTTTGCTGGCACCCACACCCAAGTAACGCGACGGTGGTTTCAAGGGGAAAAAAGGAAGCAGGGTAAGGTAAGGGCAGTCGTGTCATCGCGTAAGTGCAGCCAACTGTCAGGTGTCACCAGAACGAAATTATCACTCCCACTAACTGTTTACGCTTAATTCCACAACTTTAGTAAGTCATAAGTCATAAAAATAACTTATGGTAGGCAATGTATAAATTAGATTGGCGATAAAGAATTAATCGCAACACATTTAACCAGCTGAAAATTAAATAACGCACAATTTTTATACAATATATGACAAACATTTCTGAGCTTGCGGGAGGGGGGCGAGGGGATCGATCTGTCGAAACCCTGGATCTGCTACTGGTTTGTAAGAAGGTATCTTCAGGCTTGTACGCGTTGAGGCAAATGTCTAAATTTAGCAGTTTCAAAACTTTAAAAGTAATTTACCATGCCCTGATTGAATCACATATTTCTTTTGGCTTATGCCTATATGGGAGTATATCAGTTAATAATTTGAATTGTATATTGATATTACAGAAAAAAACACTTTGTATCATGTTAAAATTAAAACCAAAAGAATCTGTAAAAGAACACTTTAAAGAAACAGGAATTATGACTGTGCACAGTTTATGTATTTTTCAATTAATTCTTCACGTTAAATCAAAGTTAGAAACAATGCCAACATTGAATTATTTTCATAACTATTCAACCAGGAAAGGTAGTCAGCCGGCTTACAATAGGCATAATTTGTCAGTGTACAAGAAAATACCCTCTAATAATGGAATTCAATTTTTTAACAAATTACCTATAGATATTATAAATATAGCTGGATTTAATTTATTTTTACAAAATCAGAAAAAAAACCCTATCAACAGACCATTGTATAAGACAAGAATTTTTTACTTATCTTTAAAACACTGATCAAATGGAATAAGTTTGTAAGTTAGTTTGAGGTAAAAATTATGTTTTGGTTAGTTGGGTAGTTGTTTATACTGTATAGTGACGCCATTCTGTACTATTATGTGCATTTTTGGAATAAAGTTATTTTTATTGATTGATTGATTGATATTACTTTTGGTTTTACTTATTTTATCATTTAACAGGTTGTGAATTTAAATTACGAAGTAATATTTATCTTTAAAAAAACCTTATAATAACTGAAAAACCTCTGGAAGAAACTTGTTATCACCGTTTGTAACTATAACAGACCTCCTGGATAGAAGGCACCTATTTTGCCATCGGTCTGACACTTGTGTCGATGGTAATGACCCCGCTGCTGCCCGAGAGTCCAATGTGGCTGTTGAGCAGAGGAGCTGCGGAGCAAGCTGCGGAGTCACTGCAGAGACTGCGGGCTGCTGCGGAGCCGGACCACATCAGGGCGGAACTGCAGACATTCAGCAGCAGAGTGAGCGAGAAGGGAGACCCCTCCCCCTCCACCCTGCACCTCCTCTCCCGCCCTCAGGCCTACAAGCCACTCGTCATCATGAACCTGTTCTTCCTCTTCCAGCAGATGAGTGGAGTCACTGTTGTCATCGTGTTTGCAGTAAGTTTCACATTGGCTTAAACTACATTAAGAGTTTATTATCACTCAAGGTCAAGAAAATTATTATTTAGGGGAGTTTAATTTTTCCAGCTGTTTACAAAGCAATACAACATCACAGGCAGCTAAGTTTACTCAGGATTTTCATTATGAAAAAACATAAAGGATTTTCCTTAAATTTAATCAGACAAAACACACAGACAAGCCATACATTAAAAATAAATGACAATTAAAAAACTTAGATTTCCGAGGTAAGCCATCTGGCCCCACTGAATGTACTCCACACTGACAATCTGCCAAGCCCAGCACAACACCACACTAACTTCCATAGTTCTGTTTCTGTAGATATTTACTTTAAGATTTTTCTTTTAACAATAACAATAGGTTCATTGTCAGGTGGAGTTCTCCAAGAACGTAGGCTCGGAGGCAGACCCATATCTGATAGCGCTGGGTATCAGTCTGACCCGTCTCCTGTCCGCAGTCCTCACCAGCTGGGCCTGCAGTCGCTACGGCCGGAGACTCCCCGCGCTCTGGTCGGGTGTGGTCATGACCTTCACCCTCCTGGGCCTCACCCTCAACTCCTTCCTCCCCCTGCCCTCCTGGCTGTCAGAGCCGCTGATTCTATTGTTTGTGTTGTCCTCTTCCATCGGATTCTCGTCTCTCCCATGGTCCATGCTGGGAGAACTCTTCCCGACTGATGTCCGTGGGGTGAGAATTGTTTTCATGTTTACCTATGCCTTCTTTAAGACATCCAGTACTTCCTCCAACCCCAATCCACATTCAACCAGAATGATATTTTCTGTTTGATTATGCAATTTTACGGTCCTTAATGATCCTTAATGGAGGTTTTTTATGTTTTAATGTAGGCATAGGTTATATCTTATAATCATTTTAAAGGTTTTACATGACTTAACACAATGATACAAAATAAACCTTTAAAGAATAATTTTAATTAAACGCCAATGGCATTTTTGTTACGAGAACACATTAACGCTTTTAGGAAAAGTGGTCCAAGCCCCTAAAATGTTTTTGGACACCTCAGTTATGAAACAATGACCCCTTGAAAACGAAGTCTAAATGCCCTTGAGCTGCCCTAAATGTTCTGTTTTAGGGTGACATGGCCTTTTTTTAATCAATGGGTTACGAGAGTAGAAAAATCAATTGCTTTAATAATTAAGTTCACATTGAGTTATACCTTTTGCTATGCTGTTTTCACATCAACAAATGGAATTGGTTGCCTTCAAATGATTGAACAGATATAATCAAATTTCAAAGATTTGTAAACATCCCTTATAGACAAGTTTGACTGGCTGCCAATTTTTACTCAGTGGTCCATTTGAGGCCGGGTTTGAATAAATTTGTTATACTTATGAAGTAATTTTATGTAATGTTTGACCTAAGCTTGTATCTAAGATTTTCATCTTACTCATTCCATAAAAGATTACACGGTTTCATTTTACATGTGAACATTAACTTTTTTCCAGGTTGCTAGTGGAATGACAGCATGTGTAATCTACCTTGAGTCATTTTTCTCAGTAAAACTCTACCCAGGGCTTGTGGTTTCTTTTGGAATACTTCCAATATTTATTTTCCTCACTGTGTCCGGACTGATGGGAACAGTTTTTTTGTTCTTCTTCCTTCCAGAAACTCATGGAAAAACGCTGATTGAAATCGAGGAGTATTTTAAAGGTAACATTATAACAGACTTCATTTATCAGGGATCTCAATTAAACTGATTAATTTTATCTATCTGTGGGCTTTAGAGTAAGGCTGTCTCAAAGCTATTTTACAATTACACTGCTGTCAGTTCAAGGGGGTCCCTCATTGATACTTAGACTGAGTACTTTTAAATTATGTAATTGTAAATACTAACATTTTTATAATGCATTTATATTTATTTTTATTTGATTTTCTTTGGTTTAATTTATTCTGCAGGGGTTTTCAATTAGGTTTAAAACACAAAACTGATGTGTTTAATTCTTTCAGGGAAAAAGAGATCCAAGATTTTACAAGAGCAATAAACTTATCTAACGTTAATTACTGCGCAGCAAATGCATCACACCATAGTAAATATAAAATACATTTTTGTTTTATGTTTATTTGTATGTTCTAAAGTTTATAACTTACTCCAATCTTCCTATGAAATGACGCTTACAACTTTTGTAAAAGATATTTGGATATGTTTTACAAAACATAAAATATCAACATAATATCATGGGATATTAGGATACCTCCTTCAGCAGTTCAAAAATGAATCCAAATGTGTGTTACATATGTTTTGGCTTTACACCATTTTCAAACACCAGGACAGGAAACAAACATCCGCTTGTAATTTTGCTTCGTTAAAAATCCACACTAAACACATAGTTCACATAAAACTCAGACCACGAAAAACTAAATGTCCGTGTGTGAAAAAAGTGTACTCCTTAATGTACTGACTTTTAAATATACAGTAATAAAAGTTTACAATGTAACATCTGGACCATTCCAATTGATGTATTACATTTGGTTGTCTGTTTATTTTTAAATAAAATGTTAGTGAATTACTTCAATCCTTTCATTTAATGACTTGTACAGATCTTGTTAGGGTGTCCGTGGCATGAAAGGGAGGTAGTGTGAGAGGGGAGGAATAGAACCCCCCCCCCCAAGTCCCCTCCAACGGATGTGTAAACTCAATTATTAAACATAACAAAAAGTGTTATAACAATGATAAAATAATCATAACATATTTTTGACAAACAAATGTGGATTTTTAAGTTGACTATAAGACTTGTATAGGGGGAGGTAATTACTACAAACCTGTACAAACCAGGAACTTTGAACTTTAAAATTATCTGTAATAGTAATTTATACTGGAAACCTGCAGTGTCTTACCTATAACACGTTCGCGGATTTAGTTAAACAACAGGTAAAAGTTATTTAAACAAAATTAGGATTGATCAATTATTATTAAAATTACATGTTTTTATAAATAGCTTACAATTATTCCTTGGTAAACTTGAGTCAGCAGTACTCGGATTGAGTATTGTGCCTGCATGGGAGTGGGATCACTCCTGCGACTCTGACATGCAAGAAATGTTTTGAGCAGAAGTGGCTAAACTTTATTAGTTCGAAATTTTTAATTATTAACAAGCAAGTAACATTCGTGTAGTTTGCATCTAGGTATGAAACTATCATGTTTAATTAGTATAGGGTTGCCATATGTAGCATGTATATGGTAGTGTGGGAAAAAGAGGAGATTTTAGTTGGTAACCCCTGAAAAAGAGGAGGTTTTTAATAATCCCGGAGGTGACCCCTCCCCCCTGGAAAAATGTTGGATATCATGATGCATACTTGACGCTATTCATTGTACAGCTTGTGCATAATGTAAAGATTTGTGACTATGAATATTAAAAAAACACTTTTTAAGGCTTTTTAGCATAATAAAATCAATTATCGAATCAAATTATTTGCTAATTTAATTTTATGTGCCTACAGTTCCCAAATTTAGTGGGAGGAATCAAAAAGTAATTGAAGATTAAAGAAAACTTTGTTGGAAAATGTATTTATAATTATTTTTTGTTTGATTTACCCTTAAATCACACAAAAACTATACAAAAGTATATAAATGTAAAATGTATAGCTTTAAACAATATAGGCTACCTACTTTTCAGATTTATAATTTACTAAACTGCAGAGAGCCACAAATTTTAATACTGATTTTCAGCGATCGATAACGGCGAAAATATGCGAAAGTTAACGATATGTCCTGCCGAAATGAAGCCAAATAATAACAAATAACAGAGGTTAGAGTTACAGGGAGACAGGATTTAGCTTCGGCAATCGTTGCATGACGATAAAGTTGCAAATGCAAATATATTTTCGTTCACAATAGGATTTCAACACAAAATTTGCATTATTCAACGCATTTTTGGGAAAATTTTCAAAAAGAGGACATTTTAAATTTTCCACGGAAATCAAAAAAAGACAGAATCGATTTTTTTCTCCTTAACTAGACCATTTGCAATAGAATCTATGAAAATTTTTGGCCTACACTTAGACAGAACCTTAAAATGGGACGTGCATATAGAGAATCTGTGTACAAAGTTATCTAGAATTACTTACTTGTTGAGAAAACTTAAACTTAGTGATGATATGTTAATTAATGTATATTATGCATATTTTCATTCCCAGATGGTATATGGGGTAACGTTATGGGGAAACAGTATGAATGCTGACCAAATCTTCAAGTGGCAAAAGTATGCTTTAAGAATAATAAAAGGTTTAAATAACCGCGAATCTTGTTTCCCTGTTTTTAAAGAATTGAATATAATGACATTTCCTTGCCTGTGTGTTTATTTCTGTTTGGTAAATGTCAAGGAGAATCTGCAAGACTGTAGAATTAGATCTGATGTTCATAACTATAACACCAGGAAAAAACATACCTTAGATATAAACACAGTTTGTCTTTCAAAATCAAACAATAGCACGTTTTGCATGAAAATAAGACTATTTAATAAATTGCCACAATCAGCATACACTGTTAGTATTAATAGATTTAAAATATGCCTGAATTTGGTTAAAAGAACAAATATTCTATAAGAGTGATGATTATCTAAAAACGGAAGTTTGTAAGTTCAACAGAATTGTTGACGGCTGAAAGCAGATTAAAGGAAATGTAAATGTAATAGCTTTATTTATTTATTTATGTGGTCAGTATGTCTATAATCAACCTATTTATTAATTAATGTCTTAAATTGTATTCCTATTTGTTAATTATTGTTTATTATTTCTCTCTTATTGTGCATGTTTATTTTGTCTGTCTTTATCTTGTGGTATATTGTTATTTCTTAGGTATAGTAAATTTTAAGAATGATAAAACTGTAATCAGATAATGTAGTAAGTGTTTTAGTTTGTGATAAGTGGACAAAATCTATGCCATCAATGTAAGTCTAATGATCAATAAAGTCTTGAATCTTGAATCTTAAAAATCATACCCTATGTCACTCCCACAACTAAGGCAAATCTAATGACATCTCATATGTAAAAATCCATCAAGGCGTTTACACTAAAGTACGTATCAAAGAAATAGACATACCACCCTCCTTCTGTGGCAGTCGGGTAAAAATAATAATGAAATTGTCTTGTTATAGACATATATTTAAAATATCTAACATATTGTATTTCAAATAGAAAAATAGTTTACAGAAAAATATTTTACAACCCACTTAAAAATACTGAAGTTTGATTCTTGATCTCAATTTAAACCACCTGAAAAAAACAAAAACACAATTAAAAACTGTATTATTTCATGGTCACAATACGCCTTATTACAGTAAGAAGTGAAAAATAGTAAAACAAATCAAGTAATTATAGAAAGATAAAACTTTGATTTGATTCTTGGTTTAGAGACATCAATAAGAGTAATTAAAATTATTTATAGTTTAACTTCTGTAGAGAGTTGTTGCAAAACTAATGAAAAATTCTTTAAAAGCTATGGGGCTTCAAGGTTTTTTTTTATTACATATATTTCATTTATATTTTTTCATAGGTAAACTCTTTTTAAGATGATGGTTGTTAACTATTTCTTTTTCATCTCTGTGGCATGATAAAAGAGGTGACAAATATTACTGTCAATCTTTAATATTCTTTCTTCTTGAAAAAAGTTAAAGTTAAAACTAACCTGGAAATTCCTGGTTGCACCGGCAAAAGGCTCAATCTTGCCGCCGAGATATTTGCAGTGGCCCGAGTATCGTATCCTGTAGACACCGCGAGCAGCTTCACGAGGAACCGCCCACCGGGCCTCCACCTGCGACGTGCCGAGAATGTCCGAGAGGCGAGTCCACCGGAATCTGGAGTGGGGATAGACAATGAGTACTGCTACAGATTTAAATAAACTCTATATGTTTACCGTGAAAAGGTATGACAAATTGATAAACATTGACATATCTGCCCTTCAAACAATATATCTGATGTACACTTTATGCATTAGATGTAGATAGTAAATAATTTTTCAGGCCGTTAAAAAATGTTCCTAATAGATTTTGTGGTTCTGCCTGTTGCTTTTAGTGATTCAAAGATAATCTACAATGTATACATTCTGATCAAGTTTTCCATTGTTTGAATGTTTCTTTAATTCTTTTTTTATTCGACCTCACGCAACACTTGGTCCTCTGATTCAGGACTTATATTAATACTATTTAGATCAAACTCTAGTCTCATTACTAGCTTAAATCAAGTTTCCTTTTATAGATACCGATTTATAAACCCAAGCAATTAAGTGTCTACAAGAATTAGTGTCAGAATTATGTTTTAACTATTAAGGCTTTACTATAGTCCATGGTCTGGCAACACTTAATGGAATGATTTAATTAAGTGGGAAATACATTGTAAATTGCCTTGTGCAATATAACAATTGTTATCAGAGAGCTTTGCTAAGTTTTCAACCGCAGGCTTACTGAGTCTCCCAGCTGGCATCCGTGGCTACCACGTTCCACGAGCTGCCCTCCAAGTGATCGACCGTAATGTAGCTGCCTTCATGTTGTAAGTGATTCCTGGGATTGGCTCCTACCTATGAATGGTGGACATCATGACTATCAAAAGATTCACATTTTAAAATAAAGTATCAATATGTTTTATTTGTTTTGGTTTAATTTTATTATTTACACTATTCAGATTCAGATTCTTTATTAGTCACAATACATTTTTGTGTGCCAGCATGGCTGGTAAAACCAGTGACAAGTCAAGTTTTATTTTTAAAATCAAGTTATATGATGACATAATACGAGGGTCATCCAGAAAGTAAAGAACGTTTGCTTACTGCACCTAGCACAGCTCCCCTATCACTGTGATTGCTTGTGTGTTGTGTGGCAGTCCATTCACCTCCCCACCAAAGTATGAGCCGAGTCTCGTTGCTGTGTGGTCACACGTCTTATCTCTATAGCAATTCAAAATGGCGGCGGCAATCGAAAATCCCGCCAAATATGAGATAAGCAGTGATATTCGGTTTCTGAGTTTAAAAATGTCCAGAACATTGAAATTTGTAGAAAAACACCAAAGAAAGTTTATAGTGAAAGTGCAAAAAACAAGATCTTAAAATTGAAGTAATGTGCTAGGATTTTTTCAAATCATCTTTAGGTATAGCAATGACCTGCCACTCCGATCCTCGTCATACCTGTCACACAATGTTTTCCCTGAAGACTCGATTAAAGACTTGTTTGCATTTCACCATAACCTTCCTTTGGTGTTTTTATAAAGAATTCTATGGTCTGGACATTTTTTAATTTAGAAACCGAATAACACTGTGTATCTAATATTTGGCGGGATTTTCGATTGGCACCATCATTTTGAATCGCTGTAGAAATAAGACGTGTGACCACACAGAAACAAGACTCATCTCATACTTTGGTGGGGAAGTGAGTGAACTGCCACACAAGCAATCACGGTGATGGGGGAGCTGTGCTAGGTGCAGTAAGCAAACGTTCTTTACTTTCTGTATGACCCTCGTATAGCTTTGATAATGACTATAATCTAACGTCTTTTTACTATTTGTTTAGATGACAATTTCAATGTTAAGTGCCAGATAGATCATCTGATCAGAAGTTTTTCTACGTTTTACCTGTCCTTACTGTGTTTACCCACTGGAAGCATGTTTGTTTATAATTCAGGTTGCCAAAAGTGTTTAAAAATAAAGGAAACAAGTCAGATTGAACCGCTCCATTCACACGCTCAGGGTTCACTTACAAATCTGGCGGTCACGACTCCCCCCGGTGACACAGTGGCTGGGGGTTCCTGTAGGACTTGGCCGAAGCTCTGAGACCAGCCGGCGTTGTCGAAGATGACCGGAGTACTCAGCGAGATGAGATCATTGAAGAAGTCGAGAGGGGGTTCGTTTCTGGGAAGAGCAATCTCCTAAACCAAAGATTGAAATCTTCAGCTTCTGTTCAAACTAATATTTAAGGGGAAAATAAAATAAAACAAATTTAGAGGAAAAATTTATACTGATAAAGCTGGAATTGAATATCACCTCAGAGGGTTCACTGTTAGATTTATCAACTAAATAAAACATTTCTACAAACCAAATGAACAGTAAAACTAAAACATACATTTCCCCTTTTAACCCTTTTTCAAGTAATAAATTTGTTTATATTTAGATATTTAGATAATGCACAGTATCATACATAACAAATTTTCTAGTACACTATTTTTTCAGAAATGTTCAACCAACATATATACGGGAGCCATGACAGAGTCATTTCCTATAAGAGAAGAAACCCCCCTCCTTCCCCACCCCTCAGCCCCAGGGTTAGGTGGAACAATATTCTGAATTTGGCTCTGAAGGTCAATTTTAACTTATATACTAAATTTGAATGAAATAATAAAAGAGAAATTATAATTTATTTATCCTCTTTAAGCTTAACATTGGATAACAAACTGTGTTTACGCTAATTACAAATTTCACTTTCCTCCTTAACCACTAGTCTTGGAACAATAATTAAACGTATTAATATATTTATTTTCTTGAGCTCTTTTTATGTTGATGTAAGTATGTTTTGAAAGAAGTAATGTTTTCAGGCAAATAAAAAACTTTATTTTGATCCCTAATATCCAAGTTGTGTTTATCCATTGGATGTGTCATTTTGTTAGGGACAAAGAGCAAATTTTATTAAACTTGTCAAAGCTGGTTTTGAGAGATTTCAATCTGATATGTTATATTTTGCGGCTTTTGGTGAATGATGAGCCTTCAAAATTAAAAATACCTACATACAGGATGCTATAAAAATTGGGAGTGGTGTGGTCTCTATAGACAGACAGATAGGTAGGCACCCATCGCCGCGAAAACCACTTTTTTGTTTTGAGAGCATTAAAACAAATAGGACTAATGTATTCCGATGAATTAAATATAAAAAATGACATAAAAAACAATACTTTCTCTACATACGATCTAAAAAAGGTGCATATTCAATATGGAAGATTTTTTACAATAGTCATGAAGACAATTATGGACCAAATCGTACTGAAACATACCATAGCCGCCTTTAAAGAAGCCCGCGGCATAGTAGGATTGGCAACGCCGCAAGAGGAGTTACCGCGTGCCTCGCCGCCCGTATACTAGCATGGGGAAAACGAGACGCCGCCATCTAAAATCGTTATTTTTACTCTTCAAGTTAGAAAATACCGTTTAAGTGATGTTTATCATTTTGCTAACAACTGTCTTACCCATATTTAAACTGTTACCCAACAAGGTTCATATTTAAACTGAGAGTAAAGATAAGCGTGTTTTTAGTCAGTGTTGCTGGGTTTTACACGTAGGCATGGTAAAACTATAATGCCTTGCACCGTCAATTCAAGAATGTGTTAGGAATTTAATAATTTTAATCAATTTTTAAAATGCCCCCATAGCAATAAATCCACATACTTATTGAATTTAAACTCAAGTTATTTAATCCCGTACGTTCAAAATTTGTTTACTAAAGAGTTTTAAACATTACTTTTGCCGTAATTTGGCTTTTTTAAAGTTGTTAATCCATAGCACAGGCAAATTATGTTTTTTATTAGTTCAGTTAAGTATGAACTACAATTTTTAGTTAAGTATTAACTACTTTTATGGTTGGTTTTATTTTATAAATATCAATAGATAAGATAGCTTATTACCATTGAATAAGTTCTAATAAAGTACAGCATTCTTAAAAAAAAAACATATATTAAACAAGATTTAAAACAACGACATAGGCCTACAACCTTTTATTTAATGACAAAGCGTACTTAATATAGCAGCAAATATAAATACGACTCATGGGAAACTGTCTGTACAAAGTATTAAAACCTTTTTCGTCATACTGCTTCAAAAACATCTGTTTTTGACAGATGCGTTGAGATTCAAAAGTTCTTCTTTTTAGTCTTTGGATAATAACATATGTTTTGATGATCATTATCGTACTAGGACTAAAAAGATCATTGTTGATGATACTTTTGATTCGAGGTCGTCATAAATAGATTAAAATTCATTCGATTATAAATAATCGAAACATTCATTGTTATTATCGAAACATTCATTGTTGTATTGTTATTTGAAGAACAACCGATTGATTCGAACCACAATGATTGGTTTGAATGATCGACTCAACAACCGATAGATATGAATGAACCGAAGTTATGCATGTGCAACAGCTGATTGTTTCAAGAGACAAGCTGAAAGAAACATTTGAGGTTATGAAGACACAGTACGTAAATTTTACTTTTTTTTTTTTTAACCTTAAGTTTTTTGGCAGTATGACGAAAAATATAGTTCGTCACTCGGATCAAAAGTGTCTTTTTAATACTCGCTCATTTCCCAGCCTCGGCTTCGCCTCGGCAGTTAAACTGGAGCTCGTATTAAAAAGATCCACTTTTGATCCTAGTGACGAAATATACTATTCTGCACTTATCTTCCAAAGAAATAATTGTGTGCCTCGTATTGCATTTGTTACTGTTTATTTTTACTTCAAGCAGTTTATTAGTGACGATCATTGAACATATTAATTTTAAAATGTACTCATAGGGACATCTAAAATGATAAGTTACTCTGGCCATGTTTTTTTTTAAAGCAATAATCTTTCAAACCTAACAGATTCATATAGGCCTATTGTTTTAGTTTACTGTGAATTTGTGTGTTTAATATTAATTTTCTGTTATTGTATGTTTTATCAACAATCCCTGATGCCCATTCTATTTGTTCTCTCCAACAAAACAAAATAATATAGCTAAAATGATTTAAAAGGACGCGTTATTCGTCTGGCAGCTATGGGCTATGTGCCGGCAGAGACTCCTCTGCTCAGTGAGATGGCGGCGTTGCCAGTTCGAACGCCGCTGCCTTCTTTAAAGGGGTCTATAAACATACGCCTTTTGTTGCTTGAGCAAGTTTTCGGTAGATGTCCAGGTAAAGAGTGAGTGTGTGTGGCCCAAAAATGGTGGAGGCACCCTCATATCTCTGAATCTGAAAAACATTTGTTTGCTTTAGAAAACTCAAAGTAAACAATAAATTAAAGACTACAAATAATAAAGCAAATTATATGATACAACTTTTGAACGATTTTTTCATTTGTCACAAGAGCATAGTTGGAACACAAAAAGGCCGGATTGTCAGATGAGGAACACATTTATTTACATAAAAAAACGTGATAAAACTGTAGTTTAAACTGAAAATATTTAAATCTATGTATAGTTTTACAGATTTTATACTGCTGTAAATCAAAAATAATGTATCAACTGCCACCAGTCTTTTGATGACATCATTAGTGATAAGTCATACACACGAGAAGACGTAAACGGACTGACGCACTGGATACGTAAACAATAAAAAACACCGATAATGGCCCAAGTAAGGAGTCAGACCATCTTAGGTCAGATTAGTGTGGTTCTATTGTTTCTGTAATATAAAAACAAAATAGTTTTTAACTATAGTTCCATACATTTATACAATATCAGACATTGTCACAATGTAAGAATACCTCAATCAAGATTAATTAAAAGCAATAGTTATGTAATAGTAATTTCAAGTAGATTCTTGAATAAACTACCTCTATTTGTCAGAGCTCTACCTATTGTAAAATAAAATAAAATTTATTGTCAATTTTCTATTAAGATATATATTCTATTTCATTGAAAAATTCCTGAATGGGCAGTGGAAACAAAAATACTTTAATACAGACTTCATGACCTATTATTATATGGATGTGCCAGATGTATTTGGAAAAAAATATTGTAAATGGCTGAGTGGCTATCTATACTATTTAATAAAAAATTAAAAAATAACAGTTTTCTGTAAGGATTTCAAAAACTCAAACGTAAAAAAGCTTTTACTATGGCAACAACCAGCGACCTGGTATTCCTCGGGTGTGGTGATGTAGTCTGCGTAGGTGTTGCAGAGACCCGTGATCAGGATGTTCTTGTTGGACCCGAGCTTGAGAGTTTGCCGCAGCACGTCTCTGAGCCGCCGCCCCGCCATGGTGGTGAACTCCCCCGGAACACACGCCAGCACCACGTCATCCAGCACCCCCAGCTGTGTGGACACCACCGACGGCTGCCACTCGAATGGGAACGTCATCTGGGGGCGGGGAGGGTTGAGAATTAAAGATTTGAGATTTCTTTATCCACAATATACTGTAAAGGCGGTCCCATACTTCTCGCGAACACGCCCGAACATTCGACCCAACTCCGAATGTATTCGGACATGTAAGCTCCGGAGTATTCAGGAGAAGTGTGGGAGCTGCACGAACTTTTGAATACATTCGAGAACATACGAGATGGAATGTTCAGTGAACATTCGGGAGAGTGTTCGGCTGAACTTTCAGGCCGCGAGAAGTGTGGGACCGCCTTAAGGAGATAACATGATGACCAGCTGGTAAACAAAGGAATGAGAGGAGAGTTAACCCCTCCACTGTTTCTGGACACAGCTGTCCAAGAAACTATCAATGTAATAGTGTTTTATGATCTATTTTTAATGGTGTACTTACAGCCATTACTTACACCATGAAAAATAGTGAATTCAGCAATCCCATAACCAGATCTTTCAAAATGTTTTATGATCGGCTGTGATAAAATATCGTAATGATAAACTCTTTTTTTTAACTAGAACTGACTTTTTGCCAGAACTTTAACCAGAAATATAGTAGTCCTACTGGAATAACAGTTTTTGTTTTTTTTTGTTTTTTTGAGTTGGTGCCATTCATATAACTACATTTGAAGAACGGTTCAAACTGTCCAGTAACTTTAATTATGTTTTGATTATTTTGTAAGCTAAGAATATTTTTTCAAGACCCCCTGAGAGATTTGACATGTTTATGACCAACAATAATAATAAATCATTACAACAAACCTCTCCAGTGGTAAGCATGATGGGTTTGGGATATTGACACTGTTTCTGCTGCTCAGAAGGTCCGTATATCAAGTTGCGGATGGAGTTCCACAGAGGGTTCGGCGTCACGATCTGCTGGGAGAACGGGAAGACTCCCGGCCCGTCTGTGGTGCCGGCTGCGAAGCTGTAGCCCATGGCTGGCGGACAACCTCTCACCTGGAAATCACTTCAGGTTTTGATATGCTTTACAGTAACAGCAAAGAAGGAACAATTGGAAAAACATCTGTCGCAAGGTAAAACAAGTCATCGATTTCTATGAAAAATATGTCAATTTTTCACCATTTCACTATAACAGTATGTAAGCTATTTTAAAATTTAGATCTATGAAATATTTTACATTTTTCAAATAAATATAGGAAAAAATGGACATAAATTCAGTACACTCTTCAACATGTATAAAAGGTGATAGTTATGATTATGCCACCAAAATTCCAGAAAATGTGGAGGTTTTTCACTGTCCAGCTGAAGGAATCATATAAGTATCTCAGCTGGAAACTTTGTAAACTGAAGACAAGTTTACTCTATCCTTATTTTATCTATGTTAAATGTACCTCTTTACCTGTTATCCATGTAAAACCTTGATAACAAGTGATTATTATTTATGAAAAGATGCAAAAATAAATTCATCAATGTTAAATAATCAAGAAGTCTTCGTTATTGTTTGAAATTTCTTATACCATAGCATAACACAACTTAATACAGACAAAAACTGCCTTGTAAGTTTAATAGTATATAGTAAGTTACCCCCCACCCCCCCGTGGCGGCCCTGGTCCCACCAACCGGTATGTACTGGGAGGATGTGGCGTCCCAATAGGAGGCTGTGTAGTTGGACAGGTCGTTGTATTGGTGGACGACCTTCAGTCCCCTGGTCACATATCGCCGCCCGCCTTCTCCCAATCTCAGCAGCTCCTGTGGGAACATTCCCAACATTAACATCTTTGATTGAGGACTCAGTTTAAAAACTGTTTCTATTGTGTTTCAGATAGTTAAATCAGAAAAAACTATGAAAGGAAAGGGATGCCAGAGAACTTACCCATTGAGAAGAAGTGTGAAGAGTCAACAGGAAAGCTAATTCACTAGCAAAACTCGCACAAATACACACAAAAACTTGATAATTTTTGGGACAACTTGTCCCTTTCTCAATCAGTTGAGGAAAGTGTTTGTTAGATAGTTAAATCACAAATTGTGACAGTCTATGCAAGATCGATTATCGAAATAATAGATTTTCCCCAACTATAATGTGAAAATTAGTTTTCTGTAGCATAGATAACTTGTTGACCAGTTTAGGGAATAATTAATTGAAGGGATGTTACCCCTTAACACATCACCTACCACACCTGGGTCACCTCAGTATCTTGGTGTATGTAACTGGTAGTGAAGGTGTTAACACAATTACAGTTAATCTGAGAATCTGTCGGTCTCAGTCAATAGTAAGGCTAAAAAAGGCAATTCACTTCTACACTCATAATTCATTCCTATTTACCTTAAAATATGCAAGAATTTGCGTCGGTGTCTTCATAATCCATGCTGCTTTTGCTAAAGTCAAAACTATTGTAATATTTTGTATTTAAATATGTGATCATAGCTGATTCTTATACATCACAATTGACTGTTTCTTGGTTGGCTTGGTCAACAAACAGTGGGCAGGATATCTTACCTCGCACTCCTTCACATTGGCCATCAGTATGCTCTCAAACATTGTATGAACAAAAGAGGGAGTAAGTTTCCCCTCACACCTCTGTTTACTGGGACATCAAGACATCTCCATAAAAAGGCATATTTTTACTGTACATGTTTTTG
This sequence comes from Allygus modestus, assembly GCA_963675035.1. Lineage (NCBI taxonomy): Eukaryota > Metazoa > Arthropoda > Insecta > Hemiptera > Cicadellidae > Allygus > Allygus modestus. The sequence continues at coordinate 323,867,447 of OY776112.1, forward strand.
TATGTTCTTGAAGTACAGCCTTTTATGTATTCAACCATTCTCTGGACCTATGTTAAGTTCTCTACACTTCAATTCCCACAAGCGTTTACCAATGCCTTGTTGAAGATGCGCTCGCCGATGATCCGGGTGCTGTCGAGCATGTTGCGGCCGGGGCCCAGCGCGACACACTCCTCCCTCTCCCCGCAGGAGCTCGTGTGCAGGTCGCACGGCCGCCCCGAGCCCTGGCACCTTGGCCCGGCCAGGTTGGGCGATACGTCTCCCAGGTTGCTGGACACAAAGGCACCCACAAACGGGCCCTTCAAATCAGTAATGAGATAACTGCTACGAACAACTCCTACTGTGATTTGTACTTATTGGTTGATGGTAACAAATCTCATGGATAAGTTAAGACGTTCAATTGAGAGACAAATTTATAGAAGTGAAACAGCAATACTCCTGTGTAGTTTCTTGTTAAAATAATTACAAATGTTTCCCATGGATTGACAAGAGTGGCTTATTCATCAAAGAGTTGCCAAATTTGTTACATGAAAGGAAATCATAACACTTTATAAATCTCTGAAATAGTTTTATACTTTAAAAGCAGGGATTAAAATAAAAATAGGAGACCATTGACCAATGTGGGCTTCTTTTACACTCTTGCTTCCAATTAGATTACAGATTATACTGCATAATTGAAAGACTAGCTAAAATTAAATCTTCAAGAAATTCTATTTCATAAAAATATAACATTTATGAATGTAGCAGTTTAACGCTAACCAATTGCTTTATTATCACTAAATACCTTCAAAAAGTTTAGGGTCCTTTCAATTAATATGTCAATGAATTTATAAATCAATAGGAATTTTGTATATCTGTAGAGCATCACAGTATTTCTAGCATGGCCAGATCAAAAACAGAGACAAGGACAAACACAAATGATTTATAAACAAACATACTGATTACCTTGCCAGGAAGATATCCCCGATTCATAGTTTTTTCAAGTAGCAGGGCAGCCACTCCTAGATTGTCAGAGGAAACAAGCGTATTGGTGTTGTTCATGCTGGTCGGGTGAACTGCGAACCACGTGAACGCTCCCACAACTTTGCCATCGGGCCGCTCAAAACGCAACTGAACCATTGTCTTGTCTACATCGTGACTGTACCTGAGGTGTTTTATGTAAAATTATCATGGAGTCCAGAGAAAACTCTAGTTTTTTAATTGCTGTGACAAGTATTTCTGACACGAAAACTTGTATAATTAACCGACTACTTGAAGTTAGAAGGGGAGGAGTGTCTGGAGCAATAACCAGGTAAAACCATTCTCTGAAATTCACAGATATTGATTTTATAAATTCCCAGACAGCATACACTGTCCTGAGCAAGTCTGCTTGAGGTCCAAAATGTCCAAGGACATCTGCAGGACATTTGGGATGCTCGGGGATATCCAAATATCAACCTAAACATCCCCTTTTGCCCAGGATATACACTATATTACATGGCCATCTGTAGGATGTTGTTTCTTCGATGTCCATTTTATGGCATTCATAAATATCCTCTGGACATCCACTACAAAAAGCACATTGTTTTGAATATTTTACTGCTGGTAAAGGTGACCTTGTTATACATTGTGACTATTAGTGAAAATCCTTACACATATTTTATATTACAGTTTAAATATATAAAGCTTTTGATACTTGATTTACTGAATAAGAAGAGCTATTAATTTATCTGGTAGTATCGTACACTCTTATTGTAAATAAAATCTTGGTTTTCTCATTCATTTTCTCCTCATTGAACTTTAAAATGTAATGTACCTCTAAATGTTTTCACCTTATTGGATTGAATGTACAGTAAGTTTCATCACCTAGCTCTCTCGCTCTGAGGATTCTGTTGGTACGCTGTGGGGCTGCGGTTGATGTTGGCGTTGAGCAGTTGCCCGTGAGCCACTGATATTTTGCCCTCTGCCAAGTTGTCATGAGCTCGTACTATGCTCTGTAAAAGTGGAAATCTCTAATAATAAATTTTAAAAATGTATTATTTTATTATAATAATGTACAATGAAATACATTATTTAATTTATATTAGTATCTTGAAGTTTTTAATTTTTTTTACGTATTACCATTGATTATATATCCTACAGAAGTGGGGGAACATATTGTACATTTTTTGCAGAAAGTAAAAATTCTAAAATTGGAAAAATACAATTATTTTTTAATTCTCTTTTCTTAACTGTATTGAGTTTATTTTTATAAAATTGTTATTATTTAAGAATTTGAAAGGTTTCTTATTTTACAAAAGAAGGCTTTGCGGGTAATATTTTTATTAAAAAGAACGCATTCTTGAAGATCAACCTTTGAAAGGATTAATTTACTAGCTATTCCTTCTGTTTACATTTCTATTCCTTCTGTTTACATTTGAGAAACCACGATTTTTGCACGTTTTAAATTTAACTTGAACAGTGATGGGATTTGAGCCCATTTTAAGATTGGAAAAAGTGTGGCCGTAGCTACTGCTAGCTAATTCGTCGGCTCGGCTGTCCTCCCATCGCCCAAGTGCCCAAGGCAGCACTCGGCACTCACCGGCCTCGCCGCGCCATGCAGCACAATCATCTCTGACAAGAGGGGCAGAAGAGGGGATGGTAGTTGATGGATTCGCCGCTTGAGCGCTTCAGTACGGTAGCTGACGACGCTCTAACTAGGTGCGCTTCTACCATCAGCCGATAGAATGCTAGAGGAGCTCGCCAAGGTCGGCTTCATAAAGCTGCATTACTAGGATTAACTATTCCGTAGGATCAATATGATCAATGGTATTACGTATCACAGAAGTCTATATTGGTGTTAACAAAAATTCTTTGAGTTTTTTCCTAAAATCTCTAGCCGAGTCTCTCAGAGGAAATGGAGAATCTTCCTTGCCTGTATGATGACACATGGTAGGAGTTCCCTGGAAGAAAGGGATTTTACCCAATAAATCTGAGAGTATGACAACCTAGAAGGCGAGACGACCTGGGGACGGACCCTGTATCGGATTCTGAAAGTCAGACAAGCTGGAAATTTCAGCACACTTCAGATTCAGGATTAGCACATTCTTTTCATACTGAATCAGTTGAAAATCCTGTGATTGGTTCACTTACCATGTATATGTATATGTATATGTCTATAAACGATTAGTTATTTAGCCTTATGGTAGTGTAGATTGAATATGTTGTTATTGTCTATGTTGTATTTAATTTTCTAAGCTTGTATTGATTACTTATCGTAAAAAATGGAAGCTACAGTATAACCTTTGGAAATTAAATAAATAAATAATTCTTTGCAATCCTGAATTGCCTTCACCTTGGGTTATTTTATGAGCAATGGCTTGAAATAACTGTGACTTATCTCGTTAACCTTTAACTTAAAAAAAAACTAATAACACTGTTACCTCACCTCTAAATTCTACTATTCTATGTTACACGCTGTCAATACACACTGGTTCTATATGTACAAATGTAATACATTCGATAAATTATTAACTTTCAAGAAATTGTGTGTGTCAACTTTAGAATGAACTGTAGTGTTTTGTGGTTTAAATGTTTTTACCAGGGCAATACCCGAGGCGAAAGCGTTGAATGTCTCGGAGACGAAGCCCAGGGTGGTCAGGTCGAACAGCATGCTCATGAGGAAGCCGCCGGGGGCGGAGTGGGTGTGGGTGCCGGAGAGCATCACGTTGGCCTCGGAGTAGAGGGAGCCGTAGAGCTTGCCCAGCCTCCGCAACACCTGCGGCATGGCGGACAGCTGACGTTTAGACCGGAAGGCAAAGAAATAAGAGGAAACATACAAAATCTACACTATGAAAAGTGATTGTTAAAAATGTATGCCCTGGTTAAGACCTATGGTGAAATTGTTAATAATTTGAAAATACTAAATACTCATCACCTAATCTTGAAATTATAATAGCGGATAATTAAGTTGACAGTTGGGCTGTAGCCCCAGCATGGTTGTACACTGTCACTCGTTGTACACATGTTGCCATTGAAAAATATCACTCAAATGTTATTGTAATGTATTGTAATTGTCTTGACGCCATTACTTTTCACAAAGAAAATGTAAATAAAAAGATTTGATTGATTGATTGATATTATGATTAGCTGGTTTGGAGTTTTGGCAATGCAGCAAGTCTAATGGCTGATCTTGGTTGATAGCCCGGCAAACCACGCCCTCAACTGGCAACTTAATTGTCTGCTATTATAGGTGATGTAATAAAATGAGAAATCCGCCGTGTCTGGCTTACCTGAAATTTGCCACCTGACAAACCGTTCAGTTTCCTAAGAAAAATTACATAAATGTAGACTTTTACTAAAACTGTCACTATAGCAACAATTATTGCTCAATTTACTTAATTTTTGCACTAATCTTTAGAGAAATAAATTATCTATAAGAAGGAGATACTTTTGACAGCATTTATGTATGGTAAATATTATATATATATATATATATATATATATATATATATATATATATAGTTTATAAAAAACATTAATTTTAAAAGGAGTTACATCTAAAAAACAAAAAAATAATGTTTAAGCCCAACAACTATTATGCACTTGTAGGTTATTTATTTTTTTACATGAAAATAAAAAATGTTAGTGATACATTAATATTTGACCTAGATATAACATATTTTCCAAAATCATATTTTTCCTAAATTTGACTAAGTTTCCCCAAGTATGGGCATATGCATGAAAAATACATACAAACAAAAAATGAAAACAGATTAAAACAACAAATAAACAAAAAAGAAAAAATTTAAAAATAAAAAATTTTTTATAAAAAAGTGCTATCCCGAGTATACTCGGGGTTGCACGTCCGGGCTACTTTCGGCGGCCACGAGTATACTCGGGGTTGTGAGCTAATGGGTTAAAGGCGTCGTGGCAAAACCCTAACATATTGCATTTCAAAATGTACATTATGATTCCAACATATGTCAAAGTTTAGAAAATGCCAAAAACTTCCACACAGCTTCCCCCAGTAACGTATTTAATGCGGCGCAAAGGGGAAATCCAAAACAATACTTTTCATCCAAGGAGTAAAAAGAACAACTTTAGCATCTCAATGTGTGTGAATAAAACAGCTGCTTTGAAGCAGTATGACAAAATTTTAAATAAGAATAGTTTATTAAGGTAGAGGGACTTGACCTCTATCCGCAGCCCGTGTCCCATCATGCCGCACTCCACACTAGCCAGCACCAGTCTGCGACCCGCCTCCTCCACGATGAGTGCTCGGGAGAACTGCCGCAGATGAATGCCCGCCCCCTTCTGGCTCATCTTGCCGTACCCCATCTGTTACACGACATCACTGACTGTATTGGCACTACGGTACAAGATTGTACAAATTAAAAGAGGGTCAAGAAACTATGGCTCCACAAAGAACATCCAAAAAGTCACAGTAAGGGCAGAAGGGAAGTAAGAGTAGTAAGGAATATTGACTGTTGTATCTCTACTGAGTGCGGTACAAGAGTTGTCAGTGCCTTGGTGTTTTTGTTTTACCTTTAAAAAACCCTACCTCAGACTATCTTTTTGTTCTGATAATGCAGTTTTTAGCTAATTTCCCCTATAAGGAAGAAGAAGCTATTACCGTAGGTGGCATGGTAAGACTTAAGTCCAAGACCATGATAACTTTTTATTTCGAGGTCCCCAGATGCCAAAAACACCGTTCGTTCAAATTTATGTATATATATGTGTGTGTGTGTGTGTGTGTGTGTGTGTCCGTAAGCACGATAACTCTCGTAAAAAAGGTCTGATCCTAATGAAATATGGCACAAAAGTACCATTTATTTGAACGGGTTTGAAAACCAGACGAATCACACCATCCAAATGGGGGTTTTGTATCCCAAAAATAGGTTTTTTGGGATTTCATATGTAATTTTTATTCTAATAAAATTTTAATTTTACCATTGAATTCAGCTTAAAAAACAAACAATTTGGTATTTTTATCATTTCTCTACGTCAATTGGTTACTGAAATATTGAAAGTGCTAAACACAGTACGTTGCCCAATGTTATTCTTAAAAAGAAAAAGAAAAATTGTATATCTCGCTTATTTATGAACATAAACTGACGAAACTTGGTATATGGCTTCATTTGGTTGTGGTTTATTGTTGTTTGCACAAAAACACAACTTTTCGCCTTTGGTTCCTGTAGCAGCAAACCTAGGTACTCGGCCCCCATGTTATTCTTATGGAAATTAATTAAAATTTTATATATCGCTTATTTATGAATGTATATGGATGAAACTTGGTGTGTGACTTCACTTAGATAAGCTCTATTGATATTTGCAAAAAAAAAACATTATTTTGTGTTTCTTGTCATGTATACTGATGAAACTTGGTATGTGGTAACTTGGTAACCTAGTTGAGTTATAATGATATTTACATGAAAACCCAAATTTTGTGTTATTCACTGAGTATGCAGGTTTGCCGTGACGGGGATATTTATTTTGTAGTGAATACATTTTTAAACTTTGTTAAACGTTGAATTTTGTATTAAATTACAAATTCCAGATAAGGTGAACAGATAACATTTTGTGAAGTTTTTCATCTTGGGGCATGATTTGGTGGATGCAAGGGAGGCCAGTTGCCCCCCACAACAATTTGGAGAGCCCATTTGGTTCCACTCCAATCATACTACTCAAGTGACGCTTGAGTGTTTTTTTGTTTGTCTCCTGATTGATGCTAGCTCATGTATTCCATGTGGTCAGTTTTTTTTTTATTATGTGTATATATGACCTGTAACATTGTTAATATTTTGAAATGGCAAACAGTCCAAACCCTGGTCTTGTTACTATAACTTGGTCGACCTGTGCTTAGAAAGCATTGTTAATTAATTAGTAAGGTCCAGTATCAAATCCTACACCAAATTTTTATATTTTTGCTCTGGATCGATCTGGCGAACCTTGGATTACAACGTGAGCACTCTAACCAGTATGCTACCCTACTATGCACTATGATATGCTACTATGCTATGAGTAAAAGACTCGTGCACCCAATATAACAAGTTTTGGGACTAAACAAAAAAAATCACTGCAAACAAAATAAATTACATAATTCACTCTTGCAGAAAAAGCCACTTTTACGATCTAATAACAGTGAACACCAATAATAGTGCGACAAATTGCTAAAGTTTTCTTCAGACAGCTATTAAAATGAATAATTTGATCGCCTCACGGTGTAAGCAGGCAATGTACGGTGGCAACGATCGATTCACATAGTAGCAGTAAACCGACTGTTAATTAAATGTTGTTATTATTTTCATTTATTTGATTTTTACTTTCTCCCTCTATACATAGTATATGGATATGGTATTGTTTTCGTCAAAATTTTTGAATTTGAGTTGTTAGTGGAAATATTCGTTTTGGTGCTCCCTGAACCCAAAAAAGTGGTTTTTACGTGATGTCTGTGTGTGTGTGTGTGTGTGTGTGTGTGTGTGTGTGTGTGTGTGTGTGTGTGTGTGTGTGTGTGTGTGTGTGTGTGTGTGTGTGTGTGTGTGTGTGTGTGTGTGTGTGTGTGTGTCTCTGTGTGTCTGTGTGGATGAGTACAGAGCTAGAGCCCTAACCAATGGGCCGATTTTTATGAATTTTGGTATGTATGTACTAATCCATGATATCTCCAGGCATTTTTTCATTTTTTGAATTTTTGATTTTAAAGGGTAATTATACCCCCAAAACCGCCAAAAAACATGAAAAATCAAAGTTTCTCAAAAACGGCTCTAACGATTTTGATTAAACTTTATTCGTTTGTAGAACTTTAGTTCTCCAACAAAATGACACCACCCGAATTTCTGTAAAAATTCGGGTAGAAATTAAAGAACTTAAACATCAAAAATTCAGTTCTTTTGATTTTTTTGTAGAAAAACATAAATAAAAAAGTTTTAATATTCACCATTAAAAAGAGCTCAAAAAACTAAATAATTTAGTATTTTTAATAACTATTTTACGATTGCTGGTTGCGGAGAAAATTGAAATTTTAATTTTGCGGTAAACGCAGTATGTTGTCCAATGTTATTCTTATGGGGAATACACAAATTACTATTTCTCTCTTATTTGCTGATCAGTATCATTCAAACTTGATATGCTTGTCAAGTTAGAATTGACCAACAGAGGAATATGTGAGTTGTGTTAATAACCCTGGGGGGGAATAGGGGGCATTTCCCCTCTTAAAACCACGAGTGTAGCAATGGATTCTGTAGGGCCTCCAAAGCAGGGATTCGGTTGGATGTTTTGTAAAACATGTTTATAAGATTTTCTATACATTCGACCGTGCTTTGTATTCTGTATTGAGTAAATAAAAAGTAATTTATTCATTAAAGTTGGGCTAAAAGGGAGAAAGTATGTGTCAATTTCCTGATACCGTTTATTTATAGTTATAATTAGTTTTTGTTTGCAGGATAAATTTTTTGTGGTTAAAGATTTTTATTTTATTTATTTTTATTGCCGATCTTTCATCTTCTATTATAAATTGCTATTCATTCTGCAACCCTTATTTTATTTCTGAGACAATGTCACACTGTCGCCCGATGTTCTACTTTGGTGCCGTGGACCCTAAAAACTGGATCGTAACAATATAATTGAATTTCCCACAGTGTTTTTATCCACCAAAAATGTGGGTGTAATTAGAAACAGGCATGTTTTTATTTTTGTTTAACACCAACAGTTTTTTTGAGTTGTGATTCATGTACAAGATTGCAAGACTTAATGCAAATCACAAAAATTCAGTAGCTTAAAAGTTGAATAATGTGTCTATTCACCACGTTTTACTGCATTGTACGTACGCAGTACTCATGTAATCAATGCGATGACATCTCTTGACTTGATGTCCTCATTGTAATTCACCGATAATGATGAATGAATAATGTAATGAATGAGAAATGTTATACAACTCACAAACGGTATCTCGACAGGAGGTCCGGTGACATCAGCGCGGCCGAGGCCAATCTTGTAGCCCTCAGCAGCGGCTGATAGCAGCAGCATCAGCAGCAGTAGACTCAGCACCAGACCACAAGTTGCTGCTGGGACAATGACTAGAATACCTTTTGATCGAATCTAACAGAAACTATCGTTGGGAAACAACGGTTTTTTATACTTTGACTGGAATTTTTATTGAATCTGTAATTAGATATGGAATTGTACTTTGGGGATTCAGTTCCAAAACAAAAAAACGTCTCAATGCACAAAAATTGATTGTGCGGACAATTACTAGGATTTCAAAAAGAACGAGCTGTAGACCGTTGTTCAAGGAATTGGGTATTCTAACCATTACTAGCCTATACGTCTTTGAAATTGTTAAATTACTGTACAGTGATCTGGACAGCTTTGGAAATTTTAAATTTACTCACAATTATTCCACACGTCATCAACATTTATTTCAATTCCCTCGCCATAGACTTTCTATATATGAAAACAGTCCAAATTACATGGCCATCAACATTTTAAACAAATTTCCAAAAAGTCTGATCACGAACACCTCAAAAAATATGCTCTTGAAAAATTTACACAAATTATTATTAGAAAAATTGTTTTATAATATTGAGGAATTTTTTATGGATAGTTTCTGAATTGAAACTAATTTGACAAGAAACTTTTCTAATAAGTCGGATAAATTAATCACCATGTAATACAGACCAGCTGGCATTTGAATCTGGATGTATCTTTATTGTTCAGTTAAAATATTGTTATAATTTTTTAATTAAGTTGTAATTTTTGTTTTAGTAACTATATTTAGTACGGTAACTCCTAGCTTATGACAAAACTCCAGTCTGTGTACATTTGTAAGATGTTATGAGTTAATAAATAATTTGAATTTGATACAGTTCATGGCATTCTACCAAAAAAACTAGAACATAAACCTCACTTATAGATTTACTTGATTAATATTGATTAGTTTACAAAATAACAATAAAATTTTATGTGCATCTGCAATTTGTAATTTAAGCAAGAATTTATTAAATCCAAAATACTGTAAACATTGATATGTTTACAAACTAGGCTATCAGTATAACAATGGGAAGCTCATAATCTCTCATGGTCAGTTAGTCATGCCTGAGTAAGTGATTCATAGTTTCAGCCTTTGTTCTCATCAACAATAGTACTCATGCAGAGCACCATGTATAAGCCTTATTAGTGAATTTCCTTTGGAAAGTGAACTATTAGCAAGACCCGCACGGTGAAACTTAAGCCCGGGACCACCATAGAAGTTCCTAATGTGACCCCCTGAACACGTTTTGGGGGTCGTTCAAAATTTATATATATATATATATATATATATATATATATATATGTATGTATGCACTCTAGCGGTCGCATTTCTGTTATCCGAATAACTTCAAATTTGGTAGGGACGTTCCTTTCTGTAATCAGTTGGACAAGTTCGTTGGGCAAAACAATCGGAAAACGCTAAACCCCTTTTTTGGGGATTAATCTTTCAAATTTAGAGTTTTTGGGACCAAAAAGGGTCAGAAAAGCCCCGGATGTAAAATTAATGCTTGTATTAAGATAGGAATTAGTGAAGCGAAAGTTTTAAGCCCTCTCTCGTCATTCTAGCATAAAAATTTACCGAGTTATTAAAGAAAATGTATATCGGCTAAACACAGTACGTTGTGTTATGGGGGTTTTACACTAGAAAAGCCTGTTATTCCTTTTTTAGAGTACTTTTATCATCCCAAGAAACTCACGCCTACTTTCAAGCCTGCCTGGACATTCTCCTAACATTATAATGCGCAAAATTGTATTCCCAGCTTTGCAGGTAAATGAAACCAGGAGCATCAGAACAACCAAAAAATGAATGTTTTCAGATTTAAATAAAAATTGGTATAAATGTATGTTTTTACACAGATTTTGAGTTTTAAAAGTTTTTTTGTGGAATTCACTTCTCTCACGTCAGCGTGCTGCGTGCGAACTCGTTTTCACTTTTGAGTAGTGGAGGCAACCTTATAATTTATAATTTTGTTATTAAATTCTCACTTGATTTCAAAAATTGTTTCATGGTATATAAATCTTGCTATGCTACAAATATCAAACCTTTCTGTGAATGCAACTACACTGTTTTGCATGTTGCTATGTTTTTACTACTGATGGGGTGAAGGCTCTTTCCACACTCACAGCTGTTGACCTTGAAGAAAGGAATGAAATTCCTGTGCTGTCAGAATGAACAGCTGTAGAGCCATTACGGCTACAACTATAACTATAACCGCTTTTTGTCGGTCTGAATGTGTGTGCTTATGATATTAAAATATCGTTTAAAAAGTACTTTATACTTGATACGTTCAGCCTACGTTGTTTAAGATCAGCTACTTCCTAAACGGCCAGATTGCAAGTACTAAAGTATTTATTTTAATGCTGCTTAACAGTAATTCACAACAAGTATTAACTGGAAATAGGCCTATTACTTTTTATGTATTTTAACCCTACATAGAATTTAAAAAATGCAACAAAGCTATCAAAAGCATATAAAAGCATATAATTCATTATTATTGACTTAGTAAGTACTGTATGTAAATTTTATAACATATTAATATGTTCCATAATCTAATTACCATCAATTAAACTGTACTATTCATAACAAAATAAAGTATAGGCTACCTAAGGAAATTTTTTTCAATATACCAAGAGTCTGTATAATATAGTATTGAGAAAAATATATGTTCATATTTTGCATGAAAAAGGATTTATTCCAAACAAAGATCTGGCCAGTAAATTATAAAACTTACAACTTCTTTGTTTACTTTTCCCTATCACATACGTTATCAATTGAGGTATGGTAGTAAGGTTGCAGTGGTACGCATTGTCATACACTATTGTTTCTAGTTTTATTAGTGGGCTATAGTTTTTTCTTCGTTTACTTTAAATGCGATATTTTTTAAATTTGTGTTCACGTTCTACTTGGCCTAACGTTAGAATCGGGATCAAGCAATTATTCAGCAGTTTGCAGTGTTTTGTGAACTTTACGGATTTGTACACCTTTAAAGCGCCAACTTAACGTGGACGACACAGTATAGGAAGGATCGTACTCACTGTAGGATGCTGTCGGCCCCATGGCGGACCCGTTGACACTGAGCGACACCAGCGATATCTGTTGGGCAATCTGCACGCTACCCCGACACCGAGATGACTATTGACTGATACGTTTATGCTCCACAAGGTGATATTATATGTCTCACATACATTGTTTCAATTAAACATACTACAGTTTGAATGCATCAACATTCAGTGGATTTGCTTTGTTTTGGCCACAGACAACTAAAATAATCTGTGCTTTGACAAAGGAAATCGTCCTAGGCGTCGTCGCTTTGTGCGTGAAATTACACGCATTTGAAAAAGTTTTGGATTTCGGGAAAATATATAGCTCTTCGTGCATATCCCTAAGGGAATCTGTAGTAAATTATTTGATTTTTGATCGAACATAAAATAGCATAACATTGTATTTTCGTGGAACACTGATTGTTTGGGATTGGTTGTGGTGGTCGAAGCTCAGTGAAATTATTTTACACGACATTATTTACACTCACTGTTTATTCTACTTTTATATTACTGTACCTTTATAATCCAGTTATTGACAGAGATTGGGTCATAATGATACAGTTAAAATTGTATTGTAGTAAACAGAAACATTGTTAGTTGGTACTTTGTTGTATTGTTCAAGGTGAATCATAAATGTTTGGTTATGCTTGAGAAATGATTTTTAATTAGTTAAGAAAAAAAAGTATAATGAACGTTCCAAATTATTGGTTAGTAGCTAACTATAAATCCAGTGTATTTTCTTTCTTAATGTTAAATTACAGTCTCGAGAACAAATTCGTATAATTGGAAAACGCATAATCCTCCGGTATTATAAAGCAATTTTTTTAGTCTCGGTTTTGAACGGACCATGTGAAAACAAAGGGTCGGCTTTCGGATGGATCAGTGCCTGCAAGAAGGTTATGCATTTTGCAGAACACTAGCGTAGAGCGGGAATATGCTGTGTATTCACTATGAACTGAAGGCGTGTTTTACCGACATATTTGGATTTCTTTATCACAAAGCTATAGGCATTGACTATAGTCAATGCTATAGGCCTTCATACTAGTTTTATTTCCTAAGTTTAATGACTATTTTCTACATCTACATATTAAAAAAATCCTGCTTTTTGTTCACTCACTTCCTGAAGTAAATACTTAACCGATTTTGATGATTTTTTTATTTAAAAGATAATTTCAAGTTCTAAGTCGCTGTGAAGCCAGAATTTCGATTTAGGCCCTAGGGCGCTGCCCCACGGAACTTTCAAGTTAGCATGTTATTCATATGGAGGAGAGTTGTATATGGTTTATGTCACATGTGTTTAAGCGAATTTCCTCTACAGGGAAGAAGCTATTACCGTAATCGGCATGGTGTAAGACCTTAGGCCCGGGGCTATGATAATTATTCGTTTTGAGGTCCCCAGACCCCAAAAACACTATTCTTTCGAAACTGTATATATATATATATATATATATATATGTCCGTGGGTGCGATAACTGTCGTAAAAATAGTCCGATTTTTATTAAATTTGGTACAACTATGCAAAGCAACATTTATGACTTTAAGTTCGAAAACCAGCCAGATCGCTTCATCCAAAGAAGTATTTTTTGAGGGGGTTTTGTACCCCAAAAACGTGTTTTAGTTTTTTATGTATAATATTTTAGTAAATCCAAATTTTGTTTCCACCATTGAATTCAGTTTAAAAAGACAAATGATTTGGTGTTTTGATCATTGCTCTACATCAATTGGTTACCGAGATATTGAAAGTGCTAAACACAGGACGTTGCCCAATGTTATTCTTATGGAGAATAAGAAAAATTGTACATCTTGCTTATTTATCAACTTATCCTGACGAAACTTGGTATATTGCTTCATACCGTTGTGGTCTATTGATATTTGCACGAAAAACGATTTTTTTGCTGATAATACCTTTCCTGTTTCCAGCCCCCATGTTATTCTTATGGAGAATAAGTAAAATGTTATCTCCCTTAATCATGAACATAAATTAATAAACCTTGGTATGTGGCTTCACCTAGTAGAGTTATAAAAAACGTTTCATAAAAACCCATTTTGTGTGTTCCTTGTTTCAGCAAACCTGCATACTCAGCCGCGATGTTATTTTTATAGAGAATAATTAAAATGTCATAAAACGTTTATTTATTCATGAAACTTGGTATGTGGCTTTATGTGGTATTACGATACATGTATATGCATTGGAAATTTGCTGAGTACGCAGGTTTGCTGCTACGGGGATATTTTATTAATTCAATAAACAGCTGTTATAAGGATTATATCCGCAAGTTTTTGCGGGGGTCCAGCTCTTACTGTTTAATTTAGTTTACTAATCCTGTGACTTGTCTCGAACTACTGAGCGAGTCATAATGTTATTTGTGAATTTCCTATGGAAAAGTGAACTATTAGCATGACCCACACGGTGAAACTTAAGCCCATGACCACCATAGAAGTTCCTAATGTGACCCCCTGAACACGTTTTGGGGGGTTGCTAAAAACTTTATACATATATATATAAACATATGTATAAACTTTAACTTTATATATATATGTATTATTTTTAAAAGAAAATTACCAGAGTACCCTTCAAAATTAGTTTTTTATTCACTGACACGTGTTTCGAGGTTTACCTCATGATCACTGTGCAGCCAATCTGAGCACTCTAGCGGTCGCAATTTTTGTCCGATTTACTTGAAATTTGGTAGGAACCTTCCTTTCTGTAAACAGTTGGACAAGTTTGTTGGTCAAAACAATCGGACAACTCTAACCCCCTTTTTGGGATTTTAGTTTTTCAAATTTTCAGTTTTTAGGCCTAAAAAGGTCAGAAAAGCCTCGAATGTAACATTATTGCATATTAAATTATTGTACGTAAAATAAAAAAATTTAAGCCTTCCCCCATAATTCTAGCACAAGTATTTACCAAGTTATTAAACAAAATGTTAATTGTCTTAACACAGTACGTTGTCTTATAGGGATTTTACACTGGAAAAGGCTGTTTTTTATATCTTGATATATTTTTATCCCCCCAATACCCCTATATTAACTTGTTATCCTGACTTACTCCTCCTCCTAACCTTATAATGTACAACATTGTGAATACAAATATCCTAATAGTGAATAAAATATAACCAGGAGCATCAGAGCAGCCAAGAAATAATATTTTTAAATTTTCCAAAATAATGTTACCAGTGTTGTTTTAAAACCTTTATTCGATTTTTTTAAAGGTTTAAATGCGGAAATTCTCTTCCCTCACGTCAGCGTGCTGCATGCGATCTCGTTGTTTCCTTCTAATATAGTGAATTTTAACACAATGAAAATTATTTACTTGTCATACTTTCACATCAGTATTTTATACGGTTTAGAGCCATTATTTAAACAACTGAACATATTCCGTCTACCTTTTTCTGTAAATTTATAAAAGCCTAATTAATATTTTCTTGTATAATGACAACATGAGAAATAATTGGCATACCTTACGAGATTTAAATTTATAAGTTTTCTTTACTATCGTACAAAGCTTTTTCAAAATTCTCCATTTTATATGAGTTTGAAATTATTTAACCATCTACCATTGACTACACACTTGTACCACCGACTAAAGAACTATATGTATAGTCAATGCATCTACCTAATAGAACAATTATTGAAAATAATAAATAAATACATATTAAAATGTAAAATGTTTTTACTTGGTTACAGAGTTTATAAACTTTAAATATAATTAACAATCAGTACTATTAATACAATAGGTAAATACAAGTATTTCGTTATTTTGTATTGTAAATTCTAAATGATTGTGATTTCAATTTTATAAAGATTTATTGCATTGAGGACATTGTTCTGTACCCAAATGTTTTGTGTAATAGTAATTTGTTACTTTGGACCCCTCAAGTAGAATATAAGAACTAAACAAGTTAGTTTTCAACTAGTATTTTAAGAGATATATTATCTAATTGCAAAACATCATTCTTGGTCAATGTATCCGCCCGAGATACATTTTTTCCATGATGTTATTGTCGGGGTGCTCCTGGACTTTCACTTTCAAAATATTTTGCCCTGGCTGGATTTCATGAATCAGCACACCTTAGGATTTCGTCACAATTATGTGCCCTTCTTCTTCCAACTCTTCCTCTGCTACCATTTTTTAGTAGTCAGTGACAGCCTCCTCCTCCGTCACATTGTCAGATCTCTCTTCCATCATCATCCAGGATCCTCAATTTTTCATGAACCTCCAAGGACTCCGACTGTGCCACTACCACCACCTCGGGCTGTGCAACTATTTCCGCACTCCCCCAGCCTGGACTGACACCTCCTCCACAACTATGCCACTCCTGCCGCCACAGCTCTACCTAGGTGATACCTACGACCACCTTGTGGTAACAAACATCTCTGATAAACATACGTTCATCAGGGATGTGCCCTGTGATCACTTTCTGAACACTCCATTGGTTTGAATTACCTTGATTCCATCAATGATCCTTTTTCTGGCCCTATTCAAGCCAACTCGAGGTGATAACCTCTTCATCATCAGGCTCCAATTCGTTTTCCACTCACATGAGTTCACCAAAGTTTAAAAAACACACGAAGTAACACTGACGTAAAAATAAACTGCACATAACAATACAATTTAGTTATTTGGTCATGACCACATGTCCAACCTTGCAGCAAAATTAATTTTTCCAAATTAAAATGCTATGTGTGGTTTATTTGTAATTCAATGAGGTTTTGTGTGTTTTAAACTGCAATTACCTCATGTGAGTAAAAAAAATTAGAGCCTGATGATGAGGTTATAACCTCAAAACTGGTCACCGAAATAGGGCCAGAAAAAGGATCATTGATGTAAAAAAGGTAATCATTTCAGGAAATAAGTAGTAGTAGAAAAGAGCCGAAAAATCTAAAACAAAATTCACCAAAATTGTTTCCATGGTTTTAACAAATTTGCAAAAATGGTTTCCAAGGTATTTTTTTATTGTAGTTGGTTTTTAAAGATAAGATATTGTTTCAAAGAAATTGTTTATCTACATTGTATCTTCACGCGTGCGACTTAGGGAAGAAACGATGGACGAGACTAGTTTATTGAATCACCACCAGAAAGCGCTGACATATCCCTAACATAAACAAAATAAGGAGGTTTCTATGAATTAGTGTCAAATACCCGATCAGAAAAAAGTCATCATATGTAGCTATGATAACCCAACCTAACCTAAATTAATTAGGGGTATGGGGTTTGTGTACAAAATATCAAAGTAACATGTACAAAATATTTTTCAAACATAAAAAAATAAATAAACATAATTAATTTCGAACCCAGGACCTCATGATCAGAAGTTTATACCGATATCTACTGAGCTAACATAATAGTCAAGAGATACAAGTGCATAAGCAATGAACAACTGAGAAGCGCATTCTAGTGGTGATCTAAGAAAATATTCTTGTCCATCATTTCTCCCCTGAGTCACTCCCTGTCTTTACTAATAATACTTCAAAGTTTGTGGTTAGTTCTGGTACAGCTATGAATATTTTTATTTATAATAACCAATCCTTAGTAACATGTGATTTTTCTCTCAAAATTGCTCTCTTCTATTTATCATTTGTCGGTCCTTTAAAAGAATGAGAACTCTATAACAGAATTATTTTGAAACAATTGTTTGATCAAACACAAAGTTAATATAAATAATTAAAAAAAGGTTTCAATTTATAAACTTCAACACATCGAGTACGGCGGGTACATTTACATTAAAAATAGCCTGGGATTTTGTTTTTTAATCATTATCCTACAATAACTAGTTGCAGAGAAAAGCTCAAAAATACAAATTTTATAAATACAGTCATTGCCTCGGTCTACTTTCCCTACTACAGTAATCCAATAAAGATCACTAAATTTAGTTAAAATTACTGCTAAGGGGTTTTAATTGCAACACACATTTAAATATATGCTTAACTAACATTGATGTAACATTTTATTAATTATCCTTAACCCATTGAGGTAGTAATTTTATTCTATTTGCAGTAGCCTATAGCGGGAATTGATTGGTGCTGCACTCTACACCTCACTTGCACTTGCAAGGGTTATTTATTTACTTCGAAAGCTAAAATTTTGTGTTAGCGTGGATATGCTCATGACAGCCTATTATGCTTTTTTCCAACCACATTTAATGTATGCAAACCTGTTGTGGGGCAATAGTAGTGCTTCTCAAAAAGTCTTTGTGTGGCAGAAAAAAGCAATAAGAGTAATTAAGGGTATGTCTGCCGGAGTTTCTTGCTATCCTTTTTTAAAGAACTACAAATTATGACTCTTCCAAATATGTATATTTTGTCTTGTTTGGTTAAATGCAAAGAAAATTTAGAAAGTTATCAACTTCGACAGAATGTTCATAGGTGTAATACTGGAAATAAAGGCAAACTTGATTTATTAAATTTTAGACTAGAAAAAACAAAGAAAAGTCATTTATGTATGGAAATCAAACTTTTTAATAAATTACCTGATGTAGCGTGGTCAGTAAGTCTAGTTAAGTTTAAGAATTCTATTAGTAGTTGGTTGAGAGACAAAGCTTTTTATTCAGTTGACGAATACTTGAACTGTGATATTGGTGAATTAAGATTTTAGGCCATAATTATTTATTTTACTGTGATGTTTTAGACTGAGTCTTTGTTGTTGTTGTTATTTCTCTTGTTATATATTGTTAACTTTATATTAGTACTATTAAGAAATTTGGACGATGTCAATTGCATTTTTATATGTTTAAAGACAAATAAAGAATCTTGAATCTTGAATCTATTAGCAAAATATGTAACTAATGACCACGGGCGTCTACGGTTCTGTCCGCTAGGGGCGCGGACTGACTGAAAAACCTTAATATCGCCGCCAGGCCTTTGTACGTGTTATCTGAGTTGACTACGTCGTGGAAACACCTTGGCCAGGTGGTGATATGATGTTCGTGGGTTCGATTCCCGCACATGACCAAAACTGACCAGTTGTGCAACTCTCAATGAGTTAACCGGTCTATGGCAACGTTGGTGGGAGGGCCCAAGTAAAACAAACGGTGGCAGGCTTGCTTGAAAGTTGACGGGATCGGTTAATTCTTTGAGACTTGCACATGGTCAACACTGATTTTGCTAATTTTTACTTATGTCTACTGTGTGTGTGCCAATGCGACTCTCTAAACTGAAAGAAAACAATATTTTAATTAAAATACGCCATTAATCCATTTAAAAACACCAATTTTATACTCCAATTCACAGGTTAATAACATTACAAGTAAGGAACGAGACCTGCTCGTATGTCTACGCCAACGGGTTAAGAGGAGCAATGTTAGACAACGCACAGTTTAGTACTTAGATTTAGTATTTAGATTAAAATTGTTTCAAGGCTTCAATACTCTAATAATGTATTGCAGCCTGTATTGTCAGGTGTATTGTCCAGCTATCTGTAATATTTGACAAGTAATTTTGAAAAAAAAATTACTTTCAGCGAATTTCCCCTATAGGGAAGAAGCTATTACCGTAGGTCTCATGGTAAGACTTAAGCCCGAGACCATGATAACTTTTAATTTTGAGGTCCCCAGATGCCAAAAAACGAAAAAAAGGTGTTATTTGTATATTCGTTCAAATTTGTATATATGTATATCTTTATATTAATTCTGTAAGCGAAATTTTTAAGTCAAAATTGTGGGAGTTTGGCAAATCGCAGGATGATGGGAGACGGCTAAATTTAAGGTCTTTATCCCAGGGACCCAGGAAAAATAGCAGTATTTCCAAAATGTTATCAGCAAACGAGAAATAACGTAAAACATCCCCCATAAGAAAAGCATTGGAATTTAAAAACGTCTGTTGTGTTTACAAGTATGTGATTAAGTGTCTACTTTGTTTACAAACTGACATGTGCAATGGCCCCTTCAAGCCACTAGTATATATATTTATATATAAATATGTGTCCGTAAGCATGATAACTCTCGTAAAAAAGTTCCGTTCTTAATGAAATTTGGTACAAATGTGTAAAGTACCATTTATTTGAACGAGTTCGACAACCAGATAAATTGCCCCATCCGAAGGGGAGTTTTGTACCCCTTCCACATGTAATTTTTATTTAAATCAAATTTGAGTTTTTACCATTGCATTCAGCTTAAAAAAAACAAAATTTGGTATTTTGATCATTGCTCTATGTCAATTGGTTACTGAGATATTGAAAGTGCTAAACACAGTGAGTTGACTAATGTTATTCTTATGGAGAAAAGGAAAAATTGTATATCTCGCTTATTTATGAACATAAACTGACGGAATTTGGTATATGGCTTCATCTGGTTGTGGTTTATTATTGTTTCCACAAAAAAACAATGTTTCGCCTTTGGCTCCCGTAGCAGCAAACCTAGGTACTTGGTCCCCATGTTATTCTTATAGAAAATAATTAAAATGTTATATATCGCTTATTTATGAATGTATATGGATGAAACTTAGAATCTGACTTCACTAAGATGAGTTCTATTGATATTTGCATAAAAACCCATTATTTTGTGTTCCTTGTTGTAGCAAACCTGCGTACTCATCCCCAATGTTATTCTTATGGAGAATAATTAATATTTTAAATATCGCTTGTTTGTGAATATATTTCTTATGAATCATTTTAAGTGTTATAATGTGTTATGTTATGTATTCATTGGAAATTCGCTGAGTATACAGGTTTGCTGCGACGGGGGTACTTAATTATAACCAAAATTATTTATCAAATGTTACAGATAGCTTTATTAGCAGTAGAGGGCACTTGACTTGCTGGCGAGACCAGAAACCTTTTTGGGTTTGAGTACGGCCAAGGAGATATGGTATGGTAAATAAGATTAAATAGTATGTTTAATTGGGGGGAGGGGGTTGTAGGAGGAGTTACTATGTTCATTTTACTTTACTTTAAACAGGGTAACACCCTCAGCTTTTTTTACATCGTGTGCCTTACTGTAGCTAAAAGTGAAGTCTATAAAGGGGCGCCCAGACAAAGCCCTGATGTATCAATGGCAAACCCACCATTGTACTATTTGTAATTTTTAACCAGGCCCCTACTTTAAAATCAAAGTTGACAAAAGTCAATCTATTATAACCATACTGAGTTTTAATAATCTACTGTCAGTTTTTGAATAGGTGATTTTGTTCTATAGTTTTATGTTTGAATATAAAAATCCCAACATCCAATTTCATATTGTACAAAATCTCTTTAACCCTTTGAGTTCTAAGCTTCTGAAAGAAGTAGTTGAATCTGTGATGTTTTGTTGATTTTCTAAGTGTCTTGAACGCCTGAACAGTTAAAATTAATAAAAACATGCTTTTGCTGGACACGCACACAAAAAGTAAAGGATAGGTAAAAAGTAGCAAAACACCTGATCAGACGTGCAACTCACAAAGAATCCACCCATCCCGTCAGCTTGGGCCCGAGCCGTCCACCGTTTGCTTAAGGTCCGCTCGCCCCTTCAACTCTGCCATAGACAGGTGAACTCTCCATGAGTTGCACATAAAAACCTGTGACGGGATTCGAACCCTCGATGCAAGGTTACCCCCGGTCGGGAAGGTAACACCTTTGACCGCACATCCACTGACTAGCAGCTGTAGCGCACCAGGTGGTATTAGAGCCAAGGCGATGGACGAGGTAGTTCAGTTTGTGTCTACCAGGTTTCACCACATGTCAGACTCAGAATCCAGACTGAGCGTCTAATGGTACAATCGTTTATGAAGCAGTAACAGTGTTTATTGATAACAGATACAAATGACGACATATCGGTCCGTAGCACTCAAAGGGTTAACACATTGGGTGCGGAGTACGTTAATTAATGTATTCTAATTAACATTGAAACGTATGAGATTTTTATGTTTAAACATGTTTGTCAGCATTGAACGTATTACACAAACACTTGACAATTGATTTATGCATGTTTGCCTACAATTTTGAAATTTCCAACACAAAAGGAGACCAAAACAGACTTTTTCTACAAACAATTTAATGTGCCCACAATCAAATAAATTGTTCTTGCAAATCGACAATACAGCAGGATGGAAACCGACCGCAATACTGGATGGTTCTTGGTGTCACAATCACTTCGATAACAGTTAAAACTCAATTAAACAACGAACAAAGAGCTAAAACCGTCCAACAACGCGGGGAGCGCCTGCCTAGTCGGACTCCACTAACAGCTATTTAAACAGGAAACTGAAACAGAACAAAGTTATTTCAATTTGATTACTTACGTTTAGTTAAAACAGAATACAATTAATCATGTTAGTTGTTAGTTAACCCTTTTACTGCCGACGTGCGCATTTGCGCACGTCGAGAATCGTGCGAAAAACGCCGACGTGCGCATATGCGCACGTCACTAATTGTGCGAGAATCACCGACGTGCGCAATAAAGCACGTCTAATATTTCTAACTTATTGGCCTTAAATGTTTACCAAATGCCACGAAACTTGAGATACTCATTGTCAAGACTATGAGGAACATAGAGAAGTACAATTTATACTCTATGACTTGTATAACCTATAAAGTTATACTCATTGATCCCCCCTATCGTCTGTGCATAGTCGACAGTTGCTCTGTATAGTGAGTGTTGTCTGCTGTCTGTCTTTCAATAATTGTTGTTGTTTATGTTTAATGGTGTTGGTTTGTTGGTTATGTTTGTACATTTGTCCGTGGTTTAGTGAATAAAGTTTTGATGTCATTACGAAAATGGACAAGCGGAGTAGATCACCAGTAAGTGAAAATACCATCGTAAATAGGTGTTCACCCTACCTGTTTTGGTGAGCACAGGTGTTGAAAGGGTCTTTTATGAAATTTTCTCAAATATTCTAAATATTTTTGTCGTTGTTAGTTTAATTATTTTAGTATGTTTTTCGTGTTATTTTATGTTCCTTACAACATTTTTCAATTTAGAAGCCAAATCTACATGTTTTGTAAAAAAAATTGTCAATTGTATATGCAACTATGTTCAATTTTGAAAATATGAATACATTTTGAAAAAAACATCAGAATTCCTGCATTTATCAAGGTAATGGCATGAAAATTTGGGTATGTGTTTACTAATGCCTGTTTTACAACATGTATAAATAAAATTGGTTGAGGTATAAGTTTTATAGGTAATTTTTATAGTCCAAACTAAAAAATATATATGTATTTTTTTATTTGTATACATGTATATATATATTTTAACTAAAAATCTATGACATAGACCAAAATATATATTTTATTTGAAATAAACAACTCAATACAAATAAAAGAAGACCTAACTTATAAATTTCTGATGAAAAATAAAAAAGTTACAAATTTTTTAATGTGAGCGTGAAATTTGGTCTAATTGAACCTGGCAGTCTTGGCAAGTAAATCTTAATAGTGGTCTGGCATTTTTGGTGACATCATAAAAAAATGGTCGGCAGTAAAAGGGTTAATCATATCAGCTCACAAATCAAGAGGGGAGAGTCAAACAGTTTTTGATACTATGCAACCCCAAATTTGTGATCACATGACAGTCCAGAGAAGCGAAAAGGGGTGAGGGGAAGGGGACAACTGGTACCTTGTTCCACACACCTAGTTTATGTAGGCCATGACTAGAGCAGGGACAGAAATAATAACTGGCATACAGTAACAGTGACTAGAAGGTAAATTTATAAATTTGAAAGGCTCAAGTTATAACTGAGGTAGCATACAATACTATATCACTCATAATCTGCAAACAACAAAAACAACAAATGTATCGCTGAAATTATTATACACATGTTAAAATGAATTTGATTACTGACAGTTAAGTAATATGTACTTAGATCAACAATACAGTAAATGTAATGATACAGAGGGAGTTACTATATCTAAATTTGTGTTGGGAAATATTTTGTAGAACAATTCCTTTTATGATTCTTTTTCATAAATTGAAACACGTGCAGTTTCCTTAGTAAATTCAATACTAACGAGTAAAATCTGCAAATATAGAAACATTCATCTTTCATTTGGTTCAAACCGCATGCAAATCGATCCAGAGCAAGCCTCGGACAAACTGTTCAAAAGCTGTAAAATAGTGAAATTTTACCCCATGCTGAATGCCGTAAGAGAATTATGATTCTTGTTTTTCAACATTTTATAAAAAGATAGTCAAAATACAATTAAATCCTGCAAATATAGGAACACTTTATCATTTAGTACAAACCTCACAAAAATTGGCCCAGCGGATGGACTGAGATAAACTGTCAAAGAATTAATTTAAATATTTTCATTAGTTTTTTTTTAATCAGTATTTTACCACCAAGTAAATAAGCTGACTTAGGTTTATAATGTGAGGCGTAACCATCACAAAATCCAGTAAACCTCAGTGAGGCGTAACCATCACAATATCCAGTAAACCTCAGTGAGGCGTAACCAACACAATATCCAGTAAACCTCAGTGAGGCGTAACCATCACAATATCCAGTAAACCTCAGTGAGACGTAACCAATACAATATCCAGTAAACCTCAGTGAGGCGTAACCATCACAATATCCAGTAAACCTCAGTTTATCCAGACTTGTTTAATTTGGATTCAAGGTTATTCCAAAGGATGTAAAAATAATCGTTAACATTTTTTTTAAAGGAGCCCAAAACTTTGATCTGCAATCACATAGGGCCTGCAAAATCTCTGTGATAACCTCAATAGTTGTAAGTCTATAGAGCATTAAAATCTAAGATTTTTTGTCGATTATTATTCATATTAAAACCTCACTTGCAAACCTCACTAATACAATTTTTCAATTTATACATTTTTGACATCATCTTTACTTACTCTAGCCAATAAGAGTCACAAGTGACTTCAAAAATTATACTACTAACCTGACAGCTGTACTTTTACAGTAAACATACTGTGAGTTGTTATAAGCTACCCACAGAACGATAGTGACCAATAAGCTACTTTCTTAGACTTTAGCCGATTCATCAAGACTTTAAGCTAAGTTATTTAAATCAGGCATTAACAACGACGTACCTGTACGGATATCCGTGAGCCTTGGACCGGAAGATGGAGAGAATGACACTGAAGAACACAGCCACGATGGCCAGTCCCACCACTGTGATGATCTGCCGCATCCTCACGTCACCGTTCTTGCGGGCCGCCGCATCCGTCATCATAATCATGCCTAGGACTATGGCGCCATCTACACGGTGTTAAGGGGTTTACTATCTTTACTCTGTTTGTTTATATATTGCTTGTGACGGCTTCCAAAATCTTTTGTTGGGTTTACTGTCTAAAACAAATGTAACTTCCATATTTCTCAAGCTACATACTCAACTGTGCACGGTACCCAGCAACAGGTGTCCTCTTATTATTATTTTCAAAAAGTCAGTAATTTAAAGGACTGAGGGGAAAATCAAGTAATCAAGTAAATCAAGGACTTTGAAACATCCTGAGATGTTTACCCTGACACCTCAATCGTCAAAATTAGTCATAAAATGCTTAATTCCTTAGGAAATTAGGCAAATGATTTTTTTAAATATTAGGAAGTGATTTCTTACCACTAGAACCATAGAATAGTTTTAAACTTACCAAGCAATATTACCAGTACAAATAATTATTAAAATAATAAATTCACACTATTATGACTGTGCTATTGTTGCGCAAGTCAATACCCTCGGCTTTTTAACGTTGTGTGCCTTACTGTAGCTAAAAGTAAAGTTCTAAAAAGGGGTGCCCAAAAACCCCCTTTAATAACCAGACTGGCAGACGGTTAATGTCTTGGAATTCAGTTCAAGGGGTCAGAGGTCCAAATCCTGGAATGTCCATAGAATTTGAGAGGACTGGATCAATCAGGAAAACTCTCTTAAAAGTATTCATGTGCTCTTAACAAAATGTCTCTGGCGTTGAAATACCAATACAAAAATACAAAACCCCCGACAAATATTATTGGATTACAACTATTATTTACCTAAAAATCTGCTTCACGACCTGAAATAAAATTTATAAAGTTTTATCTTAACCCAGCAACTGAAGACATTACTTAGTTTCACAACGAACCCTCAAGTTTGAGTCAAAAAGGATACTTAGCACGATTATGATATAAGTCTCAAGCACAAACTGCCCTTGTGAGGAGCCATGGATGTACGCCACACCCCCAGACTGGCTGCGGTGGACGAACGGAGGGCTGCGGATGTGGTTCCACATCTGGCCGGAGACCATGGCGAAGCAGAACAGCTGTGACAGAACCGACCACTCAACATCTACTCGTCTATCGACATCAACATTAACTTGTTTCTGTTTAAGATATTCAAAGTACAAAGTAGTCCTATAAAACTGTTATTTTACATTGATATTGAGACTTCTCAGTTGCATTTGCAAATATTTACACACATTAGATTATTCTGCAGTTGAATCCATTCATTATTTTTAAAGATAGGGTACCTACATACTTTTCACACCGGATTACTCCAGTGGGCAACAGTAAAATGTGCCAAAACAACAAATTACTGGCATTATAACAATAAAAACAAAAATACGCGGTGTACAAATATTTTAGGAGGCACATGTTGTATATATAATCAAATCAAATCAAGAAATTCTTTATTTGTGAGTACAAAACCTGTACATAAATTGTGTCACAATATTCTTATTATAGTCAGCTTATAGTCTAAAACTCTTATACAGAGAAAAATATATGATTAAAATCAATTTGAATACAATAATTGCACATTCACAGACCAGCAGAGAAAAATTCAGTTAAGGAGTAATGTGCATTATCTATTAGAAAAGTTTTCATTTGGGTCTTAAATTTTACTTGGTTGGATTCATTTTTAATTTCTAGTGGTAATAGTTTAAAAAATTTGGCTCCCATGTTTGTAGGCTTACTGTTGAATAGAGATAGTTTGTGTTTCTGAATTTCAATATCATTTTTATTCCTTGTATTGTAAGAATGAATTTCAGAGCGCAATGTAATTTTCTGTGGATTGTTTTTTAAGTATATTACACAATCAAATATATACTCGTCATAAACGGTGAATATCGCCAAACTCCTAAAATAATCTCTAACATGATCATCATATTTAAGCTTCAATATAACTCTAATTGCTCTTGTTTGTAGTAATAAAATTATATTTAAATTATTATTACTTGTGCTTCCATAAACACTTAAACCATATGCAATGTGAGAGAGTATGTTAGCATGATATATCATTTTCAACACTGGTAAGCTACATAAATTCACCATTCTCTTCAAAACGTAACTCCCGAGATTAATTTTGTTTACTACATCTTGTACATGGTTGTTCCATGTTAAGTTATTATCGACTGCTAAACCTAAGAATTTGGTGCTATAAATTTGGTCTAATCGTTCATTTTCAACAAAAACATTCGGTTCAATTTGATTTCTATTTTGTTAAGTTTCAAAACGTATGAAATTAGTTTTACTGATATTTAAAAACAAAGAATTAGCTTTAAAAAAGTTTTGTATGTTTGCGAGCTGAGTTTGACTTGCTTTTTCTAGATCATTTACATTGTTAGTTGATAAAATTAAATTTGAATCATCGGCATAGAGGATAAGTTGGCTTTTAATATTGTCGATATTTCCAAGAGTTTCTGGAAGGCCTTGTAGATAACAAAGAAATAACAAGGGCCCAAGAATTGAACCCTGGGGAACCCCAGTTTTTGTTTTTAATTTATTTTATTGAAATTTCATGATTTTACCACCTAATAAATTTGATATTTCTACAAATTGGAACCGATTAGAAAGGTAGGAACAAAACCAATTCAAAGCAGTGCCTGTGATTCCAAAGGACTCTAATTTTTTAAGTAAAATAGTATGAGAAATAGTCAAACGCTTTAGAGAGATCCATAAATATTGCAGTTGGTCTCTCTCCCCGGTCTACCGAGTCAATTATACATTCAGAAAATTCAGCTAAAATATACTAGCTTATATATTTTCCTAAGCCCGTTGTCAAATTCTGGTTTCAACCATCATCAGCACTGACGTTTAGTACACCGGATAGTTAACTGTCACAGCATCTTTTGGTTGTCCAGGTTGAGCTTTCTTTTATATCTTGTTTCCGCCCTGCTTCACTAGAAATTTCCTTTGACCTTAGACATACTGTTACTTAATTTGAATATTTAACCACTGATGGTTATTAATGGTTTTAGCGAATTTCCTCTGTAGAGAAGAAGCTATTACCGTAGTAAGCTATTACCATAGTCGGCATGGTAAGACCTAGGCCCGGGACCATGATAAATTTTCGTTTTGAGGTCCCCAGACTCCAAAAACACCGTTCGTTCGAAACTGTATATACATATGTGTGAGTGTGTGTCCGTAAGCACGATAACTCTCGTAAAAATTATCCGATTTTGATAAAATTTGGTATAAACGTGTAAAGCAACATTTATCACTTTTAGGTTTGAAAACCAGCCAGATCACCCCATCCGAAGGGGTATTTTGGGGGGTATTGTACCCCAAAAATTTGCTTAAATTTTTTATATATCTTTTTTTAAATAGTCAAATTTTAGTTTTTAAAATTGGATTCAGCTTAAAAAACACACAATTTGGTATTTTATAATTCTTCTACGTCAATTGGTTACCAAGATATTGAAAGTGCTAAACACAGTACGTTGTCTATTGTTATTCTTATGGAGGAAAAGACAAATTTATATCTCGCTTATTTATGAACGTACACTGACGAAACTTGGTATACGGCTTCATCTGGTTATGGTCTATTGATATTTACTAAAAAAAACATTTTTTTGCCAAAGGCTCCCATAGCAGCAAACCTGCGAACTCAGCCCCCATGTTATTCTGACAGAGAGTAATTAAATGCTATGTCTCCCTTAATTACGAACATAAATGAATAAAAGCTGGTATATTACTTCACCTAGTTGAGTTATATTGATTTTAGAATAAAAACCCAATGTTTTGTTCCTTGTTGCGTACTCAGCCCCAATGTTATTCTGATGGAGAATAATTAAAATTGTATATATCGCTAATTTGTGAATATATTTTCATGAAACTTGGTTAGTGGCTTTATGTAGTATTAAGACATTTATATCTCCATTGGAAATTCGCTGAGTAGGTTTGTAGGTTTGCTGCGACGGGGGTATTATAGTAATAAAACGATTAAATAAATAATTTCTTTATTAGCATGATACGTGTTGTTACAACTAAACAGGATTAATAAAATACGTCTTACAACACTATAAAGTATATTTACACTTATTCTGTAACTACATACAAGACGGTAAAATATACACAAAAGATGGTACAAGGTGATCGATCTCAACCAGTTACACCGGTCATCATCAGGCCCAATCAGAGAATCCATCTTTTGTGTATATTTTACTGTCTTGTATGCAAGTATAGTATAAGTGTAAATATACTTTATAGTGTTGTAAGACGTATTTTATTAATCCTGATTAAATAAACTAAAAAAATGTGGTTTTCATATTAATTATTGCCTGAAAATTGTTGTGTTGGCCCAAAATTATCTAAGTCATATAAGATTATACCTTTGCAGCTGCAACTTGAAAAAATAATCTCTAATATAATTTGGGTAAAGGTTTAAAGTGATTCTGTATCACGATATTTGTTAAATATAAGATCATGAATACATAGTTTACGATGTGGTATAATTTTACTACGTCTATGCACTCATTGTATCCATGTGTTATGGACAGTAAAACGGTAAAACTTTAACATGTGGAAGTGTAATCGCTACGGCTCTCACCACTGCACTGATACCCCACAAGTTCTTGTTGTAGAGGAAGTCGAGGTTGTTGCGCCTCAGGTACAGGAATCCGGCGACCAGAGCGAACAGCATGACCAGCGCCATTGTGCCCGAGTAGTTGGGAGGGCGGAACACTCGGATCTAGAGGGGGTGGACGGGAGCGAGATTTAGTTCTGCGATGTAGAATCTTAAAGAGTGGGCTCCAGTCATGTAACATTTTGCGTTTCTACCTGCGTCCCCTATAAGGCCAGTGTTGACTGTCAAAGCCCGCCCCTCACCAACTGATTGTCCGATATCGCTGATTTACAGCTCATTTTAAATAGTAAAAAGGACCTAGTGATTTCAGTGTGCAAAACTTTGGTATCAAAAATAATAATCGTTAAAAAATTCCAAAATACACCAAAATTACGATTTTTTACTGGGGAACTATTTGTAATACTGAAATTCAGCTCACTGAAATCGCTAGGTGTTATTCTGCTCTTTAAAATGAACCATAAATCATTGATTTAGGGTAATCTGTTGAGGAGGGATGCGTTTTGAAAGTTAACATTGATCTTGCGGGAGAAGCAGATAGACGCAGAGAATTGAAGCCCCCTCTTAAGAGAAAAATTAATATTAGAAGAATAAATGGATAGAGATTTTATTGCAGTTGCTGAAAAATATACACTGTTATGGTGAAAGTTCTTAGTTCATAACGTACAAAACTGAAGGCACACATTTTAGTTGTTGTAAAAAATAAATTCTCAACCTCTTCAAAATTACCTCATAGTTTAAAGATTAGAAATCAAACAGTTAACTTAAAACATAACTTATTCAGATAGTCCCTAAATAAAATTCCATTTAAAACCGACTGAGTTTTAGCTTTTATAATGATTTTTCTAAAATTCACCAATAGCTTATTTACATATTTCACTCAAAAGTACCAGAATATTAGGAATATGCAAATATTCCTAATATTTAACCCTCCGAGTGATGCGAAAATTTTACCAGGTATGCTGTCGGTGATACACAGATTTACCAGAATTTGCAAAGGTCTTTTGAAAAAATTACGGCTAGGCAAGGAATAGTGGAAACCTATTGAACCTCATATTCATTTTTATTTGTAATATAAAGGGGAATTTGAAAAAGGCGAAATAAAAATATTCAGATAGATAGTTTTTGAAATAAATATAAAAAATTAGAAAACAAGATTTTTTGGTTTGGAACGTCCAAAGTAAAATCAGACTACATCCATGCTAATTTTTTAATGGTAAAACCAATATATACCCCTTGTGTAGAATGTATTTTCCTACATAGAAATGTATAACAATCATAAAGACAAAAATCGTATATATGTATTACATTGAATAATTCAAAAAAATCAAAAATAGCAATTTTGTATGTAATCAGTTAGATGAGCCAGAAAAACAATAACAATAAACGAATAAAATAAAACAACTTGTTTTAAAGGTTATAAAATTATAAATACAAAGATATAAGAATGAACAGTGTAAAATATCATATTCATAACATTATTCAAAATTTATTGTAAACGTTTTTTCTACAAAAATGATTTTACTATTCAAAGTTAGATACTTTTTTTACACCTAATGATCCAAAATGAGCTAACTAATATGATTCTTTGTTCATTTACCTACAAGAAAATATATAGTTATGTATAAATATATCTAGAAATACAATTATTATCGTATACTTTATAAGAAAGGATTGTTTATAGTAACAATCCAAATTGAAATAGTAATGTATACGCACTTTATAGTAATACTCGCTTCGCTCGCTGAGGGCTCTGCCCCAGACCCCCGCTTTGGGTCACTGCAGTTATTACTGAAACTCAACGTCCCTTCAAGTATTTTTTATATAGCATACTATTTTGATTTATTTGGGACATATCAACTCTAGATGTTATGTTTATTCAAATAAACTTCCATTTGTTTATACTCAACATGAGAAAGTTACTTTGTCAGTTTATTGGATATTTTTTACAGCTGTTATGATTTCTTTTGTTTTGTTTTGAAACTCCATAAGGCCAATGTTAAAATTTCCAATTTTCAAGATAAAAATTAGAGGTTTCATAATAGAAATGTTTAACTTTTGACAATTTCCCCTTGATTTTCTAGGTACAGGCTACCTGCATGCTACATTTCACGTTTCTAACTCGTCTGCAAGTGGTCTAGAATTTGTATACGTGAGTGAGTGAGTTACACATCAAGCTGTATAGGTATTTAGATTTACGCATATATCATTAAATAAATATTACTACTGAGTTATACACTACACTACACTAAACATATTTTATAACACACACAGGGGATTTGCTCCTAATACTCGAATAAACGTTACAAAATAAATTCACTTACACTGTCACTCGTGTCACATCACCATGGAAACAACATCGACACAGTTTCCGGTTAGCTGAAAGAGCGGACTCAATTTTTTGTCCGGGGCTACCAGCCAGACAAATAGTGATACTACTTCTTTCTCTCTTTCCAATGAATATAAAATCAATAATATCAAACAGATATTTTACGTGTATAAATCGAGTTCAACGGCTGCCGTCGGTGTTATCAATTTCAGTAAACGTAAAAAACTACTCATTTCTCATTTTACCACAAGTCTGTGTAAAGGTATTTTGTCATTATATTGCATATAACGAGAAAGGAAATTTTCTAGTCATTCCAGTCCTACCACTCGCTTTCGGATAGAAACAAAATTGACCTTGCTCTGATTTTTTGAAACGTCATGTGTTTGGTGATTTTGCAACACAAACAAAGCGTAGTCGACTCGCGCGCAAATTGTCATTCAAATGCTCTCAATTACGCTGACATATTGCTGCTAGATGGATCATTCATGTAATAAAATGGAAATTTAGAATGTTATCTTTCGATTCGTATGAAAATTATCTTGTTTCAAGTGCTATTTCTATATTTTTTTGTGGATCTGAGAAAAATCCGTCTCATATCGGCGGCTGCCGTCGCTCATCAATCGGAAGGTTAATCCATCCAAAAATTATTTGCCGATGATATAATATCACTTTTTATTATAGTGAATTTACAAATAAAAATATTGATACTCCGATACCAGTTTTCTTGAATCATTTGCCTGAGGCCAGCAATGGACCCTGAATTATGAGTTACTTGAGTCCTTTAACACCTGCGGATTGTGGGGGCGGCACCGTGAAAGGTAATTTACTTGCAGTGGTTAGCGGCACTGCTGAATTCTTAACTAAAAATTGGCAAGCACTCATCATTTTTGACTTTTCTGAGCAATTTAGGCCAACTTTTTAAATACTGGTACTTAAAGTTGACTAAGTTACAAAAAGTTTGATGACAATAGAGTGAGTTTTACTGCCATTATGGTGATTCATAATGAATCACTAATGATAAGAATTCGCAAACCGCGTAATATTGGGCGAAACATCATGTGGATTGTATAAAGTCTGCCATAAAAGATGAACTGGCCACTTTATTATTGGCTGCAAATGACTATTAAACAGTGTAATATTAGCAGTAAATGACGATTTAACTGCATATGGTAATTCCACGTAAATGTAGACTTAATCACGTGATGTCAGCCACAAATAACTTATTATTTAAATGTATAATATTGGCCTAAACGATGCCGTCAGGACCAATATAACAGATATACATTATATCCTTGACCAGTGCAACGCTTTAGAACACGTGGAAGTGTACAACCATGGTATCAGTAAATAGAAATGGCAAAGTATCGGGGCGGCCAAGTTATTTTGCCCGGGGCCCACCAAAGCTGTCTGTGGCCCTGGAGGTAATAGAGCAAAATCAATTAGGAATTCTTATACAACGGATTCGTAGAACATCGCTTGCTGAACTAAACGAGTACCGGTAGCCTATTATAAATTGATCTGGTCATATGTGCCAAAACATACCTGAACATCAGTTCTTTCTCCGATCCATTTTGCAATAGCCTCAGCAGCAAACCCAACCCTTTGGATGTCAAAAGTGTCGCTGTTCTTGGGCTTACCCTTAGGTGGGAAGTGGATGAAAATGGGGGCTGTGTTCAGCCTTAGCTGGAAAAATACATTAATTCTATTAAAACAATTAAGGCTCGTCCACATAAAGCAAGTGTTAGACAAACATGTTTGCTCAGCAAGTCTTTTTATTGTTTTAAGAAATACTAGTGGCTTGAAGGCGCCACAGCCCCTAACCTTGCTCCAATACTCTGCCTCCCTGATATTTTTACTCTTTACATAATGAGGAAAATAAATCAACATAAGTAAGAACACATGTCTGTTCATAAACAAAGTAGAGACACTTAATCACATGCTTTAATGTAAACAAAGCAGACGTTTTTAAATCCTCATGTATTTCTTATAGGACATGTTTTACGTTATTTCTCGTTTGCTGTCGACATTTTAGGAATACTGCTATTTTTCCTGAGTCCCTGGGATAAAGACCTTTAATTTGAGCCGTCTCCCATCATGCTGCAATTTGTCAAGTTCCCACAATTTTGACTTAAAAATTTTGCTTACAGAATTATATATGAAGATTGTGATGTTTAATAAACAGTGTTTGTTGTTAGCGAATTTCCTCTATAGGGAAGAAGCTATTACTGTAAGTCTCATGGTAAGACTTAAGCCCGAGACCATGATAACTTTCTGTTTTGAGGTCCCTAGATGCCAAGAACATTTTTGTTCAAATTTATATAGAATATATAAAATTCTAGAGTCACAGTGTTTGTAACAAAACTCCTCTGAAACGGCTTGACAGATACTTATGAAATTTTGTGTGAATATTCGGTAGGTCTGAGAATAGGACGTAAACTATATATATTTTTGTTCGATAGGCGAGTGAGCAAAGCTAATCCGGGAGGCGAGTGAGTGAAGCGAACGAGCTCATATTGAAAATGAATGAGTATTAGAGATAAAACAAATTCAATGACATTAGGACAGGACAACGTCTGTCGGGCCAGCTAGTATATGTATATAAATATATATCTATATGTGTCCGTGGATGCAATAATTTGAGCAAAAAAGGATGAAATTTGGCTCAAATGTGAAATTCATGACTTTAAGTTCGAAAACCAGAAAAATCGGACCATGGGAAAAAATTTAAAAAAAAGTTGTTTGCATTGTTCACCCTGAAATTGTAAAAACACTAAATTTTTGTTTTGACCATGTCATAGAGCAAAAAAACAAAAAATAATAATAATATAGTATTTTGAATCATTAATCTAGGTTAAGTGGTTCTGGAGAAAATCTAAAAAATAAAATCTCCCATGTTAATCTTAGGGAAAATGGTTTTTAGCTTTTCCTCAGTTAATTTTACAGTAAACTTTAC
Source organism: Allygus modestus (assembly GCA_963675035.1). Taxonomy (NCBI): domain Eukaryota; kingdom Metazoa; phylum Arthropoda; class Insecta; order Hemiptera; family Cicadellidae; genus Allygus; species Allygus modestus. The sequence continues at coordinate 323,902,457 of OY776112.1, forward strand.
ATTTGCTTTTACCAATCAATTCAGCTCCACAAAGCAATCATTTTCGTGTTTAATGTGATTCTTCGTGCAACCATTGCAGAGATATTCAAAGTACTAAACACATTACGTTGTCCAATGTTATCCTTATCTATATAAGTAAAGCAGAGTTCTTGTCTGTGTGTGGATCGCCATACGGCTAAACTACAAGGAGTTAAGGCAAGAAATTTTCAGGTTAGGTTCCTTTAGGTTACAGCTGTTGTACCTGACTCTCAGTTTCCTCTAAATCCCCTAAGGCTACTCCCCGTGGGACATCCAAATCCAATGTTAATCAAATTAGGCCATACAGTTACAGTTTTCTGATATTTATTTCATGTTTTTCAAATAATAGCTGACATTAGTGATTTACATTTTTAACTAAATTTTATAACCGGGTGAAACCGGTATAATCAGCTAGTGGAGAATAAATAAAATTTCATATCTCGATTAATTATGAATGTATATTGATGAAACTTGGTATGTGGCCGCACCTAGTACTGGTATATTGATATTTGCACACAAAATTGATTTTTTGTTTATATCCCCGTAGCAGCAAACCTGCATACTCAGCCATAACGTTATTCTTATGGGGAATAAATAAAGTGCTATATATCACATATTTTTATGTATTTTTATGAAACTTGGTAAGTGGCTTTATGTGGTAGTGAGAAACATATGTATGTATTGTAAATTCGCTGAGTACGCAGGTTTGCTGCGACGGGGTGTTTTTTGTTGTGGACGCGATAGTCAACAGTAATTTTAAACAGCACTAACCAATATTAACTTTATATATAACGATACGCTCCTCCATAATATGTTGCAGATATAATCCTTAAAACAGCTGTTTATTGAATTAATAAAAAACACATGTGACATAAACCAAATAAAACTCTCCTCCATATGAATAACATGGGGACTTGGAAGTCCCATGGGGCAGAGCCCTGAGGCCTAAATCTAAATTCTGGCTCGACAGTGACTTGGAACTTGAAATTATCTTTTAAATAAAAAAATAATCATCAAAATTGGTGAAGTATTAACTTTAGGAAGTGAGCGAACAAAAAACAGGAATTTTTTAAAATATTTAGATTCTGTAAGCGGAATTTTTAAGTTAAAATTGTGGGAGTTTGGCGAATTGCAGGATGATGGGAGGGGGTCTCAAATTAAAGCTCTCAAACCCAGGGACTCGGGAAAAATAGCAATATATCCAAAATGTAACCAGCAAACGAGCAATAACGTCAAACATTCCCCAAAAGAAAAGCATGGGAATTTGAAAAAAATCTGCTTTGTTTATATTAAAACATGTGATTAAGTGTCTATTTTGTTTACGAACTGACATGTGTCTTACTTATATTGTTTTACTTTCTTCAACACATAAAGAGTAAAATAAAATCAATTGAGGCAGAGTTTTGGAGCAAGGTTTAGGGACAATAGCCCCTTGAAGCCTCTAGTTTTTTTTTATATTCAGATATGATTTTAATTGAAGTTTTCAGTTTGATGTGAAAAAATTGCTGTCAGAGGCTCCTAGGCTGAGGTTGATTCATACCACATAAGTCACTCATTTGTTATATGCGAACAGTCACTACACTTGAATCATATATCTGTCGTGGGAGTCAGTGAATATTAGTGTAATATATTTAATGAAATAATATTTAATAATAAAATTATAGTTTCTATTGAGTACGAAACTCGAGTCTGCTGCAACAGACAGACAGACAGACGGACATGGTCCGATAAATCGTCATACACATCATACGATATTCAATAAATCCTATTGGTTGCTGAGATCACGCCATCTCCCTTTCAACGGTCCTTGTAGCCATGCTACGACCCTTTCCTCAGCCTCCAGCTCGCCTCCATGATGTCCGTGTCTCGGTAGCCTGTAGTTAAACTCACAATGAAGTCTTTTCATTTATATTCCCTTCTGACATAATTATTAGTAACAAGGTCCTCAATGTTACACAAACCAAAAGAGCAAGCACTAGATTGTTTGTCAGAACCTCATTATTTTGTTTGTAAAACAAATTTTTGCAAACTTTTCAACAAACAACTTTGGGAAACATATTTGCACAGTGTGGACGAGGCTGTATAGTAAGACCATTCTCATAAAAACCAACAACACTCAATTTTTAATAAGTATAACTAATAAAAAGTTAGGTTGTCCTTTACCATAAATATATATAACAGTATCAACTTAAGGCAAATACAAAAACAAAATGTCTACTCACCAATTTAGTGCTGTAAAATACCCAGGGTATTTAAAACTCGGGGTAATTACCCTGGGTAAATACCCAAAATTTATAAATACCCGGGTATTTTGGGTACTTGTGATATTTTACTTACAAATGCCAATGTAATTTATATCCACTCTTAATACCCTTGTTATTATCAATGCATAACATTTGAGGATATTTTATTTATTACATTTATTAACTATTTTACCGACAAATAAATAATAACATGGACATTTTGTAAAAAAGACCTGTCAAGCTTACAAACCACACCGCCTAACTATGAAGGAACTAGTTAAATACGAGGCATTCTATACAAATTTTAAAATACACTTGAGTCCAGCTAATCCGAACTAATTAGGACCGAACGCTGTTCGGATTAGCGAATTGTTCGGATTAGCTGAAATAATTTAAATAATAGAGAACGAAGCAACTGAACGGGTCTGTAGTGTTGTAATATGAACAAATGATACACAAAAACAAGTATCAATAAACCGTTTACTCTTTCAAACGCAGAATCGGCCGAAAATGACGATCACGACCGGCCAAAACGCGTAGTAACGACTGCAAAAGGCGATCGCATTATGTAAAATCGGCCGAAAATGATGATCGGGTCGCGTAATTTTGGCCGAAACTAATGATTTCGTAATCTAATATTGATTATAAGCAATGTCTGGACCAGGTGATGTTGGCCAAATGACAACCAGACCGTGTTTTATCGGCCGGAAACGAATATCAAACCGTGTTTTGTTTGTCAATACGTAATCCAGTTTGATTTTACTGGCCAAACCTTTTTATTGCTACTCATGTATTAGCTAAAAACCATGTTTAGATTATCAAATCTAAGGTGGTATCCAAATCCCATTACATCATTTTAAACTACCCACTGATGGCAAATACTCGTTCAAAAATACTCGAAACACGAAAATAATTGGCACTACTCGACTCAAATAAAAAAATCACTACTCGCACACCCCTAAAATTTTGTCTACAATTTTGTTTTACGTTAAACAAAACATTTGTATTCTTCAAAATATTACTTTTTCACTTCGTTACAACATTATTTACCTTTCCCATTAGCTTTTGTCTTATAATTACGTAAAATATTTTTTTTTTATTAGTGCACAGTATTTACCAAAAAATCCAGAACCTGTTTGGATTAAGCAGACGTTCGGATTACCCGTGTTCGGACCAGCGGGACTCAAGTGTATGCAATTTTATGATTGAACAAATACAGAATAAAATCACAATGTAGGCCCTAGTTCAATTTCAATTATTTTCTTCCAAAATATTAAATTTATGAAATACACCAAAAAACCATCAAGAAGTAGTCCTGGGTATTTATCTTGATCTTGTTCAGAAGTTAAATGTGTGTGGTAACCATGTTACACTCTTCAAAACAGTTTGTATGATAAATTTATAATCTTTACAGCATGGGAATTTCAATGAACCTAGTAGAAATCCCCTATTAAAATAATAAATAGGTCTACCCACGTTTTGGGTATCTACCTGGGGGTTGGGTTAAGTACCCAGGTAAATACCCATTTTTTATTCACCTACCCGCTGGGTATTTACCCGGCCCACAACACTACTCACCATTTGAAATACATCACCTCCCTCATCAAAATCCACCATGGCAAAGAATAACTTGTTGGAGTATATTTGAGAGTAGCGGAAGGAGTTGGCCACTATGACAAACTCATCGTGAGCATGCCTAAAAGTACAATATTGTATTATTTCATTGAGTTAAAAAGAGTTATAACAGTTATACATACAAAATTAATAAGTAAATACATTTTAATTGAATGAATGTATTACCAATAATCCTTTAGAGAAAGTGTAAGTAGTAACAAGAATTTGAAAACTTTGTTAAAAACCCTAATGTAAATCTTCCCATTTATTTCCCTCTTGCAAAAAGTAGAGAATAAAATAAGCAATATGAGCTTTAGGGCAGTTAACTTTGCAAAAATTCAATTTTGCCTGTAGCCACTGATTTTAGCAAAATGTATATAATTTGTCATAATGATTCCTGTTACAGTAATTAAAATTTTTATATATTTATACTTTTAAATGTCCACGGATGTAAAATATAGACTACTGTATTATTATTATATTTCTGAAAAAATACATTATCTTAACTTTGTTATTTTTCAAAGAACACTACAAATACAATAAATTATTAGCTCTGATATTTTCAAATCGGGGGATTTAATCACAAATATATTGTAAACTGTACCCTTTGCATACTGTACCTTGTTTATACAGAAACAACAAATGTTGCCCTAGTAATTATGTCTTCTTGAAAAAATCTGAACAAACTTTACCAAGAATCAAGAATCAAAATTGTTTACTGTCAAAGAAACTATACGTAATAGCATGGATAATCGTCAACATAGTAACAAGCGAATTAAAATATAATAATATAAACTACTATTCTAACTAAACATTAATATTGTCAACAAATTACTCCTGGACGCGGTAGTACGCTTTAGTTACCAAAAATGACTTAACCAGATCTTCCGGAATCTGGTCTTTTGTACTGGATGGTCTACAAAAATGTAACCTATAAGCACTAAGCATAAAGGAGATCTTACCTGCAAATCGAACACTGTCGTTGCGGTGCCATTGCGGTGAACATCACAACAACAGAATAGTTTCTCGGTGTTGTTTTCACAAATTCTCTAAATTTTGCACCATTGAACTTCAGCACTGATCGTTTCATGTTCATTTCTGTTAGCTGCTGCACCCTTTCACTCAGACTCTGTCCCTGAAAAATGTTAACTATTGAAAAAGTCTGAAACCCCTCCTAAACTCTTAAAATGGAAAACTTATAAGACCATAACTAAAAATCCTTATAAGATCTAAACTACTAGGCTACTATTAAGGGGTAAAAACTCTCCAGTGGGTTTTTTTTTAATCCACAAGGATTAAACAAATTTAAATAAAAGCATAGGTTAACATCAAATTGAGGGTTTATGAGCAGAATACAACACCACACACCCAAACATAAGGGACAACTGAGTTGTAAATGGTAGCCTGTCCAACTTTGAATTTAAGAGATATTTAAACTTTAAAATTTGATTATTTCCTAGATAATGTACCTTTTAGATCCGATTTGTGGCATTGAATAGCACTTGTAGACCTTTAAAATGAGGAAATGACTTATGCCTCTATCAAAATCACGTCCTGTTGTTGTTTTCTCGTGGGGTTATTGTTTTTACAGAAGTTTGATACTATCTTAGTATACTAATGTTGTAAACCGATATGGCCCCGGTGAGGCCAGTTTGATAATTTTTTAAATAACTTACACCAAGCGTTCAAGCATTTCCAAACTCAAACTTGTGAGAATGCCAAGTTGGCAAGTAAAAATAATATCAAACCAAATTAGCAGAGATAAGTTTATCCTTACGACAGGTCATACAGGCTTCATAGGCCTTAACTAATTTTAGAGTGTGGAAAGCTAACAGCTGACTGCCAATCTTCTCTTCCTCGTGGTCCAGCCATGCTGCTATATGGCTTATAGGTACAGACAGCGAGGTAATAGTGTTACATGCACTTTGTTTTTAACAATTTACTTCAAATAGAAAAGCTAAGTTTGGCCAACTTACTCCTCTGCAGTTCTGACATTACTCAATTTGAAATTGAAATACTTATATTCATACAGTGCTCTTACTTTAGGAAAACATGTAGCACATTACCTTAATTAATCCACACTATATTGAGCAGTTTTGTTCAATACATTTACTCAGAGTGGCAATGATGTAAGAGATTCTTAGAAGTGTGCTGCGCCCAAGTAACACTCTGGGATGTCTGATAGCCTATACCATGTGGGTTGCAAAATAATAAGAATCGTTGATCCGCATAGAATTATTTATTAATTTGCAGTCCTGAAGATTTATCAGGCCCTGCGCAACTCACATTAAACAAATTGATAATTAGTCCAAATTTAAGACCCAGCTCAAACAATTTTAACCAAGTAACTTAAAGCTTTTATTCAGGATCGGCATTTCTTAATATTGCACAACTATCCCTTTCAATGCCAAACGCCACATTGTGACCATAAACCGGGAACCTAAGTCCTGTGAGGCCAATAGGACTGATGACTGAAGAGGAAATGCAAGTATTGTGGAGTAGACCTAGATGGCTAGTGGTTAAAAAACGTAAGGGTGTGTTCTTAAAGATAATGCAGCCTGATAGGCTCATTACTAACAACACTAAGATCTGAAATCAATTAATAGGCCTTTCCAACCCAAACAGTCAGGACAACTTTTATAAAAAACAGTTTTCAGAAGTTACTGCTGTGATAAATTACGTACAAAGTTTAATTTTAAAAACATGTTTATGAATATTTTAAATATAACTTATGCATGTTTACTTTAGTAAAAACCCGGCTTCATAAAATTTGATAACATAACCTAAAGGTGTATTTCTATGTACTTGCCTTGTTTTTTAATTGTCCGGTACAAGATTGCAATAAATAAGTACATAAAGAAAGAAGCACAAAACTCCAAGATATATACATTTTAAAGTTCGGAGTTTTAAAATTATAGAGTTAACACTGTTTGTTTACTGACATGAGTAAACTAATCCAAAGGGGATGTCGATGTCTGCTGTTGTCAAAGTTGGCCGTTACTCTAGATGTTATTTTCGACCACTCACAACACGACAGCTAGCAACTTGCAACGTATTCAGCTGTTCTTAAACCAGACCAATAGAGAATTATATTCATAATCATAAGTTTACAGATAATACATAACATAGATTTTATTTATAAAATAACCGTCAGTATGCAAAACTAATTGTAATTTGCTAACAGTTAAGTTAAATGAATTGATTTAATTAATAAAAAATACATGTAACAAAACCCAAATAAAACCACCCTCCATATGAATAACATGGGGACTTGGAATCCCCGTGGGGCAGAGCCCTGAAGACGAGTACCTTTCTAACGGCAATAGGCCTATGACACTCCTGGGTACATAGACTATATTAGTGCAAAATTTCATTAGAATTGGTCCAGTGGTTTTGGAGTGGTGGAACAATAGACATTATACAGACAGACAGAAACACACCACCTTCATTTTTATAATATTTAGCGATAATACGGTGCCAAGTATTCCTCTTAGAAGCCAGTTAGTTTGTTTAGATTTCGATTATATTATGTTATATGATTAAATTATACATAACGAGTGTCTACATTTAGTCTAGATCTATATCGCTACTTGACGATCCAAATAATATAAACTTAATATTATATCCGTTCATATAAATGATTTATAGATAGCTTTGTGCTCAAACATTAGCTTAGTTTTTGGAGTACTTTAAATTGTATATAATAATTGTATAACGCTTTATGATCACAGGCATTTCATCGGTAGGAGGCACTGGGGGTGTATTCACTAAACTATATAGAACAAGCATAAACATTTTGAGTAAGAAACCCCAGAATAATGTGGTATTGTGCCCCCCTAACAAAATTTATCACGTCGCACATACGTCGCATACACCTATGATGACTATTATTGTTGATTAGGATTATCTAATATTTTGATAGTAATTATAGTTCAATATAGGATTTCATTCGATGCAATACCTTATTTAGTGAAATAAAAATATAATTCTGGTTAATTTTTGTATTTTCCAGTTTTAAGAACTGTAAATCAAATATTTGATTTGTTTACCGTTTTTTAGCCTCGAGTTCTTGATGATTAGATTTTCCCGACGCGCATTTCACCATGAAGGTGTGACATATTCAGGGGAGTTTACTTATCACAATTTTCACTATTAACTAATATATATACACTCCTAACCATTACAATTCTATATACACAGTTTGTTGTTGTTTTATTTTCTCTGCTGTTGCAGAACGGCGCGGACGCGGACGCGGCGCGGCGGAGACGTACCAAGTTTTGCGCAGTGTCAGAGCACGCACTTGTGTTTTGTTGAAAACGCGGCGAAATGCACATCGGGAAAACCTTATCATACATACATACATATCCCACGTCGTCCCGATTGACCACATGTGGCATAGAACCAGTCACCTTCTACAGGTTTCATTGGGTACATCTTCATGATGCTGTCATAATCATGATAGGCAGAGAAGCAAATGGGGGGGGGTTGTAAAAAAACATCTTGACAGGTTAAGAGAGTCAGGTCAGGTATGATGGTAGTTGTTAAAGACATTGATCTAAGAGGTACTTTTTGAACTCGTATTTAAATTTGTTTGAGTTACTAATCTGGGCTATGTGAGAAGGAAGTTGATTAAATAGCTTAAGGCCAATGTAATCCGGCTTTTTTTTCAAAAAGCTTTAAGTTATGAGACACAGAAGGATTGTGTTCTAATTACTTCAAACATGTAAATACTAGGTAATACTGTCAAAATTTGCAGTTCTTTGAAGTGGTCAAATCATTATTCTGTAGGTTTAAGTTTCAAAATGCACCTTATCGCTCTTCTCTGGAGTAAAAAAATTCTATTTAGATTAATATTACTGGAAAAGTATAATCAAGAATATTTATAGGGGGCCTAATCATCAAGAACTCAAGGCTAAAAAAGGTAAACAAGTAATTATGGTTAGTGTTAATTTGTTTCTTTACAGACAAAAGCCTATATGAGCTCACTCTTGGTTCATACAGTTTCAATTTGATTAGCGTAATTGCTTTTACCACCGTCGCCTTTTCGTGGTAAGGAAAATTATTTAGTCACTCAAATCGAACAAGTCAGCAAAGTGAGTCAAACGAATCAGAGTTTAAACTAATATTGTACCAGCTAATAAACTTGTATTTGTTTATCCGTTAACTAAACATATGTAAATCGCTATGTATGGCTACGTATACCCAGCAGCCGGCACCCCATTGGGTACCCGGCAGAAGTCGATGACGTCACTGATTGTAAATAATCATAACTGGGCAAGTCAACACAAACAACTGACTGGGGTATTTCCTGTTATTAATTGTTAAGCTGATCATAGAATGTAAGCAGTTAAACAATGCTCTACGAACCTTTTGGTAGTTGACAAGGCTCGGTGGCCCAGTGGATAATTGAGCTAGATCCACAGTCGGGTGGTCCCGTGTTCAAATCTCACTTTTGATGTGTACTCTTTGAGATTTGAAATTTTCTTTTAAATTTTACTTAAATTTGTTTGGTGTTAAATCTTACTTTTGTTGTTTACTTTTTATTCAGGTCTGAAATTCCTGTTTCATTTTACTTTTATTTATTTATACTAATTTATTTATTTGTAATTATGTTGCACAACGAATAGCCACCATACAGCGCTCTGCGGAGTTAGGTTAGGTTAGGTTACTATATTTTGTCGTGAACTGTAACCTATAGTTGTTTGTTATTTTGTTCACTCAAATCCATTTAGTTAATAGGTTCAACAAAACACAGATGACTCCAGAAACGAAACACGTTATTTTGCTAGTGACGTCACAGAATGTCAAGCGCGTAAAAAACAATCAGTGACGTCATCGACTTCTGCCGGGTATGTAGCCACAGCGTTATGGAAATAATCATATCTGGTCATCTGGTCTGAAAGCTCTACGAACCTTGGTCATCCATCAACGAGGCATATAAATTGTTGGCCGTCATCGGCAATGTATACATAACGAAGTGACTACGTACACGTCCCATGTTAGCCGCTACCGCTTATGTTAGGTTAGGTCAAAGTTCGTAGAGCTTTCAGACCAGGTGTGCTTATTTACATCAGAGTAATTAATGTTCGCAGCAAAGATGTCTTACGAGGGCGTCCAGCTGTTCATAAATCAACAACATACCATAAAATGTTGTCAACCTTAAGGGTATAATAATGGTACAGCTATTTTTAAATTGTCACTGGACATGCAGAAAGAAAATGTAAACCCTTAATCGATTAATCTAACAATGCAAATAAATCAAAACAATATATTAGTTTCATAAAATAACAGTTTATCATAGAATGTAAGCAGTTAAACAATGTTAATTCTAATTACACTGATAAGGAAAATATGGTACTCGTACGATAAATATCGTGTTTCCAGCAACACTGCAGATTGGATTGGTGGTCACGTGACCTCCCAGCTGTTTTTACGAGGTCTCTTCCGGTAAAGTAGAAAACCTTAAATAGATCGTCTCAGCACCAGTGTGCTGAAAGCTCCATGAACCTTGAAGTTAGGTTAGGTTACGTTAGAAGTTTTCGTTATGTGTCACTGGCTCTCAATCTGTTTTAAAAATCGCAGGAAAAGTAACGTACGGTGCATCATTTGGAACGGACGTGAACAGTAGCGGCTCACGTCGTACGTGTACATAGCCTCTACCTATCCATAAGGGATAGCCTTCAGTTCACAACAGATGGGTAGGTCATTCGGTTGAATATTGACTATCGAATTATGAACTATCGATTATCTTAGTCGACTACTCAACTAGCGTCGATTGCGGGATCCACAGCTTGTTAAAATGTAACTTTTCAGATGTCCCACATATTACGGTATACCAGTGGATACAGTGTCGGACCCACGATCTAGCTGTCCCGGGTTCTAATCTTGCTTTTGTTGAATACTTTTTGAGGTCTGCATTTTAGCGAATTTCCCCTATAGGGAAGAAGCTATTACCGTAGGTCTCATGGTAAGACTTAAGCCCGAGACCATGATAACTTTTCATTTTGAGGTCCCCAGATGCCAAAAACACCATTCGTTCAAATTTTTATATATGTATATATATATATATATATATATATTTATATATATATATTTATATATATATATGTGTCCGTAAGCACGAGAACTCTCGTAAAAAAGGTCCGATCTTAATGAAATTTGGTACAAATGTGTAAAGTACCATTTATTTGAACAAGTTCGAAAACCAGATGAATCGCACCATCCGAAGGGGGGTTTTTGGGGGGTTTTGTACCCCAAAAATGTGTTTTTTGGGGTTTTCACATGTAATTTTAATTTAAATAAAATTTTAATCTATACCATTGAATTCAGCTTAAAAAAACAAACAATTTGGTATTTTGATCATTGCTCTACGTCAATTGGTTACCGAGATATTGAAAGTGCTAAACACAGTACGTTGTCTAATGTTATTCTTATGGAGAAAAAGAAAAATTGTATATCTCGCTTATTTATGAACATAAACTGGCAAAATTTGGCATATGGCTTGATCTGGTTATGGTTTATTGTTGTTTGCACAAAAAAACAATTTTTCGCCTATGGTTCCTGTAGCAGCAAACCTAGGTACTTGGTCCCCATGTTATTCTTATGGAAAATACTTAAAACGTTATATATCGCTTATTTATGAATGTATATGGATGAAACTTGGTATGTGACTTCACTAAGATGAGTTCTATTGATATTTGCATAAAAACCCGCCTTGTTGCAGCAAACCTGCGTACTCATCCCCAATGTTATTCTTATGGAGAATAATTAATATTTTGAATATCGCTTGTTTGTGAATACATTTCTTATGAATCCTGTTAAGTGTTATGTTATATATTCATTGGAAATTCGCTGAGTATGCAGGTTTGCTGCGACGGGTGTATTTTTAATTTAACGTTAATTTGTTCGGATTCAAGTCTTATTTTTGTCGTTTACTTTTTAAGATCAAGATTTTTTGTTAACATTGTCTTTGTTTTTTTATACAAATTTATTTATTTGTAATATGTTGCACAACGAAGAGCCCCACACAGCGCTCTGCGGAGTTAGGTTACTATTATTTTGTCGTGAACTGCAGCAAAAGTTGTTATTTGTTATTTTTTTAAACGTAAATCCATTTTTATTATGTTACCTGCAAAATAAAGAGCTAGAATCGATAGTTCATAATTCGATAGTCGATATTCAACCGAATGACCTACCCATCTGTTGTGAACTGAAGGCTATCCTCCCATAAGAGTAATGATCGCAGCAAAGATGTCTTATGAGGGCGTCCAGCTGATGCATAAATCAACAACATACTATAAAGTGTTGCCAACCTTAAGGGTATAATAACGGTACAGCTATTTTTAAATTATCACTAGACATACAGCAAGAAAATGTGTACCCTTAATCCATTAATATAATAAAACAAATAAATCAAAACAATATATTAGTATCATAAAATAAAAGCTGATCATAGAATGTAAGCAGTTAAACAATGTTAATTTTGGTTACAATTATGTAGAAAATATGGTACGCGTACGATAAATATCGTGTTTCCAGCAACGCTGCAGATTGGATTGGTGATCACGTGACCTTACAGCTGTTTTACGAGGTCTCTTCTGGTAAACTAGAAAACCTTAAATAAATCGACTCAGCAAACCTGTACAAAGTGTAAGGACCTTGGCTGATGACGGCCATGACCAGGGAGGTTTATTGTATTGTATTGTATTGTATTGTATTGTATTTATTGTATTGTACTGGAGGTAACACTGATGAGCAAAACTGCGAGCCGTTCTTTCCAAATTTTGGTGAGGCAAAGAGCTACTCGCTGAAATCGAACGAGTCGCCAAAATGAATCAAACAAGTAAATACCTACGATTTGAAACTCAATAAACTTGTATTAGTTTATTTCCTCATAATTAATCATGTTTCACGGAAAGATTAGATACATGAATCAAACGAAAAAATAAATTTACTCCAACTTTTATTCCTGTGATTTGCATGAGTAGATTCACTTATACAAATAAAACAGCCAATCAGGATAGTTCAAAGAACGATAAATTTTCCTCACCAGTAGTACCAACCTGACAAAATCACCGGCTCGCTTTTTGACCAAAATCGTTAAACAGTTTTACCTCCAGTCATCTAATAAACCTCCCTGACCATGTCAGGAACCTAACCATAGACTAACTACAGTGACCTAACCACGTAACCAAATTAATCCAAAACGCCGCGCCGGCACGGCTTTTTGGCAAAACTGTTAAGCAGTGTTACCTCCAGTATGACCAATAGACATTTTTTGCCCTCAGCCTCTTGCACTGCAATTTAGCTTTTAGCTTGTTTATTGTTTATAGGTTAATTTGTGATAGGATGAGGTTAGGTTAATTGATTATTGTTTGTGGAAGCCCTTTATACAATATCTAACCAAAACTACTTAAACTTCAGGTGAAAATGGACCAAAATAAAGAGCAAACCCAAACAAAAGTGCCCATGGTGTATATTTGTGGAGGTAAGTGGTAGGCTAGTGACTAAATAGTTTCCTGCAATTATTATTAACCTTGTGAATTTATTTTACTCTTACATTACATTGCCAAACAAACAACTCATCTTTGAACAATAATGGTAAATTTATGTTAAAACAACACATTTAATTTAAAGTGGTTAAGCTATCTTCTTAAGCCTTCTAGTGGACACTCAGTAAGGATGGGTTAAAAGTAGCAAATCACCTGAACAGTTATGCAACTCACTAAGAATCATCCATCCCATCCGCTTAGACCCATGTCATCCACTGTTTGCTCAATTCCCCTTCAAATCTACTATAGACAGGTGAACTCCATGAGTTGTACATAAAAACCACCAAACACTAGGATTCGAACCCTTAATCCAAGCACTTCACCCTGGCCGAGGGGGCTGTGTATTCGACCGCTTAGCCAACTTGATAGGTTAGCAGTTGTACTGTGTCATGAGATATTAAACTGTAAACATAGTACAATTTAGTTCTGTTTGTGTTTATCTGGTCATGATTCAGACTGCAGGTAGAGCTCGCAACGGTGCAATTGCTTATACTGTACCGATAACAAAATTTGTTGGTGGTAGATTCAAAAGCCACTACAATCGACTCCTTTAACACGTTCAATGCTGGCAAACATGTTAATGTTAATTAGAGGGCGGGAATTATCCAACGTGTTAAAATCGTATTCAATCTTGAGGACTTGAGACATAACCTGTACTATCTATTTTTTAGTTTATCTAAAGGACCATTAGGAACAAATACTTTAAATGCACCTTAAACCCTACAAATACCTTGTAGTGCCACACATCACTCTCAGTGGCACTATCTTAATCACCTGAGTGCCAAGCATAACTTTATCTATAGACAGATATGAGTGAAAATTGCCAGGGTTGTCCATGTCTATATTTTGTTTTTTTTCTGACTGCTTTTACAGGTCTCTGTTTTATCTTTTCTCAGCTTTGCCTGGATTGTGCCTCTAATTTTTGTTATGTTCAAGGTATACTACTATACTACTTAAAAAAGTGTCTTCTGGCCAAAACCTATAATGATAGAACGTTTTTATACAGATTTATAAAGCTGATATATGTAGGCTAACTGTTAATTTAGAAATATATTTTTCCCTTTGTTTTCTTTTTGCGGCTCTGAAGTCTTCACTGTTTGATTTTTATTACATATCATATATACTGTATTGCTGTATATAGGAAAATAGCAATACCGTATATAGGAATTGCTGTTTTACCTGAATATGTTAGAAATGTAGGTATATACAGTAGTTGTACCTACCCGCCCAAGTAATATCTGAGACTCCCGCCCAAAAACAGAAGGCTTGCCCTTCTCTTTGGTGTGTATTATTTCTCTATTTTAGTTTGTTATACATGTATTTAGTTTAGTAATATTGCTATTTTGATTTTATTTTATGAACTTTACATGTTTTGTAATGTATTTTGAAGAGAAATTCATTATATTATTAATATTATTAAAAGACGTGATCAGATTTCAGATCCCAAAACACTTCTAGTTATTAATAGTAGCTACTACTAGTTTGGGTGATTTTCCTATTCATAGTGGACACAGGAATCCAGGGTAACATGTTACAAAATAATGTGCTCCTTTAAGTTAAGGATAGCCTTCAGTTCACAAGAGATTGGCATGTCATTCAGTTGACTATCGACTATAATATTATGAAATGGCAATTATCGTAATAGCTCTTTGTTTTGTAACATATTATGTTTATGCGTTGTTGAAGGGACGGATTCAGAGATCCAAAGATCCTCACACGTCAACCGAAGCTTATTGTGTGTCCCTAGTACGTTAGTTGGGCAAACCAATGTCCATAACTTTATGAGATTCAGGAGTTTTTTACCAATACTCCGTCCCATTCATAATATGGTTGCTTGCAACCAACCTCACCCAACCCACCAACCCACCCTGCCCAACCTCACCAACCAGTTAGTGAAGTGAGAGCTAGTGTCTGCTAGCAGCTTTTTGCCAAGTGCTTGACCAGAGTAACCCTGCCATTGGGGCATATTACAAGTCTATTTACATGTCAAAAACAACAAAAAATTAGCCAGCAGTTTGCAATAAAGTTATAGTAACCTTTAGGGGTGTTTGGTCAAAAAATTAATTTGTAATAAGCTATATTATTTTTTCACATCAGGATGAAAATAAGGAAACAAAATAGATATATATTAAATAATTCACATTACTATTAAGGGAGTTATGGGTCTTAAAAGTAAAGATTTTGTCAAATGTTGGGAGAAGATCAGTAAGAAAACTGTTGGTCCGATTTCAATGAAAATTTGCAGTTGTGTGGGATAAATTCAGGTTATTATTACTAATATAATTTCATTTCAAAATAAAAAAATCAGAAATATATATTTTACTTTAAAAAACTTTAAAAAATATATTTATACAATTTTGTGGCATAAATAATAGATGTAGTTGTGCGGGTCAGTATGATATACATATTAAAATTTGTTTGAAGTTTGTATCTATTTTCGTTTGGTCTGTGACCTGCTCCTTTGGTTCTTGGAAATTGCCTTCCGGGGCAGAGTAGGCCAGCCGCACTACGCCTCACTAACACAAACTCACACGCACAGCGCCACCACGTGCGCACCCCACACACGAGCGCGTAGTCCAAGGTCGCGCCGCCCCCTACACTCCCTCCAGCCACACCCTCCACGAATCCCGCCACTCGCTCAACACGAGTACCACGTGTCCGCGTTTTTCATTTTTCAGACAACAGTATTATGGTATTACTGCAACCGTAGCAATTAATGCCTTGTAAGAAATACAGGCATACAATAAATAGAAAAGCAATTGCGAGTAAAACATTGTTGTGTGAAACAAGTCATAGGCTAGGGCCTACCTGTCATGTAACTGAAGATCCAGCTTCTTCTGAAGATGTATTTAACTAAGTGCAACGAAGATGTATATGAAAGTGAAAATTTACGATTTAATTCAATTTTAAATTCAATTTAATTACTTTCCTGAAGCCTTACTGATAACTTTTTAATATTTCTTATAAATAAATAAAAAGAACCATAAAATCCATTTATTTTCCAAGCATTGTATATTTTGATTTGAGTATATATGTTTTTAAATCAGTAAATAGTAAAAATAGGCGCGCATTGGTGATAGAACGGGGTCGAATCGCCGATTGTATGCGTAAAATATACGTTCCGGTAGTCGTTCGGGATCCGGGTATAAAACGGGATCCGGCTTCATTTTTCGCTGGGAAAATGTGGTCCGATTGCCAATTGTTATGCTTAATTACGGTTATATTGTGAATTTTGGCATATATTGAGGCTCTGTCATCATTTTCGGTTAATAAACACCACGTTGTGGCCGTCGATTTCGGACTTTAGAATGCGAGTAACGGTTGTTTTCGGGAAATATAATGCTGTGAAATTGCCTATTTTGTTTTGCCTCAACAAACAATTGCATTTCCGTGGATAACATGCGGTTCGCTTGCCGCTTCAGGCCAATAAAACGTGGTCTACTATATCAAAAAATTCAGTCGTTTTGGAGTTTTGAACACCATGTTGCAGCAAAATTTATGTTTTTACTGATAAAACACGGCCTAAAATGCGGTCCGATTGCCGTTTTTGAGCGATTAAGTACATTCCCAGCATTAAATACGGCTTGTACTCAATTTTTGGCAGATAAAAAAAACTGTGGTCGAATTTTTGACTCATGTATATAGTCAATGGTAATATGCTGTAAAATGATCCAAAAAATTGCCAATTTTGGCTGATAACTACACTCGCCCGGTCGGTAAATTTCTCCGAAACCCAGTTTGACCGTTTTCACACTAAAATACGGCTCGATTGACGTTTTAGACGGCAAAATGAGAATATATTGCTATTTTAGGCCGATAAAATGTCTTTCGATCTTAGTTTTGGTAAAATCTTCGATTTCGAAGATTACACACTTTGATACTTCCGCTGGCGTATTAGCCTTTAAGACGGCCACACACTACCGGACTTTTTCCCGAACAAAACATCGGACCGAGCAGGATTTTGGGTCGAAGGGAGAAAATCCGGTAGTTAGTGGGGCCTCCGAACCAGACATCGAACAAGAATTCGGACCAGAAATCAGACCGAGCGCTCTCGATGCGGTTTTTTGAGGAAAGATCAAAGAAAGATCGGTCCGACGTCTTGTTCGGGGTTCGGTAGTGTGTGGTACCTCCATACGCTGCTCCGAGCGCTGTCACGAGGCCCGCCGCTAGCGATACGACGACGGTGAGGGTTGCGGTCTTGACCAGCGAGCACATAATACAGCTGGTCTTGACTGTTGCCATTTTAGTTTCCAGTTCACTAGTTTATGTAAAAAAGTCTGCACGATGGAGTGGTTTGAGGAAAACACTGATGTTTATTTCCGAGTACAACAATCGGCCAGTTTTGTGGGACTTGTCCCATCCTTCACTACCAAAAAGTGAATAGGAATGACGCTTGGAGAGAAGTGGGTGAAATAGTCGGGAGATGGGTGACATGGGTGAAGTGGGTGAAATCTACAGACAAGTACACTGCCGACTTACACAACGGCAACTAAAAGTCGTCCCCACCGTTTTTACCCCGCTCCGTGGTTTTCGCGCTCAATCTGTCCGATCCGATGTCTTGTTCGGGGTCTTGATCGAGAAGAAGTTCGGAGTGAATTTAGCTACCTTCGTGCCCTGCTCCCTGCTCGATCAAAGGTCCTGCGTCTTGTTCGAGCAAAGTTCCGGTAGTGTGTGGCTGCCTTTAAATTACAGTTTGGGTATAAACTATTGCGGTTTTCCTTAGCCGATAAACTACGTTTAGGCCTACTTGTTGTTTTCGGTTTAAAAGTTACGGCGAGCATGAATTGCGGTAAAATTGCAATTTTTATAAAAAAAACGGTCAAATTGCTTATTTTTGTCCATGAATTCAAGACAGTTGTCTTTTTAGGCTGATAACACATGTTGGTAAATAAAACGCGTTCGGCTATTCTTTACGGCCGATCAAATTAATATTGATATGGAATTTTTATCAAATTTACGGGGGAGAACTCCCGGACCCCCCACCCCTGAGGGGTATTCTATACACCCCCTCCCCCAAAAAAACCCGGGCATTTCCCCCCACCCAATGTGACTCCTTGGATCCGCCCCTGATCGTGCCTGAATTTTACTTTGTAACAGCAAGTAACAAATTCTTCTTTAGCTTTAACAACAAACGGATACTAAATTCCAACAATAGCGAAAACTTACATCTAACAAAGGTTAAGTATGTTGGTGATTGGAGTAAAATATCCCACAGTTGTATGTTTATGGGAAAATTGTTATGGAATAGTGCGGGCACACCCTGCACATTTATTTAATACAGTATTTTAAGAAATTAATAAGATCAATGTATTATGATTAAATATATTTGTTAAATTTTAATTCTTAAAATTAATTAAAACCCATTTTATATTTATAATTAATGTTTATATAATAAATAATGTTATTAGTGAATTTCCTTTGGAAAGTGAACTATTAGCATGACCCGCACGGTGAAACTTAAGCCCGGGACCACCATAGAAGTTCCTAACGTGATCCCCTGAACACGTTTTGGGGGGTCATTCAAAATGTTTTAAATTTACTTCAAATTTGGTAAGGACGTTCCTTTCTGTAATCAGTTGGACAAGTTCGTTGGGCAAAACAATCGGACAGCTCCAAACCCCTTTTTTGGGGATTAATCTTTCAAATTTTGAGTTTTTGGGCCCAAAAAGGGTCAGAAAACCCCAGATGTAAAATTAATGCATGTGAAAATATGGGAATTTGTGAGGCGAAAGATTCAAGCCCTCTCTTGTCATTCTAGCATAAATGTTTACCGAGTTATTAAAGAAAATGTGTTTCGACTAAACACATATATGTTGTCTTATGGGAGTTTTACACTAGAAAAGCCTGTTATTCCTTTGTTAGAGTACTTTTATCATACCCAGCAACTCACGCCTACTTTCAAGCCTGTCTGAATCTTCTCCTAACATTATAATGCGCAAAATTGTATTCCCAGCTTTTCAGGTAAATGAAACCAGGAGCATCAGAACAGCCAAAAAATCAATGTTTTCAGATTTCAATACAAATTGGAATAAATGTTTGTTTTTACACTGATTTTTAGTTTAAAAAGTTTTTATGTGGAAATTCACTTCCCTCACGTCAGCGTGCTGCGTGCGAACTCGTTTGTTTTTAATACAGTAAAGTTATCCTAGCTTATTTAGGCCTAGATAATTTGAACCTCTATAATTAAAATTCACTTTTTTGGATTGTTCGAATTTTATTACCCCGGTCCCTTGAGATTCAAACTATCCGAGTTCCACTGTATTTAAATATGCTCACAACTGTGTCAAACATTTTTAATGATAAAATCTGTATAGGCTACAAGAAATGTACTCATCAAAACTATAAAGTGAACGCTCAAAATAAAAATATATTTAAGATTAGTTGTCGACGACATTGAAAGGCACATCAGTGGAAAATAGTAAGCAACCCAACCCTACTCAACCAGTCGAGCCGCGGGCCGTGCGGCCCGGACCGAAGAAGTAAAGAACGAGTAGACGGAAAGACAGTGCTTTGTCGGGGGAGGGGGAGAAATGAGGAGAACGCGCTCCTCTCTCCCCCCAGCCAGATCACACACACTCGCAGCACTGCCCGAATTGTCTTCCTAGCGGCGCGCGGTGGCGACTTTTAGAACTACTGCTCCTCACCGCCAGACTAGCCTAGCGGCCAAACACCGTTAACTCCTCAAGAGCGTTGTTTGGTGGCTCTTGGTTGTGCAGCATATTAGGCCTACGAAAAAAAGGATTTGTATGAAGTAAACTTTAAAATATTCCAGACCTTAAAATGTTTAAAAAAGTATATATATCATTTGAACCTGAACCAAATAAAGTAAAATATATACAAAATCAGACCTAAACAAGTAATTAAAAAAATCAAATTTGAACCCGGGACAGGGTGATTGGGATATCCGATGGTTCATCAAGCAGTGAATGCTGTGTGGATCCTCTAGACGCTAGTCGACCGACCAAACTACAACTATCGTTCATAATACAATAAGTCGATAACTAACCAAACCTGCTGACTTGCCAATCTTTTGTGAACTGATGGCTATCCTTAAGTTAGCCTAATTGTTTCATAACTAGTAAGAAATCTTTGAGGAATTTTGCTACACAGCCTATTCCATATAAGTGAAGAATTAACCTTCCTTACAATAAGTAGTAATCTGTCTTATTGTATTTGATAAATATAGAAATAATTTCTTTGCCCAAACAGAATGTCACCATGAGAATGAGATAAGACCGAGAGACCCCATTCGTTGCAGAGAGTGTGGATATCGTATCATGTACAAGAAGCGCACCAAGAGGTGTATCCTTTTAATCGACCTAATGCTACACCGATATGTATTTTAACCTCATTTATAAATTCATTAGGCCTAAGTGTGTATTAATAAAATTCTATAGGCTACTCAAATTGTTGATAGGACTCGAGAATAAGCTGTAACTTTAGAGAGCTAATGCTGACCACAAATTATTTATTAATAAATTAGCCTCCTTTGTATTCGGTCACCACTCAGTGCAGGTAGAAAATTAAATTGCACCTAATCCCACAGTAGGCATATATATATATATATATATATGACTCTTTGACCTGACCTGTGTCTTTGACCTGTGTTATAGCAAAGAATACTCTTTTTTTGGCCAGTGGTGGTAGCCGATAAATAAATGGAAAAGTTTATTTATTTGTTGCCATACTTCCCTGTATGTAGCCACCTTAATTTTATAATTCCCTTCATAAGACTATTTGGGTGTGGAAAAACATTTTAGAACCAACTTGGTAACGAATAAATTTTATCAACTGAGATATATACTCCCAAATCTAAAAGAAATCATAAAAATTTAGAAAAAAATGTAAAATGTTCTAATTATACATCCGTATCTCTTCCTATCTATTACCAAATCAAACACTATTCCAGCAAAGACTTTTCATACATTTAGATCTTAAGACTCTCTTTTACAATTTGTACCTTTTATTGGAGTTCAGTGTTTCACTATTTTATATACTCCCAAATCTAAAAGGAATCATAAAAATTTAGAAAACAAATGTAAAATGTTCTAATTATACACCCGTATCTCTTCCTATCTATTACCAAATCAAACATTATTCCAGCAAAGACTTTTCACACATTTAGATCTTAAGAGTCTCTTTTAAAATTCCTTTGTACCTTTTATTGGAGTTCAGAGTTTCACGATTTATTTCCAATATACTTTACTAATCAAGACATTTCTTTTTCCTTAACATAAAACTCAGTGGTTGTGTTTGATGCCCGATGAAGATGTCCTCATCTACCCGAACATGAATTTATTCTCTATTGTTGATGTAATCTGTGTAAATAAAGTAAGGTACGGTAATTAAATATAGTAATTTCTTTTCTCAATTTTCGACTTGTTATTTATTATTGATCCTTAAATTTCCATATTATCTTGGGTATTAAAACAGTCATTAACTTCCAGTTTCTCTCTGTTTTTAATATCCTTAATTTATTATGCCAATGCAATTTTTACAAGGTAGTTATTATAAAAATAATAAAGTAAAATATAAAAGAATTAGACCTAAAAAAGTAATATGAACCACCTAAATCAACTTAGTTGGTTTCCCACGTAGTCCTGAGCGACTGCTTGACTTGCAGAATAGGGCCGGTCAAAGTTCAAAAATCGTTCTCTTCCTCGAAGGGAGGTTGTCATCAAGAACTAAACCTAGGATCTAAGACTAAGGCTTAGATATTAAGCTAAAATTCTTAAATTCGAATAGTTCTATATTATTTGTAATTAGCTTCGACAATTGAAAAATACCCCCGTCGCAGCAAACCTGCATACGGTACTCAGCGAATTTCCAATGAATATATAACATAACACATTAATACTTAACAGGATTCATAAGAAATATATTCACAAACAAGCGATATTAAAAATATTAATTATCGTCCATAAGAATAACATTGGGGATGAGTATGCAGGTTTGCTGCAAAAAGGAACACAAAATAATGGGGTTTTATACAAATATCATTAGAACTCATCTAAGCAAAGTCACATACCAAGTTTCATTCATATACAGTTATAAGTAAGCGATATATAACATTTTAATCATTCTCCATAAGAATAACATGGGGACCGATTACCAAGGTTTGCTGCTACGGGAACCATACGTGAAAATTTTGTATTTCGTGCAAACAACGATAAACCCCAACCAGATGAAGCCATGTACCAAATTTTGTCAGTTTATGTTAATAAGCGAGATATACAATTTTTCTTTTTCTCCATAAGAATAACATTAGACAACGGACTGTGTTTAGCACTTTCAATATCTCAGGAACCAATTGACGTAGAGCAATGATAAAAATACCAAATTGTTTGTTTTTCTATGCTGAATTAAATGGTAAAATTAAAATTTGATTTGAATAAAAATTACATGTGGAAACCCCAAAAAAAACATTTTTGGGGTACAAAACCCCCCTTTGGATGGTGTGATTCGTCTGGTTTTCGAACTCGTTCAAATAAATGGTGCTTTACACATTGTACCAAATTTCATTAAGATCGGACCTTTTTTACTAGAGTTATCGTGCTTACGGACACATATATATATATAAATATAAATATATATTTAAACATATATAACAATTTGAACAAATGGTGTT
Source organism: Allygus modestus (assembly GCA_963675035.1). NCBI lineage: Eukaryota > Metazoa > Arthropoda > Insecta > Hemiptera > Cicadellidae > Allygus > Allygus modestus. The sequence goes on from OY776112.1 coordinate 323,925,511, forward strand.
TTTGGCATCTGGGGACCTCAAAATGAAAAGTTATCATGGTCTCGGGCTTAAGTCTTACCATGAGACGTACGGTAATAGCTTCTTCCCTATAGGGGAAATTCGCTAAAAGCCTTATCAGTTATAATTATGCATTGACGGGTTGAAATTTGTAATATTTGTATCCTGAAGGGCGAAAAAAATTACAAAGTTTGTTTTTTACCACCTAAAATCCTTCTGGGTGGTAATATGACCCACAGTTTGGGATCCAATCCCAGAGGGTAACTTTGATGGTCCAAGTCACCTTTACATTTGCACCACCTGCGTCTGGGTCGTGCATATTATCCACACATTGGTGTGGACCAGTCATTGCCTTTCTCCAGGGGGGGATAGCCAAGTAGGAAAACAAATAAGAACAACACTTAGGCTCTGACGACAATAAGTCGTATAGGCACCTATTAATAAAAGATAGGCCAGCAATTTGGCTTAGACAACTTTCTCGTTGGTAATGTTGAAAAGATCAACTGGGGATCTTTTGAAACATTTTTATCCAGCACAGCTGGGTTTATAAAGAAAGTTATGTGTTGGGGGGACAAATATTTTGTCATTTAAGCCTAGTTATTTAAAATACATATAAAACTTATGAATGTGATTGAGTGGTTGTAATTTGATTAACTAAAGAAAAACTAACCAGGCCAAACTTAATTACCAACTAGGCCTAGGGCCCTTTTCAAAAGCAAGTATATCTACTAAATAAAACTCTGAACTCTTGACTGACAGACAACGCACAGTCTAAGCCAGTAGATCAAAAGCATGACATTTTGAGTAGGCCTATCATAAATGGTAAAGTGAGCACTAAGAAAGGATTATCTGATCTTACCTTGGGGCTCCGCCCCACAGGTTGTCAAAGCTCCAATGTTACTTTTATGGACGTTTAATTTTTTTGCCAGATCGATAGCATAATCAGATGTTACTAATTCAAATTGGTTCAAATGGTTAACAACAGAATGCAGCACACACAACTGTTGAAATCCCAGATGAAACCGGGTACTGTGGCTTGTTAAACACAACTCACAATAGGAAATAATAAGTCTCTGTACAGTTCTCAATGTTTTAATGACCAGTACAAATAAATGAAATATAAAATAAATTATCTATCTATTTTAAATACAAACGTTAATAAAAATATACACTTGTATAATCTGTGTAATGCACAATAGACAAAAATATTCTGGCAATTTAAAGTGTTTTCTTTTTGAGCAATCCAAATGCAGTTTAGCCTACATCAGTGTCTCAAAATAAATATTTCTTGTAACTATATATGCAACAAAAAAATAAGACAAGAACAAATTTATTGCATAACATGAGATATATCAAAAGTTGTGTGGGAGACATAATTAACTTCTAATAACATTTATCATGCATATTATTTGCAAATAAATTCATCCCTTAATTTATTTATTGATTAGAATTGATGTGTTATTATAGTAAAACTTCTAAAATGTTTATAAACATGTTTTAATGAAAGCGGAAGATATTTACAGGAATCTTATGTAAAACACTACCTGCATACTTAAAAGAAAACATCGTAAAGAGAGGGTTCCCATTTCATGTATTTAGTAAACCTGCTTAATTTATCAGGTAAACTCATAAATTATTGTTTAAGGCTCATTTTGAAGAAAAAAATTAAGAAGCTAGTGATAAAAATTTGTTGCCCAAATAATATTTCTTCGCCAAATGTGTAGTAGGTATTACAGTTTTTGAAAAGATTACAATTATATGAAAGACAACTAGGTGCCCTCTGTGATTTTGATCACCCTAAATTACTAACTTTGATACGTTTTTGGAGCTAAGTCGATTATCAATATATTTGACCATGTTCTATAAGTTAGAAATGTTAACTTGAATTCCCTCTTGATTCAGTGAAGCTGTTGGGGAATGTCTCATTTACACAGGCAAGGAGTAAGGGGTGGATCCAAGGGGGGGCCGGTAGGGGCGGTCGCCCCCCCCCAACCCTAAGAATTATTGTGTTTTATTTTATTATTCAGGCATTTAATGAAAGTTTGAATAAATCCGAATGAAAATGTAAGTATCAAAAGCCTCCCGAAACCACATTTTTCGGTTCCAAGAGTCAAATTTTGCCGCCTACATTGTTACATTAAAATTCAAACTAAAGCACCTAAACGTTCGATAAATGGAATAAAATATATACCATTAGACAGGTGAAATGTTAAACATCCATTTTAGTATATAACACATTACTTAGATCCACGTCTTTCAGCAAAAAGCGGCTTACAAAAACATGGATATTCCCGATTATCGCGAAGTTGTAACAGTTTTGCCAGTTGGAAGACCAAAAATTCAGTGTTTTCAACATGGTCTTGGAGGTAGATTTTAGCCACACACAGCAAATGTTCCTACCATTGTATTCGGATATTATTTTTTACTGGATTTCGCCTGCCTACCGTCGTTTGCTGTCAGCTTTGTTTTGTTTACAGGTTAGGTTTGATTTGTGTAAAACCGTGTAATCTGTTGCTAGGCTAAATATCCAGAGCTAGAAGCAAAAAGTGCCTCGAATTATATGTAATGAAATAAGAGGAATTAAAGATTAAATTTCGTGCAAACGGAAGCTCATACTCCAAGTATTTTATTTTGTAAAAATGTGGTACGACATTTTCATTTTTCGATTCGTTGACGTTGGCTGTCAGCCTCTTTCATCATTGCATCTTCGCGTAGCTTAGTTCAGTATTGAAAATTTCAAATACGTTTTGCAAATAGTTTTTCGCTTGGGTAACTACTAAAATAAATTGTTTATTTAGACATCTTATTTGTTCTTAGACGCCTACATATGTCGTAGAAAAAAGTGTAATGCCTAATTATTTGTTATTTTTATTTACGGTCGGGCGCATTAGAACTAAAGCTAATTTTTGTTTATAAAGTTATGGTAGCTTTTTTTCTTGAGTACAACGTTATTGATACATTATGTTAACTTACTTTCATTCGTTGTATAATTTTATATAGTTAAAAAATAATAATGGAGGTGCCAGGGACCACCTAGGGGGAGAGGGAGGGGTAACTTTCAATGACCGCCCCCCCAAACATGACCTCTAGATCCGCCCCTTCAAGGAGTCATGTTTAGTCGAAAATATACTTCTGAAGATGTTTAGTTTTAAAAGGAAATAAAAAAACTCCAGATATACGTTAAAAATAATTTTAATTTGATTTAAAAATTACACTATTGTTAGTATAGTTTAGGGTAGGGTAGAAAAATATGTAGTAACAGTAGGCCTATTCTACAACACAGACACAATTGTAATCCAAGTTGTATTAAGAAAATCCAAAAATATGTATGTATTATACTGACAGCGGATGGTTGTACAGTTTGTGGTCGCGTGGGATTTGTATTAAGACACCCACTTGTACCAAATTAAAGAAATGTTTCTATTTTTTTTATAAATGCCACTGCAGTGCTTGTAAAGTATAAAATATGGAAAAATATATATGACGCCTTTTAAACAGTTTGAGATTGTCTATTAAAAACTTACTAACAATAGGCAATCCAAATGTAACAGAAAACTAGTATTATAAATTAAAGTTATTTATATTTCTAATTTTTTTACTTTGAAACAAACTATAAAGGAAATTACTAGCATTAATTGTGCTGGTCACATATTGTGCGTATTACCATGAACATAAAATCTAATTTAGACAAACAATTTTAAATGAGAAAAGTACGTGAGGAAATGTTCAGCTTTGGAAATACATTTTTCTGTAAGGTTGGTGGTCTTTTTTCCAGCGATATTGATATTGCAAAATATATTTGGTGAAGCATAAGGAACAATCCAGACGAAAAGTGAATGCAGTCGTATTCAAATTTGCTACTTGGCTGTCAACCATTTACATTGGGCACTCTAGCATGAACCCCTTCATAATTCAACACTCAAATTCTGGCTCTATACAAAACCCATAACTGGCTCAAAAATATAGACTAGTTATGTACATTATAACAATTATCAAACTAAAGGGATTTTGTACTAAACAAAATTCAGAACCGTATAAAATCTAAAGTTACTCTAAATCAGGCAGTTGCTAAAAAGTGATGGCTTGAATCACTTAAAAGCAATGCCATGGAAAACTTGTAGTATTCAGGAAGACATAGTTAACAATAAGTTTAAAGTAAATCACTGTGAGGTATAATTAGTATTATATACAAACTATGCAAATGATTGCTTTATCTACTACTTCAGACAGCAATTATAACTATAGAAATTATCAAGCAAAATGTAAAAAGTAACTATACCATATAAAAGCATTATTTGATTCTATATCGATTAATAAAAGCTAAGTTAAATTGTACGCAGAACAAGCTTTTAATACACTCAGTAGTTCCCTTAACTTTATAAAGGTACACAGTAATTTCTAACAGATTGGTGCTCCAAACTCAAAAGTGAAAAATAATAAAATTAATACATTTAAACAATTTTTCTACCTTAATATGACACCTACTTCAGAAATAAATCTGATTAAATATGTTTATGGAATTATCATGGAATGTTAGTAAATAATTAGTGACAGTAAAAGGGCAAAAATATTTGTTCTAGAAAATAGTCCACTTTTCAAAAGATATAGTTGCAAAAAATCCAAGAAGAGATCAATAAAAGGAATGAAGTAAATTTAAATTTCAGTTCTAGACGAATAAATATTATAAAAAACTTAATTTTTGTGCAAGTGTCAAGTTATAAATTTTAATGAAGTTCCCGCACCAGTTAATTAAAGTTCTTGGGAATCCATGGATTTATTAATAAAGAAAATACTTTGGACTCATGCCAAATCATTGAGAAAACCCCATACTGAATTGAATCAATAATCCTTTTCCTCTTGATGATAACTAATAGATTGCTGGGCTTTAATTATAACCATAAATTGTAACACACAGCCGGTATAACTGTTGAAGTTACTGATGAAAATATGTTTTAGAACTTTACACCGTTTAAAAACCGGGTGATAACTAACGTTGCAAATTACACTTGCACAAGTTTTTCAGAATATAAACTATGGTTGAGAACATACACTGTGTGAAAGATTAAAATGAGTTTAAAAAACAGGTAATTTTAAAACTGTTTTGCTATTTTATTTATTAAGTTGTATATTTTTATTGAGAGAAACTGTTAGGATGAATTTAAACATGCTTCTTTCTCTCTCTGTTAACCAAAACATTAACAAGCAAACATTGTTCATGTGTAACAATCAGACTGCGACAGTCGAAGCTGCTGCCCTTACAGAACTTGTTACCATTCAAATATTTCTTGCCTGGATTCACTGACTTTAATTTAAATTCATAAACTTTCTACGTTAGGGGAACCATATTTCAAATAACATTTGAAAAAACAAAAAACGTAAACAAAACATAAAACAATCCGTTCCTTAAACCCTTTGTTGTCAGACAAAAATGAGAAGTTCAGTCTCACAGTGCCAAACATGAGATGGGACATCTGAGAACTGCCAGCGCGTTGCAACCGTTTTCACAGTAAAAAATACACAAAAACCAATCCATCCAACTATCAGGTTATCGATGTATAAATTAACTTGACTAATTGATTGTTTTCACGTTTTCAAACCGTTTTCACAGTAAAAAATACACAAAAACCAATCCATCTAATTATCAGTTTATCTATAAATTAACTTGACTAATTGATTGTTTTCACGTTTTCAAACCGTTTTCACAGTAAAAAATACACAAAAACCAATCCATCTAACTATCAGTTTATCGATATATAAATTAACTTGACTAATTGATTGTTTTCACGTTTTCACAGTAAAAAATACACAAAAACCAATCCATCCAACTGTATAAATTAACTTGACTAATTGATTGTTTTCACGTTTTTGCTATAGAAATTACTGTATCAATAACCGTTTCCAAAGTAGATTTGACCATAAGAAGAGCTGCCGATATAAACGGCCGCTAGCAGTTCTCAATACCACTCGGCAGGCTGATCTCATCCAGAGGTTTAGCATTGCAATTAAAAACCAAAACAAGTCTACAACAACAAATTGTTTTCTCAACTGTCTTATTTTTGGCAATCTTAAAACACAAAAACCAAAGGACTATCTATTTAACATCAGTTCAATAATATAAATAGAGTGAATAAACATTAATATAAATTTGGTTTTCATGGTTAATTATACGAACATTGCATTATACAGAAAATATCCTTTGTACACATAACACGGAATATCTTGAGCTGTGGAAACCGTTTACAGTTCAAACAATTGAAGTGGAGCGACTGGTGCGGGATGCCACAGCGCATACGCAGCATCGTACTAGTCTAACATGATAACACTTGTAATAGGCCTACATCTGTCATACGTTGCTAAGTTAAAACCTCAAATGTTCATACTTTGCATCATCTGTTCAGTCAATTAATTATGATGTTTGTTGTTATTAGGCTAGAGACGTTGTTTACAAATGTTACAGTTTTGACATTTGAACATTCAACGTTGTTTGTACCAAGCCTAATACCAATGTCGCAGGCTGTTTATTGGCCCAGATGGGTCTCCTCTGACACCTGTTGTGGAGTAAACCACAGCTCAAGATATTCTGCGTGTAGTGTCCCAGACAAATTATAACACGACAAAGTTTTAATAAGCTGAAAAATAATGTTGAGGAATCAACTCGTCAATGAGTCATTACTTTCTTCCTGTACCCTACAAATTAAGAGACTGCAGAACCTGCGACCTTTTCAGTTTTTGCTCTCTAACAGCATGTTTGACTTTTTAATATGTTTTTTACATCAGAATTAACTTGAGATTATTATATAATTCAGTATTCATATGCAGGCAGCTATATTTTATGTGTTAAAACTGAGAATAACATAATATACTGAAAAATAGAATTCAACCCAGGAAGAACCAATCCCAAACTGATATCTGCCATGAAACATGTTGGAATTTAAATATTCTAACATTGCGGCTCCCACGGTGCTGAAATTCAAGATTGTTAACAGTACTGCAGACTTTTATCATAGAAACTAACAAATGAGAACTTATGCTGAAATTCAAGATGTTAACAGTACTGCAGACTTTTATCATAGAAACTAACAAATGAGAACTTATGCTGGAATTCAAGATGTTAACAGTACTGCAGACTTTTATCATAGAAACTAACAAATGAGAACTTATGCTGAAATTCAAGATGTTAACAGTACTGAAGACTTTTATCATAGAAACTAACGAATGAGAACTTAAAAGGATAATACAATATAATTAAAGAAGATCATTGCTAGAAAGATAATATTTTCTTAAAAAACTATTCCTAAAATCACTATTCTGCGGCGATGCAACAGTACATCTTCTTCCTAACTGACTTCTTTTAGATGGAAGATTAAACAGAATGAAAGCTCCGGTTGGTTTTCTTAACGCAACAATTTTCTTACTATTTCACTACGACTATCACAGAAAGTATTATGGCGAGATCATTTTGATATATTCACCATAAAACATACAAACTCACCAGCTTACAGGTTGCAAATAGAATAAAGTTACACCTTACCATCTTATAACAACTATGCGATTTACATTATAGGCACATTAGACTGAGTGTTATTAATGACGACAAAACCAAAATATCTTAAAAGTCATATCTTCTAATACATCAATTATCTCTAAAGAAAAATCCAAACACCTAATAGTATTCAACCACGTATTACCGCTAAATTTACATTTTTGATGAGTTTGTATCTTTTACAGCAAAACTTGGGCCTGGTGTTTAATATCATCTGAAACAAATTATCCTATTCTAACATCGTTGATTTATTTCACATCTTAATGACATTCAAATAAAAACTAAACGTTAGCTTTCTATTCTATATACACATCCCATTTACCTATTCATTCACTATTTTACCTTATACATTGTCAAACAATAAACTAACAGACTTGTGGAACAGAGGTAAGCCTAATGCAACAGAGCTATTGGCAATTCCATTAAATTATAAATTAATAATAACAAAAGCAATAGTTTACATTCAAATTAAATCCCATCAAACAAAACTGCCATCATTAAACCAGGATTTGACTGTTTCCCTTGAGCATAACTAAAGCACATGAAGAAAGATTGGGGAGACCAAATGTTATCAAATTAAACTTTTACTATATAAATAATAGTTATTCTGTTGCTTGAATCCGAGCAAGTTTGTACTCAACAAAAGGTTTTTTTTTCAGTTGTAAACAAACATAACAAAACTTTTGATATTAAAAGTGATGATGAGATGAGAATACTTTCAATCAACACGTAGTTTAGACTTTCGCCGTTGGATAGCGCAACCATTCCGAAAATTCAGCTCTTTACTGTGTTTTAAGTGATGCCCTTTCTTTCTAACTCTGAGACGTATTGGCAAATCTACACCTCAAACGTTAAAATCTGTCCAGCTGTTATCGCGTTATGACTGTGAAGAAAAAACCCCTAGCGTATTAATACATACGATAGGATTCTATTTTCATTTGTATATTATTTTCTGTGTAAATTTGTGTTCATACAAAAAATTTGTGTCGAGACACTTGTTTGAAATATAAAATCTCAGAAATTATTGGGCAAAGCTAAGAAATTCTCGCCTTCAAAATCGCCTCGAGTTCAGTCCAATTCATAGACTAAAGTAGCAAAGGGACTCGTATAGTGATATATAATAATAAATAACAACATTGATAATGTATATATTAAGCCAAACAGATACTAAACTGATGATTGAATAGTTTTTACTTATTTAGTTTGTGTTTACATATTTACAGGGTGTTTATAAAAAATTACATTTATAGCGTTGTCCCCTTTTTTTCATTAAAGATAGACTTTACATGAAAAAAAACAAACTTAAAATGTTGTTATTAAAAGTAGTCATCATGATGGTGTTTTCCCCCAATGGACACAGAATCTACGTGACTGTCTCAATTATTAGTTCTTGCTACTTTGGGTCGGCTGTCATGGTCCATACTCTGGCATCACTAGGCTACAAGATATTAAACTGTGGGAGGTCATTTTGTTGGGGATTAATACAATTATGAGCTTGGGCATAAACCTAATTACTGTGCCAAAATGTAAAACAGTAAGTTGAGGTTTTTATAAACACCTTTAATAACGTAAAGGTGATAATAACTTGTGGTTCTTAGAAGTGACAAGTTGAAAGTAACATACTATTTGATGATGACCGTCACTTGGAATAAAGTATCTGGGAGGGCTATTTCATTGTGAATTATTATATAAAAATACTTCCTAAACCATTATTTTTTTTTTATTTCCACTTTGTGCTTCTAACAATAAAATAAGTATTTTCCACTTGTTGGATTGTTGATAAAATACATATACCTAATAAAAAAGTATAACAATATTTGGTAAAATTGAATCCAAAGAATTTTGACTTCAAAGTCAAGAACTCTTTGAACTAGAAAAAAATTAAACTATTTCTCTCGAACAATAAATAAGAAATACGGTACTAGCCAAACATCCTGGATGTTAAGAATGTACATTTTTAAGTGGGCCTCAAAAAGGGTCAGAGCCGAATAAAGTAGGACTTCATGTCTCTAATTTTCTCTGATAGAATATGATGGACTCCTAATGAAAATTTACACCCTCTGTTTTATAAGTCGGATATTCTTTCAAAAGTAGGCTGCTCGGAGGCCGGTGTCCAATCATAGGGTGTCAGCCGGGAAGACGAGGCCTGTCTCGGTGGAGAGGGAGGGGGAGGGGGAGGGGGAACAGTGGCTGGCTGAGTCGTAGCTGCTTAGAGACAGGTCGTCGAAGCTCTCCCCGCCCTGCGCACCTGAAACACAGAGGCGCACGTCGCATCACAACGTTACAAAACACTAGAACGACTGAAATTATGATGTAGAATAGTTTGAAAACACTGCAACACATAACAACTGAACTTACCTTAAATTTGCTATTTAACAGCAGTATCTTACGAACAAAAATGTCTGTACTCATTAAATTCACTTTCTATAGAATGAAACGTAGCAATTGACTAACTTTAAATACTTTCTGTGTACTTGGCGAACTTAAAATGAACAAAATATACCCAAGTACCACCACATGAAGCCAAGTTTTTCTAAATATACTCATTAATAAGAGAGACAACATTTGATCAATTCCAAATAAGATTAGACTGACTACGAAGGTTTGCTGCAACAAGGAGCCCTTTTAGTTTTTAGGCAAAAATCAATGATGGGCCACAACCAAATGTCGCTAAATTTGTTTAATTAAAATAGCCAGTTTAACAAAATTAATGGATTAGTTTAACGAAAGTGATGTTTTCAATAAAATTAACTGTGGAAAAGCTAAAAACGTTTTTATGAAGAGACAAACATAGGAAATTTTAATATTTTTCTCAGATTTCCTCTGCAATAACTTAACCAGGTTAACGATTCAAAATGATTTGTTTTTTAAGCTCTAAACACCATCAAAATCCAAAATCGTTTTTTAAGATTTTGGGAAAACCACAAACAAAATATTTTATAAAAATTGTAAACCCCTACTAGGAGCTGTCCATAAAATCATGTCATCAGTATCTCTTCTGGATGCTCTTTCAGTAGTCTATTTTAGCGAATTTCCCCTGTTGGGAAGAAGCTATTGCCATAGGTCTCATGGTAAGACTTAAACCCGAGACCATGATAACTTTTCATTTTGAGGTCCCCAGATGCCAAAAACACCATTCGTTCAAATCTATATATATATATATTTTCATATATGTGTGTCCGTAAGCATGATAACTCTCGTAAAAAGGTCCGATCTTAATGAAATTTGGTACAAATGTGTAAAGCACCATTTACTTGAACGAGTTTGAAAACCAGACGAATCACACCATTCAAAGGGGGGTTTTTGGGGGTTTTGTACCCCAAAAAACAGGTTTTTTGGGGTTTCCACCGCATGTAATTTTTATTTAAATCAAATTTAAGTTTATACCATTGAATTCAGCTTAAAAAACAAACAATTTGGTACTTTGATCATTGCTCTACGTCAATTGGTTACTGAGATATTGCAAGTGCTAAACACAGTACGTTGTCTAATGCTATTCTTATGGAGAAAAATAAAAATTTTATATTTCACTTATTTATCAATATAAACTGACGAAACTTGGCTTCATATGGTTGTGGTTTGATGTTGTTTGCACAAAAAACAAAATTTTCACATATGATTCCCTTAGCAGCAAACCTAGGTACTCGGTCCCCATGCTATTCTTATGGAGAATAATTAAAATGTTATAGTATATCGCTTATTTACAAATATATAAGAATGAAACTTGGTATGTGACTTTACTTAGATGAGTTCTATCGATAATTTCATAAAAACCCATTATTTTGTCTTCCTTGTTGCAGCAAACATGCGTATTCATCCCCAATGTTATTCTTCTATAGAATAGTTACAATTATATTTATCGCTTATTCGTGAATATATTTTTATGAAACTTGGTATGCGGCTTTATGTGGTATTAAGATTGGAAATTCGCTGAGTACGCAGGTTTGCTGCGACAGGGGTATTTTATTATTTGAATTCCAAAACTGAATATAACAAACAATATTGTTTTGAAAATTGTTGTAAATTGTTTGCCGGTGAGTTTCCTGTGTCTTCCATCTTTTTCAATGATGACCAAGGTCAAGTATGTCTTCGTTAACTAAGATACAGTGACTATATCTTAAAGATTGGAAAATGAATGCACAAAACAGAGGACACTAGGTGAAGGTTGGTTAAGTTGGTTTGTCAGGATCAGCACGCTTACCTCTAGATCAGTTGGAGTCCACTCCACGGACACTAAAGAAAATTACATTGCATTCCTCTCACTGGTAAGACAGGGACTTCCTTACCAGAGGTTAACCAAATCTTGAGATCATCTAGATTTTAACTTTATGTAGAGCAAAGATTGATGAAGGTTTAGATTAATGCAATGCAATTGTCTGGTCCGATATGTATGTTATTGTCTGTTTTAGCGAATTTCCCCTATAGGGAAGAAGCTATTATCGTGGTCGGCATGGTAAAACCTAGGTCCGGGACCATGATAACTTTTCGTTTTGAGGTCCCCAGATGAAAAACAACATTTATGACTTTAACTTCAAAAACCAGCCTGATCGCACCCAAAGGGGTGTTTGGGAGGGTTTTGTATCCCAAAAATGGGTTTTTTGAGTTTTTTACATATAATATTTGAGTAAACCCAATTTTAGTTTTTTCCATTAAATTCAGCTTAAAAACAAACAATTTGGTGTTTTGATCATTGTTCTACGTCAATTGGTTACCGAGATATTGAAAGTGCTAAACGCAATACGTTGTCCAATGTTATCCTTATGGAGAATAAGAAAAATTGCATATCTTGCTTAATTATCATCTTATCCTGATAAAAATTGTTATATTGCTTCATACTGTTGTGGTCTATTGATATTTGCAAGAAAAATGATTTTTTTTCCGATAGTTCCTGTAGCATCAATCCTGGTCCCATGTTATTCTAATGGAGAATAAGTCACATGTTATCTCCCTTAATTATGAACATAAATTAATAAAATTTGGTGGGTAGCTTCACTTAGGTGTTATACAATTTTTTTTATAAAAACCCATTTTGTGTGTACCTTGTTTCAGCAAACCTGCATCCTCAGACGCCATGTTATTCTTATAGAGAATAATTAAAATGTCATAAATCATTTACTTATGAATGTATATTGATGAAACTTGGTTTGTGGCTTTAAGTGGTATTAAGATACATATATATACATTGTAAATTCGCTGAGTACGCAGGTTTGCTACTATAGGGGTATTTTTTTATGTAGCCTATGTACAAATATTTGGTAGAAGGGTAAAATGATTTCTGTTCAAACTGAAGTATTGGTAATAATGCATCTTCTGGACCTGAGTGTCCTCCCTTATTTTTCTCTTAGGCTGACAAATGGAACTGTGTACTTGCAAAGAAATTGTCCCAACCTTCTAGTGTATTCATATCACAAACCTAAAAGTAATAATTAACACTTTCACTGTGGTTGACTTGTTTAAACATGAAAATCTCATATGTTCCAATCACAAACCTAAAAGTAATACTTAACACTTTCGCTGCGTTTGACTTGTTTAAACATGAAAATCTCATATGTTCCAATGTTGAGCAAATGTCCAATTTTGACCCACCCGCAGCGAATTCGTTAAAAGAAGATTACTATTAAGAAAGTTAAGAAGAAGTATTATTATTTTATGTCTCTGATTCAAAATAAAAAGTCAAGGCTAATAGGAAAAACATATTTTTCCTACCACCACTATTTCACTCATTCACCACAATATATGATATCCCCCATAAAGCAATAAATTGCTCAACAGATAACCATCAATAGCCATGTCCAGGGCAATGGGCAAGGATTGGTATGTACATTACTTAATTAAAATGAAATAGTTGATTTTTACAGTCACAATTATTTATTTCTCAATTGTATTGGGGACTCTCAATATTTATTACTTACGTGTATACTTCCTTTATATAGCGATCCCAAACTGAAGAGCTTAGGTCTGTATGGTCCTAACAGGTATTTTTTCCACACGGAATCAAAGTTTATCATTTCTAATTGATTATAACTGTGTAGCATGTATCTTGAGATATTTCATGAGATTCTTACAAGCCAATAATGTTCTGTTTTTTGTTATGAAAACAGAAGCTTATTTCATCTGCCACATGACTTTCCTTATTCCTTAACACATTACCTATCAATGTGTCTTAAAAAATCTATAAATATAAGATAGAGGTCATCGTCCCATTATATGAGCCACTCAGGCCATTCCAATAGACTGGCATCCCACATGAATGCCATCCCACATACTTACAGCTATTTTAATGCCTTAACCCATTGAGGTAGTAATTTTATTCTATTTTCAGTAGCCTATAACGGGAATTGATTGGTGCTGCACTCTAGTAGCAAAATATGTACTAAAGACTGCGGGCGTCTACGGTTCTATCCGCTAGGGGCGCAGTCTGAATGAAAAACCTTAATATCGCCGCCAGGCCTTTGGTTGTGTTAGCTGAGTTGGCTACGTCGTGGAAACATCTTGGCCAGGTGGTGATACGATGTTCGTGGGTTCGATTCCCGCACACGACCAAAACTGACCAGTTGTGCAACTCATTGAGTTAACCGGTCTGTGGCAACGTTGGTGGGAGGGCCCAAGTAAAACAAACGGTGGCAGGCTTGCTTGGAAGTTGACGGGATCGGTTAATTCTTTGAGACTTGCACATGGTCAACACTGATTTTGCTAATTTTTACTTATGTCTACTAGTCTACTGTGTGTGTGCCAATGCGACTCTCTAAACTGAAAGAAAACAATATTTTAATTAAAATACGCCATTAATCCATTTAAAAACACCAATTTAATACTCCAATCACCGGTTAATAAAATTACAAGTAACAAACGAGACCAGCTCGTATGTCTACGCCAATGGGTTAAGCAGTGTATTTTTAAGGTTTGTAATTTTGTATCAGCCTGGGGGGGGGATATCTGGCTCATAATGTGATACACTTTGTCTCTGGTTTCGACAACCAATATGTTGATTAATCATCAAGAGTAGTTAAGTTGGTGTTTATTGTGGTCAGGTGGACTGACCAACTCACGTGTAATTTTTTCGAGGTCTGTCCATCTTATATTACGTTCCATTTTTTGTGTCAGTCTATTTGGATTGCCTTTGACTAGCTCGTACACAAATGAAAATTGATTTCATCCTCTTTGATTGTGATACCAATTTAATCTATGACTTGCTTACATGACAATAACAGTTGAAGTATTGTCTTGGAACTCAGTAAATAATTTAGCGGGACAAGGATCTTGACTTTGAAAATTATAAACTGTTTCCTTTATAAAATAGAACACATTTTAGAAACAGTAATTTCTAAATTCGCTAGATTATTTTAACATACCAGATATCATATGACACACAAGTAAATCATGTACGATTAACAACGTCTGTACTCATGAGTCAGTTAACAATGCATCTTTTCTTTCTAGCTGTACTTGCCTGAAAAATGTTACGTGACAATAAAGGCGTTTAATTGCGATACAGTATTCTTATTTAATCAAAAAGAGTTTAAAATGGCAAAGCATTTTGAAAATGCATAAGACAGAACCTTAAATAAATCACATTTGTTACTGGATATGTTTTAGATGGACAAGGGCAGCTGAAAAATTATGTCAACAAGTCACAATTGACGGAGGTCATATGCTTTACGGTGGTTTACGGTTTTGGTTTAGCCTAGAAATTAAAATATTTGTATTTTCATTTTTAACAGCTTGTGTTATGGTATGGAAGGGAGAACTGTTGACTTAAGCAAAATATAATTTTAACCTGGGCTCGAATATTATTTTGTCTTTTTGTGTTTATTTGGTTAGTTCAAATAGCGCTGACTGAAAAGATTAATTCCATAGTTATGTATTTCACTACCCTCACGTTGGCGTGCTGCTTGCGAACTTGTTTCGATCGGTAATATATTTGTAGTACAGTACATGTTGCATCACCCACGGCATAACATAATTGGAGTTAGTTCCGAGTTTTACCACAACTTACGCCTGGCCAGCAACACCTGTGATTCCACAATGTAATAATTTATTTTACTTTATAACAACAACATTGTGCAATTCTGTTCAGTTCACTCTTGGTACTAAAGGTATTTTGTAATAAGCAGGTCAAGAAAGACATTAGGAAAATAATGAGAGCATGCTTATAAAATGAGCCAATTTATTTGTATTTTGTGTTAAAACACTTTTCCAGAGTAAGGTACAAGTACAAATGTACAAGCCAGAGCATACTAATACAGGTACTGAAGTATAGAAGCTTCATCATAAAAGCAGTGCTGTTACTACTAGTTTAATCTAACATTTTTCCATTCAAAGACGGAACCAATTACCTTATCCGTTTTAACCGATTGTATAAATTTAATTTGAAATATAACTGTAATTTATTCATATTTGCCTCTAGGAATGAAGTTTGACTCAATAAAACCAACACCTTTCCATCATCAATTCTTTGTCCCACTAGCAGATGTCACTAGTATCAGGGCTATTGGCCCATTTTCAAGTTTGTGCGTCAAATATTAAAAATAAAACACATTGTTACCGGCCAAGCTAAATAAATGTTTGTTTTTGTTTGTACTGACCATCTGTGTTGTACTAATGTGTTTATAAACTGTGACAATGTGGTTTAGTTTTAATATTTGGGATACACAGCTTTGATAATGGGACACTGCTGTTCCATTGTGCCAAAGCCATCTGCTAATGAAACAAAGGACTGAAGACAGAAAGGTATGTAAACTTGTTTTTATTTTGAGAAGTCCTTGTGAGAAACTGGGGTTTTAACTCCCCTTAATTTCCTACCAATGCTGCTAGATAGTACAAACTCTAAAACCTTTCCCTTTGTTTCTGAGGTGAGGGAGATTGTACAGTAATTTCTTTTGTCCATTAATTATACTGGCAATTTGATTTGATTAAAGTGACAAATGTTAAAACAACAAAGGAACCCTGATCATACTCTGAGTTAAACTTTAGAAATAACGGTACCTAGGACACCTAGGAACTGTACCTAGGAAGGTTTAACATCCCTAAGTTCCTAAAGCAATAGGAAACTGAATTTTCAAACCATTAGTTTACAAATCTCATATTTTTATCTCTGTATTTACATGATTTAGATAGCTACAATAGCAGTTTTGGCTACATATCACCAAATCAGGCAACACTTTTAAAGACGACCAATACGAATCCTAGTTCAACAGAATAATTTTGTGTTTTTATTTTTTCCACATTAGCTTTTTATATGATTATGTCTAAGATTGGGATGGCACTAGGTTTGATTAAGGAAAGGTTTCCAGAGAACTTATCCTTCAAGAGAAAACCCAGTATTAACTTCTGGCAGGGTTCCCTAAATAATTGTTTTTATTTTTATAAAGTTTTTGTGGAAACTATGCCAGAAGTTCTTAGTGTTTTTAGTGAATTTCCTATGGAAAGTGAACTATTAGCATGACCCGCACGGTGAAACTTAAGCCCGGGACCACCATAGAAGTTCCTAACATGACCCCCCGAACACGTTTTGGGGGGTCGTTCAAAATGTTATATATATATATATACATATATATATATATGGTCGTTCAAAATTTTATATATATATATATGTGTTTTCACTCTAGCGGTCGCATTTTTTGTCCGATTTACTTCAAATTTGGTAGGGACGTTCCTTTCTGTAATCAGTTGGACAAGTTCGTTGGGCAAAACAATCGGAAAACTCTAAACCCCTTTTTTTGGGATTAATCTTTGAAATTTCGAGTTTTTGGGCCCAAAAAGGGTCAGAAAGGCCCCAGATATAAAATCAATGCATGTTAAAAGATGGGAATTAAAAAGGCGAAAGTTTTAAGCCCTCTCTCGTCATTCTAGCATAAATATTTGCCAAGTTATTAAAGAAAATGTGTATCGACTAAACACAGTACGTTGTTTTACGGGGGTTTTATACTAGAAAAGCCTGTTATTCCTTTGTTAGAGTACTTTTATCATCCCCAGCAACCTCACGCCTACTTTTAAGCCTGTCTGGACCTTCTCCTAACCTTATAATGCGCAAAATTTTATTCCCAGCTTTGCAAGTAAATGAAACCAGGAGTATCAGAACAGCCAAAAAATCAATGTTTTCAGATTTCAATAAGAATTAGACAAATGTATGTTTTTACACTGATTTTGAGTTTTAAAAGTTGTTATGTGGAAATTCACTTCCCTCACGTCAGCGTGCTGCGTGCGAACTCGTTTTTTATCTTCAAGGGTAAGTTCAAGTTGTTTAGAAACGTTTTCTTGATTCTTTTTTTACATAATTAAAATGTTAAGCAGTGAATATAGCAATGTACTAAAATGGCTGTGCCTTACATCTATACTGAACTGATTGTATTCACTGCTTAAGTTATAGAGTATTTGAGAAAGGAATTCTGGGGCATCTATATCTACACCTAAAGCAAACTGCCCCAGGGACTATTTAGAAAACCATAAGCCTGACATCCTTGAATAATATAATTGAATGAATGTCTTTGTGAGAAAGTTGGATGAAAAATATCATTTTTTATATGTAACTTCTATTAAGTTCCTACATTAAATTAAATGTCCCTGTTAAAACAAAATTGATAATATTGGAAACTAACCCAACTATGTGACTTGATTTGGCTATAAAACTAAAACCAGATGATCAAGCGAAGCTGTTTGGAAAAGGAAGTTTCATTTAACATAGTCGGAGGTGATTTATTATAAATAGCGGACTGTAGAATTTATCCAGCATAGCAGCATCGGTAAGAATATTGTGTTGATTATAAAATTGGTTATCTTATTAAGTAACTTCCACTACATAAACAAAACCACTATTAGTAACTGAGGATGAATTTTGACAGTTAAAATGTGATTAGACCGCATTTAAAAGATACAAATTTTAGGTAATAAATTGATCTAGTAATTATATTTTTCAAATATTTTGTTTAGCATTTTGTACTTGAGGAGCTTTAATTTACATTTTTAAACAACATAAAAAACTCAAAAGTACATGTCAATTTATCAAATCAAATTTATCAATGTAAAATAAGCCAATTTATATCAAACAAGTATTAACAGTGCCTCTTAAGAATTTAGTGAAAACAATTATGAATGAAATTTCACAGGACCAATTAAAATTAGACAAAAAACTGAACACACAAAACGTTTGACACTGCTAACTCAATAATGTTGAACACCAGGCATATGTGAACTAAAACAATCTTTTAACAGTTTGCCTGCACAGTTATTTGCAATGATCTTTATTTGCTTATGAGCCTTATATATTGCAGTAGTGAAAATTGTTCTTGTATCACTCAGCACTCAGTTTGTTTTGAGGAGAAATCTAAAATTGGAGATCAAAAGAATATGCACCAAGAATAAAGAGCCTGTCAACAGTGTTGAGATCTTGCAAAATTGCTTAAGCATTTTAATAATAATAAGGATGACATTTGTAATTTTAATACAGAGAAAATTACGTTTCAGAGTGATTTACTAATAAAACATTTAAAACCACCAAATTGACTCTAAGATATTTAAACATATTATACGTATACAAATATTAAGATCACTGATGAAATAAAACAAAATAGAATATTTTAGGCATTTGTGAGCACTTTCGATTAAAATAGACAGATATTAAATCAACAACATTTTGATGCATCATAGAATGATCACACAGAAAAAAACCTTCATTAAAAGAAAAGTTTCTTGATGGAGTTATTTTAGGATAAAGTAAAACACAATTGACTCTACAAGTTTTAAACATAGTTACTTATAATAATTTATTAACACTCATCTGATGTTAGTATTCCCTTATACAATATTAAGCCGTGGCATGCTATGTGTTTTGCTTTATCCTAAATTGTCTAAGACTTAAGATTCTAATAATAAATAAATTGTAAAGTGATAGAAAAAAATAAGTTTCTAATTAAATGTAAAAATAGCGATATTGTACCATTAAACAATAATAAAATAGCACACAGTATTTGTTATCGATGTCCAGGTAAAATATTTTTGTACCTTTGATTACCATGAAAATAATATTTCCTACCTGTATTTTTTATATGGTTAAATCCATACAGCATGTCTTAAAACTAAAATATTTTTATGACAAATTAAACACAAGTTTTGTATTTTTTATTGGGTTTTTAAATTATATCACAGCATTTCTAATTGAGTTAAAATCTCTTTACATATATACAAATGATGATTATTCACAAACAACATAACTTTCAAAATCACATTTGAAGAGTGATATTATTACAGAGTACACTGGCGTCCTGTCAATTAATATAAAGCTTATTTCGGATATGGATATGTAACTGATTTCAATTATAAAGGGCAAACTAGAAATGTTAAACTGAAATACTTTTCTGTTCTACAATAAAAAAAAAGTTAGGATTTAGAAAAATAATGTATTACACAATATGAACAAAAGACGATTCATAATTGAACTACCTTTAATATATTAAAATAAACTAATTCCTAAGTTATGTTGTCTGTCACTACCTAAATATAAGATAAATAAAATACCACAACACTTATTTTTCCACATTACATAAACCTGAAATCACAATCACACTGAAATAAGGCAGTACAGTAATGAAATTGCTAAAATACTATATCCTTTGTTTAAAGCAGGCTATTTGAATAAATATATAATCAAATTACAACAAAATTCAAGAAAAGTTTCACCTATAATTAATTCAAAGCATTAATAATCGTTAAACATTTCCAACGCCAGAATCAAATATAAAGCTACGATTGGTAAATAATCAAATCAGGGTGAAACTTTAAAACTAAATGTTTAATCTTGTCTTTACCTAGACCAGATGTAAAATGCCAAGCCTTAGTAAGACAGAAGATATGTCAAGTTTAACTTTAAGTGGTTTTCGGTCAAAACACTTGTTTCTGAGCTTTTATGAACATTTTAAATAAGATGACTGATATAAACCCTTGCACTGAATGTTACAAGCTCCATGCGTGATGTCTTCACATCTGGTCTGTGATGATTAGTAGTGTTACAAGCTCCATGCGTGATGTCTTCACATCTGGTCTGTGATGATTAGTAGTGTTACAAGCTCCATGCGTGATGTCTTCACATCTGGTATGTGATGATTAGTAGTGTTACAAGCTCCATGCGTGATGTCTTCACATCTGGTCTGTGATGATTAGTAGTAATCTGAACTTAAAGTGATTTTAAAAGAGCATTTATACAATAACACCTTGTACCTCTTACTTGATGCTAAGTTAATAATGGTTTTTAATTTTTATCATTAACCTATACCTAACCATTTTTGAAAAGTACCATTTGAAATAGTACTTTTCATAAGTCACGTAAGAATAAAATTGAAACAAACCATACAACTACATGCCTACAATCTACTCTGGTTTGCTAGTCATTATATTTTTGGCTTTTTAAATATTTTGGTGTAGTTTTACAAGACTCGTTCGAGAGAGCAGATCTCCTACCATTTAATGCACGACAAAGTAATTTCACTCGTAATTATAACCAACACTTAAAGTAATTCTATTAGGGAAAATGAATTATAAAATATATTTCAATTAATAATAAATAATATAGAATGCTTAACTTAAAAATGTAAAACATGTAATAAAACCCATCTAACGACAAGCAACACTGCTTCAATACAATCGTTATAAAATTGAACAGAGAAAACCATTTACCAAACAGATTTTCAAGGGTTTATTTTGTTTGTTTATGACTACTGTTATTAAATATCTCAATGCTATTGGTTTAAAAGTGTATGAAGCCGCAGTTATAAAAATAACAGTCTATACTCAATAATAATGGACACAATAATGAATGGTTAAAAAAAATTCTTTTCACAACTATTTAAAAAACTTTTTACTCTTTAACAAATCATCATACATATTTTTAGTGAACAATGCCAAATTTTATCAAACTAAATGTATGGAATGCTATTATGAATTAATAACATTTTCTGAGGTAGGCTACACAACTGCTCAGACAATCCCTACAATTATTCCAAGATCTAAATACTGTCTTTTTGAGTTTTTAGAGATCAAAATTGTGCTTGGACTAAATCAAAATTACTTTACCAAGTGAATTTTATTTTGACAGTTCACTGGTTGTTTTTCATCAGCTGTTGTGATTTTTGTAATGATTTGAAACTCCATAAGCCCAAGGCTAAAATTTACAATTTTAACATGAGTTTTGAAAAAAATTGTGTTTTCCTGAAGTTTCTTGGTTAAAGAACTTTTAAACTTTGTACTTATCCCAAGTATAAAAACCCAATATTTGTGGAAAACACATGATCTCAGTGTAAAACAATGATTTATAGTTAAAACAAAAAAGATTTTGGTATTATTCTGAATCATACATTGTAATAAAAAGACAATAGGTACCCATTTGTTAAAATATGTTTGGTAAAATGGTTTAAAATATCTACTACCATAGATGAATAATATAAATTAAGTAAAAAATAAATATATAAGTAAAACTTATACTTAGAAAATAAAAATGATAAAATATAATCTTAACCACGTTTATTAGAATAAATGTATTCCAGATTGTGTAACACACATATATTTATGTAATACACCCGGCTAGTACTTATGTATTATATAAATATATTTGGACTATGGGGCGATTTCCATTTCATTTATTTAAAAAACTTTGTTTTACATGGATTTGAAAATAACTTTCTTTTTGAAAAACTACTTTCTTTCTCATTAAGACTGGTGAATCAAGGTAACAACGTTTGCATTAGTTGAGGATTGACAAAGACTAATGTTTCAGTAGCAGCATCAACTATTAGCAAAATATTACTATGACGAAATTGTAAATTAATGGCGGTTTCCCACAAGCATCAATATCAATGAACCACCCCAAAAATCCAAACTGTATCACCTCTTCTTCTTTTTCTGCTTCTTAGACTTTTTAGTTGAATTCCGCGTGCTGCTAATCAAATCATCTTTTTCACCTGAATCTGTATTTGACTTGTCTTCTACAGAACTGCCGTGTTTAGATTCAGACGAAGGTTCCTCCTGCTTGTACTGTGACACTGTCAAACTGTCCTCAGTTTCGTCTTTAGACTCAGATTCAAAGTAGCAGGAGCCGAGAGAGTCGTGAGTCGTGAGCTCCACCTCCTCCCCCACGCTGTCATTGCACGACTCGTACACTGAGTCTCGGTCCTCAACACTGTTGGTCTTCGTCACATCCGTCTCCAGAGCCTTAGGCTTGCCCGGGCTTGCAGCTATGCTACTCCAGGATCGCACCGGAGCCGGGTCTTCTGACTTGGGGATGTTCCCATTGGGATCTTCACTGTTAGAAGACACAATTGAACTCCAAGAGCGCTTTGGGATATCAGGTATATCGGGTACTATGAAGTCTTTCGATTCTTGTTCCTTTTCTAATGATTCTCTTTTCCTAACTCTTCTTTTAACTCCTTCAGACAATGTCAAATCTGGGAAACTATCATCCATTGATTTGTTGGTTTTGATATTCTTTTTTGCTTCAACAAACAACTCTTCTTCTTCTGAATCTATTTTCCCAACTGACTGTTCTACATTGACTTTGAAGAGCGGTTCATTTCTTTCTTTATCTTCCAAACTGATATCTGACTTTATTAAGTCTTCTTTGACAGTAATCTCATCATGTTTTGATTCATTATCATGAGCTTTTTGTTCAAGTTCACGATTTTTCCTCGTAAATTTTCTATTTTTCCCTCTTTTGTGAGCATGCTTAAAGTCAGATTTGACAACAACTGGTTGACAATCATCACTAGAATCCTTATCCGTAGTTTCTTCATTCTTAATCTTGTCGATGTCTTTGTCAGAATCCTTGTCATCCATAACAACATCAATATCCTTTTCAGGACTTTGCTCTGGAGACCAGGAACTGTCTTTGACTAGAAGATCTGATTCAAATCCCCTCAGTTCATCATCAGTTGTGCTGTTCTTTTCTTCAGTGATGTTACATTCAGAAATATCATTATACAAATCTGAAAATTTTTCTTCTTCTGCTATTGTTTTTTCAATGTCTATGATAATAATGTTGCTCATATCTTCATCACTTTTAGCCTCATCAAGAGATTTTATATCAGAGGTTTCTGAATCTCGAGCATCATTGGGCATTTCCAAGCATAATGTTTCCGATGATGTCTCTATAGCCAATGGTTCAATGTCAGATTCATCAGCTTTTTTCATATCATTGTTACTTTCGACGTTCAGTAGTAATTCATCACAGACAGGTTCAGTTTGGAAATTTGATTTCCTGGATCTTTTCTTTTTCCCTTTAGGTTTTTCTTCGGGTTTGGAGGTTTGTTCTCCTTCATTTTGGTAAAGTTTCTCTTCAATATATTTGTCATCTGGTTTGCTTTTTGGCCAAGCATCTTGATCATTCATCCTTGATTTTTTTCTTTGTCTAGAGCTTGTTTTATCATTTTCTTTAATCTCTTCTTTGTCTATTTTAACAGTATGCTCAAACAAGAGTTCATCTTCAAGAACGATATTTTTGGTTTCTGCAGTGATGTCCAAACTTCTTTTGCGACCTTTACAGTCTTCAGACTCTTGCAATGTTTCTTCTATGTCTTTTTCCGCCGAAGCTTCTCTCAACTGCATTTCAATATCCCCAGAACTTTGTAACATCACATCACAGATAGGCATATCAATCTCAATATTACCTGCATTCACTTCCATTACTTGTAAATTTTCATTTGGTGGGATTAAAATATCCTCAACTGATTTAGGCTCAATTTCTACTTTAGGTTTGTTCTTATCTCCTTTACTGATCTTCCTCCTCGATTTACCATTTTTTCCTCTCTTCTCTGGAGTCTCTTGAACAGCTTCTTTCTCCTCCGACTTCCTCTGTGACTTTGAGACATTTTCATCGACTTCAGCAAGGACCTTTTTCAAACACTCAGAGTCATTCTGATCGTTTGATTTTTGTTTTGTTTTACAGCTACTCTTGACTACATCTAAACTAGAAGCACCTAGTTCACTAATTTTAATCTGAGAATGCAAACAAGGGTCTAAAGAGGGGTCGCTGAGCAAATACTCGCTCAACAAGGGTCGGTTTACGGTGGTTTTATTCAACCTAGACTCCAAAGTAATTTTCTTAGTTTCGGTGCCTACAACAGTTACTTTCCCGTCATCGGCGAGTAGGTCGGTGGGAAAGTTGAGTTGCGCCGTAAGCGTCACGACGGAGCCAAGAGGGTTCACCTGGCGTTCGATAACGGGCTCGCGCCTCACCACCCCTTTTATACCTTAACAGACAAAACGCAAAATGTCAACAACGCAAACTGCACGTTTTGGATATTAAAATGCAAAACCAAAAAAGTAGAGAAATTTCAAATAAAACCAACTGTGGTAATTTTTGAAATCACCTATTACAAATATGCATGTAAGTTAGTGTTTAAAAGGATCAGTCAACATTAATTAACATTTATATGGTGCTGGTGTTTTAGTATTGCAAAAACAACTGAAAACATTAATTGAAATGAATTAGCCTTATCAAATATAAGCAATGAGAAAAGAGGTTTTTTATCAAAGTAAATTAAAAGTATTAAAAAACGCTTTTGAATACTTGTGAAACTTTTGTTTTTACTAATAAGTGATGGAAAATGTCCGCAATAATTCCTTAAGTAACACAACTCGCCATCACCAACATGAATTTTAAACAACGTTTGTGTTCTAAGTTACGTTACGTTATGATCCCTTTACAATATTTAAAATTTAAAACTAAGAATAAAATCAAATAAAAATTTTTATTATTATTCCACAACTACCACAATGTTTTGGATGTTAACAAGCATGTCACAAAGGAAGCTCTAAGAAGATAACAAATAATAACCTTTTTTGACATTCCAACTGACAGAATAAATTATTGATAAAATGGATGTACAGTGTATTTTCAATTAATTAAGGAGATTAAGAATACACAGAATTTTCTTTAGTACAATTAGTAAAGAAAGTCATATTTCAGATGTAAAAAATAAATTATTATTATTCACTGAAATTTCATGTAAATATATGTTTATATAAGTATATGCTTTTGGCTCTATGTACAGACTAATCAAATATTTGTTGGATAGATATTTAGTTTCTAACCATTGAAAATATGTTGACAACAAATTCAAGTTTTACTAATTAAAACAATATAAATATGCTGCAAAAATAGTAGATGTCAGTTTTATTATTAAAAAATAAAAATTACAGGCTTGTTTTAGAGCTTGACCAAACACTTGCCAGTTAGAAGGTTGACCAGTTAGAAGGTCATCTTGTAAAATTAACTAAAATGTTTAAGGTACACAAATTGTATTTTTCATTGTTAATAAATTGTGTTGTTTAGGAACATCTTCTGATTGCTTTGAAATAATAGGAAATTTAATTTGTGAACTCCAAATAAGGTTTAAGATGCCTTGGAAGCATCAATGAAAAAACATTAAGGAAATGGGCAGTAAACAATAGATAAAACTTATTTAATTAGATAGGCTATATACAAACACCGAGTAGATTTTACTGATATGTATATTATAAAAAACAAGCCAATCTATAAATCACATCAAGTATTAAATTAATATATGTTCAATTTACTAATGATCTAATAATATAAAATTTTTCCATAAGTATATCAGAGTCTTAACTATCAAGCCCCACACACATTTTAAGAATTGAGAGATTAGTGCATTAAATAAAATGAAATAGATACATACTTTTAACACGCAGGCAATTTTTAAGTAACAAATTATGTAGACAGAAAACTGAAATATCAGTAGGCTGTAGGAATTAAGAAAGAGGATTTTTCTGTGAAGAATCATTTATATCTGCATCAAAATATAACTAATAACAAAATGTAAAACACCAATGACCTCCTAACTTGCTCTTCATTCCCAGTGCATATTCCAGATTACCACCATGTAATCCTTAAGTCAGTTGTTTCCAGTTATCATGTTGCACAGTTACTGTTCTCAAGTCTCAAGTTCTGAATTGTGTTTCTTGTGTCACTACAAATCCCACTCATCACCTTGTGTCTTGTGTCCCACAATCCAAAACACAAATATCTTAACTCCAACTGTTTTAAGTGTAATGCAATCTATCTAATTTAAAATGTCAGATTATTCTAGAAAGAGCCTACTTTCTGTGTGAAACTTAATCTAATACCAAACTCTCTGTACTTTTTTTATTATTTGTTTACTTTACTTTTTTTTGTGAATTGCTATTTTTACTACCCTTTAACGTTTACTTGAAAGGTTCCTTGTTTAGGGTTTACTGAAATTCTATACTTAAAGGTTGGCTAATGTGTACTTTACTCATGAGTTTAAGTATTTTATAAAATCATAAAAGAAAACAAAGTGGGAGCTTACAGTACATTTTTGGGGGTAGAACAAAAATGTATACTAAAAAAATAGCAAATGAGGGTTTATGCAAAATTTGTTGAACTGATGTGTTGAACCAGAGTGTTACCGTAATCACATTAGTTATTAACATTACCATATTCATACATCCATGTAGTATCCAAACCAAAGAAATATAGTTTGTTTTGTTTACACGACTTTGATATATGGGATATTCTGTATACGATATTTATCTTATATATTCAAGTATACACAGGTTGTCTCCGAACTCTCTATGGAAACTTCAGAAACTAGTTCATGGGGTCAAAAGAAACTAAATATGTTATATAAACATAGGGCCTATCTTCCTCCGTTTCCTAATTGTATAACATATAATTTGCATGATTTTACCCATAAAAATTGCAATCGCTCAGCTATGAGCTGAGTGATTGATCTTTAAAATCTTTACGCCATCGGTTTTGACTTAAAATTGATAATTTTTTAATGTCTAGATAAACTTTTCAAATTTTCTGTTTTCAAGTTAGCTTTAAAAACTGAAATAACCACCATTTTAAAATGGTAAAGGCTTGAAAAGTAAAAAATGAAATATTAAATTAGCCCTAAACAAGTCTATTTCATGTACCAGGTTTCAAGTTGGAACCTCAAATATCCTAACATCATAATGTATTAATAACAAATTCATACAGACAAGAAATGGAGCGAGTTATACCCTATGCTAACATAACATTTTGGGTTTGTTTTACCCCAGGAAAATTCCTGAAGTTTCTGTAGAGAGTTTTAAATTTTAGATTCCTGTATTTAACCCATAAAAGAATCATGAGACAAATGTCAGGAATATAGTTGCTTAGAATTTTCATATTAGAGAGCAGTTCAGGTGAAAGTTTCTCTAGCACCTCTGCAAAAACACGCACCACTTAATGAATACATGCAAGTACTGTAATTTATTTACTTTTATTGTTTGTTTACGCTAATTGATCTCCGATTCACCAGTATTTGGAACCAACCTTTACCAATGTCATATCCATATGTACAGTATCGTTATTGGACAACTATGAAACATGAACTACTATGATCAAATGAATAGTATATTCCTAACAGTGACTAAAGCTCTATAATATTAGGCAGCCTGCATTTTTTTCGTACGGCAGACTTGTGAGTGTAACTGTTGGTGGTTATACTGTCCTCAAGTCCACAATGCTAACAATGTCCTGACTCAGTTTTCACTGATTTAAATTCCTCAGCTTTACTCCAGTGTGACAGAGTAATTCTACTTTCAGCATGAAACAACCAGAGTGAGAAACAGCAAATATAATAAAAATATATATTTTATAAAATTTTACCACAGACTTGGTTCACATTCACCCAGGAAAAACCTGAGAATGTCTAACAGACATGGTCTAGAAATCATTAAACCTGTCTTTATACTCTGAGGGAAACTGGGATCAACGCTTTGTAAAAAAATCCACTTACTTGTGTACTAACCGTTGTTAGATAAGAAACATGCTTGTAAAGCAGAGGGAGACTAACCAGTGTTGCGTGCAGCGGGAGACTCCAACATAGCCTCGGCCAGGTCCTCACGCAGTCTACAGCTCCAGCTGCAGTCAGTCTTGTACACCAGCTCCACCATGTTGGGGGACAGTTCGAGGCTACCTGCAACATGCAACACAATGTCGTTAGGTACTAGACTCAACCAGTGTTGAGTGCAGCGGGAGACTCCAACATAGCCTCGGCCAGGTCCTCACGCAGTCTACAGCTCCAGCTACAGTCAGTCTTCTACACCAACTCCACCATGTTGGGGGACAGTTTGAGGCTACCTGCAACATGCAACACAATGTCGTTAGGTACTAGACTCAACCAGTGTTGAGTGCAGCGGGAGACTCCAACATAGCCTCGGCCAGGTCCTCACGCAGTCTACAGCTCCAGCTACAGTCAGTCTTCTACACCAACTCCACCATGTTGGGGGACAGTTTGAGGCTACCTGCAACATGCAACACAATGTCGTTAGGTACTAGACTCAACCAGTGTTGAGTGTAGTGGGGGACTCCAACATAGCCTCGGCCAGGTCCTCACGCAGTCTACAGCTCCAGCTGCAGTCAGTCTTGTACACCAGCTCCACCATGTTGGGGGACAGTTTGAGGCTACCTGCAACATGCAACACAATGTCGTTAGGTACTAGACTCAACCAGTGTTGCGTGCGGCGGGAGACTCCAACATAGCCTCGACCATGTCCTCCCGAAGTCTACAGCTCCAGCTACAGTCAGTCTTGTACACCAGCTCCACCATGTTGGGAGACAGTTTGAGGCTACCTGCAACACCTACGTTAGGTACTAGATCTAGGTTGATAGCCCGGCAACCATGCCCTCAACTGGCAACTTAATTGTCCGCTATTATAAGCGGGGTAAAGATATGAGACTTAGGTCTCATGCCAACTATGTGACCCTGTTTTTGGGCTTTCCTAGTGTGATAACTGTATTATGGCCACTTTTTTATCTACCCTAAATGAAAGAAAAGTTTGAATCATCCAAAGTAAAATTTAATCAACCAAGTTTTTAAACATTATTTATATATAAAATGCTAGGGACCAAGTTAAAAATTTGAATTAAAGATCATTTTGAGTTATAGAAGTTTGAATTAGTCAGGTTACACTAAATAGGGGTTCCATAAACCGGAAGGAAAAAGTTTATTATACTTCAGGAACACATTTTAGACCTAATTTCAAAAAATTCTAAGATGTGTTTAGTAACACTTTTTGTAAATAACAGAATTAATCCAAAACGTTAAAACTAAATGAAATTTGCTACAAGTACTTTCATACACAGACAAAAATGCCTTACTCCCACAAATTTTTTAACTTACTTATAGAGTTTCTGGTCAAAAAAAATCAGTACTTACTGCATGATCCCGACTCGATGATAAGGGGCTGCTTGAGTGGCATGTTGACGGGGTTGGATCGGACCACTTGTTTGTTCATGTCTAGAGCATCCCCAGCCTCGCTGAACAAATAGATTAATACTCGTTACTCAGACGGGAATTACATCATTATAACGAACAAACAGTGGTTACACAGCATTCGTTTTCTGTATTATGTGAAAATGTATAACCGGTTCATAATTAACAGCTGTGTCAATGGAAGTAAAGTTATTCCACAACGAAAAACTAAGTATTTATTTTCATAACGTAAAACATATTAAATATTATTTCATTAACAAATAGTGTATGCCTACGTGTGATCTCAATGTCTGTAATTTATCATGGTAATCTGGAACCCAATTTTCATATCAATCCTCTTTCAAGCCATCAAGAATGTTTTATAAATAATCTTAAAAAAGGAGGACTTTTAGGCAAAAACAAGAATTTGGAGGAGAAAATCTATTCCCCCATCAAATTTAACCCTTTTACTGCCGACGTGCGCATTTGCACACGTCGAGAATCGTGCGAAAAACGCCGACGTGCGCAATAAAGCACGTCTAATATTTCTAACTTATTGGCCTTAAATGTTTACTAAGAGCCACGAAACTTGAGATACTCGTTGTCAAGACTATGAGGAACATAGAAAGGTACAATTTATACTCTGTGACTTGTATAACCTATAAAGTTATACTCATTGATTCTCCCTACCGTCTGTGCATAGTTGACAGTTGCTCAGTGTAGGGCCATTCCATGCCAAATCATCCAGGGGCTGACACCCATGGTGTCAGATTTTAATAAAAATTTGTATATATTAAGTGTGTACAAAAATAAGAAAAAATGCTAAGTTTCACCAAATTCCATTAAGTAGTTTCAGAATTATAGTCGTTTAAAGTTTTAGAAAAATGTAATTTCCGATGGCAGTATGAGCGGGAAATCAGCTTGTATGTTTCCACGTTTTTCTAAATAATATTTATATTTATGTAGCTAAAGGCTTCAAACTTTATGAATTTGTCCTAAATTTAATGGAGAATCAGATTATACTATAAGTGTTGGCATTATAACTTGTCATCATTGTTTAAAAATTCGTAAAACACAAAAATTATAGTTTTTTTCAAATTGTGACGTTTATGTAAAAAACAATCTTTGGCTAAAATCTCTCTCCAGATACCCTAATACAACCATATATCACTGAAAAGAGCATAACATTTCCTTATAAATGGTGAAATAATATTTGTGGGTTTACGTGTTCTAAAAGTTTTATTACAATGTAAAGTTAATAAATAAATTTTTGAATAGCGGAAAAGGTATTTTCATTGACAAGACAGAGTTTGTGGTAAGGATGTTAGAAAGTCAATAATATCTTATA
The DNA here is from genome assembly GCA_963675035.1 of Allygus modestus. Classification (NCBI taxonomy): domain Eukaryota; kingdom Metazoa; phylum Arthropoda; class Insecta; order Hemiptera; family Cicadellidae; genus Allygus; species Allygus modestus. The sequence goes on from OY776112.1 coordinate 323,956,649, forward strand.
AAATATAGGACTATGGAGCTAAAATCATATGTAATACAATTTGCATGGCATATTTTGTAATAACATAAGGCTTACTGTTGGATATAACACATTTACAACAAATAATTTTGTACAGTATGATGTCATTTTGAATTTAAATGTATACCCTTGTTAGCCTACGTATTACTGGAGAGCTGCATGTCAGTCTCAAAAGGTGAAATAATATTTGCAAGTTATAGTATTACAAGAGTTTTAATACAATATAAAAATATGAAATGAAAACCTAGGATTTGATGAAGTTTTGGTCTTAATGGATTTCGCTGAGAATTATAATTTTGTTCTTCAAAATGAAGTACAGTCATACCACTGGAGCCATTTAAGTTGTTCAGTTCATCCTGTAGTAATATATTCTAAAAATGGAGATGGTACCTTAAAACATCATTGTGGTACTAGAAACATCATAGTGTTTCATTTCTGATGACCTAAGACACGATGTACCATTTGTCTTCTCTGTCCAAGAAAAAACGATTGATTTAATTAAGCTGACATTTCCATCAGTTGGCAGAGTGGAATACATTACTGATGGGTGCAGTGCACAGTATAAAAATTTCAAAACCATGATGAATTTGTCATAAAAAAATTTTCAACTTAAAGGAAGTCATGGAAAATCTTCATGGAAGTTATGGAAGGTCTTTTCATGCAACAAGTCATGGAAAAACTGTATGTGACGGAATCGGGGGCAAGACAAAAGAACTAATACAAAGAGAAACCTCCAAAGTTCAAAAGCAAGTGAACGGATTGTAAATGCTTGGCAAATGTTCACACTTTGTAATAATCTGTTTTCAAAAATAAAATTTTTCTTTTTGAGTGAAGAAGATATTGAAAATATCAGAATAACCCAAAGTAGTCAGTCGTTTTGAATCTGGGCAAAGCATAACTGGAACAAGAAGTTTTAATTTTTTCCAGCCTGCATCGTTAGAAGAAATCATAGCAAAAAGAGTGAGCTCAGGCTCTGTTATCTGTTTAACACTTTCGCTGCTGCAAACATGTTTAAACATGAAATTTGCATAAGTTTCTATGTTAAGAAAAAAAACCGATCGGGGCCCACAGCAGCCAACTTGTTAAGAAAAAACATGTTTAACCCATCAGGACCAATGATTGAACCTAACCTCCGTTCCTTTGTTGCCTGGGTTTATGAAAGCAACTGGTGGATTGGAATGGTTCAGCAAATTAATGAGGAAGAAGGGGATTATAATATCCTCTTTATGCAATCCTCATGGTACAGCTGGAAACTTTTATTGGCCTCAAAAAGAAGAAAACTGTCCCGTACCACCACCTCATCTCCTTTGTAAAGTAAAACCTCCAGTGGTAACGTCACAATTGGATTGAACTTATAAGATTGATTCTGACTCTCAAAAATAAATTAACACAGCCTGGGACAACTTTAAAATATCACTATAGACGGTCATCAGTTTTAAGTTTCAGTGATTGTGTTTACTTACATTTCAAGTTACTTTCGAACCAAGCCAAGACTTTTAAAAACTATTTAACAATTTTTAACTTTTAACACAATTTGAAGATATACTATCATTTTGTACAACAGAAGAATTTTCCCACGAAAATCTGGATAAGAAGTAAGTAAACCAGTGCAGTAACTAAATGAAATGTAAATATTGTATATTTTGTGTAGGTATCATAAATTCACGAGGTTGTTTAATGTAAGCTAAATCAGTACACCCTCAGTATTGAGGTAAAAAAGCAGCACTTAAGCCATGTCATTTCATATTTTTATATTGTATTAAAACTCTTGTAATGCTACAACTTGCAAATATTATTTCACCTTTTGAGACTGACATGCAGCTCTCCAGTAATACGTAGGCTAACAAGGGTATACATTTAAATTCAAAATGACATCATACTGTACAAAATTATTTGTTGTAAATGTGTTATATCCAACAGTAAGCCTTATGTTTTTACAAAATATGCCATGCAAATTGTATTACCTGTACATATGATTTTAGCTCCATAGTCCTATATTTTATAAGATATTATTGACTTTCTAACATCCTTACCATAAACTCTGTCTTTGTCAATGAAAATACCTTTTCCGCTATTCAAAAATTTATTTATTAACTTTACATTGTAATAAAACTTTTAGAACACGTAAACCCACAAATATTATTTCACCATTTATAAGGAAATGTTATGCTCTTTTCAGTGATATATGGTTGTATTAGGGTATCTGGAGAGAGATTTTAGCCAAAGATTGTTTTTTACATAAACGTCACAATTTGAAAAAAACTATAATTTTTGTGTTTTACGAATTTTTAAACAATGATGAAAAGTTATAATGCCAACACTTATAGTATAATCTGATTCTCCATTAAATTTAGGACAAATTCATAAAGTTTGAAGCCTCTAGCTACATAAATATAAATGTTATTTAGGAAAACGTGGAAACATACAAGCTGATTTCCCGCTCATACTGCCATTGGAAATTACATTTTTCTAAAACTTAAAACGACTATAATTCTGAAACTACTTAATGGAATTTGGTGAAACTTTGCATTTTTTCTTATTTTTGTACACACTTAATGTATACAAAATTTCATAAAAATCTGAGAACTTGGGTGTCAAATTGTAATTTGGCTGGATGATTTGACATGGAATGGCCCTGTAGTGAGTGTTGTCTGCCGTCCGTCTTTTGATTGTTGTTTAAGTTTAATGGTGTTGGTTTGTTGGTTATGTTTGTACATTTGTCCGTGGTTTAGTGAATAAAGTTTTGATGTCATTACGAAAATGGACAAGCGTAAGAGATCGCCAGTAAGTGAAAATACCATCTTAAATAGGTGTTCACCCTACCTGTTTCGGTGAGCTCAGGTGCTGAAAGGTTTTTTTTTGTGAAATTTTCTCCATTCTAAATATTTTTGTCATTGTTATTTTCATTATTTTAGTATGTTTTTAGTGTTATTTTATGTGCCTTACAACATTTTGCAATTTAGAAGCCAAATGTACTTACATGTTTTTATGAAAAAACTGATAGTGTCAATTGTATATGCAACTATGTTCAATTTTGAAAATATGTATACGTTTTGAAAAAAACATCAGAATCCCTGCATTTATCAAAGTAATGGCATGAAAATTTGGGTGTGTGTTTACTAATGCCTGTTTTACAACATATATGTCTAAAATTGGTTGAGGTATAAGTTTTAGAGATAATTTTTATAGTCCAAACTAACAATAATATATTATTTTTTGATTTGTATATTTTTTCTTTTCTTTTTAACTAAAAAACTATTACATACACCAAAATATATATTTTATTTGAAACAAACAACTCAATACAAATAAAACAAGACCTAATTTATAAATTTCTGATGAAAAATAAAGTTACAAATTTTTTAATGTGAGCATGAAATTTGCTCTAGTTGAACCTGGCAGTTTTGGCAAGTAAATCTTAATAGTGGTCTGGCATTTTGGTGACGTCATAAAAAAATTGTCGGCAGTAAAAGGGTTAAACAATATTCCAAGTATAGTTAATCAGTATAAAAATGATTCAAAGATGAATATATTATACATTTGATTGATATTTTCTTTACAATTGTAATTTGTTCAGCAAAATGTAACAATTGTAGCGTGTTATCAACCCACACAACGATAACAGAGCTTGATTTTCTTCCCAATATCCGTGATAAAATGGCATGCATTGTATAGAGGTAAACAGTGAACACTCACAGGGAAACACATGGGGGTTGGGAAAGAAGACACAAGAAACAGGAAGAAATGAGTTAGGGTAATTTTTTAAGGGTAATTTTTTAACATTCTTCCTCAGCAGAATAAATGTTTTAAGTAAAAGGGACATATGTTATTTAATTTAACTATTTAGTTAGTAGGAACCCGATCATCAGTTATTTAAAAGTAGGCATGCAGACGATGCACAGGTGTTTGTCAGATGATTCCCTGGTCGCCTTGTCATTGGTGTTGCTCGTTCTTATAGCTTCATGCCTGACAGAAATAAACAACCTGACTGTGATTTATAGGGCAAAAACACCAACTGTAACATGTATTAAAGGCCTAAATTTCAATTTGAACGTGTTTTATCAGCAAACATCGGCAAAATTACTTTGTTTTATCAGCTAAAAATAGCAATTTGACCGAATGTGACTACTAAAAATGAAAGATTATCACATTTTATATGGGGAAAGTGACAACCAGAATGTGTTTTCCTGGCCAAAATTAATTAAAGTGTGTACTTTCAGCCAAAAAGGGCATTTTATACTACTGCATGTTTTTTTGTAATTCCTGTATATTGCCCACATTTTCTACTAGACCAGACATCACAAGTGGTCAGTCGACACTCACCAGAAAACAAAATAAGAAATTTCAGGAAGGACAATGATTAATCATAAACAAAAACACAACTAACAAGGAAAAGAGACTGAACTCCTTTCAGTAGCAGAAAAACTATACATGAGAATAAGAGCATTTAAACAGAATCAATTAAAATCAGTTGATTGATACTATTATGGTACATTCTATCAATAATTATTCAATCCTCTGCTGTCGATTAGAGAACACCCAACCAATCACCCACAATTCGATAAACTCTTAAACACTCTTCATATACCAAATCGGTATTCCACTGAAGAGCGCAGCAGATTCAAAATGTTGATTTTACCCATCTTAAATTTAAAAGATTCAAATCTGTAAAGTGATCATTCCAAGTGGCAACTCACTTGTTTGAGCTGACGGTGATGAACGTAAACTGCGGCCCCATCCACAGCCTCCTGTGGGGTCCGGCGTGAGTTACGATTTCAACCTAAAACAATGTAAAACGAATGTCAGCTTGAAAATCAGTGACAGCTTACAAAACATCTGTTATCGACTATTTTAAGTTGTTGCAGGGACCTTCAACACATTTTGAATTTATGTTCAAAAACACTAGTTAAGTTCTCAACGAATGTCTGTTCTTTACCCTAAAAGAGCTATGTAATATACTCGTTCCCCAGTTGTTTTGTAAAATTCACGTAGAAGGGCTACTATAAGATAGATGTAAACAAGAAGTAACAGTACGGTAATGTACCTTCAAATAGTTTAAGCTAAATTTTTTTAAAGAAACAACTCAAATATCTCGGGAATAAGGAAGGCCAGTTGTTGTGATTTTTCCGAATCAATTTACTATCAATATTTACTTAAAACCAAGCGAACTAATTAACAGTCCAACTGGTCAAATTTTCCCCATATTTATTTTTGGTAAAAATTATAATTATACTTCCCTTAAACTTGCAGTGTTAACCAGATGTCTAGCCAACAACACCAAAATTCCAGGGTTATCCACACAAGAAAATCCACACAGATTTTCACTGATACAAAATCACAAATAAAAATATAGTTAACTTATGGTAGTTCGTTTCGTTGGTTATTATTTAACAATGTTTCACATTACACCATTTAGAAATATGGTTGATGACTTGTCGATTCTAAAACTAAATTCCTCAAAAAAAATAACTAAAGTATGGCTATTAAATAAAGAGTGTAGTTCTTGATAAGTAATAATGAGGTAAATGTCACCAAGAATAACCAAAGATCACAAACGCAGAATCTGCACCCAATCAGAGTTGAAATGGGCAAAATTTCAATTTTATAACTGTCATCAATTATAACTTTGTCTATTACACTTGTATTTGTATTACTCGATTGCAGTTTCTTAGTGATATGGATCTGGACTCTGAGCAGGGCGTTTATTGCACAGCATAATAAATTGTATCCATCACTTGGCACACCATTGTAATTTTTTTTTTGGTATTGTATTGTTTTTCATATAATGGTGACAAGGCACCAACTACTGCTCATGTTCATTTATCAGGGTGTCTAGTTTATTTCTCTCTCAAAATTCAAGACTAATTCCAGACTTTTTTAGTTTTTTCAAGACTTTCTCGCGTTACTCTACTTAGGCCTATTAATTTTTATTTTAGGTTTGGCAACATTTATCTTATTTGTTTGATTGGAAAAAAGATGAATTTCTCACTTTGTCAACAATTAGAAATATTTAATCTGCAATTACAGTACTGCAAACTATAGGAATTTTAATAAAATAATGCCTTTGTTTATAAAAGGATATTCATTAAACATAAACTGTCCATGTAATATGTCAGGGTGTCTAGTGATATTTGATCTCAAAATTCAAGACTTTTTCCAGACTTTTTAAGACTTTTTCCAAAATTTTCCAGACTTTCGCAAGATAGTACAAATATACTACAAACGTCATAAGAGTAAAAATATCATGTTTTTACCACTTTTTGGATTTTTACTTTCTCCCCCTTATACATAGTATAAGGAGAAAGTGTTGTTTTCGTCAACATTTTTGAATTTAGTTGATAGTGGAAATATTTGTTTTGGTGCTCCCTGAACCCATAAAAGTGATTTTTACTTGATGTCTGTGTGTCTGTTTGTCTGTATGTATGTGTACAGAGCTAGATCCCAAACCAATGGTTTGATTTTTATGAAATTTGGTATGTAGGTACTAATACACGATATATCCAGGTATTTTTTCATTTTTTTAATTTTTGATTTTAAGGGTAATTTAATTTCCCTAAAAACCACCAAAAAACATGAAAAACCTAGATTTATCAAAAACGGCTCTAACGTTTTGATTAAACTTTAGTCGTTAGTAGAACTTTAATTTTCCAACAAAATGAGACCACCCGCATTTCTGTAAAAATTCGGGTTCAGAAATTACAAGACTTAAAATATCAAAAATTCAGTTTTTTTGATTTTTCATAAAAAAAACATAAATGTGAAAAATATTACTATTCACCATTAAAAAAAGCTCAAAAAACTAAATAATTTGGTATCTTGAATTACTATTCTAAGATTACTGGTTGCGGAGATAATTTAAATTTCCATTTTTCAGTAAACACAGTACGATGTCCAATGTTATTCTTATGGGGAATACAAAAATTACTATTTCTCTCTTATTTGTTGATCAATTTCGTTCAAACTTGATATGCTTGTCAAGTTAGCATTGACCATCAGAAGAAATTTGAAATATATTGCCCCTTAATAACTCTGAGGGGGGGTAATAGGGGGCATTTCTCCTCTTAAAACCACGTGTGTAGCGATGGATTCTGTAGTGCCTCCTCAACAGGGATTTCGGTAGATATTTTTGAAAACAACTTGTTTACAATATTTTCTGTACATTCAACCGTGCTTTGTATTTTATATTTAGTAAATAAAAAGTAATTTATTCATTAAAGATGGGCTAAAAGGGAGAAAGTATGTGTCAGTCTTCTGATACCGTTTATTTAAACTATGGTAAACAAATTTAAATAGTGAAAAAGAATGACACTTAGAAGAAAAATCACTAACAAAACCAAAACTCAATATAATATTTTTTATTAAAAACTCAAATACTGCATAATATATGAACATAAATATTTATATATATAAATATATATATTTTTCCAATTAAACTTAAAATACAAATGAAATAAACGTTACCGGTTAGCTATATACAAAATAATTTAATTAAAAAAACGAAACTAAAAACGTCAACAAATTTAAAAGGGCATAAAATATCAGCATGTTAAAAGAACATAAAAGGATATTTTCCAGAGTTTTTCACCCTAATTCTAAATAAGTATTCACATAGAGATGGTTGGCGATGTGTTCGGAACGTATTCCTAAAAAAGTTTGTTATCTGGACAAATTTCAAGACGATAAGTATCTTCCACCTCTTTAGACTGAACGTAACTGTAACCTAAATAATCCGTATGAACAATTACTTTTGGTTTTTTACATCGTTCCGCTTATGAAAGTGTACCCTCTTTATACATTGGAAAGCAATGAAGATTAAAATAAAATACAGTATCGGTAATTTAGTAGCCTGTTCATGTACAGCAACAAATACAAAATTTCGAATAGGTTGGCATATGAAAATAAAAGGCTAAAGTAAAACTAATTTTTACTCATAACTTAGAAAACATGCTTAGGTATAAATCTAGGCCTGTCGATCTCATCACTGGCCAAAAAAAATATTTACGAAGTCACCTAACTTATATATTTTTTTATATCAGTACCTAAATTAATTTTAATTAAGTTCAGTTTTAAAAAAACTAGGCCTAACTTAAATTTTTACAATTTCTCCCATGTTGACATAATTTGGCGATTAAATCAAAGTTTAAAATTACCCAGACGATAGTAAGCTTTGGCCTGGTTAAAATGTTTTCAAAGGTAAGTTAAAACATTACACTGACTAGGCTTATTTGATATTTAGGCCTATATAGCCTATCTGTACAGAGAACCACTTTATTAAATGTTATAAACAGTTAATTAGTAAACATGTTCAGACCACAGTTTAATATTTCCAAGGGTAGAAGTAAAGTAACTTAATTAGTCCAGCTTAACAGCCTAACATGGGCATAGGCCTATTATCAAACTTTGGAAAAAGTTCACTAAATTTTGTTAAAATATAGGCATAATACGTTATAGAGCCTAGGGTAACTATTTTACAGATTTAAAAAATGTTGTAATTTGAAATAATATTAGTAGAGGGTAAAACATAACTTATTATTCGCGAAAATATAGGTGTTCCAAGATATAAATGCCCATTTTATAGGAGCTTCGATTGCTACAGATACCTTCACATTAGTTTAGTGAGTAGGCTATATTATTTACGACATTGTTCAAATGTCACTAAGCCACTGTTTAATGGTCTTCTGATGATCTGAGAAATAGTTAACAACTGCAATTAAAACTATAAAATTGTATAACTTAATACTACTTAACAACTGTCGGGCGAGTTACTTCGCCCCGTTCCGTGGAAACCAGGCCACAGTGCAAGCGGTGCAGACGACGAAATTCGGCCGTGTTCGAAGTAAATTGCAAAGCATTGTTGGAATGTAAAGGGAAATAAGAATAGATCATAGTTAAGTTGTTAACCTGTACCGCCAATGATCTGCAGGCATTATTCAATATTTACGGACAAATCTCGGTTTAAACTCACTTCACTCGTCAATATAATCTTAACCTACAGGTTTAATTGCTCCACTACGCGTCAATGCGCGCAACTGCGCAGGTACGCAGGTACTACGACGACGCGACGTGTGCGTGTGAGAATCAGAGTCGGAGTCTAGGGACGTTCCGATACGATACTACTGGGCTACTGGCTTGGACCCGATATTTGGTATCGCTACGAATAGAAACCAAAGTATTGATACCCATTACAGAACTCTAAGAGGAACGCGGGAGATAGCTTGGAGTCGATTCTCTCTATCATAAGTTACAAGAACTATATTTGAAGTTATTATTTGTGTTTATTTTGCTAGAAAGTATATTAAATAAAAACTAATCTATATGTTTTAACAACGTAAAAATGTACTATTTTTCCGATACCGATACTCCAACTTTTCTTTCGATACCACGATAATATCGGTTAACCGATGCCCAGAGTTCCGAAAACAAAGTTTCGATACCTACTCGGATCGGATGTATCGGAACTTGTCTATCAGAGTCCACTAGCCGAGGGATGGCGAACGACGCGGGCGAGTGTAGAGGTACCTTCAAGGTCACCGCTCTCCCTCCTCCTCCCCCTCGTGACTCATCTTCCTTTTCGCGTTGCCATAGTAACGGCATGTACTTGACTGGCTTTCTTAATTTCTCCAAAAAACTATGGGCCAAGCGCTTGCTTGGGTTATTCCACAACGTACATCTTGTTGCAATTGCCATTGATTATAAATACTAGTACCTTGATATCACTGTTTATAAGTTTTATCCATTTTCCCGACTTGATAACAATTTTATATATTAATTCCCGCCTTTCCCGACATTTTATTAATTTCTATACAAATTCCCGACTTCCCCGACTTTCCCGACTGCTAGACACCCTGTATGTATTGTAGGGTGAGAAAATAATTAAATTTCCCAAAACCAAAGCTAATAACACGGGAAATCCGGAAAAACAAAAAAACTTAATTTAAATATGATAAACTAATCTAAATAAACATCACTAATGGGGAGGTTCCATCTAGATCTAGATTGTCAACTAGATATAAATCAAATAAAAATTCCCAGTTCTCCCCACAAAGTAGTGGAAAGGATTCTAAAAGTTTAAAGGATATTGTATGGACTTGTGGAAAGGAGGGAGTTCCAAAACAACAGGCTTCTCATCACAAAAACCCAATCACATTCGCTAACTAGTATACTGTTATTGAGTTTGGCAAGGAGAGTCCTGATGACTCTGTTGCCAACTATGAAGATGGTAATGCAGATAAAGTAGAAATTTTAAAGAAAAAGCAAAAAACCAAATCCTTAAAAATAATTACTGATGCCAAGAAAACACCTGCAATTAAAGAAGATGACGTAAAGAAAAAAATATCTTAATTTTGGCAGACGGCCACGGTAGAAATATTGCTCCAAAATTGGAAGAAATTTGACCTGACAGATCATCAAGGATAACATGCATATTTAAACCAAATGCAACCCTGGCAGAAGTAACAAGAAAACTTACACACATAACAGAATCATTTAGTAAGAACACAAAGTATTAACACAAAATGCTGCATAAATTTTATGCAGCATTTTGAGTTAATAAAGAATTTAAATTAGAATTTGTGTTCACTGGCAATAAACACATTCTATTCCATTCTACCTTAAAATTTACTATCAAGTTTACGTTCTAAGTAAATCCGACTTGTACAACTGATATGCTGACCCTCCCGGCCGCTCACCTGAGACAGCCAGCGCTCATCGTCAGAGCCGTGGTCCGTGGGGGTGGGGGGGTCCGGGGGCGCAGGGCTCAGCAGGGGGTTGGTGCAGGGCAGGGGAGGGTGCAGTGCGCTGCTGTACGGTGGCCGCTGCAGCAACCACTGAGCTCTGGCCTCCACGAGCAGCTCTATAGCAGTGTCATCACACACCTTCTCCTTGCTGACGCCTGGACAGTGGGCACAATATTATTATCTTTTCTGTTTTGTATTTTGCATTTGTATAATTGTATTCACAGATCGTCTCCGAGCAATGAATGTGAACCTGGGCAGTTAATTTCAACGAGTGAATATAATATTGTAAAGCCTCTGTTCAAAACAGATCCATGACAAAGAGTAGTTCTCACTGAGTTGCCCATTACAACTCAATGGGGCTCGGGCGTCTCACAAGCCCAACAATAGTGTTTTGGGTCCAAGAGGACATGGGTTCAAAACCCGGATATCCACATCAGTATGGCTTTTCTAAAAGTGTTTACGTAACTCTCTAGCAAAATGCCTCTGGTTTAGGTAAAACAAAAACTACAGGCCTAGCATTAAATAATTAAGAATCTTTGTACCTAACTCTCCTAAAACTTTTGATTTGTCAAATGAGCTTGTTTGAATTATTCCGGCAGTACATTATTTGACTTGATGCTCTCCTTGTAGGGAATTCCTCTTGTACAAATTCCAGATGTACTTCCAATCTCTAAGGCTACATCAGAGTCAAGTCATGTTTCAGAGTCAAGTCAGAGTCAGTCCTCAACTGTGGTGGTATTGTGAACTAAAAAGTTCAGAACGTCATTCATGTAAACCACAAGAAGAACTGAAACTAAAATAAAACCTTGAGGAATCCCTTATTAACCCATTGGCTTACCTGAAATTTTCCACCTGACAAACCGTTCAGTTTCCTACGAAAAATTATATAAATGTAGACTTTTACTAAAACTGTCACTATAGCAACAATTATTGCTCAATTTACTTAATTTTTGCACTAATCTTTAGAGAAATAAATTATCTACAAGAAGAAGATACTTTTTACAGCATTTATGTATGGTAAATATTATATATATATATATATATATATATATATATCATATATATATATATATAGTTTATAAAAAACATTAATTTTAAAAGGAGTTACATGTAAAAAACAAAAAAAAATAATGTTTCAGCCCAACAACTATTATGTACTTGTGGGTTATTTATTTTTTTACGTGAAAATAAAAAATGTTAGTGATACATTTATATTTGACCTAGATATAACATATTTTCCAAAATCATATTTTTCCTAAGTTTGACTAAGTTTCCCCAAGGATGCATAAAAAATACATACAAACAAAAAATGAAAACAAGTTAAAACAACAAATAAACAACAACAAAAAATTTAAAAATAAAAATTTTTTTATAAAAAGTGCTATCCCGAGTATACTCGAGGTTGCACGTCCGGGCTACTTTCGGCGGCCACGAGTATACGAGCCAATGGGTTAATTTACCACCTCCAAGATAGTTATTCTAGCTTCACCCTCTTTTTCTTCACCCCTTCCCCCTAGATGAAATTTGAATACCAATCAAAAACAATACTTTGGTACTAATGCCGGATAAAACTCCCATAATCTATTGGTATCTAAACACAAAATACAATATGATTTGTGTGAAGATAAATTGCAATACAAAATGTAGACAAAAATAAAGGTAATTAATTAGTGAAACCGAATGTTTGTTCAGCTAAAATAATCAAGTTTATCGTCAGGTAGAGTACTTTATGCGGTATTTTACAATACCTGAGATATGTCTCGGGTCCAGATCGTACTGCACCAGATTCCCGTTGCAGGCCATGATGTAGAGGGAGTCCATGGAGCGTCTGGTGCGGGGGCCCCCGTTGTGGGGGGCCAGAGACAGGGCCCGCGGAGCCCCAAACACAGCGGCCACCTTGACAATGCTGTCCTCGGTTGGTGGGGCCAGCGCACTCTGCCTCCTCACCTGTAGGAAGGAGAAAGTAATATAAAACTATACTACGTTACAATACTCTGCAAAATATAGTTATCTTGAATTTGAGAACGAACCCAAAAATGTAGCTTGTTAGCATCTATATTTTTTATTTTTTAGGCTCAGCATTACTCCTGTAACAAATATTCTAAAAGCATCTACGAGACAAGTATGTCCGGTTAGTGTATATCTTGAAGGATTACGACAAGTTTTTGAGTGAAATTACTAGACAGTGACAGTAATGTACTGGTCAGAACATTGCAGTTTGTACTGAGATCGGCGCAATTTCAAAAGGTAAAAGTACTTAAAAATTATAAATTAACAGGTGGAATCCGCGAGAAATTTTTTTTTCTTTCAATCAATCAATAAAAATAACTTATTCCAAAAATGCACATACTAGTACAGAATGGTGTCACTATACAGTATAAACAACTACCCAACTAACCAAAGCTATCAATATTTTTATTATCTATAGGTAATTTGTTAAATAATTGAATTCCATCATAAGAGGGTATTTTCTTGTACACTGACAAATTATGCCTATTGTAAGCCATTCCATCATAAGAGGGTATTTTCTTGTACACTGACAAATTATGCCTATTGTAAGCCATTCCATCATAAGAGGGTATTTTCTTGTACACTGACAAATTATGCCTATTGTAAGCCAGCTGATTACCTTTCCTGGTTGAATAGTTATGAAAAGAATTCAATACTGGCATTGTTTCTAATTTTTATTTAACGTGAAGAATTAATTGAAAAATATATAAACTGTGCACAGTCATAATTCCTGTTTCTTTAAGTGTTCTTTTACAGATTCTTTTGGTTTTAATTTTAACATGATATGAAGTGTTTTTTTCTGCAATATCAATATACTATTCAAATTATTAACTGATGTACTCCCATATAGGCGTAGCCCAAAATAAATATGTGATTCAATCAGGGCAAGGTAAATTACTTTTTAAGTTTTGAAACTGCTAAATTTAGACATTTGCCTCAATGCATACAGGCCTAAAGGTACCTTTTTACAAACAGAATTAACATGGCAATCCCAATTAAATCCATCATCAATATTCAATCCAAGAAACTTTACTGTTTTAACTTCACATAATAAAATTTCATTCATGAAAATATTTGTGTTAGCTTAGATTTGCCTTGAAAATGATAAATTAATAATTTTTGTTTTTTCCAGATTTGGTAATAAATTCATATCATGTAAATGTTGAATGACACTAGAAAGATGAACAAAAGATTAAATTTCCAAATCAGCATTTGATTTACCAGATATTTTTATGTTTATATCATCTGCAAAGAGACAAACACTGTTCTATTATTGATGGGAAACCATTCAAATATATTAAAAACAATGGAGGTCCCAATATAGATCCTTGAGAGACACCGTAGTTTATAATATTCGTTGAAGAATTAAGGGTAATCACTTGGTTAAAACTATTTATGTGCTCAATTGCAACATACTGCTGTCTTCCAACAAGGTATGATTCAAACCAGCGCCAAGCTCTCCCTCGGACACCAATACAATGGAGTTTTTTAAGCATAAAATCATAAGACACACAATCAAACGCTTTAGTTAAATCTAGGAAAATTCCAACTACTTTTTCTTTTGCATCGATTGATCCAATAACATACTCACAGAAATCCACCCCTGCATCTGTTACAGATTTTCCTGCTCTAAAACCAAATTTTTGTTTATCTAATAAATTATTTTCGTTTAAGAAGTTACACAGTTGTATATGCATTGCTCTCTCAAAAATTTTGGAAAAAGAAGTTAATAAAGATATCCGTCTATAATTACATATTTCTCTTGGATCACCTTTCTTGAAAAAAAAGGTTTAATTTTAGATATTTTCAGTTTTCCAGGAAATATACCAGATATGAAAGAGGAATTAATGACATGCAGTAATGGTAATAATAAATATAAACGTGCCTGCTTAATTATTGACATTGGTATTTCATCCCAACTTGTTGAAAATTTATTGTCAAATGAAGTTAAAATTTGATCTAATTGTTCATAAGTAAGAGAAGAAAGATTAAATTTTGGAAAAAACTTTTTGGGATATTAATAAAACAAGTTTTGAATTAGGAGAAAATTTTAACTTTGGCACTATGTCATTATCAACCATAGTCGTGTAGTATCATTAAAAAGTTGACATACACTCCTTACATCTAAACAATCATTTGCATTAATATATGGTATACTATCAACTCTGCTATCAATAATTTTATCATTCTTTCCAACCTCTCTTTTTATGATGTTCCAAGCGGTTTTACTAACATATTGTGATTTTTCCAATAATTTATCATAATAGTTACATTTGATTTCTACAATTTCCCTTTTTAACTCTTTCTTTTCATTGTTCAAAATGTTCTTAATGGATTTATCTTTTTCCCTCCTAAAAATCTAACTTAGGTTTAAAACTTCAACTCTTTTATTTATAATATCGTTAGTGGCCCAATTTTCACCATTTCTTGCTCTACTTTAACCTTGGGAAAACACACATCAAAATCATACTTAAAAATATCAAAGAAAACATTAAACTTATCAGAAATAGGAGCATTAAAAACATTACACCAATTTTCCTCCAAAAACACTTTATAGAACTGAGCAATATTATTTTTAGTCAATTTCCTACAGTACATTAAAATTCCTTTCTTTTGTTTTGGAATACTAACCCCATTATCATAGATCACAAATAATTGTGCATCATGGTCAGACAATGCTGTATTAATACCTAAGATTTCTGTTTTCTTACTAACAATATTCGTGAATACATTATCAATGGCACTCTCTTTTGTTTCACAAACTCTTGTAGGGGAATTTACTAAAGCTTTCATTTGTTAAGATTCTAAAATATCTAATAGCAGCCGTTTATTTTTGGATTCCTCTAACACATCAACATTCACATCACCCATAACCACTATGTTTTTAAAATTTGTATTTAATACCTCCAAAAACTCATCAAATTTATCCAAAAATATTTTATTATAACATAAATTTGGAGTTCTATAAATACCAGCCAACACAAATATAAATTTGCCTGAAGTTACTTTAACCACACAGCATTCAAATTATTTTTCGTGAACTATACTTAATATCAGAGGTTCAACTTTGAACATTGATTTAGCCAGAATTAATACACCTCCTACACAAGACAATTTACGAGCATAACATGATTTCACCAGCATATTTTTCAAGTTTAAACGTTGTATTTCTTCCTCATTAATTTTTTGTTCCGTCAGTACCAGCAAGTCAACTGTAATTTCATCTAGTAAAAGTGATAAAATATATAACCTAGAAGGTAAATTCTGTATATTTTGATGTAAGATATTAATTCTTTTGACCCAGTTATTATTTTAGCGAATTTCCCCTATAGGGAAGAAGCTATTACCGTAGGTGGCATGGTAAGACTTAAGCCCGAGACCATGATAACTTTTTGTTTTGAAGTCCCCAGATGCCAAAAACACTATTCGCTCAAATTTATATACAGTAGAAATCCAATTATCCGAACCCCAATTATCCGAATATCCAATTATCCGAATCGATTTTGAGTGAAATAATAGAAATATAAAAATCAAGAAAATAACAGTGGGAGCGCGTGTAGCGATTATGCGACGACCGTCTACGCGCAGTCCATGCCGAAGCTGTTGCGCATGCGCACCAGCGTTGGATAGGTGTCACTGTTACATCTAGTATTTACCTGTTCCTTTGTGCGTTCCACAGTTGAATAAAGTAACAGTTACGTTTTGTTAAGATGCTTCTGTTTTATTTATCAAGGTGTTGTTGCGAAACATAAATTTAGTTGTCTGCTGCAAGATTCACTAGTTTTTTATCCTATACAATGTCAAATCAAAGTTTTCATCCTGTTTCTTGATCTAAATATACTTTTGTTGCAAAAATTGCTACCAGTGTCTCTTTAAATGATTTTTTAGACACATTTAGGCAAGTTAGCCGTTAAAAAACAACAATATTTATAGGCCTACCTAAACTGAGTTTTATATATAAAGTTTTTGTGTTTTATTTGAAGTTAAAATATAAAGCTTGTTTGTTCTATAATACTTTATGGTATCTATTCATTTTGAAACTGTGAAGTCCTACTGAAATTAAATATGAAGGCAATTCAAACAAATAAGTGTTGCAGGCATATTTAAGTTTTTTACTCATAGTAGACATTTTCTATTGACAATTATTAAATAGGCTGTTGTAAATATCTATTATGGTTTGCCGTTGCAAGAGAATCCTGCACAATACACCTGGTAATACACTAAATAAAACCTGGAGCCTATTTTATAAACATATTTATAAAATAGTTTTTATTGTATAACATTCGATGCCAATGAATGATCAAATATCAAAAATAACCAAGGGCTAGACGACTAGTGGCTCAGTGGCTGTCAAGTTCACAGGTACGTAAAATAGGTTACTTTCAACTATAGCAGTAACTGTTACTCGGCATTGGCGGCATCCACGGAAGGAACGGTTACTTTAAAATATAGCAGTAACTGTTCCACGGCATGGACTGCGCGTAGACGGTCGTATAATGCGCAGTGAGCGCTAAAATAAAAGCCTGCGCTGTTACCTTCCGGACGATATTTTCGCAGGGAACAATGAGTCACACCCCCTTCCCGCTCTGCTCATCATCAGTCGCTACTGTTCTTTCACCGAGATTATCGTTCAAAATGAGTACAAAACGTAAACGTGTTGTCCTTTCGCTAAGTGATAAACTCACTTTGCTCGAGATGTTCAAGTGAAATAACCAACATTGAACAGTGAAATACGTACAGTATGTATTGAAAAGAGCAACTGTATATACTGTATTCAATTTAACTCCTGTAATTTAATTATTATAACGTATATTCTTGGTACAGTTCGCTTACTTTCTGTTCACTACATTTATAATAACTTTGTCGATAAAATTCTGATTTTTTATGTATGGTGATGTTTTTTGCTTAATTCCCGAGGTATACCTGATTATCCGAATTTCTGCTTATCCGAATTGGCCCGATCCCCAATTAATTCGGATAATTGGAGTTCTACTGTATATAATATATATATATATATATATATATATATATGTGTGTCCGTTATCACGATAACTTAAAAAAAATGCCCGATTTTGATGAAATGTGGCACAAATGTGTAGAGTAACATTTATGACTTTAAGTTCAAAAACCAGATTGATCGGACTATGGGAAGGGTGTTTTATGAGGGTTTTAAATTTTACAAAAATCAGTTTTTTGAATTTTCCCCCTACAATTTTAAAAACACTCAATTTTGGTTACAGCAATTTTATAGAGCTTAAAAAAACAAATAATTTGGTATTTTGAACCATTAACCTTTGTTAAGTGGTTGTCGAGAAAAGTCAAAAAACACGTCCATAAAATTTCCCATGTTAATCTTATGGGAAAAAGGTTTTTGGATTTTCCACAGATAATTTTACTAAAAACTTCACATTTCTTTTTACCAATCAGTTTAGCTCTACAAAAAAATAATTTTGGTATTTTAATTGTTGTTCTACGTCCAACAGTTGCAGAGATATTCAAAGTGCTAAACACAGTTCATTGTCCAATGGATAAATAAAACATTGTTATGGAGGATAAATAAAATTTGATATCTCGATTATTGATGAAACTTGGTATGTGACTTCAACTAGTTGTGGTATATTGATATTTGCACAAAAAAAGTTTTTTGATGATTTTCCCTGTAGCAGCAAACCTGCAGACTCGGCCCCCACGTCATTCATATGGAGAATAAGTAAAGTTGTATATCTCCCTTAGTTATGAACCTTAATTAATGAAAAACTTGGTATGTAGCTTCACTTGGTTGAGATATATTGATAATTGCAAAAATACACATTTTTTATCTTCCTCGTTTCAGCAAACCTGCGTACTCAGCCCTAATGTTATTCCTATGGAGAACAAATAATAAAATGCTATATATCACTCATTTATGAATGAATGTATTTTTGTGAATCTAGGTAAGTGGCTCTATGTAGTAGTGAGACACATATATATGCATTGGAAATTCGCTGAGTATGCAGGTTTACTGCGACGGGGGTATTTATTTTTGTGATTTGTATATGATTTACTTATTTCATAATGATGGAACGCTGATGAGCTAGTTGAATCGCCTTGCTTTTTTATGTAATTGTGACTTTTTGCGAACGACTGCAGTTTAAAAATTTAGGAGGGTTTAAAGAAGACTGTGTTTCATTAAAGCTAACAGGCCCACTTATACCAAAATCACTAACAAAAAGCACTGAATTGCCCTTTTCACTCACATCACCAAAATCAATTTCACTAACTGAGGCACAAGTGGTAGGGGGCGATGTTGACACCTCACTGCTGGGATGGGACGCAGCTACATAGCTGGTAGGGGGCGATGTTGACACCTCACTGCTGGGATGGGACGCAGCTACATAGCTGGTAGGGGGCGATGTTGACGCCTCATTGCTGGAACGGGTCGAAGCTACACATCTGGTAGGGGGCAATGTTGATACCTCACTCCTGGGATGGGGCCTCCCCTGACGCTGCCTCTCTCCTTTTGATGATACTGCTACCATCTAGGGGTGGGCGAGTACTTGAGATTTCGAGTACCTGTCGAGTATTTTCTAATACTCGAAGGCCGAGCGAGTATTAGAGACTTCTCGAAAATTAAAGTCGAGTAGTTGATTACTCCCGCCGTTTACCCCAAATTGTTAAAAATGCAAAGCTACTCCCGCCGTTTGCCCACGTTTACGCCGCTAACCAATATTTAACAAAATAAGTCTTTTAGCTCACATGAAAGGAGACAATGACAGGTGGGTTAACTGTGAGTTAACATAAGTAAGAGAGGGGCACAGGGGATGTTTGGGTCAGGGTCAAGAAATCACTTTCTTGTTAAAATGTTCTGGTTTTATGGACTAACCCAAAATTGTTATATGGATATATATTTGTAATACTTGTCTTTTGTTTGTTATAGTTGTTGAAAACAATATATATATATATATATATATATATATATTTTTTTTTTGTTTTCATTTAAATCATTATTCATTCATGGTAAAATTAAGGTTAAATAAAATAAATAATAACATTAAAAATTCAATAAAATGTTATGTTTATAATTAAAGTTTAATATGTAGACAAAATTGTTTTCAATAAAAAAATTTAAATGAGTTTTTTTTACTTTTAAAGAACTACTCGACTCGACTCGATACTCGAGTAGTTTGGTTCAATACTCGACTCGACTCTATTAAAAAAACACTACTCGCCCACCCCTACTACCATCCCATGTTGGTCCCAGGTGTGGTGTTTTGTCAAGGACAGAGGTGGGAATGAATTCATGTCTTGTATGGCTGTAGTTACGTTAGTTCCTTCATGCAATGATGACTCATGGTGGGTATTTGTAGTTAATAAGCATCTTGAAATGGCATCATGAAGTCGTTTCAGAAATTCTGAGTGAGGTAATTTGTTTCTTATTGGACCTTTGGTTTTTTCCTTGTAAACAATAATGAGTACAGAAGCTGCTGTTTCAACCTGAAATTCAACCAGATTCTCAGCAAACTTAACTACAGATATCTTGTCCCAGACACAACCAATAGGAGAACAAACGAGTGTATCTAACCTTTTCTTCTTAAAGTGTTCAGTTAGTTCATGAAAGGCTTTATCATAATCTGACAATGTAGGTTTCTCATAAATTTTGCTTTAGTCACCAAACCAAAAACCGTAGCGCCTTCTCTAGATGTCTGACAGGTTAAGTTCTTATTAAGTAGGGGTGTGCGAGTACTCGAAACTTTGAGTTTTCAGCCGAGTATTTTAATACTCGAACTTTTGAAAAATACTCGAAAGTTCGAGCGAGTATTTCCCGCCGATTTCCGGACGATCGCTAACAATTGCGACCGGCCAAAACGCGTAGTAACGGCCGCAAAAGGCGATTGCATCACGTAAAATCGGCCGAAAATGACGATCGCTAACGATTGCAATCGCCCACAACGCGTTGTAATGGCCACACAAGGCGATCGCATCACGGAAAATCGGCCGAAAATAACGATCGGACTGCCTAATTTTGGCCGTAAATGATGACGGTATACATAATATCGGCAAAAGTGGCGACCGGGCCACTTAATATCGGCCGTAACTAACGATTTCGTCATCTAATTAATATTGATTAATAGCAATGTATGGACCAGGTGATATTGGCCAAATGACAACCGGACCGTGTTTTTATCGGGCGGAAATGAATGTCAAACTGTGTTTTGTTTGTCAATACATAATCCAGTTTGATTGGACTGGGCAAAACTTGGTATTGCAACTCATGTATTATTTAGAAACCATGTTTGATGATCAAATCTAGAGTGGTATCCAAATCACATTACACTATTTTAAACTACCAACTGATGGCAAATACTCGCTCGAAAATACTCGAAACTCGAAAATAATTGGCACTACTCGACTTGAATAAAAAAATCACTACTTGCACACCCCTATTATTAAGAAAATCCGATGAATTTGGTTTGCCAAACTCATTCTTAAAAACAACTGCCACTCCTTTACTCATCTGCCTGTCATCATTAATGTCAGCAGATATAGCATGTGCAAATGCTACTTTCTCATTGCCTTTAAATTTCACTATCATAGATTTCATGTTAGTTTCAACGATTTGTATCCTGCCTTTCGGCTCATTGTTTTGCATACTGTGTTCATACTTCCAGGTCAGTGCATTAATTATGAAATGAGCAAGTTTACCTTTCCCTTTGCTACTCAGATGATGTCCTTGGTTAGTGAAATGATATCTTTTTAACTTATCCAGGTTTATCAGATCAATATTTTTTCATTCCTGACAATTAATTCTCGCATATAATTATTGAGAAGTTTTATGTCCTGATTAACCTTATGCATTACCGCCTTGTCATAGCGTTTAGGTATCGTTGTAATGAACACTGTTCTTTATTACTCAACTCAATTAAATTATTTTCCAGGTTACTGTAAATATTTTTTAGATTGTTGTCAAGGCTGTAATTTGTTCCTCCCATTATAATGACTGGATTTGTAGGTTCCAAGGTAGAGGAATCAATTATTTTAATCAAACCAGCATTTGCCCTCACATATCCAAATGCTTTAATCTTATGTTTGCTCAGTTGTTCAATTTTCAACTGAACATTTGTCCCTTGGCTGTCAGAACTAAATGGCATTCAGCTCAAAAGATTTCTTAATCTGTATTGTTTTTGTCATTATTGAATGGCTTGTTTACTGGAACTTTATTTGCAATTATTTGCATCTGTTTTTTTTTCAAAGTTCTCCGCTGCTAAAACATCATACTTGTTACCCGTATTAATGATTTGTACATCTCCTGAAGGTAATACTTTGTCAGGAGACACTGCCTTACGTTTATTTTTTGCAACTTTTGTCCACTCATTTTTTTAAATATCTTTTTTGTTGGTACTTAATTCATAAGCCGGCAGAGCATTGCAATCTCTTCTCAACACAACACTACCACCCACCTGCTCTTCTCTTCCTGCCTTAATCTGGAGATGATTTGTTGTTGCCAGCACTGTTTTGTAATTTAAAACTGGCTCTAACATCATACTAGATAGTGTTTTTGTTAGATTTAATTTAATACTATTGTATAACATAGCCAGCTGACCAAGCTTTAAAATAACTGCAGCCTCAGTGACTGCAGGGAAAAGCTCCTCCCATCAATCAACTGGATTTTGCCTGAGTAGGTGCTGTACAATAACATCAGTGAAAAGAACCAAGTACACTCCACAATCATAACTATTTGCCTGTTGTGGGACTCTTACCACTGAAATATCCTTGTTGACTGTGTTTCCAAGGTACTTCTGAGGCAATGAATGAGCATGATTATACCCTTTCTTAGAATCAAAGTATAAAAATTAATTTTGCTCCCTCATATACAGTAGCAGACTCCAGTATATATTAATTTGACATATCTGATATATATATTTTTTTATATCAGTTAAAGATTCTTATCCTGACATAAATCACATAACTTACAAATCAGTGTTAAAGTAACCAATACGACGACGTCTATATGAAGCATACATACCTGTATCAGAGGGGCAACAGTGGTGGGGGTGGGAGGGGCGGGCTGCCCCCCTCCCCCCGGAGGACTCTCCCACAACACGGGGCTGTTGCGACCGTCGTCCGTCAAACCTGCACTGCGGTGGAACCTACCGACATGCAACGTCAGTGTGAAACTCATGGGCAATGTTAGAATTGTTGTTCTAATCATGACCAAATAAAGACTTATAGGACATGACAATTTTAGAGACATACAGAGTTGCAGAACATATGCTTACCTACATATTCCAATCCATTTAAAGTAGCCCCCTAATCACCCGAAAATGTTTTTAATTTATTGGTATATATAAGCTGTGCTCATCTGGAACCATTATCCAGAGGTGGATTAACTGTGTATACCATTTTTAGATTAAATTCCTAAGCCAAGTGATCTACGTTTTTTTAACTAACGTTAGGGTGAAAGTCATGTCATTTTACATTGCAAGGTCTGGTTACTCTTTAAGGTTAGAGCTGTCATTATACCATCAAATTGATGATTCAACCATCGGATTGCAACCATTTGTACCTGGAAAGTTTGTTGACGACGTGAGGCGTAGTGTGAGTCCGCACTCCCACAGTTCCTCCGTACGGCGTGATCGGAAACACGTGAGTGGTGCCCCTCATGGAGCTTATGGCCACCCATCGCGAGTCTGCTGAGAAGGTTATGTCCTGGATACGGGCCGTCGTGTCACCTCTGGCCACATACACAGGAGGATCAGGTAATGATCAAGAATAAACGTTAGTCATTAATCTCATATTAAGGTTGAATGCAAAACACTAAGCAAGCACATTGAGAGTTGTAGAAGGCTAAGTACAAAAACATAATTTGAATAGGCCTATTTAATTTTGTTTTATTTAATTATACAGCATAATACATTAGTTAGGTACTACGGTTTTATCTTGAACTAGTGGTTTGTAGGGTCTATAGCCTTTTGCATGTACCATTTATTGGACAGTAAATCAATATTAATGTTTTTATTTCAAATCATTTTAGCCCTGATAAGCCTGATACCTAATACCTGATAAGCTAATACAAAAATGCAAGTACATCAGAAATAATTACAGCTGATCCTGAATTTATTTTAAGCAATGTTATTTCTATCATTGATCTGATGTTGACCGGTGTGACTGGTCGAAATCGATAGCTTTGTACCATCTGTCATATACGTTTACAGACTGTTTTGTGAAAACAGTATACTGTAAGTGTAAATATATTTTTAAGTGTTGTAAGACGTCTTTTATTACATCCCGTAAGTAATGACAACATGCAATATGCTAATCAAAATGTTATTTTAAAGATTGTTCTAAGGACAGTTTAAAGGGAAAACAAGGGCGAAAACCATAAAAGTTGGGCTCCGCTAGGTTTTTCCCCAACAAATTTTCGTATTTGCCTATAGTTGTTACGAAATACAAATATATTAATTGTTCTAGAATCTGTCTGCTTACTGTAACAAATACAGACATGGGGAATTTATAGCTAAATAGAGGAATTGATGGAGATTAGTTAGTTCTCATGGTGGGAAATCAGATGTTGATATTTGACTGCTCGTTGACATTAAAATTATTAAAAAGAAAGATATTATAGGTTCAACTGCATTGGAGCACTACAACACTACCATGAAATGGAAGTTGCATTGGTTTGGTTAAAGAGCCGCTTTGAACGCTGGTGGTGCTAGGTTGCTCATTCGGTGGCTACCTCCATACTCCCACATACTTGCCACTCCACCCGCACCCGCAGCCTTTCCTCTTGGCGACCCGCCTAGTGGTGCTGCCATTATAATCCAGTCAGTCTTCTGTAGCCTAGTGTTTTATAGTTTTCAGTGATTAGAGTTACTGCTCATTTTAATCTTCCCCATACAAAAACAAAACTATCCCCTACATAAAAGTATCTTCAGTAAAAAACTTGCCTTGGCACACAAATCGTTAGATCAAATACCTGTGCAATATATAGAGGTGCTGGACATAGGCCAGGGTG
This sequence comes from Allygus modestus, assembly GCA_963675035.1. NCBI lineage: Eukaryota > Metazoa > Arthropoda > Insecta > Hemiptera > Cicadellidae > Allygus > Allygus modestus. Next base: position 323,981,405 of record OY776112.1, read on the forward strand.
GAGGTGCAGGGGTGGGTATTTATCCGGAACACGTGGAAGCGGTGGCCGCGCTTGTCCGCGGAGACGAGCAGCATGCCGCTGGGGTCGAAGCAGAGGGCGACGATGGGCTCGTGGTGGGCGTTGAAGTGGGCGAGGATGCGGTTGGACTGGTGGTCTTCCTCGGCGTCCTTGGCCACCTTGGTCTGCAACGGAGTAAGGTGCTGGTGAGAAACGGCTCTTGGCCAGGTTGGGTATGTGGGTTTGTAAAAACTCGTTTGAATCCACATTCTTTATTATAAATAATTTATATTTATTAAGTCGTTCATTCATTTAGCTACTCTTCAAAAATTATCATTTTCATCATACAGTAAACCTCTGATTATCCGGACTAATGTGGCAGAATATTGATCTGGATAGTGAAAAATTTTGATAATCTGAAGCTACTATAATATCGCATAAATAACGATTAGCACACTAGTGCCTGCAATATCGATGCTGAAAATTGTGCGAATAGACTGTAAAACTGAATATACGTGGGAATTTGTTAGGCTTTTAATGCGTACATTGATATACTGCAGTTGCGTCCGAGCAAGGCCACACTAAATAAACAGGCCGTAATGCTCCCCCGACATTACGTCATCATATGTGACGGCAATTACGTAAGGATCGTTTGTCATCAGCTGCTTGTAATTGAGGATTTATAATTTACCTGTCGTCTCGTCTGACAAAGTTTAACTTTGGTTTTCCAAAAAGAGAGGAAAAGAAGCAGCTGATCACAAACAAAAAATGATGTCATTGCCATCGTGCTTGATGCAGAATGCCGGGGGAGCATTACGGCCTGTCTATTTAGAGTTGCCTTGGTCTGAGACTTAGAAGGTGCTAGAATGAGGGTTTTAACTGTAATTTACAGTTTTTTATTTCGTCAACCTCGTCCGGTTAATGCAGGATCCGGATGATTCGGTTTCCGGATAATCCGTGGTATACTGTAATTTCACATCTCTTCACATAGCTGATAATCAGTTTTAATTTCTAAACTCTGATTAATACTTTTCTTGTGTTCAGACTATTTTTGCAACGATATCTACGCACACGTTACTCCCCCATGTAGACTCTTTTCCTTACATTGTTTTATTTTTGTGTAAGTATATTAGTGATTAATAAGACGTAGGTAGATTTGTTGTTGTATCTGCACAATGTAATTGTTTTATTAAATAAAATTTAATTTTTACACGTTTGCTGCGGGGCACGCCCACGGGCGTGTTCCCGCCATGTTGCAACTCTTCCAATAGGCGCGGTCACATTTTGAATTCCTGGCTAACGAATGACAAAAAACGCTGTGCGGTGCTTTACTGCATTACAACACCACTGGACGTAGTTTTACAAAACGCCACCATGTAGCAGAACAATCCAGATAGCAGTAGACAACCAGGGTTGCCATGTACAGGGAATAAGTCGGATGAAAACGACTTCGGGAAATTCCCGTGACGGCCAGGATATTGGGGGAAATTTACTACCAACCTACACCAAAACAAAGCTCGCATTCTAAGCTACACGCTGGCAACAAATCGTTTACCCCGTGCGCCACGCCGTAGCACACTGAAGCTTGTAACGATTGCAATTTGCATGGTAACTGTGCGGGCATACCCGTAGCGCGCACCGGGGGAACAACCCCAAACGGGTATACCCGTACTGCGCAGGGAACGTGTTAACTAATTTCATTTAATTTTCCAAATGTTGCTGCCGCTAACCAATATCAGTACCTCGATGTCCAGGATGGTGACGACGCCCTTGTGTGTGGGCTCGGCGTGAGGCGCGTGCTGCAGGTGGCTGTTCTCCGGACTGCCACCGGTCAGCGACGAGGCCACGGTCTCGCTGAGGTCCCGCAGCCCCTTGCCGAGACACTTGGCCGCGTGGAACACCGTGGCCGTCACACTCTGCGGGCCGTCGCTGTGGCAGCCTCCCAGCGAGCGCCACTGTGACACCAGCCGGCGGTCCGCGTACGCCAGCCACCTACATGGCACAACACGAAAATGTGTGAAAAATAAGGAGTTCCACAGGGCTCAATCCTTGGACCAGTTCTATTTTTTATGTTATTTAAAAATATATGCCAACATTAGTTTCTAGTCCTCAAAGTAATTCATGTCTTTGCGAACTAGTCAAATTCAGTAGCTATACCTTGATATAAAAAACTAGAAGGAATATACTCTACATGTTTACGTAGAAACTTAATGCTGACCCTAGAAAAAATAATCTTGGCTTTACTTACAAAACAATAAAGGACAAAGAATAAGTACTCAATCAAATTCCTATTCAATTCCTAAACTACAAATTTTAAGCAATGGAAAATGTAACTAACAATTCGTTCTCTACATGAATATCAAGAATACCTAGTATGCCCTGCCCAAAACATCGGCAACCACTTACATCATGCTTTTTCATACTTCCCCATTCCCCAATTAGAATTGACAAAAATCCCATCCTTCGGCCAGATTGGAAAACTTGTCATTGTTTTAAAGGCTGCATGTTATAAATCCTTTAAAATTCCCAATTTTAACAAAGTTACAGAAAAAAAGTTCCTTGCTAGGTCGTTTGCAGTAACTTTTGTTTTATCTTTTTGTTTTCACTATGAGCCAATAGGCCCAAGGAGTGGTCTAAAGATTATAAGGTCTTTTAACGGTATTAGCAAGTCACATTACATAGGCAGACCAGTGGTCACTGTTTGAAAAAGTATCACTGCAGTCAGCCGGGATCGAACCTACAACACTTGACCACGACTGACTTACAAGGCCAGCACTCTACTTCTGACCTACCGCGTCCAGTTTAACTCTCGAGGTTTTTTAACCCATTGGCTCACAACCCCGAGTATACTCGTGGCCGCCGAAAGTAGCCCGGACGTGCAACCCCGAGTATACTCGGGATAGCACTTTTTATAAAAAAAAAAAAAATAAATAAAAAATTTTATTTTAAAATTTTTTCTTTTTTGTTTATTTGTTGTTTTAACTTGTTTTCATATTTTGTTTGAATGTATTTTTTATGCATATGCCCATCCTTGGGGAAACTTAGTCAAATTTAGGAAAAATATGATTTTGGAAAATATGTTATAACTAAGTCAAATATAAATGTATCACTAACATTTTTTATTTTCACGTAAAAAAATAAATAACCCACAAGTACATAATAGTTGTTGGGCTGAAACATTTTTTTTTTTGTTATTTACATGTAACTCCTTTTAAAATTTATGTTTTTTATAAACTATATATATATATATGATATATATATAATATTTACCATACATAAATGCTGTCAAAAGTATCTTCTTCTTGTAGATAATTTATTTCTCTAAAGGTTAGTGCAAAAATTAAGTAAATTGAGCAATAATTGTTGCTATAGTGACAGTTTTAGTAAAAGTCTACATTTATGTAATTTTTCTTAGGAAACTGAACGGCTTGTCAGGTGGCAAATTTCAGGTAAGCCAATGGGTTAACTTTGTTCTAAGGCTTAAAAATACCCTAAACTAAAACATTAGATAAATCCTCGTTAGCCTAACTCTCGGTTCTCTACTATTACTGTAGGCCAGTGAGCGTACCGTGTCCCGAGGGCTACAGGGTTGACGTCGGGGTTGGGGTAGCAGGTGGTGACGGCCACATTGTCCTCCAGCGTGGCCGCGTCAAACACGGCGATCCTCTCGGCTAACGAGACGACGACCGAGCGACGATTGGCCACCACGTCCCACACTTGGTGCGAGAACTTTATACTCTTCACCTGGAAATGTGCACAGTTGTTAGCTACAGTCACTTCACCTGCAAATGTGCACAGTTATTAGCTGTAGTCAACAAGCTCAACTAATGGTACTATAGTGTGGATATTGTTGAAGCAGAAAAGTCACATCACTGTAAGGTGATTAAAATTTAGACAGTAATTCTTGAAGAATTTATGAAGAATTTCCCTTCACCGTCAAACAAGTTATCTTATCCTATATATTAATTCAGTCATAACTTGACAACAGCTGGACGGATTTTAACGTTTAAGGTGTCAAATTTAAGGTATTTTTACGTAGATTTGCCAATACATCTCAGAATTTTAAGAAAAGGCATCACTTATCAGATGTGATTTTATGTTTATTTACAACTGAAGTTACTTTTTTTTGGGCACAGACTTGCTTGGATTCGAGCAACACGACAACTACTTTAAATAAAAAACCATCAATTTTAGACAAAATGAGGCAGTTGATCCCACTCTTAACAATATCACTAAAATAAATCAATTCAGTCATACCTGATCACCGTCCCTCAGCGAGATAAAGCTGACAGAGCAGAACTGCGGCCCTGGCCCGGCGTTGTCCACCATCGCCACCAGAGGCCTCTTGTGTCTGTACAGGTCCTGGCGTAGTGGAAGCCGCGGCTCGGGTGAGGGCAGCACACACAGCGTGCGGACGCTACCCTGCGACCACGACAACACTTCGCGCGCCTCCCCTGACGCCGGCACTACCCACACCTGAAACATTGTCATTGTAGCTTTGACATTATGATACTGTGCACGTATCATTGCACGCTCAAACCTTCCCCTTTCCCTCGCCATAAGGTGTTGCTATTATAAGCCCATCTCCTAGTATTTTCAAAATTTTACCCGACTGCACGAGAGGGAGGGATATGAATTTTGACATGAGGGCATTAAATCCATCTTAGATGTAAAAGTGATGTAAGGCATGGTTCAACTTTAATTTCTCTTTTCAGTTGAATATTTGTTTACGCAATCAGGTTTTTTAACGATCAGAATGATCGTTAACATTCTTGTTTCTAATCAGTAACTAATTACAAATATTTGTCCATCAGGAGGCAAATTGATTGCATATGTGAATGTATTATTATTAAATCTAAAAGATTCCTCTAGTCAGAAGTAAAGCTGTTGGTTTGCAATCAGTACTACCAATGGTACTACTGACCATCGAGATTTCAGTTTTGGTCAACTTTGACTATTACATTTTAATCTGTTAAACAAGAAATTACGAAGACTATTGCAATCTTCCTGCTGAATGATCAACATACATTAAAAAATTACTTCCAGACAATTAAGTGCAGAATCAATTCAAAGGAAACTTATTTAAAACAATAACTTTAATGTTGTCTACATAACAATCAAATATATTTGATTAAGATACAAACCGAAAACACTAAACAATTTTCCACATTACAAAATACAAACATTTTTTAGGAGGTTGGGGGTCTCTCTTTTTTCCAATACTTTGCTTGTTCACTTAGGCCTCAAGCCTATGAGTGAAACGTCTCAAGCAATGGGTAACCTCGCTCACTAAAGTACCGAGCGAGGCAATATTGATCAAATTTACTACCCAGGACCAGCATTCGAACCCACGATAGGGCATGACAGGGCTGCCTGGGTTCCAAGGGCCACTTATCCACTATGCCAGAAACTCAACAACTGTTTAAAATTCAGTTAACAAACTAAACTCAATGCCAGTACAGCCACCTTGGAACTTGTATACTGATGTATACCTAAAAATATCTTATTTACTGTTGAATACTTCCAGAACTGTTATATGACAATTCAAATATAGGTTAGCGTACCTTCAGTCAACAGTTCAGATTTTGAGTAGATTACATTTCAGAACTCATTCCTTCAACAGTCATGTCTATTCAAAAGTCAGTAAGCTTGTGTCTATTGTCGGCTGGCAAAATAAGTAAGTCATGTTTCAATGTGAATATTTGTATGTGTATTTATTGTAATTTTAATTTATAATTTTAACCAGTATTTTTCTAAAAAAAAGAATGACATTTTCACTGAAATGTTTAAACATGAAAACCTCATATGTTTCAATATCGAGTACTGTTCCGATTCCGGGTCATCCGCAGCGAAAGTGTTAAGTAAGTCGCTGACGATTGAACGAGAGTTCTGAAACATGTAGGAATGATCTACTCGGAACCTGACCCGTTGACTGAGGTGCTGACCTGCACTCCGCTGCCATAGCCCAGCACCAGCAGCAGTGGAGGCACGCCGTCCTGCTCCCCGGTGTCGGGATACAGCGCCGGGTCGTTGACATCAGCCTGCTGCACCCGCACCCAGGTGATGGCCTCCCGGCTGTCCCCTGTGGTCCCACTGTACGCCTGCGCAGAAAAGCGGAATGATATCGATCAAACCTCCATCAGCACACAATAAGCACTTTTACACATGACTTGTAATATATTAACAACAATAAACAGTAAACCTCTGATGATCCAGACTAATGTGGCGGCATATTGATCCAGAGAGCGCAAATTCCGGATAATCTGAAGCTACTATCTGAAGCTACTATAACATCGCATATATAACAATCGGGACACTAGTGCCTGCAATATTGATGCTAAAAATTGTGTGGAAAGACTGTAAAACAAACAAACAAACCTCAGTACAGTGAAATCCTTGATTTAACAATTTAAAAAAATCCCCTTTGTTAGCCATAACACAGAATCAAATTATACATCTACATTACGAATAAATCGTGTTTAAACCCTTAATGTAACAAACTTATAATGGACCCCAGCAAAAACAAATTGACCTCTGTATAACAAAATATTTAATTCAAAACCTATAAATAGTGAATTTCATCTTGTATAACAAACTGTTCACGCCTCAAGCCTGCCGTGTAATGAACGTAAACAAACATGAATTCCAGAAATCAATCTGTCTCAACTTGATTCCTCAGTCAGTGCATCAGTTTCCGAGGGAAGTGCGAACACAAAGGAACAATTTGTGCAGAACTGATGGCGGACAAATGAAAACGGTGGGCGTTAATCGTTGAGATAAAACATACATATTCTATACTATTTATAGTATATCAGTGTTTTAACAAGGTTAAATCCAATTTAGTTTGTTGATAAAAGGTTAATAAATAAGTTTGTGAACCTCTATATAGCGAAATATTAGCTAACCTAACCTCAATTTAACGAACCTCACAATGTAATATATTCCTTGATATAATTATTTATTTATTCAGTACCTTAAGATCTGCTATATCAACGTTTGACTGTAGTGACATTTAAAAGTTTTAAAGTTAAAAATTCTTGAAAATTCTTATGATTGCCCTGCAAGGAATGGTAAGAAAATCTTAAACATAAGCATAGGTGTAATTGTACCCAGGAGTTGTTAAAACAAAGTCCTAAGTATTTCAGCTTGAGCCTGCATGATAATTTATATACAGTGAAAACAAGTGAAAGTATGCACAAGTGAAAACCCATCCATGAGACTAGTGTTAATCTAAACATTGGGCTTATGCATGACCTGGTTGTTCAATCGTATACGTACGGTACTGAAACCATTTGTAATTATTCATAAGTATACTAGTTCTTAGTAGATACACCTCTTATACATGCTTCGTATCACAGGGTAACTTGTTCTTCAACTAAAATTGTATAAAACTGGTGAAATAATTAGTAACGATATCACAATTTTTATCTAAAAGCTGATGCAGGTTCATGCTAGCAATGTGTGATATGGGAAAGGTGGTTTGTGACGCAATTGTCACCCCGTATGATTTGTATGACTAATGTTAATCACATTAGGCCTATATCGTACTAAAATTACATTGCGATCTCAGGAGAAGCCACAGCTGTTGACAGCTAGTGTATTATAAAATGGTATTACTTATAAAACTAACCTTTCAAACTTGCCAAACCAAGTCACATGTTGTGTTATTTTCAATTGATACAGTAGTCTCTCGGAAATCCGAATCGTCCTTGTCCAGATTAACATTCTTACATTTTTTCAAATTTTTATTGCTAATAAAAACGAAAACTTCACATTTAAGCCCCTTCAGTTTTCATGTGATTAGCCCGCATTAAAAAATTTCATGTAGTTTGCATCGTCGGGCACTCTGTGTTTCAGTAAAGTTTATGTCGTTTATGACTTGAAGCAATGGAAGTTGTCGCGCGAGGGGAGGAAGGGGCAGTAGAGTCTCAGTTCATTGCACCCGCTTTGTTAGAGCAGACATCACTTTGCCTTGTATTTGTCTCGTATACAATAAAATAATGACTATATAACAAACCGTCCGAGTAAAAAAGACGTAACACAACTTGCATGATAATAACTTATAACAATGTTTCATAATGTTTATAATAATGTTTCACATTGTTTCATAATGGTATTTTAGATGTAGTTTTCATGCCCACCCCCAGGAAATCTGGATTTTGCAAAATCCGAACCAGCCGTCTGCCACATTAGTCCAGATTTCTGAGACACTACTATACCAACCATAAAGAATTAGTCATGCTGGTCTTAACATTATTCAATCGTTTTTGGTAAAAAATTGTTACAGTAGAACTCCAATTATCCGAATTAATTGGGGATCGGGCCAATTCGGATATGCAGAAATTCGGATAATCAGGTATACCTCGGGAATTAAGCAAAAAACATCACCATACATAAAAAATCAGAATTTTATCGACAAAGTTATTATAAATGTAGTGAACAGAAAGTGAGCGAACTGTATCAAGAATATACGTCATAAAAATTAAATTACAGGAGTTAAATTGAATACAGTATATACAGTTGCTCTTTTCAATAGGCCTACATACTGTACGTATTTCACTGTTCAATGTTGGTTATTTCAATTGAACATCTCGAGCAAAGTGAGTTTATCACTTAGCGAAAGGACAGCACGTTTACGTTTTGTACTCATTTCGAACGATAATCTCGGTGAAAGAACAGTAGCAACTGATGATGAGCAGGGCGGGACGGGGGTATGACTCATTGTTCCCTGCGAAAATATCGTCCGGAAGGTAACAGCGCAGGCTTTTATTTTAGCGCTCACGGCACATTATCGCTACACGCGCTCCCGCTGTTATTTTCTTGATTTTTATATTTCTACTATTTCACTCAAAATCGATTCGGATAATTGGATATTCGGATAATTGGGGTTCGGATAATTGGATTTCTACTGTATTTACAAAACTTATGACGGGATGAAATAAAAATTTGTACAACACTTAAAAATATATTTCAACTTACAGAGTATTTACATACTAGACGATAAATATTAACTAAAGATGGATCGATTAAGATAAATGGCTAAGATAAGAGATAAGATAGGTAAAGAACCCAAGACCCATGAGAGAATGATTACAACACAAATTATCATAAGGAATGGATACCGTAACAACACGTACTAGGCTAATCAAGACATTGTTATACTGTAACAACACATACTACGCTAATCAATACATTGTTATACCGTAACAACACATACTACGCTAATCAAGACATTGTTATACCGTAACAACACATACTACGCTAATCAAGACATTGTTAGACCGTAACAACAGACCGTAACAACACATACTACGCTAATCAAGGCATTGTTATACTGTAACAACACATACTTCGCTAATCAAGACATTGTTTAGCAATTACTAAATTTCTCATTTTCTGAGCCTACTCATCTTTGGCCTATATCGACACAAAAAAAACTAACCTCTTACAAACTGTATATTAGTTTTCAAGGTTAAATCTATAATGAACACTAAAAATAATAATCAGTAATAATAATAATATTTATTTGCCGAAAAACAATTATAAATTGTGTAGGCTTTTACATATAACAAGAAGAAAAAAATTTAAAAAATAAGATAACATGAAAAAGTAGAAAAAAATACTGCAGTTTAAATTTTCAAATTTTTCATGTTATCTTATTTTTAAAATTTGTTTCTTCTTTAAAAAATTCATCCAATAAAAAAATAAAGGATTGTTCATTATAATTTCTTTGATTTTTCTTAATTCTGTTCTTCCAATTACTTCAATTTTGTGAATTTTTTAAATTTGATTTATGACTCTTCCCATCATATATTCATATATTGGGGTGAATTTTCATATGTAGTGGTTCTGTGAATTTGATGTTGAACGATGAATTGTTTTCTACAGTGATAATTATGATTATGTTGTAATTCTTTTATTTTGCTTTGTTCATTTACATATAATTTCAAAATTTCTATAATATAAAGTCCAATAAATGAATTAAATAAAATGGGATACACACCGTGCCAAATTATACGTAATAACATAACAAAAACCTGACTAGAACCCAGACAACGATTAACATGAAAACATGTGATTTTCATGATTTAAAGCCGCAGCAGAGCCTTAAAGTTTTTCTAGCGTTTAAAACAATTCAATTTGATGAAACGCGATTTAATTCAGCTCAATTGCCAAAGTAATTTCACTTTGTTCATTACAGAATAATGCAGCATCAAGAAGTATTTTATATATAAAGACAAATGAACAAAGAAAAATGTTTTCCATAAATGCATAAGCAAATGAAATGTTTATTCAACTATCAGGTCTATTTAGCTGGCTTTGTTAACTGATGCATAGAATATATTTTGCCTGTATTCAATTGATTAAATTTTCTCGTTTAAATTTTAACTCATCTGCCTTTTTTTATTTTTTAAACAAAATTAACAATAGCGATAAAAGATTATCACACTTTAGACATTTAATATACAACTTATTGCAGACAGAGCTAAAGAAGTGTGTACAAGTTTTACACAACCAGTATTGGGGCTATCAATGGTGATAAGGCAAGGTTGGAGGCTGGCGTGGTGCCTAGTAAACAGTGGCACGTGGGAGTTCTGCAATACTGCGCACTATCAGTAAACAACATTAACTGAATCATTCCACCACAACAGTTCTCATTTGTAAAAGCTTTCGGTTGAATGTTAAATGTCTCACTTTGACATACCGGTTTAAATGGGCATAGTGATAATCATTTTAAAGTGGTAATTAAGTAATAAATAACTATGAATTAAAAATGTATTTGAAATTATTAATTTACAACAATAAAAAATTACAATAATTTCTCAAATAACATAAACTCACCATCATCAACAATGAATTTTAAACAAAGAATATTCAAGCTGATATTATAACTGAGCATAAACCTAGAAGCCCAAAGTGAAGACGATAGAAAAACTACATTAGAATAAGTATAATAATCAGGGATGGATTAATAAAACTGTGAAGTTGGCGTACCCAAATTATCTTCTCCACTTTAAATCATTAATTGAGAACTGGACCTATTTGGAAGCCATTTATTGAAATTCAATGGATTAATTACAGTAAGGAATTTTGCAAATACTGTACAACTTAACAGAAATCATCTTAGTTTTTATTTATAAACAATGTGAGACTCATAAACTCTACTTTTGATAACTTGACATTATGGGTAACTCGATATATGTTTTTAAGTAGCATACATATATATGCAAGTTGTACATAATATATAATAAGTTGGTGGTATGTGCCCCAGCAAATGTGACATAAAATCGCTTCTTTACGGCTACAATCCTGTGGAGACAGGTTGCGGCTGCACATATGACTCGAGCGCAATTTTGCGGCGACGGGATCCAACAAGTTAAGAATAATTTTATAGAAATGTTTTACTAGGCCTATATGTACTCTAGTCATGTTTCTGTGGGAGACGTAGCTGTGCCATGATGTCACAGCTATGGCCATTGATGGCATAAATCAATCCCAAGTTGATCTTTAGATTTTGCTATTGTATATTTTCAGTATTTGGCCACTTGAGCATTATCAACTGGATAGAGCTGCCATTTTATTTTAAAAAATTACTATTCATCAAACGGAAAATTCATTGTTTACGAAGTACAGATCATTATTTAAAAACATTGACAATATTTAATTTATAATATAATTGGCAAAACTTAATCAATACGGTTCAATATATGTAATTGCACAACAAAAACAGTTTGAAATTGTTGAATTTGCATTCATGGAGTCTTCCAGGAACTACTTTCAACTCATATCTATCACAATCTTTGTTATAGTGTCTCACAACAACTTTTATGATTTGGAATATATATTTCTTCTTAATTTGTACTTACATAATTAGAAATGATTAAAACTGTCATAGTATTATGTGTTTCTACTTTGTGCAATGGTCAGTATTATAGTGTGTATTGCAGACTGCACGCTTTTGAAATTTCAGTTTATGTCAAACCCTTTTTAGGTACCTGATTATAAAAATGTTCTCGATAGTTAGAAAACTAGGTTTAAAAATGAGTTTTCTGAACAAAATAGGCTACAATTGTATGAAAAAAATGAAGGCAGGAACGTTTTTCAGTTTTTAACATATAGAGTTAATTACCTCAACAGTGTAAACAAATTCAAGAGTGAGCTAAAATATGTTTAAAATCCAAAACTGCTTCTATAAGTTAGTTTGGAGTTCGATTTTTTTGAAATAAATTAACTTAGTTTTTTTTCCAGCTCCACCCCCAAACCAACCCACTCCAACCAAACCAACCAACCAGCTACAGAGAGGTTTAGGCCTACTGACACTCCCAAACACTAATTAAGAGTCAACGGGAAAGAAGAACAAGGTGGTTTTTAGCAGTCAACATATTAATCAATTTTTGTTTACTTTACTTTAAGTAGGCTGTCTGGAAACTGACACATACTTTCTTCATTTTAATCCAATTGTAATCAATAGCCTAAATTACTTTATATTTACTATAGAATATAAAGTATGTTATCATATGTATATGTAACATATGTATCATATGTATATGTAGGGTGGGGGAAGCCCCTGTTGTTACTAAACCTGTTCATTTTGTGCTCTTCAGTTTTGTGTAATTACAAGTGGAAATTTTAAGTTTTCTGATAATATTTTTAGAACTAAAAGTGCAGTTTTCTTTTTTATGCAAAAGTATAAAACCAGTTTCCTTTAAGAAGTAACCAGTTAAAATATATTAAGGTTTTTCCAATATAATTTCAAGATGATTCATAACAGTGATTAGATAGGACCAGAGATAAGGCTAGAGGAAATGCAGTACATGTGAGTTGACCTTTGACCAGTACAGGCAGATAACGACTGGCTGAGAGGCCTCATTCAAACTGAATGGTCTGTGTTTATGTTTACATAATGTTTGATACCTGATAAGAAACACACTGAGTTGAGGAAAACAGTTTGATAAGATCACTATAGGTTTTGTTTGTATTTAACTTACTAGGCATTTATATTTTTGGACTTTCATTCCTTCAGCTTCTCAAGAGAAATAGAGTGAACAGTGAAATAATCCTTTATTTTGATATTTTATATATATATATATATATATTTATGTATTGATTCTTTCACTATGAATGACCAGAACAATGAGAGGGGTGTCCCCAAAGGTTGGAAAAGGGAGGAAATCATAAGAAAAAAAGGTGTTAATAAAGGAAAAATAGATATACATATTATTTCTCCAAAGGGAAAAGTGTTTCGCTCAAAAAAGGAATTGGCAAAATACATAGGGGAGACAAAATTGTCTTTGAAAATTGAAGACTTCAATTTTTCAGTGAAAAAAATTAATACAGGATGTATAAGTAAATCTGCTATTAATAGTACCGACTATGATGACTCCGCAGACAGCAGTATTACTTCTGCTGACAGTTCACAAGGTTCAAAGTGTGGAGAGAGCATAGCCAACTCACACTCAGGTGTTAAAAACAATACAACCCCTTCTTGGATACTTACCTCAGATGGGACTAATGATTTTAAGAGTAAACAAAAATACCTTTCTCCAAATAATAGTAGTCCATTGCTAACCAAAACACTGTCTGAAGTGCATATAAACTCTACTGAACATCAAAAATACTGTAAAACAATTGATACCCAGACATATGAAAGTATTGGTCACTGTCTTTCGTTATTGGGCAACGAATGGTTGAATGATGATATTATTAGAGTATATTTTGATATCATTAGCAGCATAATTTTAAAAAGTGATGTCAATATTTGCTTCATAAATCCAGTCGTTAGTCAAGCTATCAAATGCCTTCATGATACTGATTATTTAATAAAACCCCTTGGCCTACAGGATAAATCGTTTATATTTATACCAGTCAATGATGCAGAAGCTGTGTGTACAGAGGGGGGCACTCATTGGAGTTTGTTATTCTACCAGAAGACTAGCAATACATTTTATTATTTTGACTCGCTAAACCAGTACAATAGGAAATCTGCAGAAGAAGTATTTCAAAAAATGTCTAAACAAATGAAAACTGATGGGTCCTCAATCATTCCCAAATTACACATTGTTGACTGCCCACAGCAGAACAATACAGTGGACTGTGGTGTTTATCTGCTATTATTCGTGGACTATTTAATGAAAGGCATTCTAAATGACGACATTGACTCATGGCTAAGTAAATCATCAGAAATTAAAATCACCAAATGTGATCTAGTTACAAAACGATCTAACCTTGCCTATTTATATTATAACAATCAGTACACATATATTGAGCCAACTGAAGTTAAAGCTCTATTGTTCTCAGGTAAACCAAATGGTGATTGTACAATAAGCAATAAGACGGACACTAATAATGAGCCGAGACCTGCCAAACATACAGATAATGGTGAAACCAGCAAAGTGGAATCCATATGCAGTAGAAGCAAGGGGGAAAATCAATTAAGAAGCGCAGGAAACTACAAATGCACAGAGTCCTCATTTTTATCAAAAAACTATTATGAAATCTTAGACACCCTACAAAATGAAGAAGAAAATGTATTAGTTCAAACAGGAATATCAGCCAACAGACATAGAAAAATAACACACCCTAGCACCTTCAAGGCAGTAAGAAAATCTAAATCTATTTTTGAAAGTAAAGCTGGGGGGATGAGGGTTGAAAATGTAAAGAAAATAAAAGTTGAGTTGTACTCTGACAGCCAGGGAAAAGGACTGCCAGAGATCATGGATAAATGCAGTAAAGGTAAAATTAGTATAAACGGACTTGTTACTCCTGGCGCAGATATCCTTAAGGTTTATAACCAGGCCACAAAGTCTTCTGAATGCCCTCTAGTACTAGTAGCAGGAACGAATGATATTATCAAGAAATCTACTCAAGTTATCTATGGGAAAATGGAAGGCTTACTAAGAAGTTTAAGTGCACCAAGGCCAGTTTGTATCACCACCATTCCTCCTCGTTTTGATGTACACAGGAATGATCCAATTCATGATGACATAGCAATGACAAACAACTACATTAGAGAAATTGTATGCCGAATGGATCAGGTCCATTTAATTGACTATGACAGCTTTAAAAGGCATCACTTTACCCGCCATGGCCTGCACCTAAATCACAGAGGGAAAGGGAAGCTTTGTTCTATGGTTCTAGAATTTTTAAATTATATTCATGAAGATGAATACCACAAAATAAAGTTAAGAAAGCCGTCATATCTTCCGCAATCGGACACAGCTACGGCAACTAAATCAGAGTGGGCAAAAATATATACAAATGTTAAGAGAAACTGCATCAATATTATTGAAACGGACATGTGGCATGTAATAGATTCAAACAAAAATAATCCTTCTATAGCGTTTGCCCACACCATTTCTAAAGATCTTGATCATAAAAGAAATATGACTGCAGGTGTGGCAGTGGTTTTTAGAAAAAAATTTGGTCGGCCAAAGACAACAGACTTTGTTGACACTAAATTGGCCAGTCAAGCTATGCCAAGAGGTGCAACAGTGTACAGTTTGATAACAAAGGAGGAGTATTGGGGAAAGCCAACAACACAGGATTATGACGAGGCATTCGATCAACTCATTCACCATTTTAAGAAACAAAATTTTGAAACATTGATCTGTTCTGCGATGGGATGTGTTCGGGATCGTATACAGGTAGAACACTTCAGCAGGAACATTTCAAGGTTCCATAAAATGACAAATGCGACAATTTGTGTAGTATCATATGATCAACCTACTGCATCACGACCATTGTGGAATGGACTTTCCCACTCAGTTTTCGTAAAGCGATTGAGGAAAATTATCGCCAACAATGAAAATGAACATACGCCCAATAACAAGACTGAAGCCAGTAACCATGGAACTGCTCATCCCATTGCTGTTGACAACCACGACATTGCTGATGTGAGTCTGTCCTTGGTCACAACTGCAGCCATGACCATGACATCACCAGTACAACTCCTGCTGCCAGTGGCCACGTCAAGTCAAGTGTTTGGTGATAGTAAAAGTGTGAATGTCAGTCAGAGTGATGAAATGTTCAGTGTTGATGCAGGGGAGTCCCTTGCCCCTACTTTAAACTGCTCTCCAATCCAAACAACAAACGCAACTTAAAAAACAATCCATATACAAAAAAGACAAAAAATGTAAAGATTTTTCATCAGAATATTCAGAAGCTAGAGTCTAGAATTGAACCTTTGCAAATTGTGCTTGAAGAAATTAATCCTGAAATAATTGTTTTATCTGAACATGATATGAAGGATCATGACATTGAGAGGCTCAATATTAATAATTATAAAGTTAACTCTTATTTTTGTCGTAATTATTCAAGTAAGGGAGGTGTCATGATTTTGAGTAAAGAGCATGTAAAGTGGGCGCAGGTGGCTACTCCTAATGCAAATTGCATTTGTGAAGATAAGCAATTTGAATTCTGTGCAACAATGTTTATTATTGGATGTGTCAGATTTATTCTGGTGGGCCTGTATAGATCACCTAGTTCTGATGTAAATATATTTTTAGATAGGTTAGGCATACTCATTAATGAAATAATGAAAAAATCACCAAATATTGTATTAGCTGGAGACATCAATATTAATGTTTTGAGAAAAGATAATCAACATAGAAAATTACAAAATCTGTTGAAAAGCTTTAATATGCATTATGTGGTTGATTTTCCCACAAGAATATTTGGAGGTTCAATATCTGCTATAGATAATTTTTTAACCAACTTCAGAAAAGATCAAATACTAGTAAGTGGCTTAATAACTTTACTATCAGACCATGATGGTCAGGTCTTAGAACTTCTGAATTTAAGTAAATCAGAAGGGGGAAAAAATCAATTAATTGAATTAAGGAGAGATTTTTGTAATGAAAATAAGGAATTATTTAAAAAGATGCTGGAGAAAGAATCATGGCACTCTGTGTATGAATCTTTAGTCAATAACAAATTTGATACATTTATCAGCATTTTTACAAATTACTATAACTCTGCCTTTCCCAAAAAATATTTCAAAATTAAAAAAAGAGCTAATAACTGGCTTAATCAAACATTAAAGGATGAAAAAAAACAAATTATTAAATTGCTTAAGAAGGCGAGATCAACAAATGATTTAGAATTAATCAAACTGTTTAGGAGGAAAATCAAATTATTTAAAGGAAATGTAATGACAGCAAAAAAAACATACTTTGATAACAGGATTAAAAAATCTCAAAATATAAATAAAACCACGTGGAGTATAATAAAATCTGAGGTGGGAAATAAGGATAAAAAATTAAATAACATTGAAATAAGAGGAAACGATGATAAAATAGTCAATGACCCTATTGAGATAAGTAACATATTTAATGAATACTTTATAAACTTAGCACAAATCAAAGATAAAGTTCAAAGCACTAATTTGGATGAAATGAACGCCTTGCATAATATTGATGTGACCAGCTCAGGTAGTTATAGTATACGGAAGTTGTTTTACTTGACAGAAACTAATGAAAAAGAGGTGATAAAAATCATCAGCTCTTTAAAAAATAAATCTTCATGCGGGTATGACGACATACCAATAAGCATAATTAAAGAATTTAAACATTACATTAGTAAAGTCCTAGTTCATTTAATAAATTCTTCTTTCATTTGTGGGGAATTTCCCAGCAAATTAAAAATTGCTAAAATTATTGCAATTCCTAAGAAAAAGTCTCCCACTAACATTACAAATTATCGGCCAGTTTCACTATTGCCTTCAATATCAAAAGTTTTTGAAAAAATTGTATACAATAGGTTAGAATATTTTCTAGAAAGTAACAAAATTTTACATGACGTTCAACATGGCTTTAGAAAACAAAAATCAACGATTACAGCAGCTGTAACGTTTATTGAATCAATCATAGATTCAATAGATAAAGGAGATAAAGTTATTGGAGTCTTTATGGATCTGTCAAAAGCTTTTGACAGTGTTAATCATTCCTTGTTATTATCAAAATTGGAAGCAATTGGTATTAAAAAGAACTCACTAAACTGGTTTGAATCTTATTTGACGAATAGACAACAATTTGTACAGGTAAGTAATATTTCAGCCGAAAATTATGTAGTTAAGTACAACTCAGATTTAAAACCAATTGAATTTGGAGTGCCACAAGGATCAATTCTTGGGCCTCTTCTTTTTCTGTGCTACCTAAATAACATGGAAAAAAGTCTAAATTTTTTTCCGGCTTCAGCTCTTTGTCTCTATGCTGACGATTCAAATTTAAAGATATCAGGCAACACGTTAGAAGACATCGAAATTTTAAGTTCAATTGAACTAGCTAATTTAGATCAATTCTTGAACAATCACAACTTAAAATTAAACTCTGAGAAAACTAAATTTATAAATTTTAGGACAAAACAATGTAAGCAAATTGTAAATCCAATTATTGAAATTGACAACAAAAATATTGAAATAATAGACCAAATGAAGTTTTTAGGTCTGATGGTTGACAGCAACCTGTCATGGGACAACCATGTGGTTTCTGTTTTAGGTAGAATAAATTCCGGTTTATTTGCAATTAGAAAAATGTCTTCTTTATGTAGTCTTGACAGTTTAAAACTTATATACTATTCTCACATACAATCCCATATTGCATATGGAATCTGTCTGTATGGAGCTACAAAAAAGGAAAATTTAAAAGATATTTTAACTGTGCAGAAAAAGGCCATCAGAGCTATTTTAAAGCTTAATTTTGACGAGTCTGTAAAAAAGTATTTTAAAGAGTTAAATTTCCTAACTGTTTATGGTCTCTACGCATTAGAAACAATTATGTTTACTAAATATAATAAGTCAAATGAGTCTCAGTTTAGCCTTGTTCATCATAAATATAATACGAGAAATAAAAACAATTTTGCTTCTGAGCGTCACCGTTTGGAGCTGTTCAAGAAAAAAACAACATATGCAGGGAAAAAACTGTTTGAAAAACTCCCAAAAAATATAAAAAGTGAAGAAGATTATATGAAGTTTAAAACTAAATTGAAAGAATATTTGATTAATATAATACCGTATTCACTCGAGGAACTTCATGTTTGACTCTGTTAAATGACTGTTAGATAATGTATAGAATGTTTTTTTGTTTTTTTTTTTGTATTAGATTTAGGTATTAGAGAAATGACACTATTCACTGTACCAATGTACAAACAAAAACATGAATAAAGAATTATTGTCTATTGTCTATTGTCTATTGTAAACTTTTATCTAACCTAACATACCTTAACCAACACAATGCTACTTAACCTAAAAGTACCCATGTCAACCAACACAACGCTACTTAACCTAAAAGTACCCATGTCAACCAACACAACGCTACTTAACCTAAAAGTACCCATGTCAACCAACACAACGCTACTTAACACCTAAAACGAAACATCGGTCAAATTGACCGATGGGTAATTTTGCGCTGTAATAGTGGCTAAACTGCTTGGCCTTGAGGGCTGCTGCTCCCCCTACCTTCCTCCCCCACCCTTCTCTTACCTCCAAGGCCATTTTCACTCAGTTTGCCCGACGGCTTTGTATTGAGCAGACGCTTTGTGTAAAAGCGGTCGGTCAGATTTACCGCGTGTTTCGCTTACCGGCTGCCACTCATCGGTCAAATATACCGTGTGTTTCGCTAACAGGTTGAAGTGAAATGTGTTGTGTTTTGCTGTTTTTGTAAGAAACTAAAACGTCTCGTGATACAAAATGGCTAGCGGTGGTCCTAGCCGTGGTATAAGACTTAGTGACCCAGATTTTAGTGATCAGATACGAAGGTTGATGGTAGACGACAGTGAAGATGATAGTGTCTTCAGTGAGGTTGATGATTCGGATGCCGATCCGGACTATGTTTTGTCTGATGATGAAGGCCAGCAAATTTCCAGTTTATCAGAAGATGAAGATGATGCTGATTTGCTCAATCTTGAGAACAATGCAGGGAATATAATAAATACAGTTGCTGAAGGTGTTGATCTTCCTGAGTATTTTTGTGAACGTCTGACGAAGAAAGAAATTGGACCACCGAACGCATGGAAAAGCAAACCACGTGCAACAAACGTAAGAACGCCTGCCAGAAATATAATTACAACTAGATTACCAGCAATGAGAGCACCAGCTAGGGCCTTAGGCAACAATCCCTATATGCGTGAAGTTTGGAGTCTTTTATTTGACGATGAAATAATTTCAAGTATAGTTAGAAACACTAACATAAAGTTGGCCAGTGTTAGGCTACATCTGTCAGCAAATACAAATAAAAGCAATTACCGGGATACCAATGTGGAAGAGGTGAATGCCCTGATTGGCCTATTATTACTATCATCAATTCTAAAGTCAAATGACGAGAAAATGAAATCCCTATTCACGAAAGACGAGTACAGCCGCCCCATATTTCGCGCATCCATGTCTGCAAAGCGCTACGAAATACTAATTGGATCCTTACGATTTGATGACGCACAGACACGTGTACAAAGGAAGCAGGATGATAAAGCTGCTGCAATTTCAGAAATATTTTATAAAGTTATTTCTAACAGCCAGGCAGCCTATAGCCCATCTGAGTTTGTAACGGTCGACGAAATGCTTGTTCCGTTTCGAGGGCGTTGTGGATTTCGTGTCTATATGCCTAAAAAGCCTAAAAAATATGGCATAAAGGTGATATGTTTGACAGACTCAAAGACCTCTTACCTCGTAAATGCATACATTTACACTGGAAAGAACAGTGACGGAATGGGATTGACAGAAAAGGAAAAAGAGATGCCAGTAGCAGTACAGTGTCTTACAAGACTGTGCAAGGTTATCGAAGGCAGCAAACGCAATGTGACAGCCGACAATTGGTTCACTTCTTTGGATGGAGTGGAGCAGCTTGGAAAGATGAAGCTCACCTTCGTAGGTACCATCAGGAAAGACAAGCGAGCAGTCCCACATGAGTTCCAGGCAAACAAAGATCGACCCGTTGTCTCAACATTGTACGGGTTTAGAGGTGAAATGGTACTTCTGTCCTTTGTTCCAAAGAAGAATAGGTCAGTTTGCCTCATTTCAACATTTCACGATAAAATCGAAACAAATCAAGAAAAGAAGAAGCCGGAGATTATTTGTTTCTATAACAAAAACAAGGCAGGAGTGGACATCTTGGACATGAAATGTGCCGTATTTTCGTCCAGCCGAAAAACTAGGCGGTGGACGCTAGCCATGTTTTATCGGCTGATCAATATTGCAAGTTGCAATAGTTTCATCGTCTATATGAGCTATTCTGGCACAACGATGATGAGTCGTTTCGAATTCATCAAGATGTTGGCCCACGATTTGATTGTGCCCCATCTGCATAGAGGAATTGAAGATGTTCCAAATCTTCCACGTGACCTGACAACGGAAATCGGAAAGATCTTACGAAGTCCTCCAGCAGCTCCCGGTGCCCTTAGTGATCTGATGGACAAAAGGAAAACCTGTGGTAAATGCCCTCCCGGAAGTGACCGTAAGACACAGCACAAATGCTTCAGATGCAGCACCCCGATTTGCGGTCGATGCCAAATCAGGTCATGTTTCAACTGTGCTACTGACAAATAGTAAACGTGAAGCGGGACAAGGTGATACATATAATGTCTATTTGGACTAATATGATGATGAGGTATGCTTTTTTTTCATTATAATCTTGTTACAAACTTGTTGTAATAATTTGTATGTAATATAGCAACCATATAACATTTCTATATACCAAACTTGTTTATATTATTACATTTTTAGATTTTACATGTAAAGTGTATAGTATTTTTTTTTTATTAATTTTGTCTAGTTTTTGTCAAATAAAATACGATTTGTCATAAAATGTTGTAAAACATTATAATGCCTGTGTATGCCTAGTAATACATAATTCCAATTATAAACACCCAAAATAACGATTAAATACTGTAACGGTCAAATTGACCGTATGTTTCTCTTAGCGTTTTAAAAATCATGTTTCGTTATAGGTGTTAACCTTAAAGTACCCATGTCAACCAACACAACGCTACTTAACCTAAAAGTACCCATGTCAAACTCACCAAGCAACCACCTGAACCTATTTATTTTTGCCTCATACCCCTAATTAGGATAGGTTTAGCTGGTTAGCTAAAATAAATTATATTTTCATTAGGTATTAAATCAGCAAAATAATCCTATCATTAGGCCTATATTTTGATCAGGTTCTGTTTATTTAATTAAAAGTCATCACGTTTTGACTCTAAATCAACTGCTGTTTAATGACATCACATCCTGCTCCCTAACTTGATAATTTGATCGGCGATGAGGTTATAATACAGCGATGTGATTAAGACGTGGTGATGCGATTAATCGCATTGCACATCACATCAATAGTTTTTGTCGATGCTTATTCAACATCGCACGGTTGTTACTCTTGTCGTATGATGAATATTTCCATATGTTTGTGTTACCAACAAACGTTGCGACAGTCATTTGTACGTTACATCATTATGTATAAGAAGCTTAAATTTGTAAGTTACGTCATTACTTGCTTTAAAACTGTCGTATTTTTATTACAAGTCCAATACTACTCCCCTCCAACTGTAATAAATTATTTATGTTCACATTTTCAATCCAAACGATGTTTGCGAAAAAAATTAGGAACATCTGAAGTATTTGCAGGTAAAATTTGTCATATAAAGGCCTCTTCACACAGAACGTAGCTCAGGTATTAATACGTCTTTGGAGTATTAATACCTGAGCGACGTTTTTCGTGCCACCATTCAAACAGAAAGCTA
Source organism: Allygus modestus (assembly GCA_963675035.1). NCBI lineage: Eukaryota > Metazoa > Arthropoda > Insecta > Hemiptera > Cicadellidae > Allygus > Allygus modestus. The sequence goes on from OY776112.1 coordinate 324,004,127, forward strand.
CGTGAAAGACGTATTCCTCCTCTACCTCACTGAAAACAACTGGTTGATGAGTTCACTTCAGTTTGGTTAGTGATCGCGTTTACAGTGCCGAGGTGTGAGCCTGGTTTTAACAAGTGTTATGCCCTGGATGCCCCTCAAGTAAAAATGATTTGCGCCTAATAACTACCTAAACTTTGCAAACCCCTGTTGCAGCAAACATGCATACTCAGCGAATTTCCAATGCATATTGTAACTCACTTCCACATAAAGTGTAACGTTGAGGACCTGTTAGTAAATAATCGTGTCGGAAAGGAACGGAAATGAGAAGACATCATTGTGAGTTTAACTACGGGCTACCGAGACACGGACATCATGGAGGCGAGCTGGAGGCTGAGGAAAGGGTCGTAGCAAGGCTACAAGGACCGTTGGAAGGGAGATGGCGTGATCTCAGCAACCAATACGATTTATTGAATATCGTATGATGTGTATGACGATTTATCGGACCATGTCCGTCTGTCTGTCTGTTGCAGCAGACTCGAGTTTCGTACTCAATAGAAATTAACATTTTATTATTAAATAGTATTTCATTAAAGATATTACATAAAGTCACTTACCAGGTTTTGTAAAAATTTATATAAAATTAGCAGTATATAAAATTGTATTTATTCTCCATAAAGAATAACAGTGAGGCTGAGTGCACAGGCTGCAACGACGAGGGCCGCTAAAAATAGCTTGTTGTACAAATATTAATAGACCACAACCAGATGAAGCCACATATACAATGGTGTGAATAGTTATATTAAATCAATCGCTTTACTCAATCGCTTTAGCACTGGGGTAGGAAGGTGCAATTATTAGAAATTTAAATTTAAAATGACACTGTGGGGAGCGTCAAACTATGGACCTCATAGTTAATGACTGTCCCCTGAGCGCTTTCCATGAAAGATTGGCTGGAGTAGTAGTAAAAGGAAAGTTCACCAACATGAGGGGTGCGAGGTCAAAGTCCGAATTTTGAGGATTAAATGCTCATATGACCTAACCTAACCAAAAGGTTAAATAGCAACGTTCAAGCCCATTTTAGAGGTCAAAGTCCAATTCCGAGCGAAAAATCAAGCGTTTTAGACGAATCGAGAAAAAAATCAAAGTCACAAATAAATTTTACTTTCAAAATCCCTTCACGGAGGTCTACTGCGTTTAGTGCCACTGCGACGCTTCTAATACTTCAGTGTTGTACGCAGATGATACAACACTGCTTCATTCCAGTACAGACCTAGTCAACATAAGAATAAAACAAGCTTTAGGTATGGAAATGGCTGTACAATGTTAAGAGTAAAATTATTTAGTTGTGAATAACAGTAAAACGGAAAATGTATTTTTTTCTTTGGACACATCACTTGTAAATAAGCATAATAATGGGTCTGCAAAATTACTTGGCATACATTTAGATTCTAGGTTAAGTTGGAATATCCATATCAACAATCTTTGTGCAAGGTTAGCCAGAGTCATGTTTTTGCTTCGCAAATTAAAATATTGTGTAAGTGATGAAATGTTGTTAACATCTTACTACGCTTTCTTCCACTCCCATTTAACATACGGAATAATGCTATGGGGTAACAGTTATGACTCAAACAAAGTATTTAAGTAGCAGAAGAAAGCATTGCGAATTATCAAAGGCATAATATCCAATAGAGTATCTTGTTTACCTTTTTTTAAAAGAAAACTTAGTAAGCTACACACTTAGGCAGGATATACACAGCTATGATACAAGGATAGGGCATTCACTATACTTGTTACAAGTTAGATTACAAAAAAGTAACACTGGTCATTTATGTATGAGAAGCAAATTGTTTAATAAATTGACTCATGATGCATGGGCGGGAAACATGAAAAAATTCAAGACGGTATTAGGTGACTGGCTTAAATTAGAAGTGTTTTATTCAGTAAATGATTATTTTTCGTGCAGTATGACTAACTTGAGGTTTTAAACTAATTATAAATATAAATTACTTTGTTATTTGGCATTAGAAGTTGTTATCTATGTTTAGTTAAGCAGTTTGTTTGGATAACTTGGGATTTTTATTTATTTATTTGAACATGTTAATTACTTTGATATTTAGCCCTTAGAGGGTGATGTGTATGTTAAGCTAAGAAGTTTGTATAAGAATGTCTAGCATGTAGTGAGCATGTAAGTTAATTAAATGTTGACAATGTCTACTGCTCTATTGTATTGTGTTTAACGATTAATAAAGATCTTGAATCTTGAATCTACTTGCTTTTAACTCTTTATACAAGTCCAATACAAAAAATAAATAAATTTTAAGTTTTCAATATTTCAACATCAAATTTAATTCATATAGATAAAAAAACCAGATCACTATGCTTTCAGCTAGAGGAATTTCTATAAAAAATATAAAACAGCGTAAAACACATCTAAAAATAGGGGTGAGCAAAATCCACACCCCTTTTGATCACCACCCTTTACTCATTAGATTGGATCACACCGCAGGCCTACATCGATCGCGGTTACCAAGCGTCTGAAGATGGTGACATGCGGCGACGATGGTTGGTATTCCGTGACGCTTGATAACTGCAATCGTTGTACGGTGCAATCCGACCTGATGTAGGCCTGCGGTGTGATCCAATCTAATGAATAAAGGGTGGAGATCAAAAGGGGTGTGAATTTCGCTCACCCCTATTTTTAGATTGGTTTTACGCTGTTTTATATTTTTTATAGAAATTCGTCACGCGCCGTTTTGGCGGGTCTCAACGGAAAAGGTGTTGGAGGTCAAACTTGGATTCCGGAGAACAAAATGTGCAAGTCAACCCCTTATATCCCTTATGTGAAAATATCCCTTATATCGTGCAATTTTTAACAAAATAGTCAATATCAATCTTAAAACTATACTGTTCTTGGATGTGAAAGTTTTAAAACACACCAAACAGCTCTCTTGTCATGGATAATTTGAAACTAAGCCAACAGATTTTACGTAATGCAAGTCAAAACTGCACATTTGAAGACTAGGGTTTTACGGACTAAGTCCTTTTTCCCATACATAAGCATAATTATAACTGCAGTTGAATTTGAGGTTCCAAATTAATTTTTCGTATTACAAGGTTTGACTTCGGATTTTACAGGATATAATTTCATTTTTAGATGCAAAAGCAAATAATCTTGGCTAATAATGAGGTTTGACTTGGAATTTTCTCTTTTTCGCCATCTTTTCCAGGTAGCCGAAACTGGGTAGCTGAAAGCATAGTGATGTGATTTTTGTATCTACTGTATATGAATTTAATTTGATGTTGAAATATTGAAAACTTAAAATGTTTATTTTTTCGTTGTATTGGACTTGGTGTATAAACAGTTAATAGCAAGTATTAGAAGCGTTGCAACGGCACTAAACGCAGTCTACCCACGTGAAGGGATTTTGGAAGTAAAATTTATTTGGGACTTTGATTTTTTTCTCAATTTGTCTACAACGTTTGATTTTTCGCTCGGAACTGTTGACATCTAAAATGGGCTTGAACATTGCCTATTTGACCTTTTGGTTAGGTTAGGTCATATGAGCATTTAATCCTCGAAATTCGGACTTTGACCTCGCACCCCTCATGTTGGTGAACTCTCCTTTTACTAATACTGGCTGGTAGCATGGAACAAGTGAGGCTCGACACCAATGGCTTAAATTAACGCAGGTCAATCATATCGAAGATTTTTATTTGTGGTAAACTCCGAAACGGAAGGCAGCTGTATAAGCCATACGATATATATATTATCAATCAATTTGTCGTAACTACGGTTCTTCACAACGCACTGATCACCAACACAACAGAAAGCAGACGACACAGGAAGGAGGGAACGACCCACGTAGTGAAAACAGCTCAGTGCACATGCGCAAGTCGGGATACGTGAGCGACGCGTAGCTAGCCGAGTTGTTTTGCATTTCCGTATTAATACGTAGCCGACGTATCTTACGTTTTAATACTCTTGTGTGAACTACCCCATTAGATATCATTGTGAGATATAGAGGTGTGCGAATAATTTGGACAAAATTCTAATAAAACAAAAAAAAGCAATACGAATCATGCTAGGTTTAAAAAACACAGAAAGTGTAAAAACCTTTTTTATAGATCTTAAAATCTTAACAGTTTACAGTCTTTACGTCCTTGAAACAATTAAATATGTTAAAGAGCATGACAGTGTTTTTTCGCTTGAAGCTAATCATCCTTATAATACACGTAATCAAATTATTTTAGATAAACACAATCTAAATTTCTATAAAAACAAAACAAGGTACATGGGGAAAAAATTTTTTACACAACTTCCAGGTTCAATAAAAAAAGAACAAAATTACAATAAATTTAAAAGCTTACTCAAAGAATATTTGACTAATAAGACACTTTATTCTTTTTCAGAATTTCCTTAGGACCTACTACTGATTGCCTGAGTTCAGTTATAATAAATAATGTAATGAAATAAAATGTATTTCATTACAATGAAATAAATATGTATTGTCTAAGTAACTGAAAAAGTTGTTTTATATATATATATATATATATATATATATATATATATATATATTCTTTATTGTTAACCCTAGCAGTGGCCAGCCAAAAACTGTAGAATGGCCAACCAATTTTGGCGATTTTGCAGACCTTTTTTTGAAAATTCGTATAAAATTGAAATGAGAACTAAACATAGCCAACCACATATTCATTTTGTTCAGAAAGAACAGGAGCATCATGTAATAGTCAAATAAAAAATATCTAAGAGATAATGTTTTCAGCGAAGTAAAAAAAATAAAAAAAAATTGAAATTTATTTTTGAAATTTCAAAAGCAGCCTCGGTAAAACTTTTTTGTCAGATTTTTTATGGAAAATTCATTATATAAATTTTGTAGACAATTCAATTCCTTACATAGAAATGTATAATATGTTGGGGAAAATATTTTATTTGTAGGTATTATGTAAGTATATACGGAAAACCGCAAAATGTGAAAATTGTACAGTGTTAGTTAGTACTGTAAAAAGGATATGTAAATATGTATATGCTAATAATAATATGTATATTTTTGTAAAGCTAATAAAGTAGGGAATGTAAAAAAGTCATAAAGTTGATGGTAAAAAATTGTTATCACTTATGATTAGATGAATTTTGAAAATTTTAGGGTATTCGGAAAAAAAAATTCTACGATATTTAGTATATAACTTTTTTTAGAAATTTATTCCTCCAAATACTATATATACATTTAGTAGGACATTCAATTCCCTACATAGAAATGTATAATATGTTGGGGAAAGAATTTTATTTGTAAGTATTATGTAAGTATATACGGAAAACCGCAAAATTTGAAAATTGCGGTCACCATGTAGGAAAAATTACAAAATTAATATTTTTTATATTAGGCCTACTCAATAATCTACTCAATAAATACATCCTACCTTACAATTGTAAAAGTAATAAAAATAAATATAATTACTCACCCCCTTCCCATTATTATGTTATCCTGTTGGCTTATATAACACTCGAACATACGAGACATTGTACTAAAGAAAAACAACTTTTTAGAAACACTATTTCACACACTTCAGTAATATTTATGCATAATAAAATGCATAAAGATTACTGTTATATACACACATACACTTCACTAACACTAACACTCCGAAATAATAAAGGATTTAGCAGTAATTCGCGGATAACACGAGAGCGTAACCTTACCAACAGCGACGACAAAACACGGAATGGCCGACTAATGCGCATTTGATGTGAGATGTGACGTATTTCCCTCGTCTTCCAGCAGCAGGCGGAAATAATAACCATGCGCAAGGCTGCCAATCTCAAACGCTAAATTTCTTCCTCTTCAAAATGAAATATTATATGACTAGTATTTATAACTTGCACTGGATGTAATTCGCATTTCCCATACCAGCGTATTACGCTGGTTGGCCATTTGTTACGAATTCAGAAAACAGGTGTTTTCATAAAATCGTAACTGTTGTGCAATCAATATTTTGTTCTAAAAATCAATACTACAGTGAAACTAAACTCTTTGGCTATGCAGTGGTACCACCCGCAACATCCTAAGACAAAAATTACCCGAGCAGGGTAATTCCAAAGAAGTCGTGTTTTTACATTTTCCGAGCGTCGACTGCAGGAATGGCGTAGTGGCAAAATTTCATAGTAATTATAATCGTCGTGACATTGTTATAGAACTTGTAAACGGTTCATTTATGTAATAAAATGAAAGTTCAGAATGTGATCTTTCGAATGGTATAAATATTGTTCACTTCTGAGTTGACTATTAATGATTTTTTTACCGTTACAAAAATTTCGACCCGTACCAGCGTATTACGCTGTTGGCCATTTCAGGCGACACGTGAAACCAGCGTATTACGCTGGTTGGCCACTGCTAGGGTTAAATTTGCAGTCAAAATAACTTAAATTTATGTTTATGATTAATATTTTATTTTCTCTCCATATAACCTGATAAGAATGTAATTTTTAGTTTTAGACTAGAACTTTGACTCTATTCAAATACTGTATATGTATTGACTCTGAATAAAGAATATTTTGATTTGATTTGATTTGATTTGATTGGTGAATTTTTAGTTCGGATCGGTTTCGGTTCGGATAGCTTAGGTTCGGATCGGATGGTAAGGGTTTCGGATCGGATAATTTTCGGATTCGGATATTTAGCCTACTTTACCCCGATCTCTAAAACTCCCGTATTTTCAGGTTGGAACTTAACATTTTCATTTTTCTTACAAGGTACAAATATACAATATTTAAGCTAAGTAATTTTATTCAAAACACAAGTGGTTGTTATTTTTACAAATGTATCTTTCTGAGTAATTGAAGACTGTACTACACATAACCCTACCAGAAAACAGCATTTCTAATTGGAGGAGAAATATACCAACCACTGTACATACTCGAAAATATTGTCTTCTCTGCAGTGAAAAATACCAGAAATATGTTTACTGGTTATAAACCAGTAAAGAGGTTATAAGATAAAAGTATAGGTAATTTAATAACAGTAGGCCTAGGTTAGGCTACTCAAACCATGTAATGTCAAATTGACTATCATTAATCCTTGTCATTATGCTATAACACCTTAGCCTACCTGGGTGCAGGTCTAGTAAAATAACAAACATAAACATATGGTCAGGCAAGGGAAACAACAGGAAAACATTTTAATATGATTACAGCCTATTAAAAAGACCAGAATCACCGATGTTGATAGCAAAGCAGACATCACAACACACTAAAGGCCTATCACGACAAAGGCAATCAGACCCTACTGAAACAATGAATCAGTATAGGGCTTTAACTCTGTATGAGCTAACCAAAGAACTTCCTTTGTTTTATAAATTTACTAACTAGGCCTAGTTTGAATTTATTTTGTTTACTACAAATTAGAAACTTTGTTTAACCAAGTTTGTCACCGGAATGTAAACAGACTACAGTGTCAGCTTGCATTTCAAACAATCAGCAACTTCACTATTGGCTTTGTTCTTTTGAAATAATTTACATATCATGCTTTTCTTCCTTTTCGGTTCCATTTTAAATACATCAATTTAACAAAATTAAATAATATCTAAACGAGAAAATCTGTATAAATAAATAATAAATAACTAAGATAGATTAAGCTCGTTGAACATAGCGGGAAACTTCACTGTAGAGAAAGCTATACAACTCGTTTTGCGCAAGTCAACAATATTTTACTCAGCGTTTTTTAACCCTAGCAGTGGCCTAATGTTGAAGTGGGAAATGGCCAAGTAGATTTGTCCATTTTGCAGACCTTTTTTTGAAAATTCGTATAAATTTGAAATGAGAACTAAACATAGCCAACCTCATATTCATTTTGTTCAGAAAGAACAGGGGAATCTGTTAATAGTAAATTTAAAAGATCTAGAAAGGTAATTTTTTCAGCAAAGTAAAAAGATTTGAAATTTTTTTGAAATTTCAAAAGCAGCCCCGGTAAAACTTTTTCTTCAGATTTTTTATGGAAAATTCATTATATACATTTTGTAGTAAATTCAATTCCCTACATAGAAATGTATAATATGTTGGAGAAAAAATTTTATTTGTAAGTATTATGTAAGTATATACGGAAAACCGCAAAATGTGTAAATTGTACAGTGTTAGTTAGTACTCTAAAAAGGTAATGTAAATATGTATTTACTAATAATAATATGTATATATTTGTAAAGCTAATGAAGTAAAGAATGTAAAAAAGTCATAAAGTTGATAGTAAAAAATTTTTATCACTTATAATTAGAAGAATTTTTGAAATTTTTGGATATTCGGAAAAAAAATTTCTACATTATTTCGTATATAACTTTCTTTAGAAATTTATTCCTCCAAATACTATACACACATTTTGTAGGAAATTCAATTCCCTACACATAAATGTATAACATAATGGGGGGAAAAATTTTGTGTAGGTGTTATGAAAGAATATACGGAAAACCGCAAAATGTGTAATTATTACAGTATTTAGTATATAACTTTTTTTAGAAATTTGTTCCCCTCAAAACAATATAAACATGTTATAGAATGTTCAATTACCTGCAAAAATATACATAACATTCATAATAAATTATATGTTTTATATGTGTTATGTAATAATAAAAATAATCGCGGACTTATAAAATCGCGGTTTATATCGCACTCGTATTTTCGTGACATGGTGCTAAAGAAAAACACAACTTTTTACAAACACTATTTCACACACTTCAGTAATATTTATGCATAATAAAATGCCTAATGATTACTGTTATATACACACACACACTTCACTAACACTAACACTCCGAAATAATAAAGGATTTAGTGATAATTCGCGGATAACACGAGAGCGCAAACTCACCGACGACAACACGCAATTTCGTCAACGACGCACTAGGTATGACAGGAGTAACGAACTTCCTTCGTCTTCAAGAGAGCAGCCGGAAATAACCATGAGGGTAAGGCTGCCAATTTCAAAAGCTATATTTCTTCCTCTTCAAAATGACATATTATATGACTAGTATTATATGACTAGTATAATATGACTAGTATGTAATTATAACTTACATTGGATTTAATTCGTATTTTCCATACCAGCTTATTGCGCTGGTTGGCCATTTGTTATGGATTCCGAAAACAGCTGTGTTCATAAAATCGTAACTTTTGTTCAATCAATATTTTGTTCTAAAAATCAATACCACAATGAAACTAAACTCTTTGGCTATGCAGTGGTACCACCCGTAACATCGTAAGACGAAAATTACCCGAGCAGGGTAATGCCAAACAAGTCGTTTTTTTACATTTTCCGAGCGTCGACTGCAGGAATGGCACAACGGCAAAATGTCATTGTAATTATAATCGTTGTGACATTGTTATACAACTTGTAAACGGTTCATTTATGTAATAAAATGAAAGTTCAGAATGTGATCTTTCGAATGGTATAAATATTTTTCACTTCTGAGTTGATTATTATTGTTTTTTTACCATTACAAAAATTTCGGCCCGTACCAGCACATTATGCTAGTGCCCACTACTGTTGTCTCGTTGTCTGCGTTTATCCTGTGAATCGTGAATCGACATTGAGTTGCAATGTTGCAATATTGTATAAATTTTCGGTTGTTTACTATCAAAAACATTCGCTATCACACATTTAATTTCTCTTTATAAACTATATTCATTCTGTTTGCTAAAATTATGTTCGATGTGGCCGTGTATCGCGATACGATACATGACTACACAAATATCATGTTGATGAATTGATACGAGTTATGTATTGAAAACATTCAATGTGACAGGAATTGCATCATGTTACCTTGAATGACGTCAAGAGTCTAAACGTTTATTAATGGTCCAAACAAATTTATTGTTTCGTTTCTACCTTTTTATCCCCAGATATACAGTCTATCGGAATAAGTCGGATATGTACTAGACATCGGATATCAATAAAGCCTTCGGATCGGATTCGGATATACGATCCGAACCGGCTTTTCGGATATCCGCTCACCTCTAGTGGGACTAAGACGTCGGCCAAGTATTAACACGTACTGTGTGAAGAGGCCTTAAGAGTAGAATTCCTGAAAATAGACAACGGTAACTTACCAAATTAAGCACCAGCTTATCAAAATAGCTGGCTACTTTTTATTGTAGTTACAATGAAGCGAACTACTTTTTTTAATGTAGTTGTGGCTGTATTAAAGTACTTTTTTTAAAGTAAGTTAGCTATAGGCTAGTTTTACCTTGTAACTTAAGCGGTTTGAATAAATTATTTACAATTTTTGTTCTATTAACAGTTTTGATATGTTTCAGTAGTGAAACCTAACAACTGTAAGTCGTTGTAAGGTTGTAAGTCGGAAATCCGTATCAAGCAATCTTTCACCATTTCAAGTCTCCGAATTACTTTAAGTTAACTCTTGGAGGAAAAGCATCAATAGGAACTACCATATCTAAAAGAAAATCATTAAGTTTATACAATACGTAAATAATCTGCAGTTGGTATTAGGCCTACTACAACATAATATCAGTTTTAAAAAATATATTGGCATAAAATACTCAATCCGCTTATGAAACTGAACACCCTCCTCAAAAATATAGGACTAGGCCCTACTAACACAATGACATAAATAAGCTGGGTACTTTGGTATTATACGGATGCCACTATTTTTGGAGGTTAAATTTTTACCGGATACAAAGGATAACTACATAAATCGAAAAAACGTACTTTTATTGACTTACTGTACAAATTTTACATCATTCTGATGAGCGGTCTTTGTGTTGTGCCTCCCAAAAGGCAGCGATGTCCGCTAGGATCGTGTTGAATGCGTCGCCGCCGTTAGCAGCCACACCCGATCGCCACATGTACTCCGCCAAACATACAGCGCGCTGCGGCAGTTATGTTAGGATGGGTTATCATAAAAATACGTACGGTTTCCTCTTCATTTCGAGGTAAATCCAACACCAAAAGAAAGCACTCATTATGAAACAAATGTAACGTAGTGCACGGCAATAAATAACTCATGACACTGACCCAGATAGTCCCAGATACAGGCGGTGACAGGTGATGCGCGCGCTCCAGTCAACGACCTGACCTTGGCCTATTTGGAGGGGGTTTGGCGGCCGGAAGTATGACTCATCAGGTATCATTCGATTCGTAATGAAACAAGAAAAGTCCTACAATCATTTTTATGATAACCCATCCTAACATAACTGCCGCAGCGCGCTGTATAAGGGTGGCATCCGTATAATACCAAAGTACCATAAGCTGTTAGGGCTTATCTTTTAATATTATAACATCTGTATTAACTGGAACAACTACGCTAAGAAAGTATAAAAAAACAACAACAAAATGATTTAAGTTACCTGAGGAACAACGTCTTGAATGAAACCAGCAACACTGTCAATAAGTGAGGGGTCAGTGACAGGCTGCGGCAGAACAACCTGCCCAGCACTCCCTTTCCGAGGAACTCTTCTAGAAGACTCGGCGGACATTCTTTAATTTTATTTTTTAACACAATCCTATCCTGAAAAATAAAAAATGATTAGGCCTATAATTTTTACCCCATAGGCTATCTGAATTTTACCATTTTATTTATAGACCTGTTTTGAAGGACATTCAAATTTGACCTCAAAATATTTATAGGCAAAATAATTTTGCACTAAAGAAATTCATCCAGTCACAAAAAATGCAGTGTAGAGCGTGATTAGACCAAAAATCAAGTCTATTTGTAAACAAAGAATTTCCAGATCTCAACCTAGGGCAATAACACAGACGTCAATAGACCCAAACAAAGCTCTGAAAACACCACTGATTTATTAGTGCTTTAATCCACTAATAATTATACTTAGTGGTAAATAACATGTATAATGGTACTCAAAGAATATACTCACATAGTTTTATCACAGTAAATTCGACTAAAATTACATATAAGGTGAGATATTTGACTTTTACACTAACTACGACGCAAATTCAAAGAACTGTCATTGCGCCATCCTTGTATCTCTTCGTCCAGCTGTTCTGTTGTTGAATGCGAGTCCGTGACGACACAAACGTCACTCAGACAAAAGATAAATTGTTATCTTTTATAGAGAAAATAAAAACCATTCAGTAAATTTAAACGGGAATATATCTTTTAAATAGCATAGTTCAGTATGCAAAGTGTGTTTTATTTAATTTTTTAAAGAGGCATTTATATAAATAACTATCCTTTAAAAGGTGGTTTGACTATTACGTAACGAAAGAGCAGATAGCAACAACGAGCAGCTGATCGTTGTAAACACTGTCCAGGTCCAGGTGCACACTGGGCTTGAGTTAGCTGTCAAGTTAGTGTTTTTTGTTTTCTTTGTTTGCCCTCGAAAACTGCAAATGCGTCATTGACCAATTTATTTTGGTAGAACATTACGCAAATTAAAAATAATATATTTCTAGGATGCATGCTTTCAATCTTTTTGTTTTATTTTCAATGAATTTAATGTTGTGTACTGTAGGAAAACAAAACGTCTTGGTCATTATTTCAGATGACCTTAGGCCTTCACTTGGTTGCTATGAGGACAAAAATGCTTACACTCCCAATATCGACGCGTTGTGTGATGAATCTGTAGTATTTTTAAATGCATATGCACAGGTGTGTGAAGAATCTGTAGTATTTTTAAATGCATATGCACAGGTATTATTCATGAGCTATTTAAGTGAAGCAAATGAAATGTAATTTTAATTAGAAATTCAATAGGACGGTGTCCTTTCTCTTTGTTAGTAATTGATTACAACTACTGTTAACAGTTTTTGTAATTTTAAAAGAATCATGAAGTTATTATTTTATTTTTATAACTTAAACAGGTTTTTATTTTATTTAGCAGGCTTACGAAGCTAATTGATTCAGAAAATCGTCATTTTGTTGGTAAATTTGGAAAACAATTTTTGGAACAATATAGACACATACACACAGACAACAAAATCCACCACCTCTAGAATCTATGTGTTCTTTTTGTAATAAAACTATACATGGCTACCTACTAAAATTGTGCGCAATTTTACTCAGAACACAAAGATGTTATGTATTGGTAGTTACTTTTCCTATTACAAGCGCTAGATATTGTCAGGAAAGTAAAATTCCGTGGGATTCTGGGGTAGTTGGAAAGGGTAATAATGTTCAAAAAATTAAAATTGCAACTTTAACAGGGCTGTGGGGCACAGCCCTAAGAACTTACGTGAATTCTGAGGAAATTTGGCTATAAATCTATGCATTATCCCTTTGGAATTGATACGTAAATCTTGTAAATTGCAGTTTCTTAGTCACTGAGAACTTAGCGTTTCAACCATGTATAAATATAACAGATTTTCTAAAAAACTTATGTTTATTTCGGAGTTTGGATTGTGTGTATTATTATTATTTTGTCCGATAATGACTTGTTTGGGAGGCCTGCAATGTAATGTATTGAAATTAACATTCACATTTTGACTCCAGCAAGCCCTGTGTGCTCCAAGTCGGAATTCGTTCTTGACGAGTCGCAGGCCGGACACTCTTCACTTGTACGACTTCTACAGCTATTGGAGAAACGTTGCTGGCAACTTTACGACTTTACCTCAACATTTCAAGGAAAGGGGTTACTTCACAAAGTCTGTGGGAAAAGTATTTCATCCAGGTCGGTTTCAGCTATTAACAATCGCTTATTTCATTAATTGATAATCAAAAGTATTTTGATTCATTATTTTAATTATTCTAAATGGTAGTTTCATAATGATAGAAACTGTTATAGTTAGAGAGGTGGGTGGAAGTATAGGTGAGAGTACAAATATAAAAGTAATTAATCATATAAATAATTAAATTTGGACAGGTTTATAATTTCTCAAATTTAATTTTTAGCTCTGCCTAGTTTATTTAGAGTGGAGTGCAGTATAGTATTTTATATATATATATATATATATATATATATATATATACTAGCTGGCCCGACATACATTGTCCTGTCCTAATGTCATTGAATTTGTTTTATGTCAAATACTTGTTCATTTTCAATATGAGCTTGTTTGCTTCGCTCACTCGCCAATCGAAAAAAAAAATAAATAAATAAAAAAAGTTTACGTCCTATTCACAGACCTACCAAATATACACACAAAATTTCATAAGAATCGGTCAAGCCGTTTCGGAGAAGTTTTGTTACAAACACTGTGACACGAGAATTGTATATATTAGATAGCATTGCTGTTTTTAATTTCTTATTAAAAACTTGTTTTCCCTCCTACAGGAATACATTTTGTTGCTGCGTTGCTGTTTTAATTAGGCTACTTATATTTTTGAATGAGATATAGCTGAACATCAACATTTGTTAGTTATCTCATCCCAGTACTAATATTTAATTTAACCATTTTTGTTATTCCTTCTTGCGCTTATATAAGACTAGGTGTTGCCTGCAGGCTGCCCCGCAATAATTTATAAAAACTATGACAGTCTGTGTGCTGCTTTCTGTGGTTAGCCCGTGAAACTACTATGAATCAATATCAGTTATTTGTATTTCCATCAGCTCAAACAAAATTGAATATCCAAAGAAATACAAGGTAACTTTGTCGGGGTCTCTGGCGGAGCCCTAAGGTCAGATCAGGATGGAAACCATTTAGTTTTCCTATTTTATGCCTAAAGAATCAGTGTACAACATTTCAACTCTCTAGGTAAATGGGAAGTAGGAGAATTTATGATGTGTGAGTGAGGGCTTTGCCTTTTTTAGGTATAAAGATAAAAAAGTGTGGAAATAATGATATATTCAGATAATTTAAAAAATGACAAATTCATACAGGTAGCCCTTTCTCCATGTTCCTCCTGATGTGGATATAAAGTCACTTTATGTGTCAGGTGTCCCCCTCATATACAGCCACCTATATTTATTGCAGGTATATCCAGCAACTACAGTGATGATCAGCCATACAGCTGGTCGTGTGTCCCGTACCACCCGCCCACACAGGTGTACCAGAACGCAGCCGTGTGTCCGCGAGGAGGCTCCCTGCACAGCGACCTCGTGTGTCCCGTGGACCCCTCGGCCCAGCCCGGAGGCTCCCTGCCGGACCTACAGAGTCTGCGGGAGGCCAGCACCTTCCTGCGGGGCCGCAGAGGGAACAACCAACCGTTCTTTCTGGCCGTCGGCTTCCACAAACCTCATGTGCCCTTGAAGTACCCTCGGAAGTATCTCGGTATGTGAAGTTGATGCAAGTCGGGTTATTGTGGTGTTTGGGAACTGCCTTATTTGTTGCAGGATTAATTTAACAAATATTAAAAAACAATCCAATAAAAAAATGAAAATATCCGTAGCAGGCCTATAGATTTGTTGACTTAAATCTAGAATGTTCAAAATGATTTTAAGCACTCCGATAAAGCTTTAATCACAATACTTTATAATAGTGCTAAGCAAAGGTTTTCGCCTAAGTATCAAAAAGGTTTTAAAACAAGAATTGGCTGTTCAGATTTATATGACAAGTTGGTTGTGGAGATTTACATGATTTAATTCAAATTTTCATTTATACTTATCATTTTAAATGATTTAAGACAATGTTTAAAAATGTAATTTATTATTTTTTGTGTAATGGGACTTATAAACGTCAACGATTAACAAATTAACTGTAAAACTTGGTACTTTGGTATTATACGGATGCCACCCTTATGCAGCGCGCTGCGGCAGTTATGTTAAGATGGGTTATCATAAAAATGATTGTAGGACTTTCCTTGTTTTGTTACGAATCGAATGATACCTGATGAGTCATACTTCCGGCCGCCAAACCCCCTCCAAATAGGCCAAGGTCAGGTCGTTGACCGGAGCGCGCGCATCACCTGTCTCCGCCTGTATCTGGGTCAGTGTCATGAGTGATTTATTGCCGTGCACTACGTTACATTTGTTTTCATAATGAGTGACGTTCTTTTGGTGTGGGATTTACCTCGAAATGAAGAGGAAACCGTACGTATTTTTATGATAACCCATCCTAACATAACTGCCGCAGCGCGTTTTATATTTGGCGGAGTACCTGTGGCGATCGGGTCTGGCTGCTAGCGGCGGCGACGCATTCAACACGATCCCAGCGGACATCGCTGCCTTTTGGGAGGCACAACACAAAGACCGCTCATCAGAATGATGTAAAATTTGTACTGTAAGTCAATAAAAGTACGTTTTTTCGAATTATATAGTTATCCTTTGTATCCGTTAAAAATTTAACCTCCAAAAATAGTGGCATCCGTATAATACCAAAGTACCTAAAACTTTATTATATTGAGTTTCATTCTTTATCATACATTACATCTTAATCCCAATTTATAGAAATGTGTTTAAAAGATTTTAAATGCCAACAATTCAAATACAAAACAAAATTATTGCCCCCCCCCCCCCCAGCAATGCCAGTTGCACTGTTTGGTAGGTAGGTAGGTATGTAGTTTATTTGAATCATTTGTCCTAATACAGGAAATAGATCATGTCACATTATGTTACAATATATTTCTACAGCCACAGGCTTCGGTCAACAATAGGCTGTATAACTTAAACTAGAAAATATTAACATTTCATGCCTAAAAATTTAAATATTTACAACAAAAAATCTTAATTTGGCTAGACTCAAGTTATAAAACATAGAAATAAATTAATAGAACAATAGGGCCTAGTATCGTTCATGCTAGTATTATAAAAGTATTTGAAATAGTATTTATTATTATTAAAATTTTAACCAAACTTAGGCCTAGTTACTTAGTCTATTATCACAGTTTTACTAAAACTAAATTCAAATTATAAAATATAAAGAAATAAGTTAATAAATAACTTGCTCTCTGAATACAGACTGCCACCCTCTGAGCAACGTCAGCCTGCCCCCTGACACCTGGCCTGTGCAGCTGCCCTCCGTCGCATGGAACCCCTGGACCGATGTCAGGGGCAGAGACGACATCGCCTCACTCAACATATCGTTCCCCTTCGGTCGGATGCCAGGTGATCATTTATTTATTTTTCCTGATTTCATTAAATTTATTTATTTTTGTGTGTTTCATTCATTAATGACCTATTTACAGATACCTGAAACTTATTACGTAAAAGCTTTAGTTGATTGTGGTTCAATTTCAAATAGGCTCTAGATACATTTTTCATTTTAAGATGTGTTGTACTTTATATTCTAGAAATAGTGTAAAGTTTCACTCTTAAATTTTACATGGAAAAGATAAATGGAAAACAACCATTGTGAAAATAGAAATGATGGACATGCAATATGGTTCAATCATTAATAGTTTAGAAGTTCATTAATGGGGTTAGGTTAGGTTAGTGAGAGGATTCAGTGGCCTAACCTTAGAAAATAGGTTATAATAATTGTTGACTCATTTAAGATAAATGTTAATTAGTTCAAATTTTGCCATAGCCAAAATCGTCTTTTTGCTGCTACTGTTACTTGCTTACTTGTTACTGGCAATAAAAGGTACATCAAGTTATCCAACCAAATTTGTTCCCAGTATTTAAACAAATGTTTTTAACCCTTTGAGCCCCAAGATCTGATATATATCTAAATTTTGAATCTGATACCTCAAACATGGTTAGTTAAAATACATGCAATCCATACGATAGAAGCACTGTATTCAGTCTGACTTGTTGTGTAACCTGGTAGATGGAAACAGAGTTTGCCTGACTATCACCTAGCTTGTAATACACAGACTCCAATAGGCTGAGCAGTCTAAGACACTATTTCCCCTGGCCAAGGTGTAGTGCTTGGATTGAGGGTTCCAATTCCCGTCTCAGCCAGTGGTTTTTGCCAGTTGTTTTGTTTTATCTATCCTTACTGTGTGTCCACTGGAAACAATTCTTTTATAATTCAGACATCCAAATTATAAAATACCCCCGTCACAGCAAACCTGCGTACTCAGCAAATTTCCAATGAATATTTATGTCTTAATAACACATTAAGCCATAAGGATCCATAAGTAATATATTCACAAATAAGCGATATTTAAAATATTAATTTTTCTCTCAGAATAACACTATTGAGGATGAGTACGTGGATTTTCTGCAACAAGGAAAACAAAATAATGGGTTTTTATGCAAATATCAATAAAACTCAACTAAGTGAAGACACATACCAAGTTTCATCCATATACATTCATAAATAAGCGATTTGTAAGATTTTAATTACTCTCCATAATAATAACATGTGGGCTGATTTTAAGCCCTATTCTAAGTTTCCTCAGTTTATGTCCATAAATAAGCGAGATATAAAATGTTCTTTTTCTCCATAAGAATAACATTAGACAACGTACTTTGTTTAGCACTTTCAATATCTCGGTAACCAATTGATGTAGAGCAATGATAAAAACACTAAATTATTTGTTTTTTGATGTGACTCTCATGGTGTAAATTAAAATTTGATTTAAATAAAAATAAAAGTGAAAAACCTAAAAAACCCAATTTTGGGGTACAAAACTCCCCCAAAATTCCCCTTCGGATGGTCCAATCCGTCTGGATATCGAACTCATTCAAATAAATGCTACTTTACACGCTCAGGGCTCAAAGGGTTAAAGTGACCTTCCATAATATCATGCAGAACCAGCATCTCTGACATCGGATTTCTTTTGTCTTCTACATTCTGTGATTATTCAGAACCCATGACATTGCAGTTGCGTGGACCCGTCTAATCCGACAGAGCTACTACGCGGCGGTGAGCTACGTGGATGATCTGGTTGGGAGACTATTACGCGACCTGCGTGAGGCAAAGTTGTACAGCAACACTACCATAGTCCTGCTGGGAGACCACGGTAGGTTTCGTTTATCCACGTATTTATGGTGTTTGTTTGTTAAACATAAAATGATTTTATATATTCAACTTCTAAGTACCCAAGCTTAGTTAGAATAAGATTACGGTATCAAGTTTATGTAGTCATTTAGTGGATCTTAATTTTTGACCTGGAATAATCTCTACCACGACCAGGTGATGCAATTCATTATCAATTTTCTCTGTATGGTGGAAAAATTGCTATATTTATTTGACTCTATCCATACCACACCCCATCCACCCTTTTTACAGCATATTTAACTACAAGTTGTAATTTAAAATGTTTTACAAAACTTAAAACATATATTTTATTTTACTGTACGTACATATTAGATGGTATTTTTGTATATAAAGATAATTTATTTATAATAAATTAACACCTTCCTTCTCCATCGAGAAAGCTGCATAAAATACAAAGGATGCAGTACAAATATTAACGAACAGAATACAATTTTGCAGTTGATTTTAAATTTCAATGTTGAGCACATAGATGGTTTCTTAGAATTGCGACAGAATGTTTTAAGGCTGTAGCAGAAATCTTTTTTAAAACTTCATTTTTCAGGCCGAATCTTTTCCAAAACAAACACAACAAATTTGATATGGTTCCTCTTGAACCGATTAATAGTCCAATTACTTCATATTTGGTCATTCCGTCACATTCTTTTAGATATGATATTGTGGGTTCGTAAATTTTCTTTTTTTCACTGTCCACTTCATCCGGTTGAGTTTTACAAGTCTTAAACCTCATAGTAGGGTCAATAATATAACCAGTGTTTTAAAAAAAAATCTAATAGCACAATATCACATCTCCTGTTTGAACCTTTCTCTGATATACAGGGCACTTCCTCAAAGACTCTAAAATTATTTTCCCGGAAGGAATTGGCAATAATCTTTCTTATTATATATATGTATATATATATATATAATACAACTGCGGATTTTATTTTTGATCCTGTTCTCAATGTTCATGCTTATAAGGGGTACTGTCTGTCTAATTTCTTTACAAGTAAGTAGTATTAAGGCAGTGTTTAGACACTGTTCTAAACCGATTGCCTTGCCGTCTTATATTTGCGTCTGGGATATGAGTACAGTGTAAGTTACAGATATTAACCTGCAACAAGACTTTTTTCATTACATCACGTAGTTATAATAAACATTTACCATGCTAATCAATGTGCAAAGTAAATAATATGGAGAGTCAGTAAGCTAATTATTGTGAAGTGGATATCTTAAAACACTGTTCATGTGTTAGTGAACAAATATGGGGGCTTTAGGAGGGCTTCCTCCCCCTTACATTTTTTTCAAACAAAAAGCATTGACGATGGGGTTTATGTAGTTAACATTGTTTTTGGACAGTAATTTAGGCTTGTGTCTTGCTGCTTTATGTTGTAGGGTGGTCACTGGGAGAGCATGGCGAGTGGTCCAAGTTTAGCAATTTTGAGGTTGCAGTCAGGTTGGTAAATAAATATATTTGATATCGTCCTTAAACCGTGTCGATCATAATTTGGTTGTTCATTTTTAAAAAGCGCACTTATATAACACACGGTTTGTAATTTCAATCCTCTCCCTAACGTAGTGCAACACAACTCTGAAGTATACTTCAGCATTGCGCTGAAACTCCTAGTATTACGCGACACAGTTAGTGTCCTTTAATTAGCTCTAATCCTGAAAGATCAAACCATACGGAAAACTGTTTCCTTTATTTCCTAAAATTTAGTTTCAAATTAGTTGGTAACCAAGAGCAAGTTAATAATTGACTTGTGGGTACTCAGGAAAAACTGAATATAAAGCCCCATTTGTTGCTCCTTAAACAAATCATGTACACAAATGATGACAATTTGATGGCTTGTGGTTATTTTCATTAAAGAGTAAAACAAATTTATATTAATTAATAATTAATTGTTATGTGAAATCAAATTTGATATATTTGCGATTTTAACAATTCATATTTTTTGTTCCACAATTTTGATCACTACGTTCCCTGCATACTTTGTTAGTTTTAAAATTAGCAGTGCAACATACAAAAATGTTATCTTATAACCGCTTATTTTATCTTGATACAATTTCAGTTTGCTTTCAAACTTATTTACAAAAGTAATTCTGTGATGGCTCCCAGAATACATTGTTTACATATTCTGAAATGTATATTATGTACGTGAAAGTAACTTGATTCAATATATTTTAAGTTTATGAATTTTTAAGGAACTGACTACATAAAAAAACTGTATTTTATGAGACTAATACACTTTCACATACATAACCAAGATATTTATTTTTTTAAATATACAAATTTCACTGCGCACAATACACATTATATTTGTTTATACCAGAGTTCCGCTAATTGTGCGGGTGCCGGGACTGACAGACAGGGCTGCGGTGGTGCGCTCTGTGGCCGCTCCAGTGGAACTACTAGACTTGTTCCCCACCCTAGTGGACAGTGCTGGTCTACCCCCTCTCTCCCCTTGCCCCCAGGACTCGAGCTCAGTCCCTCTCTGTACCCAGGGCACCAGTCTGATGCCTTACATATTCTCTACGATCATGAAGAATGAGGTGACTACTTTATTTTCTAATCTATTAAATGTTTCCTCTTTACACTTTGGGAAATTGTATGATTGATTTTTGTGTAAACCACTAAGTGTCTTGAGTGAGAATATTTTGCCTATGTAGGTGTGGTAGCAGATGAGGGGAAGTGTCCCTACCCTCTCCAGAGGCTAGTATTTGCCTCCCGACTTCAAATAATTGGCAACATTTTAAACTACCTGTACTTGTCATTTGAATAATCTGTCAAACTGGTGCATTGTTATGTTGAGGTTTAAATACGTCTTGAAAATGTCCTGAGACACTGCTACACCAAATGTTGCATTAAGTAAACTCTGAAATAGCTGCTTCACTATTTTACTATTTATTATTGTACAATGTTCTGAAGAAGAATATGAACAAAATTGTCTGAAAAATGAACGCATGAAAACTATATAAACATTATAATGCAGTGTTAAAGTGTAGAAAGAGCATTGTACAAATTTAATAATGCATGGGAGATAGATAGCAAGTTATTAAAATTGCACCTCATATTTTGGAGGTCTTGAGATTCCTCCCAGGCCGGCCATTCTGAGATGAGTTTGTGTGTTTTCTTTGAAAGGAAAAAGGAATTATTTCTTACGTAGTTAGTATTAGATGAAAGAAACATTTTTGAAGAATTGGGCAGGAAATTCAGCCTTCTGGAAGGGCACCTTTGTTACCCCCTGTGAGGCTGACCCTCTCCAATTCCCCTACAGGCAGGGTTTCCCTCCCTGGGTGCTAGATTTTATATCCATGCTCAAGGAACCATGTTGTACAGACGTGTAGAAACCAGGATAATCAACCGGATGACTTGCACAGCATTCTGTGGCATCTTTTTTCTAACCTCGACATCCAAAGTAGCATGGGATAGATTGAGAGCTGTTTGGGAAGATAATTAACTCTAATAAATTTATCTTAGGAAATACTACCAAAGTAGATGTAAAGAGGGGCTATCATGTCCAAAAGTCAAAGGGCGATGTCGAAGGGCGAGTCACGTGACCTGAATTAAATTCGCTAACCTTACTAAAGCGATGTTTTATCACTAAAACGATTCTCAATCCTAACTTAAGCCATGTTTTATTTTCTAAATGAGCATTTTCACCTCTTTATTAACAATAAAAGCTTTAAATTCAAAAAAATTAAATGCAAAAGCAATATTTAAGTAAAAATTTTGTTTAAAATACAATTGGTGTGGTAAGATTCAATAAACAACAGCTGACTCACAAGGTCTATCTATCTGTGAACTGTTATCTAGCGGCAAGCTGCTTTTTTTCATTTGGTAGCTGTCAGAAGTCAATATCATAGTTTTATTCAAGCCAATACTCATACAATGTGCAATTTCTTCTACAGTAAAAAATTAAATAAAAATCTTTATAATCGAGTTTTATTCACATTTTCTCCTTTTTACACCAGTTGATCCAAAACCTTTGTTTCCACGTTCCGTATGGCGCATATCTTTGTCACCCTCAATTAGCACATTGTTTTTATATACTGTTAATATTATTTGAGCAATCCGATCACCTCTTTTCACCACAAAATCATCTTCCGATAGATTAAACAGCAACACACCTACATTTCCAGTATAGTCATAATCAATCACACCGGCACCTACATCAATTGAGTGCTTAAGCGCTAATCCTGATCTGGGTGCTATTCTTCCATAACAACCCTGTGGGAATTGAAAAGATATATCTGTTAATACCAACTGCTTACCGCGTTTCGGTACAACATAATCATAAGTGCATTTCAAGTCATAACCTGCTGCTTCCAGAGATCCTCTAGTTGGTGGAGAGGCAAACTCAGTTAGTAGAAAATATTTATAATCGTTACAATTCATATTTAATTTCGTTAAAAATGTTTATCTATATATATTTCACAATTTTTCACATTACGTTAATTATTAGTGAGATTATTGAAAAAATATTTCATATAGGTAAAAAAATCATCCCACTATGCTTTCAGCTACCCAGTTTCGGCTACCCCATTTAAAATTTTTTTACTATACAATGTATGTTATTTTGATTTTCTTATTAATTTTATAACTTTAATCGCTTATATCTCGAAAACGGTAAGAGATATCGCGAAAATAACGAAAATTCAAGAGAAAGTAAGAGAGAACTGTTTACCCATATGATCTATACGATGACGTAACTTTCATTCCTATGGGATATGTTTTCAGCCGGACTTAACTATCGACCTTTGCCCGATGCTAAATATCTCCGTTATTATTTGAGCTATCGATTTGAGACTTGGTATGCGGGTTCGCAGTGACTTCTAGTACACGTTAATATAGGAAAATCCCGGATTAGTGGATAATCCTGTGCGCTACATGCGTTAATCCAGACTTTACTAAGTGACCTTGCGTTTGGTTATTTATCGACGGATTTGTATGACATTTGGTCTGTATGTTAAGGGCACTAAACGCTATCGACCCACGTATAGGGATTTATGAAATCAAATTTATGTGCGACTTTGATTTTTTTCTCGATTCGTCTAAAACGCTTGATTTTTCGCTCAAAATTGGCCTTTGACCTCTCAAATCGGCGAATTTTACCACCATAATGCAATAAATATTGGCTGATTCATATACCGTAAACCAGGCTAAACCCGGACACTTTTTTATGTTTTTTAGGTTAAAGTGCCTTTCAAACAACAATGTCACCAATAAAAACCATACCATTATAAAGTGTGTGTATCATTTACAATATCCCTGTACCTTTCTATGTGTTAGATGTAATTATCAAATAAATAAAAGTGTCCGGCTTAACCTCCACAAACGGTCTAATCCCGGACACTGACCTAAATATCATTATAACGCCTAAACTAACCTCTGCTGTCTGTAATAGGACGGTATTTTGAGGTTTGCAGATGCCTTTGTACCAGTCAAAGGCTTAAAAATGAAATTACAAAAATTTTGAATGGGTTGGGGATGAATAAAGAGTATTTTTACATCACGTTTTCAGCTGTTTATTCTTTGCAACTAAAATGAAACCAAACAAAGAACCGTAAGGGGAAAAGGCGTTTAAAATACAGTTTGAAACAAAGAGTAATACTACGAAAAAACCTCTGCAAACGAAATATATACATATATATATTTGTTCAACATGACCAGTGATGATATTTTCTTCCTGTGGGCTGAAAACTGTCTGCTTTCCATGGGGCCCATTATATTTTCCACAGACATGAATTTTCCACAGGCATTGATCGTGATCATTGATCGTGAGACATGATCATTGATCACGATCATGACCTTAACTTTCCTCCTTTATTCTAATATCTTGGCTCTTGAATTTTGTTGTTCATCTTGGAGACAAAACAATTACAAATTACAATCTGTACAAACAATTTTTTATAAATTAAAAGCACAAATTTTAATAACAATCACAGATGATAGGTACCATCTCAGGGCCAAACACCACAGTGTTGTTATTAGTTATGGCGGGAAATCTGCTTTTTACGTCAGTAACAGCAGACGCTAGTCGCAACCGCCGGCCCAACAGTCATATCCACGGTGTATTATTAGTGTCCGGGTTTGTACTGGAATACTTAAATGTGATATTTTTTAAAAATATATGTTCTATATAGCTTTAAATAGCATGGCATTATGCGCTCTTAAATTTAGAATAAAAATATGCCTTCGCGACAAAAATTGGACAAACTTAACGAAAATTACATGTCTTAGTTAGATATACATTTTTTTTTCGAAAAGTCGTAACTTGGTATACCTTCAAAATAAAACAAAAAAACGATCCCACGCAGTTCTAACATATACAGCTGTGTAGAGCGTCTTCTGCTGAATACGAATGGATAACGATCGACTTAATGACTATGCAGGTTAGTTTAGAAATATTTATGTTTAAAAACATGTACACCGTGTCCGGGAATACCCCCCCTGTCTGGGATTAGCCTGTTTTACGGTAGGTAAAAAACTCACACCACTATGCTTCAACTACCCAATTTCAACTACCTGGGAAAGATAGGGTAAAAGGCGTTTACTTGGCTTTTTTCTCCATTTATGGCGGCTATTTAGCAAAAAAACTTGATTATTTTATAGTTTATCTTGTCAAAAATGGAGTGTTTAAATCCCGATTCTGAATATATTTGGTCTTCTAGAGGCACGCAATATTGCAAATATCCCAGCACATATGTGGTTTACACTACAAACAAAAGTTAAATAATGAGTTTGTTAAAAGATTACACTAAACGCAACGCTTTTTATCTGGCGAGGTTATAAGTTCAACTGTCTCCACCTTTGATGGGAACCATTACATAGTCATGAGAATTTGACTCATATAAATAGGAAAAAATACTTATATTCTGTAAATTCCAAGTCAAACCTCTTTATTAGTCAAGATTATGTGATTTCGCATGTAAAAATCAAATTATGTACTGTAAAATCCAAGTTAAACCTTAAAATCTGTGGCCTACAACGATCGCGGTTACCAAGCGTCTGAAGATGGTGATGTGCGTCATCGATGGTCGGTATTCCGTGACGGTCGGTAACCACAATCGTTGTACGGTGCGATCCGACCTGACGACGTGCGTCGACGATGGTCAGTATACCGTGACGCTCGGTAACTGCAATCGTTGTACGGTGCGATCCGACCTGACAACGTGCGTCGACGATGGTCGGTATACCGTGACGCTCGGTAACCGCAATCGTTGTACGGTGCGATCCGACCTGACAACGTGCGTTTATGAGGATTATTATACATTTGTAGGTGAGAGACCTTAAACACACTACAAAAGACCAAGTTAAGCAAGTGATTCAAGCTTCACACTGCGATGATGAAGACTCAGGTATAAGTTCTCTCACTTCGTAAAACATATCTAGAAGTACGGAGGAACGATACGTTCCCCCCTTTGAATCATCAGTCTCAGTTTATATCAATGAACCAGAGGCGAGAGAACTTATTTGTTGATTCACTTGGAGTCTGTTATCTCGCGGCACGCTCAACATCTAAAAATATCCCTCATATCGTGCAGTTCTTAACAAAATAGTCAATAGAAATCTTAAAACTGTACTCTTCTTGGATGTAAAAGTTTTAAAACACATCAAATAGCACTCTTGCCATTGGTAATTTGATACTAAGCTAAGATATTTTACATAATTTTAGTTAAAACTGTACATTTGAAGACAAGGTTTACCGGAATAAGTCATTTTACCCTTACATAAGCATATAACTGCGGTAGAATTTGAGGTTCTAAAATAAATTTACGAATTATAAGAGTTTTGCCTTGGATTCTACAGTACATAATTTGATTTACATCAGAAGTGAAAATCATATTATGTACTGTAAAATCCAAGGCAAAACTCTGTTTGGTACGTTGTCAGGCGAAATGTACCCCTTTAATTTATGAATATCACTTAAAAATATGTTTTATCAACATCAAACTTGTCTATAAATCAGACCCATTAAATCGACGGGTTGTGAATTTTGGCCTTTTTTAGGGTGTTAATTGTCTTTTACCTACAAATGTATGATGGCCATTGACAACGCACGTCACAAACATCGTCAGACGCATTGCACCATACAACGATCGCGGTTACCGAGCGTCACGGTATACCGACCATCGTCGACGCACATCGTCAGGTCGAATCGCACCGTACAACGATTGCGGTTACCGAGCATCACGGTATACCGACCATCGTCGCCGCAC
The DNA here is from genome assembly GCA_963675035.1 of Allygus modestus. Taxonomy (NCBI): domain Eukaryota; kingdom Metazoa; phylum Arthropoda; class Insecta; order Hemiptera; family Cicadellidae; genus Allygus; species Allygus modestus. Next base: position 324,031,105 of record OY776112.1, read on the forward strand.
GTCACCATCTTCAGGCGCTTGGTAACCGTAATCGATGTAGGCCTGTGGTGTGATCCAATCTAATGAGTAAAGGGGGGTGATCAAAAGGGATGTGGATTTCGCTCACCCCTATTTTTAGATGTGTTTTTGCGCTGTTTTATATTTTTCATAGAAATTCGTCACCTGCCGTTTTGACGGGCCTCAACGAAAAAGGTGTTCAAGGGCAAACATGGGTTCCAGAGAACAAAATGTGTAAGTCAACTGACAACATCTAAAAATATCCCTCATATCGTGTAGTTCTTAACAAAATAGTCAATATAAATCTTAAAACTGTACTTTTCTTGGAAGTAATAGTTTTAAAACACACCAAATAGCGCTCTTGTCATAGATAATTTGAAAAAGCCAACAGATTTTACGTAATGCAAGTTAAAACTGCACATTTTAAGATTATTGTTTTACGAAATAAGTCATTTTTCCCATACATAAGCATATAACTGCAGTTGAATTTGAGGTTCCAAATGAATTTTACGGAATATGAGGTTTGACTTTGGATTTTACGTAAAAAATCAAAGTCGCATATAAATTTTATTTTAAAAATATCTACTCGTGAGTCGATAGCGTTTAGTGCCCTTAACATACATACCAAATTTCATACAAATCCACCAATAAATAACCAAACACGAGGTTACTTTGTAAAGTCTGGATTAACGCATGTAGCATGCAGGTTTATCCACCAATCCAGGATTTTCCCATATTAACGAATACTAGAAGTCACTGCGAACCCGCATACCAAATCTCAAATCGATATCTTTAAAAATAATGGAGATATTAAGCATTGGGCAAAGGTTGATAGTTAAGTCTGGCTGAAAATGCATCCCATAGGAATGAAAGTTACGTCATCATATAGACCATATAGGTAAACTGTTCTCTTCTATTTTCTCTTAAAACTTTAGTTATTTTTGTGATATCTTACCGTTTTCGAGATATAAGCGATTAAAGTTGTAAAATGCAGTTTTACATTATTAAAATAACCAATAAATATAAGAAAATCAAAATAACATACATTGTGTAGTAAAAATAATTTTAAATGGGGTAGCCGAAACTGGGTAGCTGAGGGTATGGTGGGGTGGGTTTCGTACCTATATGAAGAAAAAAGTCGAAACACCACAGAGCCTTTTTCCCCATTTAATCCAGGTAGTTGAAGTATAGTGGGGTGGGTTTCTTACCTATGTGAAATAAATAATGGCAACTAACAACGAAACTATAAATCTTAACTATATTATGATGTATACATACCGTAAACCTGATTTTAATTCCTTTGTATGCATACCCTGTATGTGCGACTATAAATTAGGACGTTATGTGGAGAGCAAAGTGAAAGTGATCGATTGTCCGGCGAATCGCAAGTTGTGTTTTTATTGTAGTAAGGAAAATCCAAACACCATTCCTCATACACAATCATTTTGTACATGTAAAGTGTGAATATATTTAGTTTCAAATGTTGTCAAGTCGAAATGAAATAAACTGAATAATACTTTTTTAAACATAAATTTATTTTTTTTCACACCTAATAAATCGCTAACTGTTAATTTTATTTTTTTCTCTTCTATTTCATTTAAATAAAATTCTTATTCACTGTTAAGGAATCTTAATTATAAATACAATGGGTGTTTGCTGAATCAAATAAATATAACAGCCCGCGAGATGTGATTATATTTGTTATTCAATTTGAAAATGCAATCTTATTTATTTTTTTCTCTTCTATTTCATTTAAATAAAATTCTTATTCACTGTTAAGGAATCTTAATTATAAATACAATGGGTGTTTGCTGAATCAAATAAATATAACAGCCCGCGAGATGTGATTATATTTGTTATTCAATTTGAAAATGCAATCTTATATATATATATATATATATATATATAGGCGATTAAAAAAAAACCAAAAATGAATATGCACGACGATTTTGATACTGTATTGAACGAAGTCAACGGTAATTCTTTTACAAGATTAAGTGATTTAGAACATGGAAAAAAATATTTGGTGAAAGACATCAAACGGATTTTTATACCATTCAGACAGCTTGTACTTGTAAAATGTGATAGTGTTAAGCTTCAGTTGCCTGAAAGTTGGAATGAAAGAATGTCATCAAATAATATAAAGACTCTTTTACAGTCTGAAAATCCCCTGTATGTAATATATAACGGAAAAATAAATTTACCAAATGATAAGACGAAACATGTTAAATTTACAAGAGGTTGAATTGCAAACAACTATATTCTCGTAATATATTTTTTTAAACATTAAGAATAAGAGTCAATCATCGAAGACAACAACAATGGAATTTCATTTCGCGGGCAACAATGACTTTGGTATCACCGCGACATTGACCTCCAACCGTGAGATAGCAGACGGCAGACAGACGGACATTGTGAGTCAGCTGTTGTTTATTGAATCTTACCACACCAATTGTATTTTAAACAAAATTTTTACCTAAATATTGCTTTTGCATTTATTTTTTTTTTAATTTAAAGCTTTTATTGTTAATAAAGAGGTGAAAACGCTCTTTAGAAAATAAAACTTGGCTTAAGTTAGGTTTGAGAATCGTTTTAGTGATAAAACAATGCTTTACTAAGGTTAGTGAATTTAATCCAGGTCACGTGACTCACCCTTTGTACTCGCCCTTCATACTTTTAGGTCTCACAACGAATCAATCATATCTACTTACCAATATTGCATTGTAATGCTAATAAGGTTAACCCTCAAATCGAGGTCTTTTGTGGTTGCCGCCGTGAGAATTTCACCAATGAGCAATAAAGTAAATAAGTAATAATTTTAGTCACTTTATTTGAATATTATATAATCAACCCAACAGTGGATCTATAATACACTTGATATTTTTTAATAATTGAATAACCATCAATACTTTTATATTTCACCAAGACATTAATTGCCTCGGTTTACATTAAACACTGTTAATTTTGCAATTTCAGAGTTATGAAGATATTGGTAAGCCAGCGCTGAGCCAGTATCCCAGACCCGGAGTCTACCCCACGTTGCATCCCAACAGCGACAAACCTCGACTCAGAGAGATACACTACATGGGATACTCCCTTCGCAGCGGACAATACCGGTACACTGAATGGCCGAGGTGGCGCCCGAATGGTCCCATGTGGAACCAAGTTGCTGGAGCAGAGCTGTACGACCACACCATCGACCCTAGGGAGGACATCAACTTGGCAGAACGACCTGCGTTTAGGAGTATCAGACAGAAACTGAGTCATGAGCTCAGACGATTGGTCGACAAATGATAGGAGTGCTTGTGAGAACCATGTTAAGATTTCTTGAAACCATACTAAAATAGGTAGGCTATATAGAAACTGATGATAGTTGTGCTAGCTATTTTATAACCTTTACGATTAGAGAAATTAACGTAAAAAGAGTAAGGCTGAGCCGAAATAACATATTTTTAAATGTTTGAAATGAAGATGGCGACCTGCCGAAACCATGGTCCTCATTACAACGGACAGTGCCGCCGATGAAGGTAAGGATTGTCTCTTGGGCGCACGGATCTCCAAACAACACTCATCTGATTGTGTGAAATGAGTTCTGAAACACAGGATTGTGTGCCATGTGGTCTTAAAGAAAAGTCACAATCAACAACTTAATGATAAATAATCTGAAATATTTTGTGTTTACTAACTACTTTTTCAATCACAATGATAGTGAAACACCATCACTGTGTCAAGGATGTATTAGTCCAATACATACTATGTTAACACTTTCGCTGCTGCAAACATGTTTAAACATGAAATTTGCATTAGTTTCTATGTTGAGAAAAACCCCGATCGGGGTCCGCAGCAGTCAACACGTTAACATTGCCGGTTGACCAAAACTCGGTTGCAATCAACTTGGGAGAACCCAGTTGTTTGGTCAATTCTGCGTCCACAAATCAATAACTTAAAAACTTCAAATTTATCATGCACTTTTATTAATTTTTCCCTATATTCATAGTTATGTGGAGGAAGTACTGTTTTCATCAAAATTTCTAATTTGAGTTCCTGGTGGAAATATCTGTTTAGTAAACTTCACATTTGCTTTTACCAATCAGTTCAGCTCTACAAAACAATCATTTTGGTGTTTAAATTGTGATTCTACACCCAACCGTTGCAGAGATATTCAAAGTGCTAACCACAGAACGTTGTCCAATGTTATCCTTGTGGAGAATAAATCAAATTTGATATCTTGATTATTTATGAATGTAAATTGATGAAACGTGGTATGTGGCTCCACATAGTTCTGGTGTATTTACGTTTGCACAAAAAAATGATTTTTTGTTGAATATACCCGTAGCAGCAAACCTGCGTACTCAGCTCCCATGTTATTCTTATGGAGAATAAGTAAAATGTAATGACTCCCATAACCTTAGCAGAGTGGCCCTCCGACCAAATTGGTCGGATTTTACTGAAAATTTTGTAACGTAAATAAACCAATAATAATAAACTCAAAAGTGATCAATATATATATATATCATTCGAAAGATCACATTCTGAACTTTCATTTCATTACATAAATGAACCGTGTAGCAGCTGTATAACAATGTTACGACGATTAGAAATCGAATGAAGTTTTGGCGCAACGCAATTGCTGCAGCCGACGCTCTGACAATTGCAAAACAAAATATTTTTAAAATTACCCAGATCGGGTAATTTTTCTCGCAGGAAGATGTGGTTGGTACCAATGCACAGCTAAAGAGTAGCGCTTTATGTTGGTATTGATTTTTAGTATGAAATATTGATTGGACAGGTTATACGATTTTCTGAAAACAGGTGTTTCTGGTTTTTTTGTATAATGGCCTATCCGATCAAATTGGTTGCATCAGAAAATCGCGTTTATATGCAGTGTATGTTATAGTTACTAGTCAAATATGTTATTTTGAAGAGGAAGAAATGTATAGTAATTTAGTTTTGCCGTTGGCAGCACTGTTTTATTCTGGCTTCATCACCAAGGAATTGTTTCATTACGTCACATTTTTGCCTAATTGGCAACTGCGCAGCTGTTTACGAATTCTCAGTCTGTTTGGCTCGCTCCAAACTGTATTGTATTTGGTATCACTGTAAACAGCAGATTTCAGGCTTTCTTCCTATATCTGTCTCGATGTGTTGTGTTTTTGTTGACAATATGACATGACATTTGAAATATGCAGTGTCCAGTCCCAGTCCAAAATGGTGCGCTATGTTATTGTTTGACTGCTGTCAGTTGTGTAAGTGTTCTATTTATTTAGCCGAATTTACGCAAAAATGGATTGTAGTGACATTTGGGGTGCTCTTGATGAAAGTATTAGTGACATTGATGACGATTTAGAGGGTGATATAGGCAGTGATATTGAGTTGAAAGACTTTCCTGATGAGGCGTCGTAGGCTAATTGGATTATTTATCTGGTAGGCCTAGTGGTAAGTTATATATTTATATGTATATTTCTATGTATTCTATGTATAACATGTTATATATTTCTATGTAGGGAATTGAATTTACTGCAACATGTTTATATTGATTTGGGGGTAACACATTTGACAACAAATTTATATACTAAATACTGTGAATATTTTTTTTTCCAAATACGCAAAAATAGCAAAACATTCTTTTATTTACATTTATTTATAAGTGATAACAATTTTGTACTATCAACTTTATGATTTCTTTTGGATTCCTTACTTCATTAGCTTTACAAATATGTATATATCATTATTAGTATATACATATATTTCGGGTTTCCGTTTATTATTATATTACGCCCCTAAATCTTACAAAACATTCTTCCCACATGTTGTAGGGAATTAGATTGTTACAAAATGTATATAATGAATTTTCCGTAACAAATCTGTAGACAAAATTTTACCGAGGCTGTTTTTGAAATTTCTACAAAAAAAGTTTTATTATTTTTTCACTTTACCGAACAAATATTTCCCTAGATCTTTTTTATTTTAGTAATTCTAGATTCTCCTGTTCTTTCCGATCAAAATGAAAATGAGGTTGGCTAGGTTTACTTCTACGGATTTTCAAAAAAAGGTCTGCAAAATCGCCAAATCTGCTTGGCCATTTCCCACTACAACATTAGGCCACTGCTAGGGTTAATTATGAACATAAATTAATAAAACTTTGTATGTGGCTTCGGCCATTTCCCACTTCAACATTAGGCCACTGCTAGGGTTAATTATGAACATAAATTAATAAAACTTGGTATGTGGCTTCACCTTGTTGAGTTTATTGATATTTGCATAAAAACCCATTTTTTTTGTTCCTTGTTGCAGCAAACCAGCTTACTCAGCCCCCATGTTATTCTTATAGAGAATAATTAAAAGGTTAAGTAGCGCTTATTTATGATTGAATATTGATGAAACTTGGTATGTGGCTTCGCCAGTTAAAATCTATTTATATTTGCATAAAAACCAATTGTTTGTGTTCCTTGTTTCAGTAAACCTATGTACTCATTGCCAATGTTATTCTTAAGGACAATAATTAAAATTGCATATGTCGCTTATATGTGAATATATTTTTATGAAACTTGATATGCAGCTTTATGTGGTATTAAGACATATATTATGCATTGAAAATTCGCTGAGTACGCAGGTTTGCTGCAACAGGGGTATTTCTTAATAAACTTGATTATGTTTTGATAATTATGTTTAACTGACATTGATAATTTATATCCATGGTTTTAGGCCCTGAGCTGTACGAATAATTGTAAGACTAAATTACTTACGTATACAATCAAACGGCTCAAAATGTGTTAATCCTGTTCAGGACATGTTTCGGCGTTAATATGCCATCTTCAGGTGCTCATTGTGGTGGGTCGAAAACCCTAATAGCAATTAAATAATAACCTAATAATAATCAAATAAATACAATAAAACATCGTAAAGTAATATTAAAATATAAAGTCAGAAGACAGTTGAGATTTATTCGGTAATTTCCAACGGTCAAATATATTCCAGTTACAACGAGAAAGACGGTGGTTCACAGTAGAAAATTACAGTAACGTAAGTTACTGACCGTGATACTGAGCGCAGTACGATCTACGGTTCAGACCACGGTACTCTAGAATCAAATTTCATTGGTCGAGGGTAGTCACGTGGTTAGTTCCCTTATAACCCGACCACCGCGGCCGCGGGGGCAGTTCCTCAAGCACCGTCGCGGTGTGAACCCGCGAGTCGACACCGAGGCCTAGTACCTGTTAGACGTAGGGTGTGTTAGAGTTGTCAGTAGAGTTCCTCAAGTACCACCGACGAGGTGTGTGCATAGTCCGTAGCTACCAGCCGTGTCCCATGGACATAGGGTTCGTCAGATACCAGCGTCGTGGTGTATACATGTGAAGTCGTAGTCAACACCCGTTTACGGTTGGACAATATAGTCTTAGCTGAGTACCATCAGCGTGCGCGGAAGTCATTTGTTAGTTTCCGAGGCCTAAGTAGCAATATATAACATCTTTACCGAGAACCCGTCCTGAGCTTATACATTCACCGACCGATGAACTTTATAAAAGTAATAAGTGGCGAGAACGAGACTTTATTTTAATAGCTTGAAATTTATTGTGGGCGAGTGTGTTGTATTTGAAACACCAGACATTGTGACATTCTTAAAAACACTTAAATAATCATCGTGAGCATTGATCCGTCGCTGTTCACCGGTAGTAAGGCGTCACCATGCTGTACTCTACTCCACGAACTTCGAGACTTCGCAACGACTGTAATAAAACAGCTAAGTTCGTCCACCATTCACTGAACTATTTTAAAGTGTATTCCTCTGTATAGAATAAGATTTGATTTAACTTCAGTTGTCAACTAAAATAATTATTTTAGCATTTCATGTATTAATTTTTCAGTAACATATTATTAAATAAATTTTGACTTTTGAAACTTAACTTTTGTTCTTATTTTACAAACATTTTTAGATTCTATTTATATTAAAAGCGACCCTGAGATTAAGATTAAAAGTGAGCTGTGCATAAAATTGTCTGATTTTGTGGACATCAAAATTAATCTAAGACCCAAGACAGTACAATAACAAATTTTACATTTAAAAATAAGTAAGAAGCTTATTATACTTCTTCATAATGGCCCCCAACTCGAGGCGATAATTTATTTATAATAAATTATCAAAAGAATCTAGTATTTTTTAGTAAAAGTAAAAAATTTTTGTTAAAGTAATTTTTGAATAAAGTAAAAATGTCAAGTAAAAAGGATAGGATGTTAAATGTAAGTATAGGTAGTGACGTATGGGTTCTGTGGCGTAAGCTAAGACGTAAAAAATGGTAGTGATAAGGTAGGAGTGTTGATGATTAAAATGGAAGATGATGTAAAAAGTATGAATATGGGGGGTGATCAATTGTTGTCTGGTATAAATAAACCAGGTAATGTAAAAGTAGGAGCGAGTAATGTAGTCAAACAGCCACAGTTATCAGACGTGATGGCTATGTTGCAAAAAATCAGTGACCAAATAAAAAAAGATACTCTTCAAATAAAAAAAAATACTCTTGAAATGAATAAAAGTTTTATGGACCAGATGAGTAAAGGTTTTGATGAAATGAATAAGAAAATGGATGAGAAATTTGATAAAGTTTCGGAGTATTATCAGTCTGTTACTAAGCAATTAGTTAGTGGAGCTGCCGCTCTTACTAATAAAGTAAAAATAGTGAAAGGAGAAGTATGTACTCTTAAGAGTAGTGAGGAAAATAATATAGGACAGGGGGTGAAAAATAATGTTCAGTCACTCAATGTTGAAAGTACTAAAATAATAGACCAACATTGTGGTGAGATTACTGCTAAGCTTAGTAAACGTAAAAATGAATGTTACAAGTTTAAGTCAGGTTTTGAAGTAGAGCGAGGGAGATGGAATAAGAAGTTTAAGGCGGAAGTAACAGCGCAATTAATAGTTGAAGTAGTACAGTATACGGTGAAGGTAGCGGAAGTATTTAAGTTCGTAATGAAAGTAGAAGGAAGAATAATAGGCGGTAGAAATGAAATAGCAAATGTGCGAAGAGAAGTAGGTAATGAAGTTTCGAAGTTCAGGAGTAAGCTAGGGAGTATTGAATGTAAGGGCGATAAAGGAAGACCATCTGGTAATTATCGACCTAATCAGTTTGTATCATATAGCCGTAAACACAAGAGGAGTATGGTATGTCGGGGCGATAAGGCGGTGCGTTCTGGTAATTATGTACCAAACAAAATTAAGTGTATACTAAACAATCGTAAATTTGAAAGAAGTATAAGAAGGTGTCAAGAAAGCAGCATTGGGACTGATGAGTGTAGTGATGAGGGGGAGAGTAACTCTAGTATATAATTTGAAATAACAAGAATTAGGACGGATAATAAAGGTTAACAAGTTAAAATACAAGTCAAGATCATAATATAATTAAAGTAGAGTTGAATATTGAACATTTCTAAGTATTATCAAATAGTTTTGAAGCAAGATTAAATAATAGATTATTAAACTTAAATACGAAACGCTCACAGCGAAAGAAAACTTAGATTAAATTTTGTGCAGTTAAACGCGTAAGGAATAAGGAAGATTCGGGCAAAATATATGTTGACCTACATTCAGAGGCAACAAGGCTATTTTTAGAACACGCACTCACACAGACGCACACTCACGCACACGCGCGGAGCGCTCAGCTGATATTGACCGGGAGTTAGAATAACAAGTTTTTATAAATGGATGAGCGAATGAAATGAAGTGATTCTCCAAATAATAACTTATGTTAACATTTAATGTGGGCTCTTTTTTGTTGAGTACGATGTTTGATTCGTGCCCTAAAACGAACCAAAACAAGATACAGAACCGTATGCGGAACGATTTTATCGTGAAGCATATTGGTGGACAAAAGAAACAATTTTATTAGTAATATATATGATCCATTAGTAATATTAAAAGTAAAGTAACAAGAGTAAATAGTTTGAAAAATAACGTAATAAGTAAATGATTTAAATATAGAAGAGCTAACTGAACATATCATAATGTATGACAACTGAAAAACATGAAATTGTTTCTTAACATAAACCGGACGAGACGAAATCTAGACACTAGATAGTTTTAAGATTCCCAAGCCAAACAGTTTGGTGAACACGGACTTCGTGAGACAAGATGTAAATACATGCAGATGTTCTGTATAAACAACAGACAAACGCACAGACAGTCGCGTTGTACGATTACAAAAATGCGAGCTACGGCCCAGATATTTTTTAGATGACGGGAAATGAGTCATTGTTTAGGTGAGTCAACTCACCGTGGGATAGTTTGTAGGTGGAGTTGAAAATGATTTTTAAGTTATAAGGTGATAAGTAAAATAGTTTGTAATAAGTTGATAGATGTTCTACTGTCTGTTAAGAAAAAATTAGTTGGCAGTTCGAATAAAATATGTTTAGGGATCATTGATAATTTAGATATGGAAGCTATAATAAATAGTTTGGAGACAAATAGTCTCAGAAAAATATTGGAGTATTGTTAGAGGAATGGTGGGTTAACAATTTATGGAAACTATAATAAATGAGACAAATAGTCTCAAGAGAAAGATTGGAGTATTGTTAGAGGAATGGTGGGTTAACAATTTATGGTGTTAGAGGAGTTCGATTGTCAGATAGGAAATAATTTAAATAAAATAAACTGACAAATTCGAATAAAATGTTGAGGAGATCTATGATGACTTGTATGTAGGGATTAGCTATGCTAAGTAAAAAGTAAGTGGCTAGTAATCTCACTACAATGTTGAGGCGCAATAGCGGACGAAATCATAATATACCAAGAAGGATATTAATGTAGATTTATGGACAACCAGATAGGTTGAGGAAATATGTTTATAAAAAATACCAATATGAAATGTTGAAGTAGAATCATGATGCGTTAGTGCACAGATATCTAAATAGCGACGAAATGATAGTAAGAGGACTAGGAGAATAAATGTACCGATATAATGGTTGAGTAGGTGAATATATATAAAATATAAAGGGTTTATAAAATGAAGTGTATTATGTAATGTATTTAAAGATGTATTGAATATTATTATAACTTGTTCTCTTGTTAGATGTTTAAGATGAAAGTGTTTGATTATAGTTAAGATGTTTAGATTAAAAATAAGTAAGGGTCATATAATACTCTTATGTAGTGTATAATAAATGAAAAGTATATATATATATAAATATATATAAAAAATATGATATAAAAACATAACAAATTTTTAGATTTTAAAATTTCTTAACTTGAAATAGTAGAGGGAGTTTGGTGATTCTGGTCGGGTACAAGTAGGTCATTAGGTTAAGTGCCACTGAAACCCGAGGTTAGGTAGTAATTAAGGATTATTGTTTAGTTTAAGGATGAACACTATAGATATTTTAGTAGTGAGTGCATCGTGTGGACGTTCGTCAAGAATGTGATTTGGACTTTTCCATCCAGGAAATGTTTTGGACATTTGGAAAAATGATGTATTGTTAATTATAAGAGGGTATATATGTATTCTATGATGATGAAGGGTATTGTATTTGATTTTTGAATATGTGTTAGACTTGTAAGAAATTGTTTAATTTAAGATGATTATTGTAAAGGACAATGAATGGTGAAAGGATAGTTGAATTTTTCATAAAATTTTGAGAAATTTTCTTCAAAATCCAAGGGGGTATCTGTGGTGGGTCGAAAACCCTAATAGCAATTAAATAATAACCTAATAATAATCAAATAAATACAATAAAACATCGTAAAGTAATATTAAAATATAAAGTCAGAAGACAGTTGAGATTTATTCGGTAATTTCCAACGGTCAAATATATTCCAGTTACAACGAGAAAGACGGTGGTTCACAGTAGAAAATTACAGTAACGTAAGTTACTGACCGTGATACTGAGCGCAGTACGATCTACGGTTCAGACCACGGTACTCTAGAATCAAATTTCATTGGTCGAGGGTAGTCACGTGGTTAGTTCCCTTATAACCCGACCACCGCGGCCGCGGGGGCAGTTCCTCAAGCACCGTCGCGGTGTGAACCCGCGAGTCGACACCGAGGCCTAGTACCTGTTAGACGTAGGGTGTGTTAGAGTTGTCAGTAGAGTTCCTCAAGTACCACCGACGAGGTGTGTGCATAGTCCGTAGCTACCAGCCGTGTCCCATGGACATAGGGTTCGTCAGATACCAGCGTCGTGGTGTATACATGTGAAGTCGTAGTCAACACCCGTTTACGGTTGGACAATATAGTCTTAGCTGAGTACCATCAGCGTGCGCGGAAGTCATTTGTTAGTTTCCGAGGCCTAAGTAGCAATATATAACATCTTTACCGAGAACCCGTCCTGAGCTTATACATTCACCGACCGATGAACTTTATAAAAGTAATAAGTGGCGAGAACGAGACTTTATTTTAATAGCTTGAAATTTATTGTGGGCGAGTGTGTTGTATTTGAAACACCAGACATTGTGACATTCTTAAAAACACTTAAATAATCATCGTGAGCATTGATCCGTCGCTGTTCACCGGTAGTAAGGCGTCACCATGCTGTACTCTACTCCACGAACTTCGAGACTTCGCAACGACTGTAATAAAACAGCTAAGTTCGTCCACCATTCACTGAACTATTTTAAAGTGTATTCCTCTGTATAGAATAAGATTTGATTTAACTTCAGTTGTCAACTAAAATAATTATTTTAGCATTTCATGTATTAATTTTTCAGTAACATATTATTAAATAAATTTTGACTTTTGAAACTTAACTTTTGTTCTTATTTTACAAACATTTTTAGATTCTATTTATATTAAAAGCGACCCTGAGATTAAGATTAAAAGTGAGCTGTGCATAAAATTGTCTGTACTTGCGGATATCTTAATTTGAACCGAGACCCAAGTCAGCAATAATTAATTAAAATCATATTAACGGTAAAAAGCACCTTCTCATCATTTATAATGAAGTTGTCGACCACTTGGCTTCGTCAGGAACATTAAATACCCCGTAGCAGCAAACCTGCATACTCAGCGAATTTCCGATTCTTATACATGTATCTTAATAGCACTTAAAGCCACATACCAAGTTTCACCAATATTCATTAATAAATAAATGATTATTCTCCATAAAAATAACATAGCGTCTGAGGATGCAGGTTTGCTGAAACAGGGAACACAAAAATGGGGATTTATGTCAATATAACTCAACTAGATGAAGCCACATAACAAGTTTTATTAATTTATGATCATAATAATAAGAGGCATACTATTTTACTTATTCCACGTAAGAATAACACGGGGGCTGAGTACGCAGGTTTGCTGCTACGGGAACTATCGACAAAAGAATTGTTTTTCGAGCAAATATTAATAGACCACAATGGTATGAAGCAATAAACCAAGTTTCGCCAGGATAAGTTAGTTGATAAATAAGCAAGATGTACAATTTGTCTTATTCCCATAAGGATAACGTTGGACAACGTACTGTGTTTAGCACTTTATATCTCTGTAACCAATTGATATAGAGCAATGTAACCAATTGATGTAGAGCAATGTAACCAATTGATGTAGAGCAATGTAACCAATTGATGTAGAGCAATGTAACCGATTGATGTAGAGCAATGATCTAAACACTAAATTGTTTTTTTTAAGCTGAATTTAATGGTGAAAAGCAAAATTAGATTAACTAAAATATTATTTGTAAAAATATAAAAAATAAACATTTTTGGAGTACAAAACCACCCCCAAAATACCCGTTTGGATAAAGCGATCTGGCTGGTTTTCGAACTTAAAAGTTATAAATGCTGCTTTACATGTTTGTACCAAATTTCATCAAAATCGGACATTTTTACAAGAGTTATCGCACCCACGGACACATACATATATAATATACCTCAAAAACTTTTAGATAATCAGATGAGAAAACCAAAGAATATTGTACAAAACACACATTTTTCTAGCGATCCAAAGTTTATCACAGAATATTTTCCTGGGCTTCAAAAAATTAACAATATAATGAAAGCAGCTTACAATGTTTTAAAATCATCCCCTACCACAGAAAATTTGTTTTCAAGACCACCACGTGTTGTGTTTAAAAGGCCACAAAATTTGAAAAATATGTTGGTGAGACCCAAAATTCAAAATTCTCGGCCTGAAAACAATTTGGAAATCAATCACGGCTGCGAACCTTGCCACAAACCTCGGTGTGGCATTTGCAAAATTATGAGTAATACAACTGAATTTAAAAGCAGTGTCACAAACAAAACTTACCCAATAGTTGGTAAATCAACCTGTGATACCCACAATGTGATTTACCAACTATCGTGTAAACACTGTCCAAAAGATTATGTTGGTCAGACATCGAATTCCTTGCGAGTACGTATGACTGGCCACCGTTTAGATGTGGTACATAAACACAAACGAAAAAAAATTTATAATCATGCAACTCACCACAACCAAAATTTTGAAGGGTGCCATGAACTCAAAGCACTTCAGAAAATTAAACCACATCAAAATCCAAAATATAACCAACTGATATTAAGAAATTCTGAATTGGCACATCAGTTGGTATTGAAGACCAAGGTTTCTTCTGGGTTAAATCTCAGGTAATTTTTTCTAAAGTCTAAAATAATTCAACTCAGCTGACTTTAATTTAATTTTTTTACCTGTACCTAAAATCACATGTTTTAGTTTTTAAAAGTCAGATGTAAAATATTTGCTTATTTTTATTTATTTACTGTTCAAATTCCATTCTTTCTCCTTTATTGCTTGAAAACGTTTGTATTATAAACGAAAATTCGCAAAAACTTCTTGTTCATCATTTATATCTATCTGTTTGAATGTGTTAGTATATATATATATATATATATATAATATATATATATATATATATATATATATATATATATATATATACTAACATATATAAGTATATATATAGTATATGTATATACTAACATATACTAAGTTATATATATGTATATAACTATATATATATATATATATATATATATAGTTGAACACCATTCGTTCAAAACTGTATATATATATATATATACAGTTTTGAACGAATGGTGTTTTTGGCATCTGGGGACCTCGAAACGAAAAGTTATCATGGTCCCGGGCCTAGGTCTTTGCATGCCGACTACGGTAATAGCTTCATCCCTATAGGGGAAATTCACTAATAACACAAAACACATTCACAAGTATCGAAACGAACATTTAACAAACAAAATATGACATGTCAAACCTGAACAAGCACAGAGATAAAAATGTTATTTTATAGGAGTTTGTGGATGATCCCATAATCTTATTTAATGGAAACACAAGACAGCTCAACCTTCTTCATAATTATTTGAATAAACTGGCACCAAAACTAAAATTCACTCTGGAGATTAAGATAGTAAAAGATTGAACTTTCTAGATTTGACCTTGGATAAGTGTAGAGTTAAATCATACTATGCAACATAACCTAAATAAAAAATTTAGAAACCACAATTTAAAACTAGCTTTTAATACTTCCAATCGTATCAAGAATATTTTGAATAATAAAAGTAAGAAACAGAACCGATATAATAAAACTGGGATTTATAAACTCAAATGTGCCGAATGCCCGAGTGTGTATGTTAGTCAAACTGGACGGGGATTTAATACTAGATACAAAGAACATCCCCCGGACCCCAGAACAAACAGAGAAATCTACATTTGGCCAACATACATTTCATCACAACCACTCGATTGGTGATATAAATGACAGCCTATAAATTTTACACATTTGCAGCAAGGGGAAAAAGATGGACACGTTGGAGGAATTTGAAATTTACAAACATTTTAAGAGCAACAATCCTGAAGAAATTATTATCAACGAGTAACTTCACTTTAGCTCACATTCTATTTTCAATTCGCTCATTGACTGCAGTAACCACCATAGATCAGCTGTTTCCCGCCCAACTGATAACCACGATACGCCTGGATAAGGAAGTTCCATGTCCAGTCTGTCCCCTACCGTTGGCGTGGCGTGATCGTGACGTTTTTGTTGAGACAGGCCTGTCAAAATGGTTTAAATGTTTTCTCGTTTGTTAAATGTTCGTTTCGATACTTGTGAATGTGTTTTTTAATATTCCTGACAAAACCAAGTGGTCGACAACTTCATTATAAATGAACAGCTAAAGATAGCGTATTAACGCCGAAACATGTCCTGAACAAGATTAACACATTTTGAGCAGTTTGACTGTATACTTAAGTAATTTAGTCTTACAATTATATCAGAATATGTTGCCATCCAACCCTGGGGGCTAGAGTGGGGAATAAAAAATGAATGATATAAATTATTGTCTTTAACGGGCAATATTACGTGGTGAAATACTCAGTGCAAAGTCCGAACGATGTCTGTTCGCAGCCATTTCAGGCTAACCAGTCACATACACTCCTTGATAAACCAGCAAGCAAATAGATAACACCTTCGGTACTTTTGAAAAAGAAAAGTATCTAGTAGTATAAGTAAATAAATTGTTGTTTTAGTAATTGGGCAACACAATGATTAAAGAACAAACTTTATACAAAACCATTTATATTTATTTGAACCTTAACAAAGAAATAGGAAAAGAAATACATTATTCATGCATACAATATTGCATGGTAATATCTATCTTGTATGGTAATAAGCTGGTAAAAAACTAAATACGAATATGCTTTTCCAAGTCGATGTTTGTTAAACAAAAGTAGAAGATTCTAGTTTTTCTGAAAAAGGGAGAATGCAAAATGTGAAACAATCTAAATAAGCATAGTAATACTTAATCAGGAAGACTAGAATCTTCCTAAATTATAATAACAATATTTAATTGTGACTATAAATACAGTGTCAGGCAGTACTGACAAGGTTGGGAAAACGCTAACGAAAATGGTCTCTTACAACTAGTCCATGTGAATGTAATAAAGTGTTAAATCAAAATATTTACATTTAAGAAATATTACCAATATATAAAAAATTCTAAATTGTAAGACGGGAACAAATTATATCATCTGGAAGGTTTTATGATAAAATGGTCCAACAAACTTAATTTCAAAAATTATTCATCTGAACAAGAAAGATATATGTTACATACGTTTTTTTTATAACTTTTTTCAATCCTTGTAATGTTTTAAGTGTGCCGTGTTATTGATTTTTAAATAAAAATTGAAATATGGCCTGAGAAACGTTGGCTTGTATACAGGATTAATTAGCCTCTTAATGTTGATTTATTTCAAGATTCCAGGCTTTTAAATAAAAAAAATATTATTTTAAATTCGTTGGATGCCAACAATTATTAATTTGAAAAGTTGGAATATTTGTTTGCCTCAAATTTTAATTAAATTGTAAATAGCAATAAGGAAAATAGAAGAGAGAGAATGTTACCTTCAAAAACAGTAAAATACAGACTGCAACACCTGGTTTAGGTTGGAAATGAACGGCACTGATTTTATCATCAACATTCTTAAGGCCTTTATTGTACTATGAAACCAAACAGTATTGTTACAAGGGAAATTATTTTTCCCCTTGTTGGTGCTTTTCTTCTTTTACAGTATAAAAGAGGGCTAAAGAAATGCAAATTTGAGATTGACCAGTTACTTGATCTTATAATATAATTACAACAGTTACAAACACATGGTCTTAAGACAGCCTCAATAAATCTGACAGAATCAATAATATATGGCAAACAGTGTGTAGGGGATAGAAACAGGCTAATGAATAGTGAAACACATCTTGGAACAAAACAAGTATATATAAGACTGTTATAGCTTTCAACTTTGTTATGGTCTCGAGCACACCCAAGTTCTCAACAGACACCAGTGTGCTCTTGTTTTGAAATTTAATACAAGTCTGTTAACAATGACATGTGCGTACTACAAAAGTGACAGTTTTATCAAACATTACACATAGAATTCATGGCGGAGTCACCAGCTCCTCGATTTCCTGTTTTGTTTCTCTGAGTTAGCCGAGTGAAACACTACAACTCAGAAAATGTTGACTGTTGTTAAGAGTAAAAGATAATGTTCACATTTTTGCAAAGTAATTTGTAATGTAGGTCTATTTCCATTTATGAACAAATTATAAATCTAAGTAATTACAGTAGACACCCTCTTAACCGTCCACGCTTTAACCGCCCTCTTTCCAGGAAATGACTCACGTCCACCACCGCAGCCGACGTGCCGATACTGTACTGTAAAAAACCGTTGAGGTCACGACAAGTTGATGATATGTTTCCACAGTTAGTAAGTATTGTATCTTGGTACCTATGTTTGGTACCCTTTTTTAAACTGAAAGTTTTACAATGTTTAGTGCTTGAAATTACAATACCCAAGTGTTATTCGTTTTAACCGCCGTTTTTTATCCAACGCAGGGCTCGGTCCCATGAAGGGCGGTTAAGAAGGGTGGTTAAGAGGGCATCTACTGCATTACCAATCTATAAAATAAATACTTCTATTATAGCATTAGCCTACATTAGGTATTGAGAAGCAAATTTTTAAATATTTATGCCTCTATAAAAACCCAGTTCAAATTACAGGTTGATAATCGTAAAATGAACTCACACATCTTGAAAACAAAACAGGAGCAACAAAATCGTAACAAAATCGTAGTTTAATGAAAATAAATACAATAATCCCTATTGGAAAATTAAAAATGAGGCCTGAAGAAAGGAATACTTAAAACAAACATTATTATATTGGAGTATTCCTTCTGAATGGCCATTTTTTTCTTTCTTGATGGTTTCAACCATTTTAAGGACTTACTTACCCAACATTTGTTTAGTATAACAGATAGTTCCATTTCATCAGATTAAGTTTAAAATATATGTTTAGTTCAAACTAACCATAGATATACTTAGGTCTATATAGATCATAGTTGTTTTTTTTTAAGAATTCAATTGAAAATATGGAACTAATTTATTACCATTATTTTTATATTTTCAAGAAATCTTGATGCAGAGGGCAAAATTATGCTTAGAATAAAGCATTGTAAACACTGAACAAATATACAGAACTATGATTACAAATAAACCTCTTTTTAAAACAAAATATCAACAAGTTATATTTGATATACAGCAGAAAGGAGTGTCATGTAATAACAGAATAAAAAAATATATGAATTACTATAAATCAGTTATTTAATTGGATAAAACAGCGTCAAGTAATAAAAGAATAAAAAATAATATGAATTACTATAAATTTGTTGTTTAATTAGACAAACCAAACTAACAAGGACTTCCTGCCTGCTGTACGCCTATTCTATATTTAAACTTGTACGTGAAGGAAAAATTTTATGAACTATTTTCTACAATTATAATTATTTTACGCTAACTTCCACATCAACATGGCGAAAGTACACAGAAATGTCACCCCATGTGTCAACATGGCGAAAGTACACAGAAATGTCACCCCATGTGTCATTTCTAAATTGCCTGTTCCATCTCACAGCCACGAATGACAGGCGACATGTACCGGTAATACTAAGATGCACAAACCAACCTTACCACAACGATAAAACAACAAGTCTCTGCCACAACAGATCTCGGCTTACGGCTAACTGTTAAAATCCACTGTACAAGATCACTAGTATTTACACCTCTGGTGATATCGTTTGGCCTGAAAAAATACAAGGAATCAATCATTGTTGCAATGTGATAGGCCTAGCACATACAAAATTCCAAATTTGTTGAATAAAGAAAGTTAAATCTGCAATTTCTTATGAATTATTATTTGTTTAGATGTTTATTCCTTGTTAGTATAATTACTACACAAATGTCTGCTGGGTTAATTACTATACAAGGGTGTTTGTTTCTATCATCCTTTTCCTTGAGAGAAAGGTTCAAAATGAACCAAGTATTGATCTTGGATTTTCTTAGCGTTTTGTTTTTCAGTGTTGGCATTTACACCTTCACTTTAGTCCACCGGTATCTTTTTACAATTAAAATTAATATAATTACTATACAATGACACGGTGGTGTCTACCAAAATATTCCCCTACATAAAGACCTAAAACCAAAGATGAAAAAGAGCTTTGTACATTGGTATTGGTAATCCTACTAATATTACAAATGTGAAATTTTGGATGATTGGATATTTGTAGTTCCATCACGCATAAACTACTGCACCAATGAAGCTAAAATTTTACATGAACATAGCTTACATATCACATTAACATATAGACCCGGTAATGTCCATATCCAACTTTAGGGCTCCACCCCATGGGTCCTTTAAGTTCCAATGCAAATCTTATGGGAAGATGTCATTTGTAAAATCACCACTTGTAGTTGTTTTGTCAGTTAGAGCAAAGGAAGTCATATTAAAACTAAACAAATATCTGATAGTGCTGGTCAGTTTAATATTGTTAATGTCTTTTAATTTGTCGTGAGCAAAGCCGCGGGTATTTAGGTATTTGATATTGAGGATTTTCAAAGTTATTATTAATGATTAGCCATTTTTGTGAAAAGGTAGAAATTTGAATGCCCGGAGAACCCTCCAAAAGTTATTCTTTGTTGGGGTTGTGCAATAATGTTTTACTGGATCAAGGTGAGTGGGGTCTATAATCTGTCTGAAATATTTAGGCGGTTTGAGGGGAAGTATTGGTATCCTCTCCACTGGATCAGACCATTGAATGACATCACACAGCTGTTTTTTTTTTGTTTTTTTTTTATCGAATCTGTGTAGGTGAAACAAACACCAGCTCATCGAAGGATCAGTGAACTATCGTCTGCTTAGCTGTTTATGAAACTAATCATAACATAACCTAAAATCACAAATAAATAGGGTTATTTCAATCTATATTCTATATTAACCCAAGCCGTGGTCATCCGACCAATTTGGTCGGATTTTTATGTCGCCTAGAGTGGCCACCGACCAAATTGGTCGGATATGACTGAAAATTTTGTAACGTTAAAAAAACAATAATAATAAACTCAAAGTGATCAGTATATATGATTTTATGAAAACAGGTGTTTCTGGTTTTTTTGTGGAATGGCCAATCCGACCAAATTGGTCGGATCAGAAAATCGCGTTTATATGCAGTGTATGTTATAGTTACTAGTCAAATAACATGTTATTTTGAAGAGGAAGAAATGTTGAGTAATTTAGTTTTGCTGTTGGTAGCACTGTTTTCCCTTGGCTTCATCACCAAGGAAATGTTTACGTCACATTATGCCTAATCAGCAACTGCGCAGTTGTTTACGAAGTCTCAGTCAGTTTGTTTGGCTCGCTCCAAATTGTATTGTATATTGGTCTCACTGTAAACAGCAGATTTCAGGCTTTTCCTATATCTGTCTTGATGTTTTGTGTTTTTGTTGACAATATGACATGACATCTGAAATATGCAATGTCCAGTCCAAAATGGCACGCTATGTTATTGTTTGACCGTTGTCAGTTGTGTAAGTGTTTTAGTTATTTATTTAGCCGAATTTACGCAAAAATGGATTGTAGTGACATTTGGAGTGCTCTTGAAGAAAGTATTAGTGACATTGATGACGATTTAGAGGGTGATATAGGCAGTGATATTGAGGTGAATGACTTTCCTGATGAGGCGTCGTAGGCTAATTGGATTATTTATTTGGTAGGCCTAGTGGTGAGTTATATATTTATATGTATATTTCTATGTATTCTATGTATAACATGTTATATATTTCTATGTAGGGAATTGAATGCACTACAACATGTTTACATTGATTTGGGGGTAAAACATTTTACACAAAATTTAAATACTAAATACTGTGAAATCTTTTTTTCTAAATATGCAAAAATAGCAAAACATTCTTTAATGATAACAATTTTTTACTATCAACTTTATGACTTTTTTGGATTCCTTACTTCATTAGCTTTACAAATATGTATATATCATTATTAGTATATATATTACATGACTTATTTACAACACAAACTAACACTGTACAGTTTACACACATTTCGGGTTTTCGTTTATTATTATATTACGCCCCTTAAACGTAATTCTTTCCACATGCTATATGTTTCTATGTAGGGAATTAGATTGTTTACAAAAAGCATTTAATGAATTTTCCATAAAAAATCTGTAGACAAAATTTTACTGAGGCGGTTTTTTAAATTTCTAAAAAAAATCTGGGAATTACGATTGTTTACAAAAAGCATTTAATGAATTTTCCATAAAAAATCTGTAGACAAAATTTTACTGAGGCGGTTTTTGAAATTTCTAAAAAAATCTATTTTTTATTTTGTTTAACAAAAAATATTTTCATAGATCTTTTTTATTTTAGTATTTCTAGATTCTTCTGTTCTTTCCGATCAAAATGAATTTGAGGTTGGCTGAGGTTACTTCTACGGTTGAATTTATATGAATTTTCAAAAAAAGGTCTGCAAAATCACCAAATCTGCTTGACATTTCCCACTTCAACATTAGGCCACTGCTAGGGTTAAGCTTGGTAGATATAAATAAATCAAAGCAAATAAAGCTTTGACTCAGTGCTAAGTAATTAGTAAAATAAACTTATTTTTATTTTCCCAATACCCAATTATCCGATTATTCATCCGTGTTTTGCACGGATGCTTTTAGGATTTATAAAATCATTCACAAACCAGGATATGCCTTATTGTATCATAATTCATAATGTACGCTTTGATAACAAATAAATAAAATTAAAATATAAATGTAAATGGGATGTGGACATTTATTATTTGGATTAAATACTACAGTATAGTTTTACAAATAAGGATGTACTTGTAATTAACCAACAATAAAACTATTGACTTTTAAAATACATAATCAGGGTTCCCACAGGTTTTTCAAAGCGAAATTCCAGGACAAAATCAAGAGTTTCCAGGGCACGCGCACATTAAAAAAAAACACAACTGTACAGTTATTACTTCTACAATGAGTTTTTATATTTGTATACAAAATTGATAAATCAGATTTATTACAAATCATCCCCAACCATGAGAGGTACATCAAGAACATAAGATAAGAACCTGGAATAGTTTTATTGTGCTTATGAGTGTTTAGTTTCTATATACTGGTCAAGGTAATAAATTGGTTTCTAATTCAATGTTATGATTTCATAATAATCATACAAATATTTTTTTATATATGTAATACTGATTTTTAATGCAAGCTACATTAAAGAAAAATTTATATTTCGGGCAAAGCAGATCGAATGTATTTTGTTGCTCCCTTAGGGCCTAATTGTTATATTTCCTATATTATCAATTTTAAAATTACTGGCATTAAAAGTGTGTATAAAAGCAAATGAGCGTTTCCTGTAAAAAAAGTTGATACAAAAAATAAGATTTAAATTGCCTTTTGCAGTGAGTGACTTAATTATTTCATTATTTGTCAACAATAATGTAATAGGCCTACATTTCTATAACTGTTTATAATTTTAAAATTTAAAGCTCTACTTTAGATTAAATAAAATGAACTATAAAAAACAAAAAAGTAGAGGACTTGAGGGAAAGTGGCACAAGTAATAAAGAAAACAAAACTTTCGGTAAAAACTATGACAATAACAGTATCTGCAGCCATTTGTAATTTTAGCCCTTCAAGAGTCATGTAAAAGGATCAGAAATTTACGAGTGTATTTAGCAAATGCTTGCACCAATAAACTTGAGAAATTTTAGTCAATATTAACATTAAATCAGCAAAAATATATTTGAAGGCATTTTGGCTTTGTTTTTAGATTTTAGTTTGGTAGCTCTAAATCTAGATAAAAAATATACATTTAAGGCCACGCTCCCCCATCGGTCATATTGGATTGATTCTCCATAAGCGTAATGCTAACTAAACATCTATTTAGGACCCAAATTTTTATTTCATTTTCAATCTGATTTAGGTAATTTGTTTGACTACTCAAAATAAAATAAAGAGTGATTTGTATAAGTTACAGATTACCAGAAAAAAATTATCAAACTTTCCACAATAACCACCCCCGATAAGAATATCTTTCAATTGACACCAAAACCAAAATCTTATCTCAAGAGATAAGCGAAAAATTGGGGTCTGAACTTGACATTATTCTAATGGGCGATAAAACCAATATGGCCGACAGGGTAGCTGGGCTTAGCAAAAAAATGGAAATATCCAGGAAATTTTAGTTTTAAATAACTTTTAACATAGAATTCATTTAAAAATAAGTTCATTTAAAAATAAGTTAACTTATTACAAGATGTATTAAAATCTCAAAACTAGCAATCAATTGTTATGTTAATATTTCGATGTAATAATATTACTAATATAGGACCGAAGGTCCTGCTGCACTCTTGGGAAGGTCCTACTGCAGACTCTTGGAAGTACTGTAGACAGTATAAAACTTACAATTTTTTAATGGGGCACTTATTAAAGAATTTGCGATGTTTAAGTAAACTACTGTTCCAGCAATAGCTAACAAAAATTATAAAAACACAAACCACCGCTACAACGAATTATACTAAGCTTGTTTAGCAAACAATTTCTTACAGATAGAGATTTTTAGCTTTAGATACAGTACAAGACATAATTTGACAAACAAGCTTCTTTAGTTCCGTCACCCAAATATCCTCCCTTCTTTACCTAAAAACTGCATTCATTTAACCTACAATCAAGAAAATATTTATTCCTTTGAGATATGCTTATTCCTTTCAGATATGCATAAAATCAATGCAAACCAATTCAATCTGGAAACATACCACAGCAAAAACTTAAAAAAACCCAAGAAATCTGAAAAACTATATGAAAATAGAAAAATTCCAGGTGAGAGAAAAAATTCAAGGACTATTCCAGGTTTTCCAGGACACCCTTAAAATTCCAGGTATTGAGGTTTTCCAGGACGCGTGGGAACCCTGATAATGAATTATTAAGTCTATAAGTTTGGCTAGAGAACTAACAATACTATGAAATTAATCAGCCGCTTTATATTTAGCCATATTTACGGCTAGTTTTCCTTGAAAATTCACCGTGAACTTTTCAATATGCTTTTAGTAAAACGATCAAATAAAAATAATAGCAATGTTTATGACTTTAACAGCAGCACATGGGTAGTTATATTTTACATAATTAGGCCTATTCACAACAGCACAGATTTGTGGTTTAAACTTTTTCTGCTGCATCTAGACCCTCATTGTCAGTGTCGTCTGTGTTGTCACTTTTATAATTATCCTTGTAACATAATAATCGACCAATTTTCTATAGTAACAGTAACTTTTTTGTGTATGAAGAAATATGTTATGCCGGTTTTAGGCTAGATCTTTTCTGTATTTGTTTATAATGAACACAACTTGTTTAGCTAGTCTATTTTCTAATATCAGGACTTTTTGTTTCCATTTCTAAAAATACTGGAATAATGCATAAACACCAAATGAATCAAATAGTAAATATAAACATGAACACTATTTTGACATTTTGAAATAAAGTGCGATCAGCTGGATAGGGTTTCAAGCTGAGACGGAGGAGTGGGGGAAACAATTTAACTTCCCCTAAAACCGCCTAAATTTAACAGACAGATTATAGTTTTCATATTTGCAAGTTTTGAGTTTTTCAAGCAGCTGACATTATGCAGTCCAGCTGTTTAGCTCATATATATATATATATATATATATATATATATATATATATATCAATAAAGAAATACAAAATGCCAATAATTTGCATTCCGTTAACCCAGGTGTTTAGCCCATATATGTCATGGATAAAGAAATACAACATGCCGATAATATGAATTCCGTTAACCCAGGTGTTAAGTCCACATTTATCATGGAGAAAAAACACAACATATAGCCAATCCAACTCTCTTCAACAATTTCCTGGGTTTTACAAAACCTACAATAAATCATATGCGCAAACCTTTGAACTCAGTCCTATTATATTTTTGTGGAGAATACATGCAATAATACTTTATTTCATTTATAAATATACATTAATGAAAGTTGTTAAATGGTTTTTTCTAGTTTTGATATGTAGAATGTATATAAAGAAAAGGTATTTTTCCTCTTGGGAAAAATAGTATACACAATGTTCCATTGTAATGTATTTAATTTATTGATCTAATTTTATAAATTAACTAATTATAAAAGTCTTCCTATTTACTATTACCTCAACCAAAAACAGTACCCTATTGAGTGTATAACAAACTCATTATAAAGTCTTCAAAAATTATATTAATCTATTTGCTTATTAAATCTACCACTTTTTGTTGTGTTTTGTGTTTAGTAGGTACACTGAATCAGTGAATGTGGTTGAAAAGCAATTTTACTCCACTAACAAAGGATGTTTAAACTAATTAAAACATGATGTACAGTATACTCACATATCTAGCGGTGGTACCCGCCCCAGCCCCCGCCCCCTCTGTGCCACCGGTCACCGCTGCCACGGGGGTAGGGAGAGCCTCCGCGCCCGCCTGCCCATCGGTCCTGGTACCTGTCCCGACTCCACCCGCGGTCGCGGTCACTGCCGGGCCTCCTTGAGTCCTGCGGGTACCTGTTCCTGTCACCCGAGGATGACTGGTACGGTCGAGGGGCTGCAAAAAAACAACACGACTGGTGGTATTCAGGGCTGGCAACGGTTTGGCTCCTCAATAAATAAATTCATCCCCTTTTCGAATAAGAAAGCCTGCTTTCAAGGAATACTGCACTCAACTTGGACTGCCTGATGACCATATTGCATGTTGGGAAGTCTCTACATACAAATTCTATTGTCTAAGTGAACGGGTTCTTACTACACTAGGTTATTTAAATATGTATTCTTTGCCGCTCTTATTGTTTATTTATTTTTTGTATTGTTTAGTTTAATTAGTTAATAAGTAATCTGGAATATATTCCTTTGTTATTTAGTGGCGTAATACCCCACAAATTTTAAGGCAGTTTAATCTTTTTGATTATTAAAAAGTCCCAGAATAGCAGTATGTTTTAGGACAGTTATTGTTAGCCTATTTAAATCACCAAGGGAAAAACAAACAATGGATGTTTCTTAAATTTAAAAAAGTTCTACCTTTTAAATAATTTCACAAAAAATGGTACAGTTTTACAACATTTTGTTTTCATTAGGCCTGTATTTGCAACATGTTGAAAAAGGAGAACTTTATAAGATAGAGTGAATGAGATAGGCTACAATCACTTTTTTGATTAGGCCTGTATTTGCAACATGTTGAAAAAGGAGAACTTTATAAGATAGAGTGAATGAGATAGGCTACAATCACTTTCTTGTACCATATGACCCAAAGGCATTAAAATCACCTGGAAGAAGCGTATTACTCACTTGACTTATGGTCTTCAGATGAAGTCCTAGACATTTTATCTTCTTCCTGTTTCTTTTCATCTCTGTGCTCACTCTTTCTTTCTTCGTCTCTGTGCTCATTCTTTCTTTCTTCGTCTCTGTGCTCATTCTTTCTTTCTTCATCTCTGTGCTCACTCTTTCTTTCTTCGTCTGTCTCCTCTCTTTTTTCTTCATCAACAGATCCATTTTTGAGTTCTTCTGTTTGCCTATAAAAATGTAAAATAATGTAACATTAAAACGGGTGTTCCCCAAGTGTCTTACAACAAAATTCAGAACGTACCTTTTCGTTAGACATCTTCTCTTGCTAATTTCCCTTCATGGAGAGTACACTCAGTTACCTAACACACCTTAATAACTTTACAACAGTTGCTGACTGGTGGAATTTCTCGATTCATGAGCATGTGATTAATTTGCCAGGGGCAGGATATATCCCCCCCGAAATCTGTAAATTTAGGAAAGAATTTTACATGGTAGGAACACATTTGGGATTTTTTGGACATTGTAAAAAACTTGTTTAGTAAAAAAAACATATTCCAGATTTGTTACAATGCTCAAATTTGAGGCAACCCATTACGTCACTTGTTTGAATATTTGTCTTGTATAGTTTTCTAACAAGGAGGTCTATTGGGGTAACTGGAGGTAACACTCAAAGAATTTAGCCTAACAAGGTAAGGCTCACGTAAACATAAGTGATGACGTGTTTGGTGCACTGTTGTTTTTGTTTACCTACTGCAGACACCAAACTGTCAAAATCTTTGTCTTTGTTATATTGTGAGATTGAGGTGGAGCTTGAAAGGATTTTATAATTTTTTCTGATAGAGGAGTCCCAGTAACAACTCCAAATTTGGTTCTATTGATTCAACATATTTAAAAAAAGTTAGAATCGTTATAAAAGTATTCAAAATATAAACGAGTGATTTATTTTACAAGATCATAAAGGAAGGTAAATTTACAGACAGGTTTCTATTACTCACAAGTTCTTGTGCTTCATGCTAAACTAATTTAAAGTTCTTTACTCGTTTGTGATAGGCGGAGTCAGTGCTTTAACAATCAAAACTCCACACCTGCATGACTCTCAACAGACTTACTTGGCTGGTGATTGAGTTGTATCTTTCACTGGCTCTTCTTCCTTTCCAGTTTCTGTATCTTCACTTGGCTCAGTCTTTTCCTCCACTTCACTGTCTAACCACACATCCAAAGCAACATCCACTCCACCCTGAAACGTTTGAGTCAATACATTTTCAGTCAGTAGGGAAATTTACAAACAAAATTTTCTTTCGAATTTAGTGTTACTGTTTTCTTGCTTGATTTCTCTAGGTGTACAATTCCATGAAAAATTGCATTTTATGATGGCTTGTAATGTGTATAGTTCAGTATTTCTTTCCAATATTGTATGGTGGATTGATTAAGAACAATCTGTCACATTACTGTACTTTATGTAAACGTAATGGACTAGAAGACACAGTACTGTCTGAGATCACCTAAATTCTGTTTATTCAGTTGATTATGTGTTTTATTCCTAATTGATCTTGTTTTTTGAGCTTAACTAGAAGAGATCCCTGCTAGTCAATAGAAAGTATCGCTGAAATCAAAAATTGTTCTACCAAATAAAGGAATTAATAAATTAAGCTAAAAATGTATGAATTCATAAATACAAAAAAATACTTAAAGAGTTATAACACGTTATGAAATTTAATGCTGTGATCACTGAGCTCTTACTAAATACTGAAAAAAACAATATTGGATCACTTGTCTGATTTTTATGTCACTTTATTGATTGTCTGATTTTTATCACTTTATTGTCAATAGTTATGATTTTTACTATAAAATCTTAATAAAATGAAATTTTATTTTAGTTTGATTAATAATGTATTTACAGCCTAACGGACGGTGATATTTTGACAAATAAACATATTACAGTAAAACCCTCTTATACATTGCCTAGAACAAGAACATGAAACAGGTTAGATAATCGCAGGAGCAAGAAATGAGAGCTGTAAGAGGAAAACTTATACTTTAGCGAGTGCATCAAAATCATCCATATTGTCAAATGTCATAATATCAAACTATATTAACCACGATCATAAGCGCACTATTTGTTTTGATGGAAGACAGGTTTGGCTCGGAACGGTCACAGCCGGCAGACGGTCAGACACAAGGTCATATCCCGAGGAGTTGGTAGTTGGTTGTCCCAAGGTCGGATATGAGGGGTTCTACGGTTCTACTGAATACAGTGCCTTCAAATGTTAACTCAAATCAACCATGAACACAAATTGCTTACAGCAGTCTTGTCACTAGAAATTAATACAATAAATTCAAAAACATTTTAGGTAACCTTGCATATTAATTATTCATGGCATTATTAAAAACTCTGGGATAGAATAATTAGCTTTGATCAGGAAGACTTTCTTTTCTATTTTTGAAGACATATGCTCTTAAGTTGTTGTATTTGATTAGCAAATGGTTAAGCTTTAGGCCAAATTGTAAAGGACTTTTCAAATTCAGCTAAATTATGCAGTTTAACTCAAAAGGTTAAATGTTTTCATGACGATTTAGCTAACATAATGTATAGTTAGTTAAATTGTTTTATTGTAACAAGCAATCCAGTTACCGTCCATGCTGAAACATTGACATAAACTTGTGCAATAAGTGTTTAAAGTTATTCTTTTTTAAATGGATAAGTATATATTTTTAGAGCTTATTTCATCTTTAGACCTTTCTCAGCCTTTCCTTAAGACAACAACTAATGCCACAATCCATGTAATAAAAAGGTTAAACCACAATTTGCAGCCATCCAGCATGCACTGCATTGATCACTGGATTCTAAAATATGTGGTTGTCATGATAATGTATTTGTTGATAGGTATTGTTTTGGTCTCACATAGCTGTCTAATATGGCCGATGTTTGTGCTGGCAACAATGCTTTTGCTTTGGAAATTCATGTTCAAGGTAAATCTACATGCTAAAAGGTTAAGACAATTTTTGTACAATTTTTCAGTGGTATTCAATTTTGTTAGTGGTATCAGATATGAGGCATCATAGAATTATGAAACTTGGCACACTTATTTAGTACTATTAGGAGATATGTCAAATGTCAATCATTTTGTTTTAGCGAATTTCCTCTATAGGGAAGAAGCTATTACCGTAGGTCTCATGGTAAGACTTAAGCCCGAGACCATGATAACATTTTGTTTTGTGGTCCCCAGATGACAAAAACACCATTCGTTAAAATCTGTATATATGTGACCGTAAGCACGATAACTCTCGTAAAAAAGGTCCGATCTTAATGAAATTTGGTACAAATGTGTAAAGTACCATTTATTTGAACGAGTTCAAAAACCAGATGAATCGCACCATCCGAAGGGGGGTTGTACCCCAAAAATGTTTTTTTTGGGGGGTTTTCACATGTAATTTTTATTTAAATAAAATTTTAATTCATACCATTATTTCAGATTAAAAAACAAATAATTTGGTATTTTGATAATTGCTCTACGTCAACTGGAGGGAGGGAGGGAGGGAGGGAGAGAGGGAGAGAGAGAGAGAGAAATTTGGTACTTTGATCATTGCTCTACGTCAATTGGAGGGAAGGAGGGAAGGAGGGAGGGAGGGAGGGAGGGAGGGAGGGAGAGAGATATGAGCGCAACAGAACCTACTAGATATTACAATTTTTATTCAAATAATATTTAGTTGAATTTCGACCATTATGCCGTAAAGCAGTAAAGTACTTGTTCCTGAGTCCAGCCGTCGAAACAAAGTGAGAATATTTTTTTGTTTTATTAGCTCACCAGTGTGTCTGAACATTACCCCAATGCCCCTAGATGCCTTTTCAGTTTTGATGAAATTGCGGCCAGGAAGTTGCCAGTTTCTGAAGTTGCCAGTTTCTAACACCAGTAATACTCTTAACAGAATAATAAATGAGGACAATTATGGCTTATTGGTTAGTTTCCATTCGGTGAAAATATTTGGCAATTTGTGTAACCACAATACTTTGAAAATAATATACTTTTCTTATATTCATTCCATTATACATTTTGGGATCGATCTCACTTTATGGTCCAACCAATACAAAAAACCTGACTCAACCATACAAATGTAAAAATTAGAATAATTTAAAATTTAAATCCACAATTTTCTGTTAAAGAACACTTTTCAGAATTGAAAATCTTACAATTTAAATGCACAAGAGAGTAATTTCTGTTAGACAACAAATATTTACAGAGCAAAACTTTAATGGTGATAACCAAATTACAATAACAGAAGTCGTACAGTTAGCTATTCCTCCTCATTACGTGGCACTAAGTTGAAAACTTCACAATCAAGTGTTATAAAAAAATACCACAAAATACTTTTCCAAACAAAATTAATAATAAAATGTTTTAAATACTTTTATTTTTACTTCACTTTCAAATGTAGGACCTATGATTGGATTAAAAATGTTTAACCTCACACCATTCAATATATTAATGTAGTACTACGGATTAAAGAAAGATTTTAATTTACCAATGTGATCTGATGCATATGACTTATTATTTACTGCCAATTAGTCCAGGAAAGTTTTGTAGTAATTATAATCACTAGGTAACATAAGATTAAAAGTCAAATGATACAAAATTGCTAAGTTTGGTTTACTAGTCCAGATTATTAAAATATTTGTTAAAGTATAAAAATACTTTTTATTAGATAAAGACACATACTGGGTGACCAGCTTTGATGTACAACACTTGACGGTATTATTTTTAAAGTCAAAAGAACAGGCTGAAATTTTCATCAATTTCCTTTGAGTAAGTTAGTGAAATTTGTTGTTAGTAGGCTTGCTAAAATATAATGCCCTAATTCAAAACAACCTTACCGAAAATGCTCCCAGTAACCAAGTCAAATATAAAAGACAAAAAGTTCTTTATTGACATGAACCAAGTTTCCATCTGGTTAACACTGGGTGAAAATAAAATGTATACTTGAGAATAATAATTCAAAGTACCGGTAGTAAAAAATCTCTTCTGTGAACAACTACATAGAGAGCAGTGCTACACTGTCATTTAGATAGGCTAACTGTTTTTTGAAGAGGTTATTTTCAGTTCAAAATAAAAGCAACATTATCTAACCTAAGGATGAAATTAAATTGTTTAATGTTTTTAATAAAGCAATAATAGCTCAAAACTAAACAAAAAAGGTAATACATTAAAAAGGTAATGGAAAAAATAATAAACAATATGGAATAAATATGAGGAAAATGACAAGGAAGGGCTGTGGACAATTAAAAGGGGATCGGTATCAAAACCAAATAAAAGCATGATTTAGTTTAAAAACAAGTAGGTATTCTTGACATACAATAGATATAGGCCATAATCAATTGTAGTAGGGTTACATTAAGTGCATTGACAATGGAAATCAACTTGAATGTTGATTTCCTCAACTTAATAAATTAATTTACTTTAATTATTAAACAACAAAAACAAAACAAAGGGAAACAAACACAATTCGATCATAATTTCCCCAAACAAATAAGTTCCAATTAACTAAGTATAGGGTAAGGTAAACCACTGAGTAGTTCCTTCCTATTGAAGAACACAAGTTCCCATGAACTTACAATACACTTTGGTTAATTACTTAGTTTTGGGCACATGCAAAAGACAATAGAAGAACATTTATATTACACAATTAAAGTGTGTTAATAAAGATAGGTAGTCTTGGTTATAGGTTATAACACCAGAGGGAACGCAAGACACACAGAAATACAACCTTCCACCTCTATTCTTTTCTACAAGTACTAAGAACTAAAACTAAATTTTTAACAACTCATACAAAGCACAAGAAAATAATAAAATTAGCTTAAACGCAGGTAATTTGAATACTTATGTTTCTAGAAATGTCATCAAATTAAATCAAATACTCATTGAAGATTAATAACGTTTTTCTATATTTTTACATTCATTTTACCTCATCTTTTCTTTTTCAATGACAATTTTTCTGATTTTTGTAGAAAAGTTCTACCTACTGAACATTTTTTTAAAGTAGAAATATAAACAAAATTTGATTAATCAATATTTCACTGTTAAATAGTATAAACTGTTTATTATTTAAAATAACTAAAAATACAAAAATATATTTCACATAAATATCGCAAATGTATGTTAACATTAATAAAATGAACCATACAATTTTCAGTGTACCAGAACCATTACGAATAACAAAAGTTATATGTTTTTAAACAACTAACTGTTTATTTTAAAATAGGCTACTGGAAAACATATATAGGAACCTATTATTTGGTTTCTTAGTAACCCCATAGTAAGTTAGCAAGTTAGACAGCGTTAGTCATGCCCTAAAAAAATATACTGTATCAGTAAGCTACTGTTATTTCAAGGGATCGTAAATTCTATACTGAAGGGAAACAACAAAATCTTATTTGAAAAAATAAAATCAATTAAAACAAGAATATTGAATGCATCCACCTATAGCCACTAAGCCACAAGATCTCTGCCACTAACTTTTTCCTGAGAGTCCCATCGGAGAACTCTTTATATTGAAAATACATTGTAACACGCTTTGTTTCAAAACAGAAATTCAGTTATTGCCACTGAAAATTGCATCATTTCCAAAACATGTCATTTATGAAAGTAAAAATAAAATAAAGATATACATTTAAAAAGGTTTTTTAATTTTAATGTTATTATTATCACCAGCATCCCCGATCAATCAGAAATATTCAATTCAATACACAAATATCTGGTTTATATGGACAATTAAGTGGAACGATGTAATTATAGTGGCTAGGAACTAAATAGTGGATATTTATGAGAGGCAGTATCTTTGGCTGTACGTGTTGTTTAACAAGAGTTCCGGATCTGGTTAATAATTCCCCCAATCACTGGAATCTGGATCGTGCATGGGAGAGGTGCAGAATGGGGCCTACTGAATGGAACACTCTAATACTGGTAGTACCTAAACACAATACTCAAGATTAACAAATAATAGGAACAAGTTAGCAAAGTCATAACATAGCAAAAGATAGCAGAGAATAGTTCCTCACAAAGGAACAAAAGAAAACAAGAAATAAAAGGAGTGAATATAAGAGGAAAAATAGGCAATTACGTTTTTGGCTTGTGCCTACATTTATAGCTTTGGAAAAAAATTATTTTTTCTTGTTATTGATTATTTTTAGAGTTTACATAAGGGCCATTCCATGTCAAATCATCCAGCCAAATTACAATTTGACACCCAAGTTCTCAGATTTTCATGAAATTTGGTATACATTAAGTGTGTACAAAAATAAGAAAAAATGCAAAGTTTCACCAAATTCCATTAAGTAGTTTCAGAATTATAGTCGTTTAAAGTTTTAGGAAAATGTAATTTCTGAGGGCAGTATGAGCGGTAAATCAGCTTGTACGTTTCCACGTTTTTCTAAATAACATTTATATTTATGTAGCTAGAGGCTTCAAACTTTATGAATTTGTCCTAAATTTAATGGAGAAGCAGATTATACTATAAGTGTTGGCATAATAACTTTCATCATTGTTTAAAAAATCATAAAAAACAAAAATTATTGTTTTTTTTAAATTGTGACGGTTATGTAAAAAACAATCTTTGGCTAAAATCTCTCTCCAGATACCCAATACAACCATATATCACTGAAAAGAGCATAAAATTTCCTTTTAAATGGTGAAGTAATATTTGTGGGTTTATGTGTTCTAAAAGTTTTATTACAATGTAAAGTTAATAAATAAATTTTTGAATAGCGGAAAAGGTATTTTCATTGACAAAGACGGAGTTTGTGGTAAGGATGTTAGAAAGTCAATAATATTTTCTAAAATATAGGACTATGGAGCTAAAATCATATGGAATACAATTTTCATGGCATATTTTGTAATTATATAAGGCTCACTGTTGGATATAACACAATTACAACTCATAATTTTGTACAGTCATTTTGAAATTATGTCATGATGTCATTTTGAAATTAAATGTATACCCTTGTTAGCCTATGTATTACTGGAGAGCATGCATGTCAGTCTCAAATGGTGAAATAATATTTGCAAGTTGTAGCATTACAAGAGTTTTAATACAATATACAAATATGAAATTACCTGGCTTAAGTGCTCCTTTTTTACCCCAATGCTGAGGGTGTACTGATTTAGCTTACATTAAACAACCTTCCGAATTTATGATACCTACCTACACGAAATATACAATATTTACATTTAATATTGATAGTTTTTAGTTACTGTACTGGTTTACTTACTTCTTATACAGATTTTTCTGGGAAAATTCTTCTGTTATACTCACACATTATTCTTTTATCTTCACAATTTGTTAAACGTTAAAAATTGTTATAAAGTTTTAAAAAGTCTTGTCTTGGTTCGGAAGTAACTTAAAATGTAAGTAAACAATCACTGAAACTTAAAACTGATGACCGTCTATAGTGACATTTTAAAGTTGTTCCAGGCTTTGTTGATTTCTTTTCGAGAGTCAGAATCAATTTTATAAGTTCGACCCAATTGTGACGTTGCCACTGGAGGTTTTACTTTACAAAGGAGATGAGGTGGTGGTACAGGACAGTTGTCTTCTTTTTGAGGCCAATAAAAGTTTTCAGCCGGACCATGAGGATGCATAAAGAGGATATCATAATCCCCTTCTTCCTCATTAATTTGCTGAACCATTCCAATCCACCAGTTGCTTTCATAAACATAGGCAACAAAAGAATGGAGGTTAGGTTCAATCATTGGCCCTGATGGGTTAAACATGTTTTTTCTTAAACAGATATCAGAGTCTGAGCTCACTCTTTTTGCTGTGATTTCTTCTGATGATGCAGGTTGGAAAAAATGAAAACTTCTTGTTCCAGTTATGCTTTGCCCAGATTCAAAACGACTACTTTGGTTTATTCTTATATTTTCAATATCTTCTTCACTCAAAAAGAAAAATTTTATTTTTGAAAATAGATTATTACAAAATTTGAACATTTGCCAAGCATTTACAATCTGTTCACTTTCTTTTGAACTTTGGAGGTTTCTCTTTGTAATAGTTCTTTTTACTGTACCTCCGATTCCGTCACATACAGTTTTTCCATGACTTGTTGCATGAAAAGACCAACTTCCTTTAAGTTGAAAATCTTTTTCATGACAACACAAATTCATCATGGTTTTGAAATTTTTATATTGTGCACTGCACCCATCGGTAATGTATTCCACTCTTCCAACTGATGGAAATGTCAACTTAATGAAATCAATTGTTTTTTCTTGGACAGAGTAGACAAATGGTACATCGTGTTTTAGGTCATCAGAAATGAAACACAATGATGTTTCTAGTAAGGTACCATCTCCATTTTTAGAATATATTACTACAGGATGAAGTGAACAACTTAAATGGCTCCAGTGGTATGACTGTACTTCATTTTGAAGAATAAAATTATAGTTCTCAGCGAAATCCATTAAGACCAAAACTTCATCAAATCCTAGGTTTTCTTTTCTCTGCTTTATGTATGCATTTTGTGATTTGGTAATAAAGGAGTGAGGGATTAGGGATTCAATTTTACGGATGGTAAAATCAATAAATTCTTGGCGATGCAGAAGCATAGATTGTAATCTCATTCGGCCATCACTAATCCACTGTGAAAATTTTATTTCCTCTTCATCATCAAAGTCTTCCAAAACCTCTTCCAAATAAAGTTTAAGTGACTCAGGTGTTTTAGGGCATTGATCACAACGCCGAAGCATGCAATCTCTATTCTGCCTGTTACATACCAATTTGTCTGTCATGTTATGTACAAATTCCTTGTCATATTGGTTCATAGCATTAGCCAAGAGCTCTACATTTTGGTGGTATAAGCACACACATACACAATGGGTGCCTGGTGAACCAGCCAGCACACACCATTTTGGTCTTAACGAACAAAATTTGGAAAACCCTATTTTCAGGTGGGGAAATCTTTCCTTGAAAGCAACAAACAATTCATCCAAGTTAGATAGAATAAGTCTTTTCTGCATGTACACATTTTTTTCTATGCTAATGCGATCTTTAGCACCTGGCATTATATAAGAGAATTCATCATCTTGATAAAAATTTTGCACTATATCTAATGTCTCTTGGGGGATTTTTCTACCTTGTTTAGGTTCTGGTAAAGCCAAAATACCTTTTTCATTTGTTAGAGCTCTAGCTTTTCGTACCAAGTACTCTGTTACATTAAATTCCTCCGCAACTTTCCTGCGTGACCAAGACTTCGGAGCAATTGTTAATATTTGTATTTTCTCTCGCCTGGATAAGTTTGTCTTCAATTTGTCCCTCATGAGATCAACTAAATTATCAAGATCCTCAGATTTACTCTTCAATTCATTTCCCTCTATTGCAAATTCTGATTCGCTTGAGGATTCACTCTGGGAATCATTTACTTGTACGACAAATGATAATTTTTTTTTAACCTGAGTTTTTGCCTGTTTCAACTTTTTTTGAACATATTTTTTCTTAGAGTGTGTAGATAATGATTTAAGCTTCAGTGGTGTTATATCTAATCCTAAAAGAGCCTCATTTAGTTTGTCTTTTTCAACTGCTCTGTTTGCATTTTTTAATTCTTCTTCAGTCTCTTCATCACTCTGACAACTTACAATCATTTCTTCATTATCCTGTTCAGATTTTGCCTCCAATAATGATTTTCTACAGTTAGTGCACAGCAACTTACCTGGGACTAAAGTAATGTTTTTATTTTCCTTAATATCCTTTGCCTTTTGCAATGTAATTACCCTCAGATTGTTTATCTTTGTTAAGGGAATAGAGTGTCTTTGAAATGGATCACAGCAGGCTTTTTGGTTTCTTTCAAAATATTTTACAAAGTAACACAAATGGTGGGAACAAATTGTGTCTTTTTCACTGTACTGATTATTTGTCCGCCAAGACAACACTTCTATTTCTTGCTCTGACAATTGATCAGAAATCACATAAATATCCCTATTCTTTGTTAATGATGTATTTTTGCAGCAAGAGTTTAAAAAAATACCCACAGTACATATGAAACTAGGTCTATACTCACTACTGCACGCCATAACTTCCATAGTTAAGAAAAAACAGAACAATAATCAGGTATATTACTTACACCACTTCACATCACACACTTTGTTTATGATTTTAAAAAGGCCTACATATTACACATTATAAATACACTACCACACACTTAAAATATCAAAAGCCATTAATGGGGATACAACACACAGGATGTTAACTAGACAAAAGCAAGCTGTATATTGAACAGACAGCAAGAGAATCTGGAGATGGAAGGGGACTCATGTTGAGAGTTGTTATGCCCTGTCCAGACAGGAGGAAAACACACACATAAAAGTGTGTCCCTGCAGAATTTTGTTTCACTTGACTGAATCAAACTTCAAACTGTTTCTTAAAAATGCTTAATATATATAGTTATATGTTTTTGCTTTATAACTAAAAATACATTTTAGAACATTTTACTTTCATAGCTAGCAAATAAACTAAATGTTTGAAAATAATGCAGTTTTATGAACTATTGCTTTCAATTGGGTATATTTTGATATTTTAATTCAATAAACATTAATCCCTTAGAGCCAACAAATATAACAAATATTCCTTCCCTTTCTTAATGTGAATAAAGCAAACTACTTCCATATTAAATAAACCTAAAACCTACAAGTCAACATTGTTTAACAAGTTTAAAGATGAAAATTTTATATATATTTCAATGTTGAGCCATGTTGTGATTCCGGGTCACCCGTAATTAAGGGTTATCACACTGTTTAAAATTATTTGTTTTAACACTTCTGCTGCTGCAAACATGTTTAAACATGAAATTTGCATAAGTTTCTATGTTGAGAAAAAAAATCGTCGGGGTCTGCAGCAGCCAACGCGTTAAGTGGGTTGCAGCCAAGAATACGTCTACCATAAAGTGCAAAAATACAATGCAAGTATATTATCTATAATTTTAGCTCCACAGTCCTTTATTTTAGAAGATGTTATTGACTTTCTAACATCCTTACCACAAACACTGTCTTTGTCAATGAAAATACCTTTTCCGCTATTCAAAAATTTATTTATTAACTTTACATTGTAATAAAACTTTTAGAACATAGAAACCCACAAATATTATTTCACCATTTGAAAGGAAATTTTATGCTCTTTTCAGTGATATATGGTTGTATTAGGGTATCTGGAGAGAGATTTTAGCCAAAGATTGTTTTTTACATAACCGTCACAATTTGAAAAAAACCATAATTTTTGTTTTTTATGAATTTTTGAACATTGATGAAAAGTTATAATGCCAACACTTATAGTATAATCTGCTTCTCCATTAAATTTAGGACAAATTCATAAAGTTTGAAGCCTCTAGCTACATAAATATAAATGTTATTTAGAAAAACGTGGAAACGTACAAGCTGATTTACCGCTCATACTGCCCTCGGAAATTACATTTTCGTAAAACTTTAAACGACTATAATTCTGAAACTACTTAATGGAATTTGGTGAAACTTTGCATTTTTTCTTATTTTTATTGTCACTTGATATATACAAATTTGTATTAAAATCTGAGACCATGGGTGTCAGCCCCTGGATGATTTGGCATGGAATGGCCCATAAGTTATACTTCAAAAAATAAGTCCTAAGTTATGACTTGCAACAAAATCTGAGAGAAAAAGATTTAACTTCCGACTCTATTTGCTTGGATTGACTACATTAACTAATTTCAAGTTATTTTGAATTTCACCTGGAGAATTAAGATTTTAAGAAAGTTAAGGAATATAACTATATTTAGGCCAAATTATAAATAGCTATTAATTATTTACCATCCTACTTCATTGTAATTTTATGTTGCCTACATGTTATACTTTAGAAAAATCACAACTTTTCTCCTTCCACTTGTGAAATATAACTGCAACAGATTAAATAAGCTAGATTTTTCATCCCTCTCTTGTATTTTTTATTTATTTCAACGCCAACAACATTTTTGTTAATAGAGTACACAAATGCTTTTAGGGAAAACGGTCCAAACCACTCAAATTTTTGTGGACACCCCAAGATTTTAACCCGTGACCCCTTGAACCGACGTCCAAGATGCTAACCGTTAGGCTGCGATGATGTATTCTTATCATCTGTGATAATACCAGGCAAT
The DNA here is from genome assembly GCA_963675035.1 of Allygus modestus. Lineage (NCBI taxonomy): Eukaryota > Metazoa > Arthropoda > Insecta > Hemiptera > Cicadellidae > Allygus > Allygus modestus. The sequence continues at coordinate 324,071,417 of OY776112.1, forward strand.
CACTTGATGCTGGGAATAATCAATTTAGAAAATGCAACATGTATTACCAGTTAGTCAATGGGGTTGGAAGGAAGATTGTCCGTATCTATAAGCCCACTGAACGTAAATAATTTTCTGCTACTATGTTTTTGATGGACATGTCTACAACTTGGCCTGGATAAAAACTGTAAAATGTCCTGCATATTAGAGGGAAAGGTAAATGGCCCTCACCAAAACTAATTTACACGTCAAGCGGGGAATGGGTATGAGTCAAGTGAACTAGCCAAAGAAATGTAAATAGCCAAAGCAAAATTCACCTGTCTTGCAACAAGTTCACTCAACTTTTAAGGCAAAAAAATAAGCAAATCTGGCAAAACATAAAAAAGCCTGAGTGAAAAAAATTTGCCCTGGAGTCAAAAAAGGGTTTTACATTATTAAGGAAAATTTACAGGCCAATCACTTGTATTTTATAATTTATTAAAATTGGGAGGTGATATAATTGCTTAACTCTTAAAGCCAAGGAAGCAGACATAAACATTAGGGAACTTGTATTAGGGAAGGTTATATAAAGATTAATATAAATTACATACATGAAAAAGCTGATAATATAATCATGACTAAAACCTTTTTTGGAAACTTACCCGATTCTTTGATTCTTGTTCACCACTATTGATTTTAGTATCAGTTTCTTCTTCTGAAACACCATTATTTTTTAAGTCGTTGGCGTTAACTGCACCTAATGATTTTGAAGCAGTTTTTCTTGTGTCATTTTTTCCGATGAATTCACTATTTACACTATCAAAATCATTCTTATCAACACTGTTCTTTTCAACACTGGCTTCATTCACACTTTTCTCGTACACTGTATCATTGTCAGACTTCTCTGCTTCATTTGATTCACTAGTATCATTACTTTCCTTACTCTTGGCTTTATCTTCATTGTCTACATTTTCTTCAACTGACTCTTCAGTGTTCTTATTTTCTAAATCAAAGGAGTTATCTTCAGCATTACTATCCACACTACTGTTCAATTCTTCATTTGCTTCCTCCGATTGTTTCTCTTCAACTGCTTCTGTTTCATTGGTTATAACAGATGACTTTTCACAGGACTTATCCTCTCCACTGTTCAAATCTCTTGCATCCTCAGATTGTTTCTCTTCAGCTGGTTCTTTTTCATTGGTAATAACACATGGTTCTTTTTCATTGGTAATAACAGACGGTTCTTTTTCATTGGTAATAACAGATGGCTTTTTTTCAGGGGACTTCTGTACTGAAACATCAGAATCAACGTCCTTTTCATCTTTGTCTGAATGCTTTTTGTCATCAGTTTCTTCGGATTCAGAGGGTTCTTCATTATTTGTTTCTTTTGTAAGAACTTCGCTGATGTCAACTGAATCACTTGATTTGTTTTTATCAGAAGAATCACTTGTTTCTGCATCTACATTTTCTTGGCTAACTTCGTCCACATCCATCACTTCTTTTGTTTCTAGTTTTCCCTGATCCGCCGTTTCTTCCACCTGCATTTCTTCGTCGCAAATTATTTTTGCAAACTCTTTACTTTCCTTTTCTTCATTAAAGTTAGTATCTGGTTCTTCTTGAGCTTCTTCATCAACATTATCATTATTTTCTTTTTCTGTGCTTTTAATGTTTTCATTCTTCCAAGCAGTTATTTTGGTATCTAAACCTTTTTCAATCAAGTTTAAATTTTGATGAACTGCATCTGTAAGTTGCTTCAGCTTAGCGAAAACAGTAAGTACGTCATCAGTTGACTGTACACTTTTAGAGCACAATTTCTCACACCGAATCAAAATCAAATTGCTAAGCTCTACAACATCCTTAAGTGCTGAATTAATAAATCCACCAGCTTGAACTACTTCTTTCTTAGCATTTTTTGTTAGTGTTAGTGATTTTCGTGGTGGTTCTTCAGAAGACTTCGGCCTTGAAGTTCTTGTATTAGTTTCTGATTTATCATCTTCTTTAGACGCAGAATCACTATCATCTTTATAGGAATGCCTCCTTTTGCTAGAATGTTGGCTGCGCTTAGTAGAAGGTTCAGCTGTTTCATCGGCGTCTTTCTTTCCTTTTTTGTCAGACGAATGACGAGATGATTTTTTTGATGATTCAGGAGTTTTATTCTTCAAGCTTTTGCTACTACTTTGCTTTGACCGATCTCTTTTTTCCTTCTCTTTTTCTTTCTCTTTTTTTGAAGATCCAGACTTACCATGACTTGAGGATTTAGAGGTTTTTCTTTTTACAGAACCTTTTTCATCATCGTCATCATCTTCTAAGGCTTTTGATATTTCACTATCAGATAAAACTATTTCCTCTACTTTCTTTCGGGGTGAGCGAGTGGGTCTCTTTTTCAATTGTTCATCTGGTTCTGAACTTACACTTTTCTTGGATTTACTGGAAACAGGCTTAGCATCTTCGTCCTCAGATTCATCCTTTTTATTTGTACTTTTTCTGGATGTTCTCGGTGCTGGTTTAGCCTCTTCACCTTCTGCTTCAATTTTTTGTTTATCTTTACTTTTCCTGGATTTACTTGCTACAGGTTTTGAATCTTCTTCCTCTGATTCATCATCGATTATTTCCTTACTTGTATTGGTTTTATTTCGTGACTTTCGACTGGGAGTTGATGGTGTATCACCACCCTTATGCTTAGTTTCTTGTACAGAGCCAGAACTCCTCCGTCTCTTAGTCTCTCTTAATTTTTCTGGTTCAGGTTCATCTTCTATTTCACTTGCCTTGCGCTTCCTTGAGGTTGATGGTTTAGGTTCCTGAAACAAAATGAAATGGTATTACAGAACAATAGCCTTTTAAGAACAATGTATACAGTGTCCAGAAAGTCCTGGATTGATTATAAGCTGTAATAAAATTCAAATGAGCAAGGCTACACAATTAAAACTTTATCTGCGGTCAAATTTGTGAAATAAAATTGTATTTACAAGTTCAGTACATTTCCACATGTGCAATATGTCTACTGGTCGTAAAATATCTAGCTGACTAGCAGTTACCCGCGGGCTTCGCCCCGTTTGAATTTATACGATCAGATGCTGTTCCCTCTACACAAAAGCTCTGGAGTAAATGACCATCATGGTACACTCTGAATATGCAGTGGAAGAGCTCAGATGGGGCAATCAACTCACATGCTGATCCGTAAGTTGATGGTTTCAACATCTCGCAACGGTAGTGTTCAGGGGAGATGTAATTATCCCCTTTAACATCATGAGTTAAAATTCGGAATTTTGCCTAATTAGTCGAAACATAGTTAACAATTTCCTCTCTTACTTGATTGCTGTAGAAATTATTTCCGTAAACTGAATAGCATATAGAATGAAAGAGGCACGAACCATCTGGAGGCATGTGAATAACTCTAAACTGTGATTCTGTTTGTCCAAATAGTGTTATTTTTGTATCCATATCAAAAATATATATATAAAAGAAACCAATAAAAATAAAAATATTACTAAAATTGTGTATTCATGACAAAAACAAAAAAACAAAAATATCATAAAATTCAATAAATTAGCTTTTAACCTGTCACACCACAACACAAAATAAAGATCATAAACATAAACAAACCAATGAATAATAACAGCTGTTTGTAATTTTTTTTAAAGAAACAGGTGGTAATGTAGAGTTTGCAAGACACTCGCCCATTTTTAACATTATTGCTTACTCCAGTTCAAAAGAATTATAAATCAACGTTCTACCGTGGTTTTACTTTTTGTATAGAATAGCAACAGCTGTTTACAATATTTTAAATTAGTCATCTGATATCATCAAAACAAATCTTTCTTCCATAAGAATAACATGGTAACTTTGAAGGTCTGTGGGGCGGAACCCTATGGAGATACCGGCGTGTAAACTGCTTAGTTGTCCTATTTAAGACCTAAAGAATCAGTGTACAAAATTTCAGCTCTCTACCTACATGGGAAGGTGGAGAATTCTTGATGAGTGAGTCAGTGAGGGCTTTGCCTTTTATAGGTATAGATACTCGATTTCCACTCAGTTATTAGCTAAAATTTTCTTGTAATTGTTGAAATTGCACTGTGATCCTAACTTTAAGATGTCTATATAAGGGGGACAGGCGTAGCATTCACAATGTATTTTATGCACAAAAAATTCAACTTTGAATCAATATTTGGTGAGCGGGGAGACCAAGCTGTAGATTGATCTTGAACAACCCAATGAATGGTGTAGGTTTAGATTACTTCAGGCTTATATACCCAGGACTCACTCCTTCCCAGCCGACAATACTTTTAAGTCCTAACCCGCGTCACAGCCTAGGTCTGTCTTGTTTATGTAGAAGGATGAGGACAAACCATGAAACACAGTCCCAACTGCCCTCACCCTCCACCATCCTCATACAAACCATATTCACCGAGCGCATTAAGTTGTTTCCTCGATGACTCCAGCAAAAACCAAGGTAGCTAAGCTTCAACACCGTACGATGCGTGGATGAGACTCTAAGAGCAGCTTAACACTGCACTCGAGCGTGCCTCAATCTTTACTGCATCTGACTGCATCGAGCAAACTTTTCTTACTGATCCACTGAGGACACTAACAATTGCAAACTGCTAAATCACGTATTATCAGCTTTAAAAGACGAAAGGGGCAAAAACAAAGAAACAGCGGGCATCATGAATCCATCACAAGCAACAAACTACAACAATCAAATACAACACACTAACACAACATTTATATAAACGAACAAAATAAAAAACTGACAATACATTACCTGTTCTGCATCGTTGCCTCCAAGCTGACGGCAAAAATGGGAAACCTCACCCTCACGTCAACTCACCACCAGATCGCACACTCGACTAGTGGTTAGCGGTAGTGGAGGGGAGAGAGCCGTTACCCCCACCTACTGCCAGGGGCACGTGACGACACAGCTGTGGCTACCCACCCGTCTATGTTGACGGAAACATGTCACGGTAGTCAAAAACTGCACGATTCCTCCTAGAATGCTACACGGGCACTCGTACGATATTCTCATAGAGATTACCGCATGCCTCCAAGGTGAGCATTAGGAAGTAGTCATGCAATCAGGTGGCCGTGTTTCCTCCACGGGCGATCACGGACGCATGTGTCATAGCCGCATTGGATGGACTCTATACGCGGGAGCAACTGGAATACAAGGAACTGGCGTGTGTTTGTGGGATGATTTTAGACAAATGGTTTTTAATTAAGGGAACCCATAGTGGCCTGACATCAATACTACTCTGACTTATTGGATTTTCATGTAATTTAATTAATGCCCCTTCAACAAACTTTCTTTTATAATAGTGAGACTCATGATGTATAATTTTTGCCTCTTCCCAACTAAATTTATGATAATTTTCCCAGGCGTGTTTCGCCATTTTTTGTGTTTCTTTTATGTTCGTTTATACAAACTTTTAGCGGCCTTTTAGTTTCTCCTATATGCCAATGGATAAATGATTCAGTTCCCCAAAACTGAATGATTTCAATAATGTTGAGGGCTTGTCCAATATAAAATGCTTTAAAATTGGTTTTTATTAAAAGTTTAGACACTCACATCCACATTTGATACTGTAGATACAGTTTGTTGAGGCTTGTTTTTCATTTTTCGGTTTTACTTTAGTTAGTTGCTGTCTCAAAGTGTTTGACGATTTAAAAGCTGTGATGATCTTATATTTTCTGGCAACTCGCCTTATTTTTTCCGACAGTTTTAGGACATATGGGATGCTTATGAAAGCTGTTAGTTTATCCACATTTGGAATAGTGTTTGGCTTCGCCCCCTTTCCTTTTTGCATCTGTTAATTATTTTTGAGGATAACCACATTTTGTAACTCTTGTAAAAATTTTATTGTGCTCCACATCTAAAGTTTTCTTTTCACAACAACTGATTTAGCCCTGTCAAAAAGAGAATAAGCTACTGATTCTTTGACTGATTCACAGTGGATTGATTTGTAATTGAGGTATCGACCTGTGTGTGTTTTCTTTCTACAAATTTCTGTTTTAAGGGCGTTTCCATCTTTAACTACATTTACATTTATATCCAAAAATGCTAGTTTTTGTCTTGTTCTTTTTTTCTGTTCTGAGTTTAAATGTTGGTGAAACTTTATTTAAATGCTCAGTAAACTCATCTAACTTTTTAACGCCATGATTCTAGACTGCAAAGACATCGTCAACGTACCTCAGCCACACTTTCGATTGAAAACAAGCAGACGCAATAGCTTTCTGTTCGAATTCTTCCATTGATATGTTGGCAAATATTGGTGACACAGGCGATCCCATTGCCATTCCCTCATCCTGCGGAAGATTTGGCCCACCAACTCAAAATAATTTGACTCAGTAAATATAATTATGGAATTGCTTAAATTATGAACCGAGTCAATTATTTTGGATTGGAGGGCCAAATCTTCCGCCAGGATGAGGGAATTGCAATGGGATCGCCTGTGTCACCAATATTTCCCAACATATCAATGGAAGAATTGAAACAGAAAGCTATTGAGTCTGCTTGTTTTCAACCGAAAGTGTGGCTGAGGTGCGTTGACGATGTCTTTGCAGTCTGGAATCATGGCGATAAAAGTTAGACGAGTTTACTGAGCATTTAAAGTTTCACCTACATTTAAACTCACATCAGAAAAACAAACAAGACAAAAACTAGCATTTTTGGATATAAATGTAGGTAAAGATGGAAACGCCCTTAAAATCAGAAAAACAAACAAGACAAAAACTAGCATTTTTGGGTATAAATGTAGTTAAAGATGGAAACGCCCTTAAAACAGACATTTGTAGAAAGAAAACACACACACAGGTCGATACCTGAATTACAAATCAAACCACTGTGAATCAGTCAAAGAATCAGTAGCTTATTCTCTTTTCGACAGGGCTAAATCAGTTTGTTGTGAAAAGAAAACTTTAGACGCAGAGCACAATAAAAATTTTACAAGAGTTACAAAATGTGGTTATCCTCAAAAAATAATTAACAGATTCAAAAAGGAAAGGGGGACAAAGCCAAACACTATTACAAATGTGGATAAACCAATAGCTTTCATAAGCATCCCATATGTCCCAAAACTGTTAGAAAAAATAAGGTGAGTTGCCAGAAAATATAAGATCATAACAGCTTTTAAATCGTCAAACACTTTGAGACAGCAACTAACTAAAGTAAAACCGAAAAATGAAAAACAAGCCTCAAAAAACTGTATCTACAGTATCAAATGTGGATGTGAGGGTCTAAAATTTTAATGAAAGCCAATTTTAAAGCATTTTATATTGGAAAAGCCCTCAACATTATTGAAACCATTCAGTTTTGGGGAACTGAATAATTTATCCATTGGCATATAGGAGAAACTAAAAGGCCGCTAAAAGTTTGTATAAACGAACATAAAAGAAACACAAAAAATGGCAAAACAGTAAACTCTAAATTGGCGAAACACGCCTGGGAAAATGATCATAAATTTAGTTGGGAAGAGGCAAAATTTATGCATCATTAGTCTCACTATTATAAAAGATTTGTTGAAGGGGCATTAATTAAATTACATGAAAATCCAATAAGTCAGAGTAGTATTGATTGTCAGGCCACTATGGGTTCCCTTAATTAAAAACCATTTCAGTCTAAAATCATCCCACAAACACACGCCAGTTCATTGTATTCCAGTTGCTCCCGCGTATAGAGTCCATCCAATGCGGCTACGACACATGCGTCCGTGATCGCCCTTGGAGGAAACACGGCCACCTGATTGCATGACTAGTTCCTAATGCTCACCTTGGAGGCATGCAGAAATCTCTATGAGAATATCGTACGAGTGCCCGTGTTGCATTTTAGGAGGAATCGTGCAGTTTTTGACTACCGTGTCATGTTTCCGTCAACACAGACGGGTGGGTAGCCACAGCTGTGTCGTCACGTGCCCCTGGCAGTAGGTGGGGGTAACGGCTCTCTCCCCTCCACCACTGCTAGCCACTAGTCGAGTGTGCGATCTGGTGGTGAGTTGACGAGAGAGTGAGGTTTCCCGTTTTGCCGTCATCTTTGAGGCAAAGATGTAGAACAGGTAATATATTGTCAGTTTTTCATTTGTTCGTGTATATAAATGTTGTGTTAGTGTTGTATTTGATTTGTTGTATATGTATTTGTTATTTTTGTGTTAGTGTAATTAAATGTAAAAGAAAAAGATTAAGAAAATAAAAAAATGTAGGTTAGTTAGGTGTAAGAACTTGATATTTAGATGTAAGTAGGGTTCATTTGATAACTGGAGGAGTTTCCTTATCTCCTGAAACGTAGTGTAGTTTTAAACACTAGAAGCGATAGGTAAAGTCCAAATAAATAAATTCAAATTCATCGCTGAGTTTCAAAAATACTGTAGAATTAAGTTACGGAATATATTAACTTTAAGTCTGACTTATTAAATTGCCTGGACAGTAATTTCATAACAGCACACCATTCACAACACAGTGCCTTCAAACTTGCAGCCCTTCAGAATTCATAATATATTTGATTTGATAACATTTACATTTATAATGTTTTAAAATACAGAATGATGAGAATTTAAAAATTAAGCTAAAATTATATTTTTTTTAAGTATTAACATTTTACAACACAAATTTAAATAAAGAGTGAAAATTATTTTCATTGACTTTAGGTAATATTTAAACTGCTTGTAATATTTGCTATAATATTGTCTACTACTGGGTTGATACTCTGCCTCATCTGATTTTTTTACTCTTTAGGCTGCTACTATACTGGTAACTGTTGCCCGTCAACTCTAACACCGTTGTTTTCAGCTGCTGCAGTCGCAAGTCAGTATTATACGGGCGACAGTAGCCAGTCGCCTAGTATACTAACGGCCTTATATGCTGAGGCAAATAAAATTATATAAATAGGAACACATGTCAGTGTGTAAACAAAGTAGACACTTAACCCTTTGAGTGCTATGGACTATAGCGTTCCAACTGCCATTGAAACACTATATATTTAATATACTATTTATGAGATGTAAAAAAGAAATACTGTATATAATATAAAAGAAGTTTTGTGAATAATTGCTGACAGTTGCAAATAAGAATTGTTGGTGCTACTTGGTTTTGCAAGTCTGGGCAAACTCGCGATTTTCTTGTTCGGAGATGTCGGAAAGAGTTGGAGACAATGATCTAAATTGTTGCTTGGCTTGAAGGAACTGGAGCCGGGTCACGTGACGGCCGGCGTACTCGGGTTCGAGAACTTTCTGAACCAAGCTTATATATTCACGGTCGCTGGGGGGCTGCGGCATTTTACGTATACCTCTGGTGTCGTGAGTTTGTCGTGAGTCTACCCAGCGAAACGTGAATTTCTTCAGATTGGAAGATACAAAAGTTATTTTAAAATTTACAGTCTTAATTTAAATCATTGCTCCGTTTCTCATTTTGTTGTTTTTCAAAAAGGGGAACAGTCTGTAAAACAATTATTTCTTTTTCAGGGTTCGAAGCGTTTCTTTTTTGATACTTGGGTTGAAGATAAACTAAAAACCAGACTGTTAAAGTACAGAAAGAAGAATTATAATTAACGTTCAGTAATATCAAAAATCGAACAATTAACTTTTATTTTGAAACATTGAAGTGATAAGCAAAACCAAGTTTAATTTAATTTTGAATTATTTTATTTGAGAAGAAAGATTTTTAATTTATTTGTTTAAATAAATACAAGAAGATTTTATTTAGTTCATTTTTATATAAAAAGACCACTTGTTAACCTCAAGAAATATTATAGCCTGCTAGTCAGCGCTATAGGACCGATATATCGTCTTTTGAATCTGTTATCAATAAACACTGTTACCGTTTCATAAGCGACTGTACCGTTAGGCGCTCAGTCTGAGTCTGATATGTGGTAAAATCTGGCAGACACAAACTGAACTACCCCTCGTCTAACGCCTACGCTCTAATACCACTTGGTACGCTGCAGTTGCTAGTCTGATCAGTGGCTGTGCGGTCAAAGGCGTTACCTTCCCTGCTGGGGGTAACACTTTGATCGAGGATTTGAATCCCGTCACAGTTGGTGGTTTTTATGTGCAACTCATGGAGAGTTCACCTGTCTGTGGCAGAGTTGAAGGAGAGGGCGGACCTTAAGTGAGTTCTAACCGGCAGCCAGAAGCCAATTCAAGATACTATTGGATGGTCTCGCGCCAGTTCGAGCTCAAATGGTTGTAAGCGTGGCCGTCAGGCGCGCTAGTAACGCTGGCGTTGCCAACCGTTTGGGAGGGAAAACTAGAACTGCCTCTTCTGTCAGAATCTGAGACTCTTATCCCCCGCCGTCATCGTACTACCAGCTGCTAAGCCTAGAGATGTTCAGTATGTATATCTAACTGCGTAAAACCTTGTTAATTATAATAATTTTGAAATTGGGCAAAATATACATTGATTGCTATTGTACACTTTATTGTTGGAGATCTCAAAAGTTTAATTTGTCACAAAACCAGGCTGTGATAGAAAATCGACACAACAAGCTATTAATCAAAATTGTATTAATAACTACTAATTCATTCAAGACGTATTTCCATAACTTTATTAAATACTGAAAATTAATGCGCCTACTATTTATTTTTAATTATAAATTAATTGGCTTTGGCAGATTCAATACTACGTGTAAAATAAAAACGCTGAGTGCATTACAAACTAAATTACAGTTGTGCATCATAAAATAATTTATAAAAGGAAATCTACAGCTTAAAAATCAATTAAATAATAATTTGTTTGTAATTTATTCCTATTAATTTACAAACATACAAATCCAAATCCAAATACACGCAGTAATACTTGAAAATTGGCCAATAATACCCAACTTAGATATACAAATACAAGTTTAATAAATCAAAATACTAAACCACCCAAAGTACATTTCGTAAAAATGCCATCAAGTTGAACTAAAAGATCGAATCATTACCCTACTATCAATAAGTGAATTATCTTTTTGGCAATAGTTATTCGCGGTCATTAGATTTTCTTTCACAACTCGTGCTGATTATCCATTTTCAAAAAATGTATTCAAAGTTGTTTTGAATGTTGACAATTACAGTAAAATTATTTACAATATTTACAACACTTATCAATGAGTGCGCTACGCTTTGCATTATAAGGTAAGTGCATGCGAAACACACGTGGAAGTGCAGAGAGCGATGATGACTCAGACAAGGTCACACACCCTGCGCCTGTCCCGTCACCAGCACAGCTGTAGTGCTGTAGTGTCTAGTAACCCGAGGGTGTTATTGTCAAACTTTTCCAAGGCTGTCTGACGGCGCTACTGGCATTGTGAACAACCAATTAAATTGAAGTACTTTTACGTCTCAATTTATATCACCATTGTTATTCAAAGCAATGACTATACAAATATAAACGTTTTGATACAAATTTTTAATACAAAAACACAATAAACCTGAATGGCTTATATTTCGCCACATTGATGAAAATTATACCAAGTAATTACAGTAAAAATGTAAACATATGTGAGGTGGAAAGCGAAAAGGGACCTCTTGTCGGCAATTTCCGATTTTGAGTTATTGATATTTTTATTATCACCTTAAAATTCCTAACAGTTTGGTGCAAATTTCATGTCTCTACGATTTTTTTTGTTTGAGTTATGGACGTTTGAACTTTCTCGAAGGGTGAAGGGCATTTTCAGGAAAACGCCCTCAAAAAGTTTAAATAAACTCAGAATCTATATTTTTCATATTTAAGCGATGCTTTTGGTATCAATGCAAAGCTTATAATGTCCTCTTTAGGAAGAACACTAGTAGTTTCCTTAACTAACGCTAGAATTTAGGCTTATACTGTGTTTATTGCAACATGTAGTACACAAGGGTATTTTCTGAAAAGGGACATCTTGTCGGCCCCGTGTTATATCTCCATAACGACAAGAGATACCTTTTCAAGGCTGAACATTTACTGCTGCCAGATTGTTGTTTAAGTGTTTTATCCAATAATTAGTTTAATATAGTCAAAATGAAGTATAATTAACATCCTAATTAGAAAATAATATCGATAGTTTGAACGTTGACCATTGAAAAGACAAGTGGGACCTCGGTTATAGAAAAGGTACCTCTTGTCGGGCCCGTATTAAAATAATCAGACGATGTTCTGCTTTTACTAGAACTTCGTCCTAGTTCTCTAAGTGTCCGCTAGAATTCAGGAGAGACTACTTTTTGAACCAATGTTTCTTTACGAAGTGTGTTGTGGAAAAGGGACCTCTTGTCGGCCATGTTATTTTCCCATAAGCGACAAGAGGTACCTTTTCTCAGGGCATGCAGTGACTAACAAAATGATTTATATCGACTTGTTTAAGCTTTGATTCGACTTTTTAACCGTTACACGCCTTTTCTACTCAAAATATCGAATAATAATCGATAAAAACCGAAAATCGATGATTTGGACCGAAATTGCTGTATTTAGCTGTACTGAAAATTTTACTTTGCCGACAAGAGGTCCCTTTTCGCTTTCCACCTCACATATTGTGAATGCAATTTGTTGTTTATCAAACAATCAGGAAAAATTCAAATCACACAGCCTTTGACATTATACAAAGTTCCCAACTATAACTACGGTATTACGCTAAAATTACTACACAATTTTCTTCGTGTCCTCAATTAGCTTTACTTTCCTTTAGAATTTTCTTGCACTTTTGCTCCTTGCTTTTTTCATGGCATCAACGATGAATTTCCAATGCACATATATGTATCCTAGTACCACTTAAAGCTACATACCAAGTTTCATGAAAATACATTCATAAATAAATTATTTATAACATTTTAATTATTCTCCATAAGAATAGCATGGCATCTGATGATGCAGGTTTGCTGAATCAAGGTGCACAGGAAATGGGTTTTTATTCAATTTTTTATAATGCAACTAGGTGAAGCCACATACCAAATTTTAATAATTTATGTTCATAATTAAGAATAACATGGGGGCAGAGTATGCAGGTTTGCTGCTATGGGATCTTTTGGAAAAAATCGTTTTTCGTGCAAATATCAATAGACCACAACGGTATGAAGCAAAATACCAAGTTTTAATTGGATTTACTAAAATATTATATGTAAAAAACTTTAAAAAAACATATTTGGGGTACAAAACCCCCCCCAAAATACCCCTTTGGATAAAGCGAACTGGCTGGTTTTCGACTTATAGTCATAAATGCTGTTTTACATGTTTGTACCAAATTTCATCAAAATCGGACCTTTTTTACGAGAATTATCGCACCCACGGACACACACACACACACACACACACATATATATATATATATATATATATATATATATATATATATATACAGTTTTGAACAAATGGTGTTTTTGGCATCAGAGGATCTCAAAACGAAAAGTTATCATGGTCCCGGGCCTAGGTCTTACCATGCCGACTACGGTAATAGCTTCTTCCCTACAGGGGAAATTCGCTAATAATACTGAATTTATAACAACGTAGAGTAAGTATAGTTTACCGCTTTATAATATGAATAACAATAATATTAATAATAATTAATTGGTTTAAAGTACAGATCTAGAAATTAATGCGGATGCGGATTTCCCAATATAAATCACATGCGGCTGAGAGGGTACCTAGGTTTTCTGCAGCAACGGAGACGTAAAATGTTTGTTTTTGGTTACCATTAACTTATTAGGATATAATAATGCTAATTGACATACAATTCATTGAATCAAAACGCGTCGGCGTTCCGCGTCCCGCAACAAGGCAATAGACGGGCGTCTCTTCTTCTTGGAAAACCCAGTGTTGGGGGAGGGGCTTACCACCAACCGTGGGAGTTGGGAATCGGTTATTCTGCCAGATACGGAGTTTGGTTAATTTACATCGTGTGCTATGTTAGCAGTTCTCATATAATATAGTTTGATTATTTATTATTTACCATTAGTTATTAGTTACTAATTATTTAGTTGGAACCGAAACGACAGAACCGAACAGTCCCAGACAAACAGTTGAGATATACGGAAGTAGTCAAAGAACTTGTCGTCATATTCTTTAGGTTTACTGAACAACGTATGGAACACTCCTCTCTGAATCGGCCATAGAAGACACCGGAAACGGCGGAAACAGTGGAAAATGGCCTTGGCCTACGCATATGTATGCTGGTGAACACCGTTCATTACAAAGAGTAGGTACACACTTGACTGGGTGGGACTTTTCACTGATTGTAAGACCGTACTCATTGGGCCTATGATACATTGCTGATGGTCTTTGCGCTAGGTCTAATGGTCTGTTATAATAAATTAGAATAGTGAGTATTTAGTTGCACTTTTCTCCTAATAATGTTTACTACAATTGTACTTGATTCGAGATAAACTATTTATAAACAGCTATAATACACATAGTTATTAAATAATAATATGTTTTTGGTGGGACAACCTTACCTCGTGTGCTTGTTCTTTAACCGTTTCAAAATGGCGGCTATTTAAAATATTTGATGCCAAATTTCACGAAAACCGTTAACTTTACCAAAAAATTGCAAGATACGTAAAATTTAGTAAATTTTATGGAGATTATAAACAGCTATAATACACATAGTTATTAAATAATAATATGTTTTTGGTGGGACAACCTTACCTCGTGTGCTTGTTCTTTAACCGTTTCAAAATGGCGGCTATTTTAAATATTTGATGCCAAATTTCACAAAAACCGTTAACTTTACCAAAAAATTGCAAGATACATAAAATTTAGTAAATTTTATGGAGATTTCAACGATATCTTATTAATCTTAGGTTGGACAAAGAATAACTGAGAAATTAATTTCTTTCTTGCTATACCTACAGTTTTCTCCATTTAAACAATGTTAAAACTATAACAAATATAATTAATAAAATAATTTCTCCATTACTCTTTCTCCAAACTAAGCTTAATACAATATCATTGAAATCTCCATAAAACTTACTAAATTTTATGTATCTTGCAATTTTTTGGTAAAATTAACGGTTTTCGTGAAATTTGGCGTCAAATATTTAAAATAGCTGCCATTTTGAAACGGCTAAAGATTTTTTATTCACATTTTGCAAAAAGAAATCGGCTAATAAGATAAACATTTGTGCAAAATCTCAACGCTGTAGCTCTAATTGTTAAGGAGTTATGACTTTTTTGTAAAAAACACATACAGGCAGACAGACGCTAAACGAAAGGAGATAGGACATATGTTTATATAAACTTTGTTGCTTATATAAACAAAGCTTTGTTGCGTAGTGACCCAAGGAATCACTACGTAAATTATGTCCCCACCTTTTTTGAACACCCTGTATATTGCCACGCTAGAAGGTGCGGTTTTTTGTTGTGTCAGGTTAGGTTGGCAGCACCAGCCGACACTACGCGGTACAGCGAGTGACTCCCAGGGGTGCCACCGTACTGCCGCCTGATGTTCCTGAACATGCCTTTGTAATATAAACTCACAAAATTCGAAAACGAAATATGCTTTAACAATCTTGTGCTTTATGTGCTCTTAACATATCAGAGCTTGCAATGGCTGAGGACAAATTCAGTTTTAACTATTATTTAGATATAAAAATTGCAAGGGGAAAACAATAATATAGGGTTATTTTAAAGTGATTTTGCAAGTGAAGTTTTAGTTCAGCCATTCCTTACTGTGAGTTTTTGTGACCATGTTATAGTTTATTTCAACTCAATATACGATCAAATAACGCCGTGAGAGCTTGTAATGTAGGAACACGTTTTCACGGCACTAAGCCGACGGGTGGAACCCTCTTAAGCAAACGGTGGACGGCTTGGGTCCAAGCTTGGGATGGGTGGATTCTTTGTGAGTTGCACATCTGATCAGTTGTTTTGCTACTTTTTACCTATCCTTTTGTGTGTGTGTGTCCAGCGGAAGCACGTTTTATTAATTTTAACTGTTCAGGCGTTAAAAACAACAAAACATCACAGATTCAAATACTCCTATCAGAAGCTTAGCACTCAAAGGGTTGATCACATGTTTTAACGAAAACAAAGCAGACGTTGATCCCCATACTTTTCACATGGAGAATGGTTTATGTTGTTTCTTGTTTGCTGGTAACTTTTTTAAAATACTGCTATTTTTCCCCAAGTCCCTGGGATTAAGACCTTTAATTTTTGCCCACTCCTATCATCTTGCAATTTGCGAAACACCCACAATTTCCAGTAAAAAATGTCACTTACAGAATTACATATATATCGATTATTATTGTTTCTTTACTTATTTTTAATAATAGGCCAAATGTCATTTAAACTCCTGAAATGTATAACGAACTGAGTTTAAAAATGTAAGTTTATGTATTTAGCTGTTACTCAGAAACTCACAGAACTTTTCTTGGACTTGCTACGTTTGGATTTGCTGGACTTGGCCTCCTCTTCATCTTCTTTTTCATCATCTGATTCTTGAGAGTTTTTCCTAAGCGACAACACAGAATTATCAAAATTTAACACATTTACAGTGCTCATTAGTAACAAAAACATCATTGGTACGACTAGTGATTTATCCAAAAGGAATTAACTTTATCACTAGGGGTGTGCGAGTAGTGATTTTTTCAAACGAGTCGAGTAGTGCCAATTATTTTCGAGTTTTGATTATTTTCAAGCGAGTATTTGCCTTCAGTTGGTAGTTTAAAATAATGTAATGGGATTTGGATACCACCCTAGATTTGATAATCTAAACATGGTTTTTAACAAATACATGAATAGCAATACAAAGTTTTGGCCAGTACAATCAAACTGGACAAACAAAACACGGTTTGACATTCGTTTCCGGCCGATGAAACAGGGCACTGTTGTCATTTAGCCAATTTAACCTGATCCAGACATCGCTTTTAATCAATATTAAATGACAAAATCGTTAGTTACGGCCGAAATTGCGCAGTCTGATTGTCATTTTCGGCCGATTTTACGTGATGCGATCGCCTTTTGCGGCCATTACTAAGCGTTTTGGCCGGTCGCAATTGTTCGCGGTCATCATTTTCGGCCGATTTTACACGAAACAATTGCCTTTTGCGGCTGTTACTACGCGTTTTGGCCGGTCGCAATCATTCGCGGTCGTCATTGTCGGTCGATTTTACGTGATACGATTGCCTTTTGAGGCCGTTACTACTATGTGTTTTGGCCGGTCGCAATCGTTAGCGATCGTCCGGAAATCGGCGGGAAATACTCGCTTGAACTTTCGAGTAGTTTTCAAAACTTTGAGTCGAGTTTGAGTATTAAAATACTCGGCCGAAAACTCAAAGTTTAGAGTACTCGCACACCCCTAATTATCATTCACTAGAGAGGAGTACATGTAACCCAGTTTGAAAATCTCTTTTGAAACTGAAAGCCAATAACTTAATTCGAACCACCTTTTTGTAACTAATTTTTCTTTTACAGGGTTTAGAATAAGCATATAATGCAGTTCAGGCTCTTAAGTTCAAGAGAGAGAGGGGGGAGGCCCACAGTTACAAGTTTCCTGTCACATGTGCTCTTGAGTTTTTTCAAGTTTTATAGTGGAAAAAGTTACTTTCTTCCTCTAAATGTTATATAATTATGTGTGTTTTAAAACAGTTTATTAAGATTGAGTGGCTATTCTAAGTATTAATGTTAACTGACAATGTAAGGTGAGAAAAGAGTGTATAAACACGTGTCATGTACAAAAGGAATAATAAGGAAAATGCTAAAATCATGAAACAGTCCAGATCTCAGGGAAAAAATGTCGCTATCTCAAACAGATTCACACAACTAAGAACAGAGGATTCAGAACCAAGTAATATGGAGACTGAAGATAATTATAGCAAAGGAGGTAACACACAAAAAACATTTAAGCAAACTACAAGAAAAAACTTTCACACAAGGCAAAATACCAACTTCCACAAACAACATTTTACATTACCAAACCTAAAGGCAACACTTTGTGCTGATAGCCAGGGTACTTTTATGCACGGAAAAATTGAAAGTCAAAGCTCAAACAGAGTAAAAGTATTTGGGTATGTCAGAGCTAATGCTGGCCTTCTTCAGATAATGGACTCGTCGGACATAGAGAAAGACAACCCCCTCATAATAATGGGTGGAAGCAACGACTCTTTGGATGGTAGTTTTAAACATCTGTATGAATGTCTTGAGAAAAAACTCGAAGATATAAGTAAAATACCCCCGTAGCAGCAAACCTGCGTACTCAGCGAATTTCCAATGCATATATATGTATATTAATACCACATAAAGCCACATACCAAGTTTCATCAATATACATTCATAAATAAACGATTTATGACATTTTAATTATTCTCCATAAGAATAACATAGCAGCTGAGTATGCAGGTTTGCTGAAGCAAGGAACACAAAAAATGGGATTATATACAAATATCAATACAACTCATGTAGGTAAAGCCACATACCAAATTTCATTAATTTATTTTCATAATGAAGGCAGATAACACGTTACTTATTCTCCATAAGAATAACATGGGGCTGAGTACGCAGGTTTGCTGCTACGGGAGCCTTGGGTAAAAAATTGTCTTTTTGAGCAAATATCAATGGTTCACAACCAGATGAAGCCGTATACCAAGTTTCGTCAGTATACGTTGATAAATAGGCGAGATATAACATTTTTCTTTTTCCTCCATAAGAATAACATTAGACAACGTACTGTGTTTAGCACTTTCAATATCTCGGTAACCAATTGACGTAGAGAAATGATCAAAATACCAAATTGTGTGTTTTTTTAAGCTGAATCCAATAGTGAAAACCAAAATTTGAATATTTCAAAAATTATATGTGAAAAATTCGAAAAACCCATTTTTGGGGTACAAAACCCCCCCAAAATACCCCTTCGGGTAGAGCGATCTGGCTGGTTTTCGAACTTAAAGTCATAAATGTTGCTTTACACGTTTATACCAAATTTCATCAAAATCGGATCATTTTTACGAGAGTTATCGTGCTCACGGACACATATATATATATATATATATATATATAGATATATATATATATATATATATACAGTATCGAACGAATGGTGTTTTTGGGGTCTGGGGACCTCAAAACGAAAAGTTATCATGGTCCCGGGCCTAGGTCTTACCATGCCGACTACGGTAATAGCTTCTTCCCTATAGGGGAAATTCGCTAAAAATAACAGTGTTTATAACGACCATAACACAGAGGTACGATGTACGGGCTAATGATCCCATACATGATGACTTGACGCTTATGAATAGTTACATTAAAGAAATTGTTCTCAGGACAGAAAATGCATGTCTTGTAAATTTACATCGGCTAAAAAGATTCCATTTTACGAGGCATGGCCTACACTTAAATGACAAAGGCAAAACAAAAGCTGCACAGCTTATAATCAATGCGATTAACTGGAAATGTAAACAAAATGTGGGGGACGAATACAAAAATGACAATTCAAACCAAATAAATTGCGAACAGGATAACAATGGAAGGCCAGAGGCTACGGCTACCCAGGAACCCACAACATTGCTACACACTTCTTTAAATTCAACAATGGATGTCAACGAACTACAGGAGGAATGTGTCCTACCCAGTGCATTAGCAGTTAACACTCCTACATATGCAGCCAGCCTACAACTTGATGACAGCACATCATCCACTGTCAGCTCCCACTCATCCAGGTGGTGTAGTGAAAGTGGTGATAGTGTAAAAAATGTCTCTTCTAGTGATGTGGAAAGTGCTGATTTTGTAAATAGTTTTAGTAATAGTATAGATTACTTAAGTTTAAACAGTAACCATTTTTTACAAAAACCAATGCCCAATTTGATAGCACGATAAAAAATTTTAATTTTAAACAAATATGTAATGATGACAGGCCTAGTATAATTCATTGGAATATACAAGGTTTGAACAAAAACTTAATGAACTTGAAATTCTTTTAAATGAGTTTAACAGTATGATTAAAATAGTCTGTCTGAATGAGCATCGTATAAGTAAAAATAATAAGACGATTCTGAATAAAATAACAAACTTTGAATTAGCTGATGGGTTCTTTAGAGAAACATCTGAAGGAGGATCATTTATACTGATACATAAATCTTTGGATTATAGTACAAGACCTGAATTAGATATTTTTAATGAAGAGCTTTTGTTTGAGGTATCATGTATTGAGGTGAAAAAATTAAATTTATTGATTGCATCATTACACAGAATACCAGGCTATAGGCAAACTCAATTATTTTTGAAAAAATTCAAAAAGTTTCTATTTTATTTGTAAAAAGAGTGTGTTCACAAAAAAATTGCAATCCTGGTCGATTTTAACATTAACATTTAAGAAAAATCCAAATTTTCTGATAGTTTCTTTGGCATTTTGGAACAAAATGGTTATAACCTTAACTGCTTTACTCCAACAAGAATAACAACCCATTCTAAAACTTGCATTGATAATGTTGCAACCAATATGTTATATGGACCAGTAAATCTAAGCAACATACAGCATGACTTATCAGATCATAATTTTTTAGTTGCACCCCTACCTTTAAGTACTAATATAAATAAAAATATTACCATAACCAAAAGATGTTTTCCAGTACAAAAGAATGGACAATTTTTAGCAATTTTAAGTAGTGGGTTAAACAACTTTTTACTTAAAGAAAGCTTAAATGAAAGCTACAGTATTTTTTTGAGAATATTTATTCAATGTATGGATGAAATATTCCCACAAAAAACAAATTAAAGTATCTCAAAATAGAAAATCAAACTGGATAACTCCTGAAATTAAGAACTTATCTCAAACCAAAAGACATTTGCATAACTTGGCAAAACACAGCCAAGATGAAAATTTGTTGGACTATGTAAAACAATTTAAAAATGATTTTTAAGTCAATTGTAAATAAAGCAAAGAAAAATGCTAATAACAAATATATAACAAATTCAGAAAATAAAGCAAATGCAACTTGGCAAGTTGTAAAAAAAGGTTTAAGACAGGATGTGGGTAAGAATAGGTCAAAACTTGTTTAAAAAAATGAATCTATTGAAAATCCATCAAAGATTACATTAACCATTTTTTACAAAAACCAATGCCCAATTTGATAGCACGATCAAAAATTTTAATTTTAAACAAATATGTAATAATGACAGGCCTAGTATAATTCATTGGAATATACAAGGTTTGAACAAAAACTTAATGAACTTGAAATTCTTTTAAATGAGTGCTTTAATGAGTACTTTTGTAACATAACCAACATTCTTAATGTACCTACGGTATCGTATATTACAACAAAATTAAATTCTAACAATAGTACATTCTCTCTTCAAACCCTGAATTACGTTAGCACAAATGAAGTAAAAAGTTTAATCTCGGGTCTTAAAAATTCATGTTCGGTTGGATGGGATGAAATTCCTACTAAGTTACTTAAGTTAAGTGTTGACGTTATAGCTCCTGTTTTATGCAAACTAATAAATAAGTCATTTATGAGTGGATATTCCCAGACAAATTAAAATTATCTGAAATAAAACCAATTTACAAACATGGTCAGAAGACAGACATAGCTAATTATCGCCCAATCTCTGTTCTTAGTAATATATCAAAAATTTTTGAGAGGGCCATTCATAGTAGAATAAATCAATATTTAGAACAAAACGAACTGTTAAAATCCTTCCAGTATGGATTTAGGAAGCAAAAAAGTACACAGACAGCTCTAGTTGATTTTGTTAATGAAATTTCTGAAGCCTTGGATGGATCACAGCATACTTCTGGAATATTTTGTGATCTATCCAAGGCATTTGATTGTGTTAATCATAGCCTTCTTTTAAATAAAATTAATTCATTTGGAATAAAAGGATCTGTGCTCAAATTACTCCATTCTTATCTTAGTGACCGAAAGCAGCGTACAGTAGTTGCACATGATTATAAGAAATTTAAATCAAATTGGGTCAATGTAACTTCTGGCGTTCCGCAGGGGTCCATCTTAGGCCCCTTACTTTTTATCATGTTTATAAATGACATAGAAATATCTTCTGAATTATTTTTATATGCCGATGACACTACAGCATTGGTGAAGAATAGTAACTTTGATGACATGATCATAGCGGTTGAAAGAACTTACTCGGAATTAAGAACATGGTTTTCCAAAAATGGTCTGTTATTAAACAATTCAAAAGGCAATTTGGTCTATTTTAAGCCCTCAAACCATAACTTCCACTCATGGAAACAATCTGAAAGTATAAATCGTACAGAATCTCACAAATTTCTCGGATTAATATTTGACCAAAATTTAAAATGGGAAAAACATATCAGTTATTTAACTAACAAACTAAATAGTTTCCGCTATGCATTATATATTCTCATACAGTCAACATCCCTAGAAACTTGTAAAACTGTTTATTATTCTTACATTGAATCTGTCCTTAGATATGGTATTTTATTATGGGGATCACACAAAAAATCTGAAAAAATATTCATAGCCCAAAAGTTTATTATTAGAACCATATAAAAAAAGCAAAAAAACTAGCTGTAAATCACTTTTCAAAAATTACAGTTTTTAACATTACCAGGCTTTTATATTTATGAACTAATCAAATTAATCACAGAACGTCCAGATTAATTAGAGGAGCACAAATTTAAGCACAATCACAACAAAAGAAAAAATTCAAAAGTCTTTCCTCAACATAACTTAACTTTATTTGAAAAGAGTCCACTGTATATGGGAATAAAAGTTTTTAATAAACTTCCTAATTCCATAAATTAACTGAGCAAAAGTTAAAGATATTTTAATTGACAACGTTTATTATTCAGTTGAGGAATTTTTTGAAGACAGCAGCTGGGAGAGTTTGCTGTAGTGTTTTATATTGTTAACATTTTAGTTAGTTAAGATTACATGTATAGTTTTATTTTGATATTTTTAACAATGACACTGTCACCTGATATATTTCTGTATTAATCAGAAAATTTGTTAACGTTTGTTGTGACAATAAAGATGAGTTGAGTTAAGTCTCTGTCTTTTAAAAACTGCATATTTATTAATTGACCTAAACACTGAAACCAATACCACCACCACCACCAATATCACTTTATTTGGACCAATTTTTTGATCAATGTACAGTCCTTGGATAATTGTAAACAACCAACTAAACAAACTGTAAGTCAATGATAAGATCTAATTTATAATGATTGTGGTTTGTTCAAAATGTCAAAAAGTATATTTTAGATAAAATTATTACTGTAACATTCAAAATTGAAATAAAAACTTCCAAAGTATAATTCAAGTAAATTGAAACTTTTACTGCAAAATGGCTTCATGCAGTGATTCAGAGAAGAAAGTAATTAATCCAAAATTGACCCCTGATCAAATTATTCGGTTCTACGTAGAGATGTGCGAGTACTCGAAATTTAGAGTTTGAGCCAAGTTTGGCACTGAAACTCTAAAGTTTCGAGCGAGTCAACCTTCCTATACTCCCGCCGATTACCCGCGCTACCAAAGGCTCGGGGGGAGTTACCCCCGCCATTAACTGCGCTACAAAGGGTCGTCCGCGGCCGCGCGTCATCTGTAAAATTTCAAATTGAATGTGAACATATTTGAGGTGTTATGAGTTGTGATGTGGATTTTAGTGTTTTATTAATAAATAAGCAAGTTGTGGCTTATAAATTTGTGTTTTTCTTTACGACAAAATGGAGGATTTACCAGGACCTTCAGATTAAGTTATATGAATACTGTCTGTATAGTCCACTTTTAGGTTAACCTATCCTTGTGATTTTTTAAAGTAAAATATCAAAAACTATTGACGGAGGGAAGATCACCTATCTAAGTGTTGAATATAGCCCAGGGGCCTTCAACATGAACTCTGAGATTGTTATAGACTCACTTGGCCAGTGCGTACTCCTGCAATGCCCAGCAGATCGTGCGACACTCATACAGAGGCTTCGGATTGCATATGAGGCACTGCCAGTCATCTGACTCGAGGTCCTTCACATCTTGCCTTGACAAGTTCTGTTTTATGCATTTCTGAAACATTCGTATGAGTTTATATGTATTAGGTGTCCTATAAAGATAGTTCAGCTTTGTACATAATGCAAATTACTACTGATGCCAAAGCAGTGTGGTAATTATATGGTTAATATATATTAATGTTTCTTAAGTTATGATCAAAAGAAATACATGGAGCATATAGATACATGTGAGAAATACAAAACGTACATTAAGATGAAATAAACTAAAATACTGAAACACAATGTTATACTTAATCTGTATATATGAAACATAGTTGTCAGTGGTTTGCTAAGTACAGTTGACTCTCTCAGAAATCCGGATTGGCCTAGTCCGGACGGATGATCTTGAATTTTTTGTTACAAATAAAAAATTTAAACTCAAGTGTCAGCTCCTTTATTTGTGATGATTAGTATTCATTACACAAATGTAATATAGTTTTCATTGTCAGAGTGTTTATAACTATCTATCTTTCAGATGTTCACTCTGGTATTAATACATAAAATCAGAAACAGAAATTCTTTATTCATAATCTTAAAGATTAGCAGACATGTCAATTTGCTATCTACAGGAGTAAATACAATTTTAAACGTAAACACATTTTGTCATAACTGTTTGCCATAAAAGCAGAATTGATGACTCATGCCCACCTCCGGGAAATCCGGATTTTGGGAAATCCGGATTTTGAAAAACCCATACCGGCCATCTGCCACATTGTCTGGTTCTGAGAGTCTACTGTACTGTAGTATTATTTTCTTTAACTTACTGTAAATAAAAAAATATAAAATTAAGATGTAACTTTTCACATTTTAAATACAGTTTTAAGGCAGGTGTTAAGTATACCAAGTACACCTGTGGTGTGCCCTTTTATGTTTGTTCTAAATTAATTCAACATACAACTGTGGCTACAGTAAACTTTGCCACTTAAGTTTTTACCATTATTTATAATAACATATTTGTTGTTTTTATCTGTTTAAGTGTTTTTGTTTTTTGTTGATGATTGATGACTTCCTTTTCAATACAAGTTTTATTTCCAATCATGTTTACTTTATTTTCATCATCCATCTTTAAATATTGATTATAAGGTATAATCCTTATTTGGTGACCCCTTGATTCCTGTTATTTTTATAAATTAATTACTACTACAATACCAGCAATG
Organism: Allygus modestus; assembly: GCA_963675035.1. Lineage (NCBI taxonomy): Eukaryota > Metazoa > Arthropoda > Insecta > Hemiptera > Cicadellidae > Allygus > Allygus modestus. Next base: position 324,096,419 of record OY776112.1, read on the forward strand.
AATGGACTGGAATCGTCTCCATCAAACACAGAACCTAATTCCTTAGAAGAATTACATATATCAAGAATTCAAATGAAAATACCACCTTTCTGGGCAAAAAATGTTTCATTATGGTTTCATCAAATTGAATGTCAGTTTCCCATACATGGCATTTCAAAGGAAACCACCAAATACAACTATGTAATGAGTTCCCTGGATAGTGAAGTTGCTAGCCTTCTCTCCGATTTCATTGCAAAACCTCTATCCTCATCCCCTTACTCAGACTTGAAGCAAAGATTATGTTCAGAATATGAGGTCTCGGAACACGTCAAACTAAAACAACTGACAAATGAAGTTTTTCTTGGAGATAAAAAGCCATCCACTCATCTACGTGAAATGAGAACCTTGGCGGGAATGCAGGTAACGGATAATTTCTTGAAAGTAATTTCCATGCAACGATTGCCAAATCAGGTTCGTACCGTATTAGCTGCTTCTCAAACTGATTCCCTTGATGTTTTAGCTAGACTAGGAGACAAAATAACTGAACTTTCAGCTGTTGATGGTCATATTTGTGCACAAGAGGCTATTAAACAAACTACTGATGTCGACCGCTTAGCTATCTTGGAGAAATAGGTAAGTGAACTCACCCAGTCCATTGATGGTCTTATTAAAAATAATAAATGCAACTTGCCGGCAAAGCAAGTGCCCAGGTACTATCCTCCCTCCAATAAGAAAGGGAAATTTCAAGGCGAACTGTATTGGTATCAATTACAAATTTGGTGATAATGCTAAGAAATGCGTTCAACCTTGCTTGTTTTCGTCAGGCAGCAATGGCCATCAGGAAAACTCCCTGCCCCGTCATTAAATGCGGCTGAAGATGGCAGGGGCTTACAATCTCGCCGTTTATTTGTTACTAATTTACATAGTGGTCGGAAGTTTCTTGTGGACTCTGGAGCAGATATATCAGTTTTGCCTCCTATTAATCAGGAAAAACTAGCTATAAGTAACAGACAATTATTCGCTGCCAATGGTTCTGTAATTAAAACATATGGCGAACGTACCTTGAATCTTAAACTAGGTTTGAAAAGACGATTTTCCTGGCCTTTCATTATTGCTAATGTAACACAACCTATTATCGGAGCAGACTTTTTATCACATTATGGTTTACTAGTTGATATAAAAAATCAACGACTAATTGACAACAGAACTCAAATATCTGTTATCGGATATCATAAACATTCTAACCAACAATCAGTCTTTTTACTCGACCCAAATGGGAAATATTATAAACACATCTCACATTATCCTAATTTGCTCGAAGAAAATCCTACTTTTCACATTTCACAGGATACGGTTTTTCATTCGATCCAAACAACAGGTCAGCCTGTTACCTCCAGAGCAAGGCGTTTGCCTCCTGAAAAACTTGTCCAAGCTAAAGCTGAGTTTCGTAAAATGGTTGAGCTAGGTATTTGCAGGCCATCAAAAAGCTGTTGGTCAAGTCCTCTTTATTTAGTGCCAAAGAGTGATGGCTTGTGGGGATTATCGGGCACTCAATGCCAAAACAGTACCTGACAGGTATCCCATACCTTACTTACAAGATTTTAATAGTCAATTAGATGGAAAAACTATATTTTCAAAAATAGATCTTGTTCGGGCTTTTCATAAAATTCCTATAGCTCCAGACGACATTCCAAAAACTGCAGTTATAACTCGTTTTGGGTTATCTGAATTTATCAAAATGCCGTTTGGATTAAGGAACGCTGCCCAAACTTTTCAAAGATACATAAACTCTCTTCTTCAAGATCTAGAGTTTACCTTTTGCTATTTAGATGACATCTTGGTTGCATCTTCCTCTGAAGAAGAACACATGACTCACTTAAGTGCAATTCTTGAAAGGCTCAATGAACACCAAATTAACATTAATATGTCGAAAAGTGTATTCGGAGTGTGTGAGATTTCTTTTCTCGGTTATACAGTCTCCAAGAATGGCATTTCACCACTGACTGATAAAGTACAAGCTGTTTTAAGTTATAAACTTCCCGAAACCGTTCTTGAACTTCGCAGGTTTCTCGGACTTATTAATTTCTACAGACGTTCACTCCCAAATGCAGCTGCTACTCATCAAATACTCTTTGCTTTGTGTAAGGGTACATCAAAGCGTGACACGCAAAATAAATTGGACTCTTGAATCCAAGAAAGCGTTTGAAGACACCAAGAGTCAGTTAGCAAATGCTACACTACTAGCACACCCATCTCCTGATGCTCCTCTTGCTCTAATGGTAGATGCCTCTGACTTTGCGGTTGGATCATCTCTTCATCAAATTTGCAACGGGTCTGCTGAACCTCTCGGGTTCTTCTCAAAATCTCTTTCACCAACTCAAAAGCTATACAGTACCTATGACAGAGAACTCCTTGCCGCATACCTTTCTGTGAGGCATTTCCGCTACCTTGTAGAAGGTCGTAATTTTGTTATATATATACAGATTACAAGCCTCTATCTTTTGCCTTTAGGAAACCCTCTGATGCATCTAGCCCAAGGCAATTGCGTCAACTAGACTTTATTGGACGGTTCACTACCGATATACGGTACCTACCAGGAAAACAAAACATCCCTGCTGATTTCATGTCAAGAATAAGTGCTATTGACCTACGATCAGTTGTGTCATTTGAAAGGATTGCTGAGGAGCAATCTCAAGACACTGAACTTCAAAATTTAAAACGGTCTAAGACAACATCACTGAAATTTAAAAGTGTTTTGCTACCTAATGAGTCAGAACTACATTGTGACATTAATACTGGGAAACTGAGGCCATTTATACCACTAATGTTCAGACGACAGTTATTTGATTCTCTTCACAAACTTGCACACCCTGGAGTTAAAGGATCTCTTGATTTGGTAAAAAAAGCGATTTGTCTGGCCCTCAATTAATAAAGATGTGCGACTTTGGGCCAAATCATGTGTTGGATGCCAAAAGTCAAAGGTTTGGAAACACACTAACAGTGAGATTGGATCCTACAATCAAAATGAAGGCTGTTTTTCTTACATCAACATTGATTTGGTTGGACCATTACCACCTTCACAAGGATTTACATACTTGTTGGCAATCACAGATCGGTTCACACGTTGGGTAGAAGCAACGTCAATAAAAGATATTACTGCTGAAACAGTGGCTGAGGCAGTTCTCTCTACCTGGATTTCATTTCAAGATTTGGAGTTCCTCATTTCATCACTACAGACAGAGGAAAGCAATTTGATTGTAACTTGTTCCAGGAACTGACCAAAAATCTAGGAATACACCACATCAAAACTACAGCCTATCATCCAGCAGCGAATGGTAAGATTGAAAGGTGGCACCGACACTTGAAATATGCATTAACAGCTCAGCTCAGTTCTGATTGGACACGACAATTACCTGTGGTACTTCTAGGCTTGCGATCCTACGTAATTCCAGAATATAACGTCACTGCAGCAGATATGGCATTGGGTCAGCCCATTAGATTACCATGTGACCTTTTCCACACTACAAAATAAACATATGACGTTCCCAACCTTGTGTATAATTTAAAAAGAAAAATGAATCAACAAACCTATAGAGTCCAATACCACTCTTCAAAGAAGACTTTCGTTCATCCGGATTTGACATCTACCCATGTTTATATCTGCCATGATGCAACCCGTAAACCATTACAACCTGTCTATGATGGACCATATCAAGTTGTTTCTCGAAGCGAAAAATGGTTCCATATTCTTACTCCTCGAGGACCTAAAACTGTTTCTATTGACAGACTGAAACCAGCCTTCCTCCTGAATGAATCTCCCTAGTTAAAGACGATGAAAAGAATTTTAAGCTGATCATCTGCCATCCAAAAGATGGGACTCAAAAAACGTTAGTGTTCAGAAAGACTAATCCTTACAACTATCTCCTGAAGAGGGAATAGTAACAGGCTTTGAGAGATAGGTAGTTAAATCAATTAAAAAGTACAGTTACTCTTACCCGATCACCTTAAAACTCGGGTCACTGAAGGCCCCTGAACTCAAAAAATCAGTAGCCAACATATTTATGACTAGCAGGCACACTGGCAGCTGAACATTGTTAAATATAATGTTTACCTTGCAAAAAGCACAAGTGCACTTGGAGCACAAGTACAGAGTCCCGCCTTGACCACACCAGCGGCAATACTTGTCGTCTCCATCCTCGTCAACGGAAAAGTATCCATCGCCATAGAAGGAGGAACACTCCTACAGCACAGACATTAAACAGACTAATTAAAACAAACCCCAGAAAATGATAACATAAACAGAGATCTTTACTGGTGTAGGTAGGCTAAACATTAGTATTTAAAATGTGTTTTTTTTACTGCCAAAAATCAACATGTCTATAAGGAGACAACTGTGAACGGAAATTTCTTCAAGGGAGCACAAACACTTTTAAGGAAATAGGTCCAAACCCCTCAAACTTTTGTGGAATCCCCAGGAATTGAATCCGTGACCCCTTGAATTCTTGGATTGAAGTCTAAGAGCACATCAAGTAATCTATGTATTGTTATTTTAAATAGGCTAATATAATTTAGGCCCAACGTAGTTTTTAAATGACTGGGACAACATCTGATAAATTTCACAGTATTTTCTACAGTAAAACTGATAGTGGGGATGAGAGGAAAGAAAATATTGTGAGATTTCCGAATTGATTTGCAAAAAATGGTAATTCTTTGCGCTTCTGCAGTTTCAGGGTCAATTTTAGTTTTATCTGGAAACAGGTGATAACACTGTGTTCAGCTTGAAATGGTAGTCTAGACAGCATTAGGTGTTTCTGAAAACATAAGCTATTTAACTTTCAATTAGGCCTATATAGCCGCGATTTTGAGAAACTCCTGTTTCAATACTCAAAAACCTTCTGAGGAAATATAAAAATCAATACATCAATATAAAATTCAACGGTAATAATTGTGTGATAACTGTGTGTTCTTCTGCAGCTATTATGCACTATTTTGTTTATAACTTTAGGAAATATCAGTTTTGTTGTATATGTTTTGTGTGCTATTGTTTGATTACCATTTCAAACACACTGCATTAAAATCAACGACTTACACTTATGTAATAACATATTATTGTATGTAATTCAGATAGGTACCTATATTATTTAAAATTGTTGCTATATAGCTATATAGGGAATCAGATTTGCCAACTCTTTCCCTTTAAAAAAATTGTTTACTTACAGTTCAGTTATAATTTTGAAATATCGATCAGCATTTTTTTTTTCAATTTACCACTTTCCCCAAAAAAGCACCTTTTGAAATTTTATTTAAATTCTTCTGACTTTTAAAAATTGAATATGCATACTGATAGGTTTCATCCATTGTACAAGTTACAATTAATTTTAGCGAATTTCCCCTATAGGGAAGAAGCTATTACCGTAGTCGGCATAGTAAAGACCTAGGCCCAGGACCATGATAACTTTTAGTTTTGAGGTCCCCAGACCCCAAAAACACCATTCAACTGTGTATATATATATATGTATATATATATATGTGTGTGTGTGTGTGTGTGTGAGTGTGTGAGTGTGTGTGTGTGTATGTGTCCGTGAGCATGATAACTCTCGTAAAAATGATCTGATTTTGATGAAATTTGGTATAAACGTATAAAGCAACATTCATGACTTTAATTTTGAAAACCAGCCAGATCGCTCCATCTGAAAGAGTATTTTGGGGGATGTTGTACCCCAAAAATGTGTTTTTTAAAATTTTTTACATACAATTTGTGAAATAGCTAAATTTTAGTTTTTACCATTGGATTCAGCTTAAATAACACACAATTTGGTATTCTGATCATTTCTCTACATCAATTGGTTACCGAGATACTGAAAGTGCTAAACACAGTACGTTGTCTAATGTTATTTTTATGGAGGAAAAGAAAAATTGTATATCTTGCTTATTTATGAACGTAATGAACGTATCCTGACGAAACTTGGTATCTGGTTGTGGTCTATTGATATTTGCTAAAAAAAAAGTTTTACCAAAGGCTCCCGTAGCTGCAAACCTGCGTACTCAGCCCCATGTTATTTTTATGGATGATAATTAACACTAGCAGTGGCCCTCCGACCAATTTGGTCGGATTTTTATATCGCCTATTGTGGCCACCGACCAAATTGGTCGGATTTTACTGAAAATGTAACGTTAATAAACCAATAATAATAAACCCAAAAGTGATCAATATATATATCATTCGAAAGATCACATTCTGAACTTTCATTTTATTACATAAATGAACCGTGTAGCAGCTGTATAACAATGTTACGGCGATTAGAAATCGAATGAAGTTTTGGCGCAACGCAATTGCTGCAGCCGACGCTCTGACAATGGCAAAACACGATTTTTTTTGGCCAGCTAAAGAGTAGCGCTTTATGTTGGTATTGATTTTTAGAATCAAAAAATTGATTCATTTTGAGGTTATATGATTTTCTAAAAACATGTGTTTTTGGTTTTTTTTTGTAACAGCCTATCTGACCAAATCAGAAAATCGTGTTTATGCGCACTGTATGTTATAGTTACTAGCCAAATAATATGTTATTTTGAGGAGGAAGAAATGTAGAGTAATTTAGTTTTGCCGTTGGCAGCACTGTTTTATTTTGGCTTCATCTCCAAGGAATTGTTACATTACGTCACATTTTTGCCTATCGGCAATTGGTGAGTTATATATTTATATGTATATTTATATGTATTCTATGTATAACATGTTATATATTTCTATGTAGGGAATTGAATGTACTACAACATGTTTATATTGATTTGGGGGTAAAATATTTGACAAAAAGTTATATACTAAATACTGTGAAAACGTTTTTTTCCAAATACTCAAAAATAGCAAAACATTCTTTTATTTACGTTTATTTATAAGTGATAACAATTTTTTACCATCAACTTTATGACTTTTTTGGATTCCTTACTTCATTAGCTTTACAACTATGTATATATCATTATTAGTATATACATATATTACATGGCTCATTCACAACACAACTAACACCGTACAGTTTACATATATTTCGGGTTTCCGTTTATTATTATATTACGCCCCTAAAACTTACAACAAAAATTCTTTCCACAACATGTCATATATTTCTATGTAGGGAATTAGATTGTTTACAAAATGTATATAACGAATTTTCCATAACAAATTTGTAAAACAAATTTTACCAAGGCTGTTTTTGAAATTTCGACAAAAAAACCTATTTTATTATTTTAATTCACTTTGCCGAAAAAATATTTTCCAAGATCTTTTTTATTTTAGTATTTCTAGATTCTGCCATTCTTTCCGATCAAAATGAATATGAGGTTGGCCAGGTTTACTTCTACGGTTGAATTTATACAAATTTTCAAAAAAAGGTCTGCAAAATCGCCAATCTGCTTGGCCATTTCCCACTTCAACATTAGGCCACTGCTAGGGTTAAATGCTGTCTCCCTTAATTATGAACATAAATGAATAAAAACTGGTATATGACTTCACCTAGATGAGTTACATGAGATGATATTAGCATAAAAACCCATTTATTGTGTTCGTTGATGCAGCAAACCTGCACACTCAGCCACAATGTTATTCTTAGGGAGCGTTATTAAAATTGTATATATCACTTATTCGTGAATATACTTTTATGAAACTTGGTAAGTGGCTTTATGTAGTATTAAGACATTTATATATCCATTGGAAAATCGCTGAGTATGCAGGTTTGCTGCCACAGGGGTATTTGAAATAACCTTAAGTCTGCAACATTGCAAAATGACAGGGGGCACCAGTTTACCATTCGGCAGTCGGAGGGTTAAAAAAGCTCATTGGTGTAACAGTGCTCACTAGAGATGTGCGAATAGTGAATTTGTAGTTCGGATCGGATAGCTTAAGTTCGGATCGGATAGTAAAGGTTTCGGATCACATGATTTCCGGATTCCAATATTTAGCCTACTTCACCCCTATCTCTATAACTACCATAACTTCAAGTTGGAACTTTACATTTTCATTTCCCTTGCAATATTATAAATGTACAATCTTTAAGCTAAGTAATGTTATTCAAAACACAAGTGGTTATTATTTTTACTAATGTATCTTTCTGAGTAATTTAAGACTGTACTACTACAACACATAACCTCACCAGAAAACAGCAGTCTACCTGGAGAAGCAATATACCAATCTCAGTTCATACTCGAGAATATTATCTTCTCTGCAGTGAAGACTACAAGAAATATGTTTACTGGTTATATAGGTATAGGTAATTTAATAACAGTAGGCCTAGGTTAGGCTACTCAAATCATGTAATACCACCTTGACTATCATTAATCCTAGTCTTTATGCTATAACTTAACAGCTTACCCTATCTGGACGTTGGCCTGGTAAAAAACAAATATAAACATATGGTCAGGCAAGAGAAACAACAAGGAAACATTTTAATATGGTTACAGCCTATTTAAAGACCGGAATCACTGATGTTGATAGCAGACACCACAACATAGGCAATCAGACCCTACTGAAACAATGAAACAGTAAAGGGCTTCATCTTTGTATGAGTTAACCAAAAACATCCAAGACCAAGGAATTTCCTTTGTTTTATAAATTAACTAACTAGGCTTATTTTGAATTTATTTTGGTTACAACAAATTAGAAACTTTGTTTAACCTAGTTTGTCACCGGAATGTAAACAGACTACAAAGTGTCAGCTTCCATGTCAAACAATCGGCAACTTCACTATCGGCTTCGTTCTTTTTAAAGAATTTATATTTCATGCTTTTCTTCCTTTTCGGTTCCATTTTAAATACATGGATTTAACAAAATCAAATAATATCCGTACAATGAAATCTGTATAAATAAATAATAGAGATAAATAAGGTTGTCAGGTCGTCGGCTCGTCGCTGCTTAGCGTCTTTGTAAAGTTATCTTAGTGTCGTTGTAATATATCTAGGGTTCTCGTCCGGGGGTAAACAAGTGAAGTCTTTTCTTGGAGTATGAGAGCTCTAGATAGATTAAGCTCATTGATAATACCGGGAAACTTGGGCGTAGAGAAAGCTATGCAACTCGTTTTGCGCAAGTCACCAATATTTACTCAGTGTTTCTTAATTGTATTGAATGTAAGGCAAATATCAGTAGCAGCAGTTTTAAATTTCATACACTAACATTTCCATTTGCATAATGCAACTTTGGAATTACAGCTTACTCTATGAGAGCTTGTTTATTGCGTTCGTGACAAGTTGATACTATCGGAAATCGACAAAAAATTATAGACTTATTCGCCAGTAATCCACAACTAACTGTTGTCTCGTTGTCTGTGTCTATGCCGTGAATCGTGAATTGACATCGAGTTGCAATGTTGCATTACTGTATAAATTTGCAGTTGTTTACCATCAAAAACATTCGCTATCGCACATATCTCTTTATGAACCGTATTCATTCTGTTTGCTAAAATGACCGGCTGTACAATCCGGCGGTGTATCGTGATACGATACATGATTATTACACAAATGTCGTATCAATGAATTGATACGAGTTACGTACCGAAAACATTCAAAGCGACAGGAATTGCGTCATGTTACACTGAACGACGTCGTCAAGAGTCAAAACGTTTATTAATGGTCCAAACATATTTACCGTCTCGTTTCTGGCTTTTTATCCCCAGATATTCAGTCTATCCGAATAAGTCGGAATTGTACTAGACCTTATCTAACATTGATAAAGCCTTCGGATCGGATTCGGATGTCCGATCCGATCCGAAACGGCTTTTCAAATATCCGTACACCTCTAGTGCCTACTAAACAAACCTATTATATTACTTACCTTGCACATTAAAACTCCCAGCACCATGTGAACGAACGGCTCCGAAGACTTCTTCACAATGTCTGACACGGTCTTTGTGCAAACAGTGCACTTCAACTTATCCTTGGGTATGTCATTCACATCATCTAAAATTATGCAAACATTTAACTTAGGTACAACAGTTCATAGCCAAAAACAAAACTGGCTATCAAACGTACATATTTATATACACTATATACCGTAGTTTTAGCTAACTTTTTATAATAATTTAAAAGTGATATTTAGAAACAAATATAAAAAATACCCAAAACGATAATTATTTGGCCAAGACTTCTTTAGTTCAAACAAGAGTTGACTATATGTATGACAATTTTTGTACGATTCCAGGTTTTAATAGGACACAAGCAATATAGGCCTACTCATAAATAATACCTCTGTTGCAGCAAAACTGCATACTCAGCAAATTTCAAATGGTATACCTCACTACGCCATGAAGTCATTTACCAACATTCATCAAAACGTATTCATAAATAAGCGAGATATGACATTTTATTTATTCTCCATATGAAAAAACATTAGGACTGAGCACGGTACGCAGGATTGCTGCATCAAGATCCATAAAAATCAGGTTTTTATTTAAATACAAATGGATTATCACCAGATGAAGTAAAATACCAAGTTTTACCAATATATGTTCAAAAAAGCGAGATATCCCATGTTTATTATTCTCTATAAGGATAGCATTATAGCTGCTGAGTACGCAGGTTTGTTGCCATGAGGAAAGGGCTAAAAAAATGGGTTTTGTATGCAAATATAAGTAAACCCCAACCATATGAAGCCACATACCAAGTTTCATTAATATATGTTCATTAATAAGTGAAACATAAAATTTTACTTACTCTCCACTAGATTAACATTGGACAACGTTAGTTACTGTGTTTAGCACCTGGAATATCTCAGTAACCGACAGACATGTAGAGCAATATTCAAGATACTAAATTGTTTGTTTTTTTAAGCTGAATTCAATGGTTCAAGCCTATATAAAAAGTAAAAAAAAACCATATTTGGGGTACAACCTCACCCCCCCCCCAATCCCCCTTAAAGCGACCTGTCTGTTCTCGAACTCATGAAAATAGATGCTGCCTTACACGTTTATACCAAAATTCATCAAGATCGGACCATTTCACAAAAGTTATAGTGCCTATGGACACACACACATAACTTATATACGTATGAATTTGAACGAAGTGTTTTTGGCACCTGGGGCCTTTTTTTTATTATTACCGTAATAGAAATAATTTTATCTCTTTTTCATAAAGGCTTATTCATACTAGTATTTGGAAAATCTAAGAGGCCCCCTGTAGTGATGAGGGCCGGGTAAATACCCAGCGGGTGGGTAAATAAAACATGGGTATTTACTTGGGTACTTAACCCAAGCCCCGGGTAGATACCCAAAATGTGGGTATTTATTTATGATTTTTATAACATTTAGGGAATTTTTACAAGGTTCACTAGGATCATTGAAATTCCCATGCTGTAAGGATTATAAAATAATCATAAAAACTATTTTTAAGACTATAACATGGTTACCACAAGCACTTAACTTCTGAAATACCCAGGACTGGGTATTTACTACTGTGATAGTCTTTTTGAGTGTGTAACAAATTTAAAATTTTGGCGGAAAAGAATTTAAATTCAATACATTGTACTTTTGTTCTGTATTGGTCCAATTATAAAATTATATATTTTTAAATTTGTGTAGAATCTCTCGTATTTAGGGCCTAACCAGTTCTTTCATAGTTTGGCAGTGGTGAGGTTTATACGCTTGACAGGTCTTTTTATAAAAATTGCCATGCTTATTTATTTATTGGTAAAATAATTAATAAATGTAATCAATAAAATATCTCAAATGTAATTCATTGAGAAAAACAAAGGTAGTAAGGGTGGATATAAATTACATTGGCGTTTTTATATACAATATCATAAATAACCAAAATACCCAGGTATTTATGAATTTTGGGTATTTACCCCGAGGTTTTATATCGCTATTTTACATGCGGGTATTTTTACATCACTAGCTCCCTGTAAATGTTAATAATCTTTGTCACCATAATTATAGACAGGAATATTATAAAGGAAAAGTATTAGGGTGATTATTAAGGTTAAAAAAAAGTAAAAGTATCATGGTCCCGGGCCTAGGTCTTACCATGCTAACTACGGTAGGTAATAGCTTCTTCCCTATAGACGAAATTCGCTAAAACTCATAAATTAGGCCCAAATTAAAGTAGGCATTTGACATCTTGTTTCATAATTGTTAGCATATTTCAGTAGTGCCTACTCAATAATTTTTAACTTATGTGAGACCCACAAGTTTAAAACCATAAATATTTTTCACCCATCCAGTATGTTATGCCTCATACCAAATCATTTGCTTGTAAGCACAACTATACACTTAAGCTCATCTCTTAATTAATGCATAAATTTAAACACGTAAGCTACTAAGATCAAGACAAAAGGAAACAAAAAATTACCTGGGCCATTCTTGTTTCTATATTTTTTCTCCTCTTCCAAGACAGGAACGGTTAAGTTTTCTCCCAAAGCTCGGACTATCTTTTCCGGTTCTGGATCTGGCTGCTTTGGTTTTCCCATTCTGTAAGTCATATTGTAATTAAAATATAGGTCATAATAAATTACAATACAGTAACTTAGAAACTTTCCTAATAATTAATTAGGTAGGCCTAATAGAATAGTGATAAGAAACTTTCGGGCAGCGCGGGATTCCCAAATTCTTGCAGGGAGCAAGCTTGATCGGTGGTAAGGCTGATCTGATGAAACGTGTGGCTGTGGCTATGGCTGTGTAGATCACTTTCCCGTCGTATGCACAGGAAGTGGAGGATGTGCAAAAATCTCGTTTCGAACTGATCTGATATTTATTACATTTCTGGAATGTTATTATTATAAAAGGATAAAACATGAACTGCATTAGACAAATTCGACTTTTTAAATTCCGTAAATTGCAATGATGATTAACAATAAAATAAGGTTGTTTCAATAAAATAAAGCTAGCTGCAGCAAAACTACATACTCAGAGAATTTCAAATGGTTCTTCACTACGTCATGAACCACTTACCAACTTTCATCAAAGCATACCGTATTCATAAATAAGTGAAATATGACATTTTATTTATTCTCCATAAGAAAAACATTAGGACTGAGTATGCAGGTTTGCTACATCAAGAACAAAAAAAATCTGTTTTTGTACAAATGAAATAGATCACCTTAATAACATAAAGCAACATTTCAATTTTTACCAATTTATGTTCATAAACAAGCAAGATATCACGTGTTTCTTATTCTCCATGAGAATAACATTATAGCTACTGAGTACGCAGGTTTGCATAAATGGGGATCACAAAAAAATGGGTTTTAAATGCAAATATCAGTAAACCCTAAACAAATGAAGAAATTTAAAATACCCCCGTCGCAGCAAACCTGCGTACTCAGCGAATTTCCAATGCATAATATATGTCTTAATACCATATAAAGCCGCATACCAAGTTTCATAAAATATATTCATATATAAGCGATATATACAATTTTAATTATTCTCCATAAGAATAGCATTGGTGATGAGTACATAGGTTTGCTGAAACAAGGAACACAAACAATTGGTTTTTATGCAAATATAAATATAATTTAACTAGGTGAAGCCACATACCAAGTTTAATCAATATTCAATCATAAGTAAGCACTATATAACATTTTAATTATTCTCTATAAGAATAACATGGGAGCTGAGTAAGCAGGTTTGCTGCAACAAGGAACTAAAAAAATGGGTTTTTATGCAAATATCAATATAACTCAACAAGGTGAAGCCACATACCAAGTTTTATTAATTTATGTTCATAATTAAGGGAGTCATTACATTTTACTTATTCTCCATAAGAATAACATGGGGGCTGAGTACGCAGGTTCGCTGCTACGGGGATAATCAACAAAAAACCAATTTTTTGTGCAAATATCAATATACCAGTACTACGTGACCCCACGTGCCAAGTTTCATCAATATACATTCATTAATAATGGAGATATCAAATTTTATTTATTCTCCATAAGGATAACATTGGACAACGTACTGTGTTTAGCACTTTGAATATCTCTGCAACGGTTGGACGTAGAATCACAATTTAAACACCAAAATGATTGTTTTGTGGAGCTGAGTTTATTGGTAAAAGCAAATGTGAAGTTTACATTAAAATTAACTTAGGAAAAGCCAAAAACCTTTTTCCCATAAGATTAACATAGGAGATTTTACGAGCAGGTTTTTTTGGATTTCCTCCGCAACCACTTAACCTAGCTTAATAATTCAATATACCATATTATTTGTTTTTTTAAGCTCTATAACATGGTCTAAACCAAAATTAAGTGTTTTAAAAATTTTAGGGTAAAAAAGGCAAAAAACTGATTTTTGGAAAATTTAAAACCCCCATAAACCCCCCTTCCCATAGCCCGATTTTTCTGGTTTTTGAACTTAAAGTCATAAATGTCACTTTACACATTTGAGCCAAATTTCATCGAAATCGGACGTTTTTTACTCAAGTTATCGCATTCACGGACACACACATATATATATATATATATATATATATATATATATATATATATATATATAGATATATATAGATATATATATACATATATATAAATTTGAACGAAGTGTTTTAGTCATCTGGGGACCTACAAAAAAATTTGTCATGGTCTCGGGCCTAAGTCTTACCATGAGACCTACGGTAATAGCTCTTCCCTATAGGGGAAATTCGCTAAAAGACTTTCTAGAATGTAAAAAGTTAGAAAATGTAATTGCAAATCCAAATCCTAATCTGCTTTAACATTGAAAATCAGGTAAAAATTAACTGAACCATGAACTGAAAAATTTGTCATGGTCTCGGGCCTAAGTCTTACCATGAGACCTACGGTAATAGCTTCTTCCCTATAGGGGAAATTCGCTAAAAGACTTTCTAGAATGTAAAAAGTTAGAAAATGTAATTGCAAATCCAAATCCTAATCTGCTTTAACATTGAAAATCAGGTAAAAATTAACTGAACCATGACTTTAAAACGAAACACATGGCTAAATTTTGATATCATAACTAATCAAAATTATAGAAAATTTTAGATATGTGTTCCGTTTTTCAGTCATAGTTTAGTTAATTTTATTCCGATTTTCAATAGCCGCCATTTTAAAACAGAAAGATTTTATGACAACATATTTTTTTCTAAAAAAGAACCTACCAAGAAGAGTAATGAAATTGATCAGTAAATAAAAGAGAAATAGTAATTTTTGTATTCCCCATAAGAATAACATTGGACAACGTACTGCGTTTACCGCTAAATGAAAATTTCAATTTTCTCCGAAACCAGCAATCGTAGAATAGTAATTCAAAATACTAAATTATTTAGTTTTTTTGAGCTCTTTTTAATGGTGAATAGTAATATTTTTTTTATATCCATGTCTTTTTACGAAAAATCCAAAAAACTGAATTTTGGATGTTTTAAGTCCTGTAATTTCTGAACCCGAATTTTTACAGGAATGTGGGTGGTGTCATTTTGTTGTAAAACTAAAGTGCTACAAACGACTAAAGTTTAATCAAAATCGTTAGAGCCGGTTTTGAGAAATTTGAATTTTTCATGTTTTTTGGCGGTTTTGGGGGGATAATTACCCTTAAAAATAAAAAATTCAAAAAATTAAAAAAAAAACGCCTGGAGATATCGTGGATTAGTACCTACATACCAAATTTCATAAAAATCGGCCCATTGGTTAAGGCTCTAGCTCTGTACACATCCACACAGACACACACGGACACACACGCACGGACACGCGCGCACGCACACACACGCACACACACGCACACACACACACAGACACAGACATCACGTAAAAACCACTTTTTTGGGTTCAGGGAGCACCAAAACGAATATTTCCACTAACAACTTAAATTCAAAAATTTTGATGAAAACAATACTGTACTTTCTCCATATACTATGTATAGAGGGAGAAAGTAAAAAGAGAAGGGTTTGAAATAAACCCAATGGGGGAGTGTCAGAGGGTCCGGG
This sequence comes from Allygus modestus, assembly GCA_963675035.1. Classification (NCBI taxonomy): domain Eukaryota; kingdom Metazoa; phylum Arthropoda; class Insecta; order Hemiptera; family Cicadellidae; genus Allygus; species Allygus modestus. Next base: position 324,112,304 of record OY776112.1, read on the forward strand.
GGTGCTCCCCCCGGAAAAATGTTAAATATCATGTATTGAAAAACATTTTGTACTGCTTTTGAGCTTATGAAATCAATTATAAAATCAAATTATTTGCTAATTTTATATGTCTACAATTCAGAAACATATACATGCATTGGAAATTTGCTGAGTAAGCAGGTTTTCTGCGAGGGGGGGTATTTTTAGTTAGTTTTCGAAAGCACTTAGCAAATTTATTTTTTATATCGGTGTAAAGTGTAAAGCCATCAACTCTAACTCACTAGACTAATCTGTCTGAACCACCGACAATATGCATCAATTGCAGGGAGACTGCGGGGACGAAAATATTCCCGTTTTCCCTCATCTGAAGCTTCCTGACTCCGATTACGTGGCCGAGCGTGGGTAGCGATTTGTAATTTCGGATCTTGCGAGATGACCCTTCCTAATCCTCACTAATGCGGGTGGCGGTTTAGCCATTTCAAATATACCAAAAAACGGGTGGCGATTTGGCTACAGTCAGGGAAACATCCCTGGGATTGTCTGCAGACACGTGATAGGTGCGTGTTCTTAGGATTCACACTGATAGCCTGCCCCCTCACCAACCATTGTCGACCCCCTCTTCTCCCATTGTCAACCCCTATGTCATTGCCAACAACCTAGTGGTTTTGTTTTCATCTTTGAAATTACAGGGTTTCTTTGGTTTACAAATCCTGATTATCACATTAACGCAATATCGTGCAGAACGATAATTGATTTAAGTATTCAAATGGTATTGTGAAGCTCAAACACTGGTCTATGCTATAGATGCGGGTTCTTGTACTATGATACGCCGACACAACAATACATAATGAAAACCAATTTTGTAGTATTTTGATGAATAGAGTTTTAACTTGAAAATAAAAGAATTATTCGTTGATTCCTATTTGGACTCAGCCCTCGTGGAGATTGTCTGTACAATTGTATTGTTTTTGTCCAAAATGCCATATCAACTACAGAATCGTACCACAATTAATTGTGAATGCTGCTTTTTGGTGGAGATATGCGCTGCGCTTGTCATGATGCACTTCTTACTGCGACATAATACGAAACGTTAAGTCTATTTTTAATATTTATTTTAACAATAGTTCCTTGGTTGTTCCAATCGTTTACACAATTACTTGCTTTTTAAAATTCTTAAAAATTAAAAATAAACTCATTTTTAAATGAAGTTTTTTTTACATTAGAAGGGAATTTCTAAGCAGGACTTAGCCTATTTTAATTTAACACAATTGAATTTTAACATGTATATAACATGTTGAAATGTTAGCAACCGATCCATACAAATTTACTATAAATACTCTGAACAAATTAGCTATTCACGTAGGAACTAGTTACTGTAAAATATTAAATTCAGTTATAAAATGCATTACCATGTAATCGTGAAACATAGTTTACTTTTTTTTATTATTATTTTACTTATTTTCTGTACGGTAACCCATTATTTATAAATCAGGGTATGTTTATAAAACAAACAGACAGAGCTTAAGCTTTTAATCTTATTATTGACGCGAAACCCATCCACTAAAACTATTCTCGAACTAAAAAATCTTTAAAGAAATCTTCAGTGAACATTAAATGTACCGGTATCGCAGAAGATTTTAAATGTATTTTTAAAGTTGGTAAATCGATAAATTAACATTGAGACAAAATCTTTAGCATCATTGAATATAAAACTAACCAGAGAAGTAGATAATGCGAAGATCACGTAAACAATGCACTCGATACGACAAGCGCCTAGCAGGGCGAAGGAATTTTTCCCTACCGTCTGGGCCGGCTGAGCACACAGACAGGCAACGTCGCTTGGCCGGTTTTGCTCGCAGCGCCTCCCTCGTATGATCTGGCCGGTTGAATTAACAATTTCGTGTTAGCAAATTTTAGCATTACGCGACACTTCTACACCTGATTTATTTTTCTATGGTTTAACATTTAACCAAAGTTCAAAGGTACTAGATCTAATGCCATAAAATTAAAAACAAAAGAGAATGCACTTTTCACTTGCCACGGCTATGAACTAGAGATGGCGCCTATGTTGAACTAGTTATTACACATTAGATTAATGATAAATTTAGTGATTGTTTCACTGTGATAACAACAGACTGTGTCGGTTCAAAGGTTAAGATAGGTTTTATTTGGTAGGCCATATTCATATGCATGGTATAACTTAGGTTTAATCAGTAGTTGTGATCAAGGCATTTTACTTCTTTGATATATATGTTTATTCTTTTTGTTTTTTGTTTTTAATGCACAGAAACACCTGTCTGCACTATTTGTTCATGTCTAACTAGGCTATAAATGACTACTATTTAAATTAAGTGACGTGATCCATTGCATGTCATCATGTTTGAAGATCAATAAAATTCATTTATTTATTCATAAATAACGGAATAAACCTAACTGCCACAGCACACAGTGCATGTTGGTAAGTTAGGGCCTGCTCAGTTGAAAATTGAACGGTTTCACAATTGAAGATCGCACTTACCTCCTCACTTCATTACCACTCACGGCGTCGTTACTGTTGAGTGTGGTTTATGTTGGTGTTTGTACTGATTTTTGATTATTGAAATTTCATTATTTTGTATAAACATTATTTTAGATAGAGTAAATTCAATTTAAATTCAAATGTATATTAAAAATCATATAACTGTATTATTATTAGCTAATTAATTATAAATATTTCATTTTACCTGTTGGCAGCACTGTAGAAACAGCTGTTATATTTGCAAATTAAACCAATTAGGATAAATTAGTTCATTAGATGGCTGATTCCCAAAAAGAAATCTATACCCGTTGACATAGTAAGTTTTAAACTCAAATTATTATATTTAAAAGAATTTGTATGTATTTGTATGTAAATAATTTCATTGCTAAATATATTATTGTTATTTTGTATAATTAAATTTTGTTAATTTCTGAGTAATCAATATCAATATATATTATAAATGTAAGTGTGGTTTGTGGGTATGTTCAGGAAAAACTCCAAAACCAACCACCGCATCCCCGTGAAAGTTATATGGTAGGGTAGCCCTACATTCCCCATCTATGAAGAAGGTTTTATTTTTTAACTGCAATGGTTGGGCTTGGAGAAAAATGAATAGCACCCGAGATCGCGCGCAACTATCTTTGTCTAACAAACGGAAGTCTCAATTAGTTATCTTTGTCTGCAACGGGAAATTGAAATTTTCAGTGATTTGAGGTTGCAAGAGAGGGTCAATCACAAAAATATTTTAAAATAAATCGTCAGAATGTTCTAGAATCTAAATATAGGATAATTTCAAGAAATTACATCCTAAACATCTGTTCTCTAAAGATCCATTTCAGAAAATTTGTTCTCAAAAATTTTATTCTAGCGAAAAACCCTCAAAATTCAATCTTATAAAGTTCCATTCTCAACATTTTCATTCTAGAAAATTCCAATCCAGAAAGTTTCTTTCTAGAATGTTCTATTTAAAAAAAAAATTTATTCTAAAAAGGTCTATTCTAGAAAGTTCTATTCTCAAAATTTTCATTCCAGAAAGTTCCATTTCAGAAAGTTCCTTCTAGAATGTTCCATATTGAAAACTTTTGTTCTAGAAAGTTCTATTCACAACATTCTTATTCCAGAAAGTTCCTTTCTAGAATGTTCTATATTGAAAATTTTTGTTCTAGAAATGAAATTTTAATTTCACTATTGTTCCCACTATGGATACTAACCCCCGTGTCAACTGTCGAGTGACGGTTGACAGTTATCAAATGAATAAAATTAGAGTTTTGTCTGTACATTGCTTGGAATTATGAAATTTTTGCATATTTTCACGTTTTACACCCTAGGGAAACCAAAACAAATCTTATCTCAATTTATGTCTGTCTGTCTGTCTGCCGGTGACGCTCAAGAACGGGTTTTCGTTCGCTTTTCACTGGAAAACGGGTGCACTGACATTAATGAAACTTTGTTTCTTTGTTCTACATATGCGTGAGAAGGTTTCAGGGCACTATAAACTGGCATACGCCTTTTAAAAAAGTAATGGCGGCCGCTCAAAAACGTGATTTTGTGCGGTTTTGGTCATGTTTTGTTCGCTTTTCACAGGAAAACGGGTACACCAATTTTTATGCAACTTTTTTTCTATGTTCTATATGTGCGTTAGAAGGTTTTAGGGTAATTGGATTGTTTTAAATTACCTTAGGACACTGCCCCATAGGGTTTTAAAGATCCTATGCTATTCTTATGGACAAAGCATTTATTTATTTTGAACCAGATGATGGCAGTTAGTCTATAAATAGGTGTTGTAGTTCTTTTTAAAACGTTGAGTGAAGATTGGTAATAAATAAGTGGATATATGATCTAAATCTATATTTGTCAGACTCATGCACTCACTGACATAGTGATCACTTTATCTAAGAAACGACAATGTCTATTGAAGATAAAATTTTGGATGGTGGTTCCCCTTATGCTGCAGATTCACAATAAGAATATGTTTTAAAAAATCCTATAGGATTCTTCGCTAATTTACTTTTATGGCAATTTTATGAGTATTAGTATTTACTGAACCTTTGTTAGTTATATTTCAGTAGGAACATAACTAACACATCAGAACAAAACGCAAGCCTATTCCTGTTACGAAAATGTTTAAGGGCTTCGCCCCCCGGAATTTTAAAATACAATATTTTAACAATCTTGCACATACTCTTGGACTGATGGATCTGAAATTTGGTAGGAATGTAGCTGATAGCTCAGTGCAGACATTTACCTACTCCAGACACAAATATACTCAAGGACTCTGGCCCAATGGCCTTTAATACAAGCGTGTTAGTCATAACACACCAAATACTCAACCAGTAGAGCTGAAATTTGATGCCTTAAAGGAAATAAGAAACAACAACATGGGGAGTCACGGTGTTGTTCTCTGGAGATTTCACATAGACCCTTTGTCGTAAGTGAGACATGAGCGGAGGAGTCTACACCTCTCTAAAATTATATTTTATGTAGCCGACCACTGAGCGTCTGAACTTAACAGTAAATATGAACATGTATTTTTGAGAAGATTAAGGGGTTGAGCAGTTTTCTTATGTGCTTTTAAAAGTTGAGATTGGGACATTGAAAAACAAATTAAGTCTCAGAAACATCTATCCTTCACTCGGCACTATCGATGAATCACAGGATTTATTGATTGACAGTTTGTTAAACCGAGGTTCATAAACAGTTTAATCTGGAAAGTGGCATGGCTCTGTGATTGTGCCATCCTCACGTCCACCAATGAACAAGCAACGTAGATCAACACAAATGTAGGTCTATTCCAAAGGGAGGAACGAACATATACAATATTTAATACCGTTCATTTAACCATGACCACTGTTAGAACAGTTCGTATATATTGATTTACATTTATTTAAATAAAATCAAGTAGTCATACGTTTTTAAAACATATGATTTTTCCAAGTTTAAATTGTTTATTTACAATTATAATGAAAACAGGACCTGGCAAGAATGGTAATTTTAAAAGTGGTTTGTCAATGTTTTTAAAGTTTAATGTTTCATTACATTACTATTAATTTATTGGAATGTAAAGATTAATGTATCAAAGTATTTAAAATGTTAAATTAAACAGGGTTAATATTTTGTTGTACTTGAGTTCTTTTATTTCTAAAATCAAATCCAAAGTGTTACGTGTACCGATTTGGAGTCGCAAAAACCACACCGTTCACTACCCGACAGAGTTCCTCGACTTGGCAACAGTACCCGAACTATCTGCCATAGTGTATTTCGTTAACTTTAATTTAATTCTACTTTAAAAGTGTAAAATGTAATTTTAATATTGTAAAATGATGTGGGTTTTTAATTTTTTTAGTTAATCTACCATTTATATACAACCCGTACAAAGGACGGGTACACAGCTAGTAATGATATAAATGTAAAGTAATCAATTGTGAATTTTCCTGTATCTTTCATGTATAATCCTGACCAAAAAGCACATTGTCAATAATTTTACAAACTTGAATATTTAATGTTAAAATCAATTTTTATATTTCAAATAATGTTTTAATATGTAATATATTTATTTTATCTGTTATTATTAAGTTTGGAATTTGTCCCAGACGGGTCCTTTCTTCATATACTTTTTCATGTACTCCAAGGGGAATCAGTCAAGTAATCACCAAACCGTAAGACCATTAAAATACTGACATAGTATACATAATGAATAACAGTGTATCATTATTCAAGGAATATCAATTAAATTAAATAAAAAGTGTATTGTAACTGCAATGAACTTCTTTTCAAATCAGTTGCCCGATTTACCATGCATGTAGTGTTGCATACCATCCGATGGACCACTAGAATATATAGGTTACAAATAACGCAGTTATTCAGTTATTCCAAATTAAATACATATAAGTGCAGCACTCCTGAAATTGGCAAATTGTGTAGGGGGTGTTGTACATGTCATGATTTAATATGTTTCAGTTAGCATATTTCGGGTGTTTCATATTAAACTTAGTCCCTGCCAGTGAACAATAAAATAGCTGATGGTTTAGATATTGATTATTTTATGAAGAAGAACTAGGACCAACAGACAATGATATTAGCCTGGACAAATATCAACATGACCTTGACGTCCAAGAGGACAATCCCCCGACAATCATCCAACCTAGGGACTGTATAAGGTAATTATATCAACCTCCAGACACCAACGATTTTTTCAATTTTTTTTTAATGTTCAAAATAATATCTTTATTTTGAAAATGGTACTCATTTTTCGCGGAAATGTCGGGAAAACGGCCGAAATATATTTATTTTCAAATATTAGGTTGTGGGGCCCTTAAAAGGTGCAGAATTCCGTCCTGAACACGATTATGTAAATATTTGTTGAATCCGATAATGTTTGAACAGGAAAACAGGGAAAACGGGAAAATCGTTGACAATTTTTTAAATAACTATCTTATATAAGTTATGGGTACTCAAATTGAGTGGAATTTTGTCCTGAACACGAAGATGAAACCTGTTTTACAATTGAATAAGTGTTAAGCAAGCTATTGTGAAAAACATGTTAAATACAATCAATCTAGGGGGCCCGGTGGAATTCCGGGACTGTTTCTTCAGATTATGATAAATTTATTAAAAGGAAAATTTTCCCTAAAACGGGAAAAATTTCCCAAACATGGGGAATTTCCCCCAAAACAAAAAATGTTTACTAGTTTCGGGAAATTACCCCCTTAAACGTGAATCCCGATATACAGCGCTATGCGGAGTTAAGTTAGGTTTGGTTATCATAAATATACACAGAATATTGAAACCTGATATAGCAACTCCGCAGAGCTCTGTGTAGCAGGATTCCCGGTTAAGGTGAAATTTCCCATACAGCGCTCTGCATGGTTTAGATATGTTAGGTTATGATAGATAAATACAAATTTGCTGTATTAGGTAAATAGTTTATGTAGGCTATGTTTATCATAATCTAACCAAACTCCGTAGAGCGCTGTATAGCGGAATTCCCGATTTTTTTGGAAATATTTCCCGTTTATTGGTTAAATTTCCCGTTTTGGGAAAATTTACTGCTTTTGGTAAACATTTCCTTCCAATAAATTTTAGTCTGAATAAATTTTCCCAACCAATGAACTTACCCCAAAATCCCAATGCGCCCCCCAAATTGTGTGGATTTAACACGTTATTGACAATAGCTTGCTTAAGACTTATTCAACCGCAAAACAGATTTCATATTCGTGTTCAGGACAAAATTCCGCACAATTTGAGTACCCACAACCTATACAATTATTATTTAAATTTCCTGTTTTTCCCGTTCAAACATTATCGGATTCAAAAGATATTTACATTATCGTGTTCAGGACGGAATTCTGCACCTTTTGGGTACCCACAACCTAATCTTTGAAAAGAAATATATTTCGGTCATTTTCCCGGTTTTTCCAACGTTCTCGCGAAAAATGATTACTATTTTCCAAATGAGGATATCATTTTGAATATTTTTCAAAACAAAAATTTTAAAATCGATGGTGTCTGGAGGTTGAGATAATTACCCTGTATAAACCTAGGGTAGACTTTCATATGCAGAACGATATAAAAACCCGCATGAAATTTATCGAAACGGTATAACGGTTATTTAAGTTATTTGATTATAGTTTTAGTGATTTAGGTTTTGGTTAACTTATGTTTCAGTTTAGGCGTCTTGAAATTTTCCCAGATAGCAAATTTTGATTCCACAGGCATTCCAGCTTAAAGTAAGCCTGAGGTGTAAAAAATAAAAATAAAATAAAGTATAATTCAAGAGGTTAAAATTTAAGGTAAAATGTTGTAATTTAATAATATATATTACATTTTTAGAAAATTTTGATATTTAAGGAGTTTTTGGTCTTTATTTGTGAGTATCAACAGCCATCCTCGGGGCATAGTTTTTTCTGTAAACTTGGCAGCACTGCAATAAATATCAAACAGATGATGTAGTTATTGAAGTTGCTACAGAAGATACCTGGAAGACAACTCTAACCAATAATGGCATAATTTAAGGTAACGTATTATTTTTTCTTTTGTAAATTGCCTTTAAACATAGCTGTACGGAATGTAACACCCGTTACACTTTTTTAATAAAAGTTAGTATTACAAAATGAACAAACACTTTTTAAAAATATTTTTACTGTAAAAGTGAGATTATGTGTTTCCCTAATGTACTGGTATTATTGTTTTAATTTTAGTTTTATAATTTAAGGAGTAATTTGCGTAACGGGTGTTACATATAATTTAATGTAACGGGTGTTACAATCCAACACAACCCACAACCATTCAGTTTTTAGTATATTTATATTTATTTTAACTAGAATTTGAATACATAGGTCTATTGAGAGGTTTTTAATTTTGTTAGTAACACCTAAAAAGTTAACAATGATATGTTATCACTACTATTATAGTACCGTTCTGAGAAGCAAGAGTAGTAAATAGATAAATATTAACAAAACAAACACAGTCTGTAATTAGATATAATCTTTATAACAGCTGTTTATTTAATTGAATTTAAGTTAATTTAGAAAAAACGCATGTGACACAAACCAAATAAAACTCTCCTCCATTTGAATAACATGGGGACTTAGAAGTCCCGTGGGGCAGAGCCCTAAGGCCTAAATCAAAAATCTAAAGCCAGATTTTACCCTCCTAACAAGAATCCATTTGATTGGCAGGGGGCAAGATTTCCACATCTGCACACTTAGATGCATGTTTTAGTATATAATATGTGGGGGTAAATCTTAAAACAAAAATCCTTATTGTTTACAATGTTTGTATGTATTAATATATTAATAATATATATGTACCCAGGAGTGTCATAGGTCTATTGCCGTTTATAAAAGTCCTCAGGGCTCTGTCCCACGGGACTTCCAAGTCTCCATGTTATTTATATGGAGGAGAGTTTTATTTGGTTTATGTCACACGTGTTTTTTCTTAATTCAATTCATTTAAATAAACAGCTGTTATAAAGATTATATATAACTACAGTCTGTCATTATTTTGTTTAATATTTTTCTACACTCTATTTGATAACATGTATTCCAGAATCAGACTTTTAACATATTTATTAGGGATTGAATGTTAGGTCTATCAATTTTTTTTATCATTAAAGGTTTAAATACCGTATATTACTATTGAACCTCCTCATAAATTCTTTTTTTTCAGCAATGACTCCAACAAAGAAAAGTTATCGAATGGGACGCTTTCGCGATAAAATTAAGAGTGATGTTGAAAAGTGGCAGCAGAATTTGCAAAAAGAAAGAGAGAGAGATAGATAAAATAAGAGAGAAGATCTCAAAAATAAATTAGAAGAGAACAATACACTAAAATAAGAGCAACGCGAAAGGGTCCTAAGCAGAATAAAAGTAGGGAGAAAAAGAAGAAAGTACAATTTATCATCAGTGTCTGAGATATATCCTATTGGAAGTTATAAATGTATAAAATCTTCCAGAAAAGCAGTTAATATGTAGATTAAAAAAGATTGTTCCCTCTAACAGTCCCTCTAAGAAAACTGCAGTTGATGTAGGCTTGAATTTGTATGAACCAAAGCCACAAAAAATGGGTCCAAGCGTACTTCTAGAGAATTAAATACAGGATATCATGAGGCATTTTATCCAATTTGTGTGATCCAATTAGCAGGCAGGCTCCAGGTAAATTGGATTCAAAGATGATAAGTGTCCTAAAACAGGGAAAAGATCTAATTACAAGTAAGACACGCTAATGACAGTTGGTGAGGCCTAAGAAGAGTTTAAGAAAAGTCACCTTAATATTATTGTAGGTAATCCACAGTCTTCTCCTTAGGCGTCAGCATATTCTACCTGTGTCTAAGATGCCACACAATGTGTGCATGTGCTAATACCACAGTAACTTAATGTAAATTTCCTTACTGAATGTAACCAAGGTTGATTTTACGTTCCCCAAGAATCATTTGATTTATAGCGATTATTAGGGTTTTTATTTTAAGTTGTAGGCATTCTCTTTTAATTATTGATATGGATGGGTCTAAGAATGATCTTTAACAGGCCTAAGTTTAATTAATTCATAATAGGCCCTAAGATATTGTATAAAAAGTACTGAACTATAACCATGTAATGTATTAGGTATATATTAGTTAAATATAAGCGGTTTTTATAAAATATTATTTGTTAGTATGATTAAAGAGACCTCAATTATACTTCTTGTTGTTATTTTACACCTTATTATTACATAATATATGCTAAAAATCTTAATTTTAGCAACTGCGTAACACCCGTTACATTTCAATGTAACACCCGTTACGCATGATTTTATTTTATGTTTGAAAAAATTGAATACCAAAGACAATTTTAATTACAGTTCCATTTCACACATTTACTGGGGAATAACTCCTATTTTTGTCATAATTTTATAGTTTTAAAATTCAGAGTTTTAAGAACATTTACATGAGGTTCAACTTCACTGTCCATTTCCAGTAACACACCCGTTACGCTTCTTTTTAGCGAATTTCCCCTATAGGGAAGAAGCTATTACCGTAGTCGGCATGGTAAGACCTAAGCCCGGGACCATGATAACTTTTCGTTTTGAGGTCCCCAGACCCCAAAAACACCATTCGTTCGAAACTGTATATATATATATATATATATATATATATATATATATATATATATGTGTCCGTGAGCACGATAACTCTCGTAAAAATTATCCGATTTTGATGAAATTTGGTATAAACGTGTAAAGCAGCATTTATGACTTTAAGTTCGAAAACCAGCCAGATCGCTTTATCCGAAGGGGTATTTTGGGGGGGTTTTGTACCCCAAAAATGGGTTTTTTGAATTTTGTACATATAATTTTGGAAATAGTCCAATTTTAGTTTTTACCATTGGATTCAGCTTAGAAAAACACACAATTTGGTATTTTTATCATTTCTCTACGTCAATTGGTTACCGAGATATTGAAAGTGCTAAACACAGTACGTTGTCTAATGTTATTCTTATGGAGGAAAAGAAAAATTTTATATCTCGCTTATTTATGAACGTATACTGACAAAACTTGGTATACGACTTCATCTAGTTGTGGACCATTGATATTTGCTCAAAAAACCAATTTTTTGCCAAAGGCTCCCGTAGCAGCAAACCTGCGTACTCAGCCCCATGTTATTCTTATGGAGAATAAGTAACGTGTTATCTCCCTTAATTATGAAAATAAATTAATGAAATTTGGCATGTGGCTTTACCTAAATGAGTTATATTGATATTTGTATAAAACCCCAGTTTTTGTTTTCCTTCCTTCAGCAAACCTGCATACTCAGCCGCCATGTTATTCTTATGGAGAATAATTAAAATGTCACAAATCGTTTATTTATGAATGTATATTGATGAAACTTGGTATGTGGCTTTATGTGGTATTAAGATTCATATATATGCATTGGAAATTCGCTGAGTACGCAGGTTTGCTGCTACGGGGGTATTATTTCTATATATTCGGCTAACTAACAAGGAACAAAAAATCTTTAGTATCAAATATAATGTATATTGATTGGTTCTTATTAGAGTCAGTTTAATAATTCAGATTCAATCATTCTTTTTGTATGTAATTTACAATTAAAGTGTCCAAAGTGTAACACCCGTTACAATGGAATCCCTGGCCACTATAATTTAAACATGTACTGCCAGGAACAACTTTATTATGTCATGTTGGTTTATTTCATTTTTAATTTTAGTTTAGGCCTAATTGAAAAACAACCAAACATTAAATAATAAGCTTAGGTAAAAGCCATTGAAAACTGTGATTACTGAATAGCGGCATTAATTTTGAATACAGAATAGATATCCCAAGACTAGTTAATTTTTGAAGCCAGGAAAATGAACCAGCTGGTCCACTAATCAGACAACTACATCAGCTGTGTATGAAACAAAAATAACAAACCCATTTTTTCATATAAAAAGAATCCCGTTTTATCCCTTTGAATCACATTAAAAAAATCCCTTTTCATCCCGCTTTTGTTTGTTTGTTTATTGGGGGCTTAGGAGGTCCCGGCATAGCCGGCTAGGCACGTCTCCCTTGGGATATTGTACAGCCACCGGAAAGAGGGAAAAGATGGATGGGAAAGGTGGTAGGATGGGGTCAATCTGCCTCGCTCCAGAAAGGGAGAGAGATCCTTACCTAGCTACAGGGCTCTGTGGGTGACAACACCCCACGAAGATTCGCACTCTAACCCGACGTCCCCTTAAGTCCACCAGACAGGGACCGCCATCGCACAGAGCCTCCAAGCCTCCATGCCCAAGTGGAATTGAAATGGTGGAATTGAGTAAGGGGGGGGGTTCAAAGTACTTCAAAGTAAGGGAGTCCGGGATCTGTAGGCTTCTAGGCTCAACCTGTGGCGTGTATCCCCTTTTACCGCCTATTGCCAAGGTCAACAATCTTTTTTATGTATGTGGTATTAGGTTTTAGTATACGTTTAGCAAATCCCGCAAATTGAAACATTCGTTGCCAGAGCCTTTCCTTGAGATGGTGCAGCACTAGTTTCATGGTATATTTTTCGTGTTACAGATCGGCCATAAGCTCGGTTCATCTATTCTGGTATTCAAAATCAATGGTAACTTAGTACTAAATAGTCCTAGCACAGTACGACATATAGGTACTAAGTTAGAAATGGCAAATATTTTACTTATTAATTCCAACATGGCCAGCGACATTGATGTGATTCATTGTGTGTTCTATGATGTTTATAAAATAATAATAATAGGTGCGGACAAGGCTCAACGGTATTTAAAAAAATGGGAATGCCCGCTTGTGCCAACGTGCTCTGTTCGTAAGCTAACTAGCAGAAGTAATGCCAATTTCCAAAAAAATCCCACTTATCCCACAAGCAGTGAAATATCCCATATATGGGATAAAAATCCCTCAAGTAGAAACACTGCTAGTAGCGCTCTGGCAGCATCTCACATCAAACTCGAGCAGCGCAGACAATTCCGAGGCACTCTCGGCCCGTAAGCTAGGTTTATCTATTCCGTAGGATGTATAATCAATGATAGCGGCCCGCACTACTTAAGCTCATCATGAAAAATTCCATCAGGATTTATGACCTCAGTAAGACTATATAGACCTAGGCCTAGTATCAAAATAAAATATAATTTTGAAATAATCAAACTGCTTATGAAACCTACTGGTTAAATAAAGACAAAACCTAGGCCTATCATGGGATGTCCACGGCCTTAAAGACATCCAAACCAAAGACGTTACAAGCTAAACACCAAAACACTTCCCCTTTCATTTAAAATCTTTTGCTTGAGACTTGATATTAGTAATATTGATAAAACAAATCATGGTGCTTCGTTTTATATAAAATACGCTTTTCCGTACAACCTAAGGGTGAGGAGTGAGGCAGTTTACACACAGCATGAGGAGAAATGGCGCTCAATTGTCATCTCACTTCTGAGAAATTTACCCCGAAATAAAGTTCATAACTCGTTGAAATTCAAATAAGTTATAGTAATCACCAGCTAAAATATATCATTAATTTATTCAACTTACTTCGTTGGGTACTTATCTTTAAAACGCACAATAAGATAACAACTATTCGCCGCCGCACAACAACACTACCGACAAAGGCGACAAATAATCCAAATCCAAAATGGCGATCATGATGGCGGACAGACAGTGTCGCGATCAACGTGAGCGTACAGCGTACAGCGGGTGATCACTTTTTCGTCTACAACATTTAGAGGTTGTGACGTCACGACAATATGAAACGGAACGACCAGAACCACCGAATCATCAACCGACCAACCGATTGTTTTATCGAATGAATCGTTGCTCACTGCCTGATGTATTGAAACTTTCGGAGAAAGCGGCAGGCCTCGGTAGTCCAGTGGATACGGCGTCAGATCCACGATCGTGCGGTCCCGTATTCAAATCTTACTTTTGATGTTTACTTTTTGAAATCTGAAATGTGTTTTAAAGATTACTTTAATTTGTTCGGGGTTAAATCTCACTTTTTTTGTTAACTTTTTTAGGTTTGACTTTTATTTACTTATACTAATCCCTTTATTTGTAATTATGTTGCACAACGAACAGCCACCATACAGCGCTCTGCGGAGTTAGGTTAAGTTAGGTTACTATAATTTTGTCGTGAACTGCAACCTAGTTGTTTGTTCACGTACATCCATTTTTAGATCCATTTAACAGCCACCATTCAGCGCTCTGCGGAGTTAGGTTAAGTTAGGTTACTATAATTTTGTCGTGAACTGCAACCTAGTTGTTTGTTCACGTACATCAATTTTTAGATCCAATTTAACACTGTATCCACAACTTTTGATTTACCTTATATCTGCTTGAATTTTAATCGAATCACCATTTATGCTTTTCCACCACAAAACAATAACAATCGTAGTTGAAAGTTCATTCGATAAAACAAACAAACAATCGGTTGATGATTCGGTGGTTCTGGTCGTGACGTCACAACCTCTAAATGTTGTAGACGAAAAAGTGCTCACCCGTACAGCGCTACAGCGGACGAGGTGTCAAGGGATTTTCAAATAATGTTCTGCAGGGTGACCACTACAAAATATTTTGCCATTTATATTTAATATAAAAGTGAGTTTATAATTAATTAAGGCCCAATTAATGTTTATGCATGCGGTTGCGAATGTGGTCAGGCAGCCGGCTGGTTTATAAAATCATTGAGTCAAATGGGACTCTATGCATACGCCGGTGCGGTTTTGCTCCAGCACCGGTTTTCAACAGGGAGGTTTATTGTATAACTGGAAGCACTGAGCTCTATATTGTATCTTGGAGTCACTACTCTTTGACTAAATATTTCCCAAAAGCGTGCCGTCTAGTTCAGCTTTTTACTTTGCCATGTTGTCACTTTGGAGTTAGCTGGACCAATCACCAATTCAAGGTGGACACTGTCAAAATCAAAAGTCACCGACCGGTTGTCTACTGTACAGTAACATTGACATTGGATTTGAATTTAATATTGGAATCATCCATTATTTATTCATGTTTTTATGTTAATATGCAAGTAAAATAAATAATTAAACTACCCGTGCAATAAATAAATAATCCAAGTGCCCGTTTTTCAATGTCATCAACCAACGACCCTAAACCTAGAAACTAGACTATTTTCATGTTAACTAAATCATTACTTAGCTTCAAAATGATTGATTACTTTTTATTCAAAACATTTCGCAAGATTCCAAAGTTCAGTTGTTTTAACAACATGTTTCAACTAGTAATGTACTTTAAAACCAGGGAGGTTTATTGAATATCTGGAGGTAACACTGATGAACAAAACTGCGAGCCGTTCTTTCACGGTGAGGCAAAGAACTACTCGCTGAAATCGAACGAGTCGCTAAAGTGAATCAAACAAGTAATCAAATCCAATCAAATATAACTGTATTTATATGTGTTAGTGTATTTTACATGTGTGATAGTAAACAAAAACATTAATACTATTTAGGATAGGTAATTTAGGCCTAGAGTAGAAGAGACGATGGACTAAAAAACTTTAGCCTACTCGAATGCCCTATAACATACTATCAAAGAAAAAGGACTTGTACATATTAGACACACATTTTAGGTATAATTAGATTTAGATAAGTTTTCATCTCTGTAATATAAGTATAGTAAAAAACATTTAACCTATGGTACTTACTCAATGTGAAATAATAATCCAAGTCTGAAAAATCTACCTAACCCCAATAAAAGTAAGTTTGGAAAAGTGATAGATTTAATCAAATTGGCAATTGGCCCCGACACAGATATATTTGCGTGTCAGAACAATATAATTTTGTACATAAACTTTTTATCAACCACTCATATGGTAAATCTAGTTTATAAGCTTATTAATTTGAATGTAAAACTCTGAATTGTAAACATTAAGAAAATACCCAAGACTTTTCCCAAACGGACGGCCGCCATGATTGTTAGTTCGTTGTGAATCCACCAGAGTACCAAAGTGTCTGCAGACCATTTGGAGAGACATGACCGTCTAGTGCTGAACTCTTGCGGCGAACGATGGAACTGCGTTAGGAATGTCATTCATTCGCAATTGTAAATTCAGATATTTGTTTTCTACGTTTTTTAATTAAGTTTAAGGTTTTGAGTAAAAACTAATAATCTTACAAATTCCTAAAAAATAATCTGAAACTTTTAGAAATGTGTGCATAGCAGGGATATATGATTTAATTTAAGTAATGCGTAATTTAACACAGATATTAGTTTGTTTACCTCAATCAGCTGTTTGTAGTATGGTAGAATAAAATGCAATTATGAGTGATTTAAACTCAATTTGACTTATTTTATTAACTTTAACGATTGGAAATATTATTTTATTGTGTTCTCGATATAAATTTACCTTTTCCAAATTAAATTAAATAGAGAAATATTATTTTTTAAATTCAGTGAAGTGCTGACCAATAAAAATTAACTATTACCGCTGATAACCAATCAAAAAATTACAGCATACCAATATTGTTGAGAAGACTTCTAATTGGAGGATGCCTTTCTTCTCCAAATCTGGACGAGGTGACGCCGTGCTTGTGTCTCTGGAGAGCCGAAGTAGGACAGTTGAGCAAGTCCATGTTGCTCATTCCCAGGAGGGAATAATTAAATTTACATCAAGTTTTGTTTATATTTGTGCGCGTTAAATAAGTTTTTTATTTTTCCCCAGCTCTAAAGCCCAGCAGACTCCCATAAATAATTTTTTTTAACCGTATTTTAGGCACATTTGATGGACTGTGGGTGAGATCATTCCTTTTCACGCTAATCCCCTTTTCAGCATCCAACTATTTGAAGATTGATTATTCTTGATACTTAGGGACATTTTATATCAAGAACATTCCAAATTAACATCAAGATTAAAACATTTTTTAAAGTAATTGAAGAAGATTGATAATATTTTATTTGTTTGTTGAAGATTTTGAACTTTCTTTTTAACTCTCTATTTAATTATCTGTTATTGTACTTTACTAATATAAAAATTTGATTATTATCGATCGAGCCAGACGCTAATGAATCTTACGAACTTTGAACCCTGAGATATAAAGAGAACTCATTTGCTAAATATTGTACTTTTTAATAATTTTTTTATCTAGATGTAAACTAATACTTTTGAATAAAAACCAAGGTTATTTGTTATTTGTATAAAACTGTTGTTTATTTATTCATTCATTTATATTTATATTATACAAATAATTTATTGACATCAGACTATTTGACAATAGGTTATCATGGTATATTAACATTGACAATAGGTTAGGTCTTAAATCTCATGCTTATATTATTTGCATAGTAGTACACTAACAACATAATAGTATACTAAATAAAACAGTTCACATAATATGCCCGGTAAAATAAAAATATACTTTTAACATAACTTATTGTCATTAATTTAGTCTTGTTTAGTCTTGTACACTTTGTATTCCTTTTCCAGGATGAGGAGCACTTTCAACCTCGATCTAAACTTGCCAACGTCTGATTTTTGTCTAAGGTAAATCGGGAGTTGAATAATTTTATTGAAGAAAAATATGTTTGCTTTTCAAACGAAAAAGCTCCTTGTGCTTCGCCGTTTCGGCACCCCAAATAGCAACTCCATGTGTTAGGTGAGGAAGAATGCTTCCATATCAGTAATCAGTAATCGGTAATCAGTAATCATCCAGTGATTATAATAAACAGAAAACAAAATTTCTTGAGTTTTCGCAAATAACTTAATTGAGCCTCCGGAGGATGAAAAGACAGCTACTTAATTTTTTGCGCACCATATCAATGTGGGATGAAAAATTCAGGCATGAATCAGTAACCAGACCCAAAAAATTAGTTTGGTGACAAGACTTGATTTCAACAGCATCAATAATCACACAGGATTGTAGGAGTACCTATCCATGATTTGAAACTCAATCAAATCAAATCAAATATATTTATTGCCACAAAACAAAATATATTGCATTAGCATACGTCATTACAAACATTTTTCTAAAACTAAACATATTTCTTGTCAAAATAATCCTTAACACTATACAAACTACTTTTAAGTAAAAACCTTTTTACATTTCTTTTGAAGGTGACTAGATTACATTCTTGTTTAAGAGTGGTCGGAAGGCTATTGAACATTTTTATACAATTATAAACTGTGTGGTTTTTGAAAAATGTTGATTTGTGGTTTGTGGTGGTATATTATAATTGTACTTGTTTCCGGTTTTACTATTTGACGATGGTAAAAATTCTTGAAAAATGTGCTGGTTCTTTTTTAAAAAAAATAAGTGATTCAAAGATATAAATAGATGGAAAGGTGAGCAGATCAAAATCCTTGAAGTAGGAAGCACACAGTGGCGGATTTAGGGGGGGGGGCTATAGGGGCTGTAGCCCAGGGCGGCAAGTTTTTAGGGGCGGAAAATTTACAGAAAATTAATAAGCTGTTTTCAAAATAAATGTTGAAACGGGAACAATTTGACGAAAACGGATAACAATGACGCTGTGCCGCCCTTTTAAAGGTGAAGGAAGTAATCAGAAACTAATGTATTAAGCTTGCTGTCCCTCACACTGCAGTTCCTCAAAACAATCATAATGCATTTGTCATTCATCCGTACTAGCGACAAGACGATTACGCTACAGAGAAAGGGCGGCAAGCCACGAACTACATCAGGCACTGCGCCACTATGACTACGTCCAACTCATGGACTTCCAAGTTTACCCGTACATTCGCATTAAAATTATTTTTTACACAATATCAATAATGACTAAGGCACACGGCTGAGAAATGTTGCAACAATTGAATTTGAGATGACAATAACAAAATTTAGACTACAAAGATATTGACGATTCATTTTCAAACTCTAGGTAACAAAGAAAGTTACCTATTTCAGCCAACGCATATTTACCATCAAAGGCTACCACACATAATCGTTCATTCTGGAATATATTTTTTTAACAAAACATCTGACCAAAGACTAACGTAATTTGTGAAGAGATTATTTGAAAGGTATGATTTGAGTTAAATGAAAACACCCTTTCAATATGGCTTTGGAAATAGTGTTGAAAACAAGCCACCTTGTACATCGAATGACACCGTCCAACCAACAAGTTGACACCACAACAGGACAAAATACCAAATATGACGGCACGTTTTTTTAAGGTTATTTGTCAGAGAGTAGTGACTCCATCCTGAAGGTATTATATTTCAATTCTTTGGATCTATAACATAATGGGATGAAACTAGAAGAAGTGTTTGAAGTGTAGAGTTTTATGAAGATTAGGCCTACATCAATTAATTTTATATTTTGATCGTCTAAAACGTATAAACAATTCTTTGTATAAAAGTATAAATTACAAAATGACTAAAAAACTGTATTGAAAAGCGCTAATTCAGGATTAAAATAGTCAGAATTTTGAGGCTAATGGTCCGAATTACAAATTTTAAGGCTGCAGTGTAATTATATCTTATTATAGGTTATTTATTATAATTTTCAGTAGTCAATGCGTTGGTGTAAAAATTAATGTTTTGACGAAGTATAAGAAGGGATTTTTAGGCCTTTTTTGAAGGATTTTCTTGTTATTATAAGTAGCACTGGTTCACTGCTTTTAACACCAACATTTGTCTCAAGGGCTGATTGTCATTGCATATGCTATATCATTATATTAAAAGAATAAGGCGATTTTTTTATAGAATATTATGGCCAAACTACTGGGTCGATTTTGATGATTTACGTGTAGTTTGAAAGCCCTTAACGTCTAGATGTGCCTTTTGGGGGTCTCAAGTCAGTGCGTGGAACCAGAAACCATTGGGAAGCCCTCAAAGTACGGTTTTGGCCCATTTAAATAACACTGGGCAGCAAATCAAAACAAAGGAAGCAGAACAGCTGGGATTAAAAATACAAACATATGGTTTGCTAGTTGAATATTAAACTGCGTTAATGTGAATAAAGTCAATTATATATTTTTTACTGTTTTTTCAACTAGGAAATAACAGAAATTTCTTTAACTTATTCATTCAGTTAATTCGTATTTTTTTTTAGATTCTGTCACAAAATAACCAAACAAGATATATAACATGTGGGTAAACCTGGGCGCCGAAAGAACAAAGGGGGGGGCGGCAGATTTCTTAATAGCCCTTAGGCGGCAACTGCTTAAATCCGCTACTGGAAGCACATGCTACTGCTTCATCGATTCCTGCAATTATTCTCACAGCTTTTTTTTTGAGAATGAAAAGAGTCTTCGTATATGAGCTCTCAGACCCCCAAATCACAACTGCGTATGAAAGAAATGGATAAATGAGGGCATAATATGCTGAGAGAAGAACTTCAGTACTGGAGAAGGTAGATAGACGTCTTAACACAAAAACACCTGAAGACAAACGGCTAGCGACATGCTCTATGTGAGAAAAAAAATTTAAATTTGAGTCTAGGTGAAGCCCCAAAAATGTTACGTCATCTGCTGCAGTAACGACACTTTCACCTATGGACAATTTTAGAAGAGATGTTTCTTTATGGCCAATGGAGAAATCAAGCAGTTTGGTCTTATCAGAATTGACACACAACATATTTTCATGGAACTTGTATTTGTTTATGTCCTCATAATTAATCATGTTTCAAGGAAAGATTAGATGCATAAATCAAACGAAAAAATTAATTTACTCCAACTTTTATTACTTTTATTGCAGTGATTTGCATGAGTAGATTAACTTAAAGGAATAAAACAGCCAATCAGGATAGTTCAAAGAACGATAAATTTGCCACACCAGTGTACCAAGATGACAAAATCACAGGCTCGCTTTTTTGACCAAAATCGTTAAGCAGTGTTACCTCCAGTTATACAATAAACCTCACTGTTTAGAACAATGATAATGGTTTTGAAAAATTACTAAATTAACATTGATTTAAATGGGGAATAAAATGAATATACCACCAAACTGTCAAAAAATCCCACAACGCATCAGTAAAACACATTGGCCAACATAACGACCAAAAACACAGCGGCACACTTTTCTAACATAGAGTGATGACTCCAGATCACTGAGTTCTGTGTTATATCTGGAGTCACTACTCTCTGACTAAATGTTTTCCAAAATCGTGCCGTCAACACAGATATTTTCCTCTATTATGTTGTCGCTTTGTCGTTAACTGGAGCAATCAGAATGCATTGGGTGGTCGATGTCAAAATTTCAACCAATAGGAAATAAAATAACTATACCAACAAAATGTCAAAAATACGTCTGGCCAACAAAACAACCATAAATACAGCGGCACGCTTTTTCACGACGGAGTGGTGGCTCCAGATATATAACTTAGAGCTCAGTCCTCCAGATATAACATAGAGCTCAGTGACTGGAGGTAACACTGCTTAACGATTTTGGGCAAAAAAGCGAGCCGGTGATTTTGTCAGGTTGGTACACTGGTGAGGCAAATTTATCGTTCTCTGAACTATCTTAATTGGATGTTTTATTCCTTTTTGTGAATCTAATTATACCACTGGAATAAAAGTAATCGAAGTTGGAACGAATTAATTTCTTCGTTTGATTTATGTATCTAATCTTGCCGTGAAATATGATTAATTAAGAGCAAATAAACAAATACAAGGCTATTAATTTTCAAATCATGAATAGCTATTTGCTTGATTCACTTTGTTGACTAGTTCGAATTCAGCGAGTAATTCTTTGCCTCACCAAAACTTGGAAGGAACGGCTTGCAGTTTTATTCATCAGTGTTACCTCCAGTAATACCATAGCCGCCTTTAAAGAAGGCCGCGGCGTAGTAGAATTGGCAACGCCGCAAGAAGAGTTACCTCGTGCCTTGCCGCCCGTATAATGTGGTTAAACGAGACGGCCGCCGTCGAAAATCGTTAGTTTTTACTCTTCAAGCTAGAAGAACCGGCATGGTGGACAGCAGGTACAGCTATAGAGTTAACTTATCTTTGGTTGTTACACCGTAGATACAGATAATATATGTCTATTAGCATACATAGACGTATGTTCACTTACTCTTGCCAAGCTAACTTTCAAAACTGGAATTCGCTCCTTGGTACTTGGTAGACAAACGCTGCGTCAACCGTCCTCACATTTATATGCCCTAACCACTAACCACTGCTCTGAGGCTCTGAGACGCGGCAGGTTGGCAGGTCTCTCACAGCAGGGTTGCCAACCCTGGACTATTACCACACTCAAGGTTCGTAGAGCTTTCAGCACAGGTATGATCATTTCCATCGCAGCAAATATGTCTTGCGATGTAGTCCAGCTGATGCATAAATCAACAACTTAGTATAAGTGTTGCCAACTTTACAGGGGATAATAATGGTACAGCTATTTTTAAATTGTCACTGGACATGCAGAAAGAAAGTTTAACCCATTGAGGTAGTAATTTTATTCTATTTGCAGTAGCCTCATATAACGGGAATTGATTGGTGCTGCACTCTAGGCTGCTGGTAATTTATTAAAAAGTTGTTGTTCAATAATTACGTAATTATTCAAGGATTTAGATAGACGGTGGTAATGAATGTAAATATTATAACTGAATCTTGAATTGTGAGAGTGAATGTTATTTCTACACTCGCTCTGTAACTCTGACTTGTTTTTTATGTAAACTAAAACGGAGTAAAAATAAAGATTAATTACAGTCAGTATTTTGTTTTGTGAAAACACAGGTTTGCAATGATCCCTATAGCAAGATCCAGTGATAGCCCTAGTGGCCTTCTTCTGCAGTAATAAAATATTATTTACATGACAAAAGTTACCTCATAAAATTATTCCATACAAAATGATACTTTGAAAAAATGCAAAATATGAGGATCTAACATAAGTATCTGGGACACAGTTCCTTAGGCTTCTTAAGAAATAAATAACCCTGAACAGCTTACTACTAATATATGTTATATGTGGTTCCCATGTCAACTTATGATCAATGAAAACTCCCAGAAACTTAACATTAGTTGGAGTGTCTGAGATCAATGGAACTTATAAACTAAAATTTAATTCTTGAGTCTTATCTTTATTAAGTAAAATTCCATTTGCCCTAAACCATATTGTGATGCTTCAGCTTGCCCTAAACCATTGTGATGCTTCAGCCATTGTATTATTGGTAAGTCTTAAGGCTATTGAAATTGTTACTAACATTTATGAAAGTTGTGTCATCAGCAAATAACACAGCGTGAGTTCCCATAACTGCTGGCAGGTCATTTATCATAATAAGAAATAAAAAAGGTCTGAGTACGGAACCTTGTGAACACCTGTTTTAACTTGTGCTTTACTAAATTTGATTTTATTGACAGTAACAATTTACTGGTGATCCATCAAATATGACCTCATTAGTTTTAGGCTGTTATTTTTTATGCCATAGCAATCCAATTTTCCTAAGAGTATATAATGATCAACACAGTCAAAGGCTTTACTCAGGTCGCAGAAAGTAGCCCGAACAAGGCCCTAGCTTGCCCTCAAAAACTTCATGTATAAGACTAACTAGATCATCAATAGCATCAAAGGTTGACATTTTTTCTAAATCCATATTGTGAGTCACTTTACATGTTGTGATCCTCAAAATATCTGGATAACTGTGAATATATTACTACTTCTAAGATTTTTGGAAAAACAGGGATAATATAAATCGGCCTATAGGCAGAAGGTAAATCTTTTTCCCCTTTTAGCGAATTTCCCCTATAAGAAAGAAGCTATTACCGTAGGTCTCATGGTAAGACTTAGGCCCGAGACCATGATAACTTTTCATTTTGAGGTCCCCAGATGCCAAAAACACCATTCGTTCAAATGTGATATATGTTGATATATATATATATATATTTATTTATTTATTTATATATGTATATATATTTATATATATATGTGTCCGTAAGCACGATAACTCTCGCAAAAAAGGTCCGATCTTAATGAAATTTGGTACAAATGTGTAAAGTACCATTTATTTGAACGAGTTCGAAAACCAGATGTATCGCACCATCCGAAGGGGGGTTTTTGGGGGGTTTTGTACCCCAAAAATGTGTTTTTTGGGGTTTTCACATGTAATTTTAATTTATATCCAATTTTAATTTATACCATTGAATTCAGCTTAAAAAACAAACAATTTGGTATTTTGATCATTGCTCTACGTCAATTGGTTACCGAGATATTGAAAGTGCTAAACACAGTACGTTGTCTAATGTTATTCTTATGGAGAAAAAGAAAAATTGTATATCTGGGTTATTTATGAACATAAACTGACGAAATTTGGTATATGGCTTCATCTGGTTGTGGTTTATTGTTGTTTGCACAAAAAAAATTTTCTCCTATGGTTCCTGTAGCAGCAAACCTAGGTACTCGGTCCCCATGTTATTCTTATGGAAAATACTTAAAATGTTATATACCGCTTATTTATGAATGTATATAGATGAAACTTGGTATGTGACGTCACTAAGATGAGTTCTATTGATATTTGCATAAAAACCCATTATTTTGTGTGCCTTATTGCAGCAAACCTGCGTACTCATCCCCAATGTTAATCTTATGGAGATTAATTAATATTTTAAATATCGCTTATTTGTTAATATATTTCTTTTGAATCCTGTTAAGTGTTTTAATGTGTTATGTTATATATTCACTGGAAATTCGCTGAGTATGCAGGTTTGCTGCGACGGGGGTATTTTATATACAGGAACTACCCTAGATATTTTTAGCTCAAGGGGAAAAACTTTCGCTTATGCTTATACAATAATTTATACAAAAGACCAGAGGGTAGGCAATGCAATGAATTATTTCCTTAACTAAGTTACATGGTATATCATACACATCAACACAATCAGAGACCTTAAAACTATTGGCAATATTTATAATTTGATCTAGTGTTATTTCAGTAAACATGAAATTGTT
Organism: Allygus modestus; assembly: GCA_963675035.1. Taxonomy (NCBI): domain Eukaryota; kingdom Metazoa; phylum Arthropoda; class Insecta; order Hemiptera; family Cicadellidae; genus Allygus; species Allygus modestus. The sequence goes on from OY776112.1 coordinate 324,137,626, forward strand.
ATGAGGGCAAATGATAGGTTTGGAGCGGTTGTTTTTTAGTCGATCAAATGCATTAAATGAGGGTATATCAATAGAACTACTTATTTCCTAGACAGAGTTTATGAAATAATCATTAAAATCATCAGGACTAACTGAGTTACTGTTCTTCAAGCTGGCTTCGGCAACCTTGTTAATCATATTCCAAGCAGTTTTACATATAGATGCAAAGGTCTAGTAATAGTACTAGTCCTTTCAATGACTTTAGAATTGTAAAACTTTTTGGCTTCCAGGATCAATGTTTTATACTTATTTCTACTCTTGACGTAGGCTACTTTAGAGACATCACTCTTAAATCTATTGTGAATATCCAACATTGACAAAACAATCCTTTTAATACAAGCAAGCTGAGGAGTGAACCATTGATTATTTTTATTTTTGCAACGTTGCTTTAATTTTGTAGGCTTACTACTAACTTTACATTTTCTAATTGGCACACAATCATCATAGGTTTTAAAAAGTTTGAAAGAAATGATTAAAATCGTAGCGGCATTGGAGTTACCAAAGTATCAAATACCAAAATGATCAGGCCTATTAATTAGTCTAAGCCAGTCAATGGAGGCGAGTTATTACTTGAGATTGGATATTTTATCTTTGTTTACAGGCCTAGAAACCACCAACTTGTAACCGCTAGGCCTATTACTATTGATGCCAGTATCTGTGTTACAAATTATCTCCCTACTGAAGTTAAAGGAAACTGACCTATGATCTGAGAAACTAAAATCTGTTACTTGTGTAGAATCAGGTTCAAGATGAAAAATATTATCTAAGCAGGCTAAGCCTCTATAGTAGGCTCAGAGTTAGTATTTTTCATATTAAACTGTCTTAACAAGTTTTTGAGTTCCCTAACACTATTTTTGTCTGTTGTTACATCAAATACTGAATTTATATCACGTCCAATTACAATCTTGTATTTTTTATAAACAGGCCTACTCAAAAAATTCAATAGATCATCTAGCTTCTCTAAGAATACATTGGAATTACCATCAGGAGATATGACACCACTATTAACCTAAGGCTACTAATTACTACTCTTGTTACTTCAAAATGTAGCTCAACACATAGAAAACTTAAGTCTAACCTACTTAGCTCCAAGTTCAGTGAGTCACTAAAATAAACCGGTTCTCCACCTCTGATATTATGGGGTTTTTACATTAGAAAAGCATGTTATTAATTTGTTGGTGTATTTGTATCATCCCCTGTAACCTCGCCTACTTTCAAGCCTGACTGGACCTTCTCCTAACCTTATAAAGCCAAAATTGTACTCCTAGCATTGCAGGTAAATGAAACCAAGAGTATCAGAACAGCCAACAAATCAAAGTTTTCAATAAATGTATGATTTTACACTGGTTTTGAGTTTTAAAAGTTTTCTATGTGGAAATTCACTTCCCTGGTGCGAACTCATATTTTATTCATTAGTAAGTCAAAATTGAAGTTCCGATCTGTGATCTAATTATTGGGTTTAAAATTATGTCTTGACAAAATTTTATCTAAACTCTTCTAAACTAAAACCTCTTCTTATTAATCTAATTACAAATGTTTTAAGTCCTCAACTGTTAAGGGTTAACTAAGCATTACAAAAAGGAAAATACCCTGGAATGGCCTGCAATGAGCTGCAATGGCTAGGAGCCTAAAGACAGCCCACACTACTGGACTTTTGCCCGTACAAAACATCAAACGAGTTCGCACGCAGCACGCTGACGTGAGGGAAGTGAATTTCCGCATAAAAAAAAACTAAAAAATCTAAATCATTGTTATTATAACATACATTGATTCCCATTTTTATCAACATCTGAAAACATTTATTTTGTTGGCTGTTCTGATGTTCCTGGTTCTATTTACCTGCAATGCTGAGAATACAACATTGCTGGATTATAAGGTTAGAAGAAGGTCCAGTCAGGATTGAAAGTAGGTGGGAGGTTGCTGGGGATGATAAAAATACATCAACAAATGAATAACAGGATTTTCTAATGTAAAACACCCTTAAGACAACGTACTGTGTTGTCAATATACATTTTCTTTAATAACTCGGTAAATATTTGTGCTAGAATGATGAGAGAGGGCTTGAATCTTTTGCCTCACTAATGATTTAATTTTACATCCTTGGCTTTTTTGACCCTTTTTGGGCCCAAAAACCCAAAATTTGAAAGATGAACGAATTTGAAAGGGGGGAATTTGAAAAAGGGGGTTAGAGTTTTCCGATTGTTTTGCCCAACGAACTTGTCCACTGATTATAGAAAGAAATGTCCCTACCAAATTTGAGCAAACACATATATATATATATATATATATATATATATATATATATATATATATATATATAAATAATTTTGAACGACCTCCGTATGAACTTCTATGGTGGTCCTGGGCTTAAGTTTCACCATGCGGGTCATGCTAATAGTTCACTTTTCCATAGGAAATTCACTAACAAGAAAACGGATCGGTCAGGGAGCAGGGCACGAAGGTAGCAAAATTCACTCCGAACTTATTTCTAAGCCAAATCCCGAACAAAACCTTGGATCGATCTTTCTTCAAAAAAATTCATGGAGAGCGCTCAGTAATCAGTCCGATGTCTTATTCAATGTACGGGCAAAAGTCCAGTAGTGTGTGGCCGTCTTAAGTCGGGAGAACATTGCCCCGCCCCAATATCTCCTGACGCCGACAATTCCTTTGATCTTCGTCAGAAAAATAAATCCAAATAGTTTGCGTCGGGGCAGAATTCTACCATAGAAGGTGGAACATTCATGTATGATTGTCCGCGTAAGGTATATGTGTTGCTCGTGTATATGGTGGGCTTTACACAAATGTGGCTCTCGCAATATTGCTGCGGAAAACGGTTTGACTAAACAACATCCTGTTTCAAATAAAATCAAACAGTCCTCTATATGTAATCCGTCAAACGAGAAATAATTTAAAATATCCCTCATCAGAAAAGTATGGGGATTTAGAAATGTCTGCTTTGTTTACAGACTGGTATGTGTTCCTATTATAATAATTAATTTTCCTCGGTCTGTAAAGAAAGAAAAATCGAGGCAGAGTATTGGAGCAAGGTTAGGGGGTATGGCTCCTTCAAGCTACTAGTTATTCTTATTATTGACATAATGGATTTTAACAATCAATTGGTTTTGATGGTGTAAATAAGACTGAAATAATTGTACAGTTATATCTTAAGAATTTAACGTAGTGTTGTATGATCGACACTGTAAAACACTTTCATAAGGTCCTTGAAGTTACACTATCTACATGTTCATCCCTGTCGACAGTATCAATAGCTGATTCAATTACATCTACACCATTAGTTGCAACTGATTTTCCAGCCTAGAAACCATGCTATTCTTTTTATATTTACCCATTTAATATATATATATATATATATATATATATATATATATATATATATATATATATATATAACTATAAATAACCAAAGTATTAAAAATAAATATTATTTTTTAAGTTAAAAAAATAACATGATAAAAATATAAACACGAGTTCACACGCACGCTGACGTGAGGGAAGTGAATTTCCACATAAAAAACTATAAAAACTCAAAATCAGTTAAAAACATACAATTATCCCAATTTTTATTCAAATCTGAAAATATTAATTTTTTGGCTGTTTTGATGCTCCTGGTTCTATTTACCTGCAATGCTGGGAATACAATTTTGCGCATTATAAGGTCAGGATAAGGTCCAGTCAGGCTTTAAAGTAGGCGTGAGATTGTTGTGGATGATAAAAGTACACCAACAAATGAATAATAGGCTTTTCCGAAGTAAAACCCCCATAAGGCAACGTACTGTGTTTGGTCAATACACATTTTCTTTAATTACTCGGTAAATATATACGCTAGAATGACGAGAGAGGGCTTAAAAGTTTCGCTAGACAAATTCCTACCGTTTTTCATTTGTTAATTTTACATCCGGGGCTTTTCTGACCCTTTTTGGGCCCAAAAACTCAAATTTCTAAATTTAAAATCCCCAAAAAAGGGGGTTAGAGTTTTCCGATTGTTTTGCCCAGCGAATTTGTCCAACTGATTACAAAAAGGAATGTCCCTACCAAATGTGAAGTAAATCGGACAAAAAATGTGACCGCTAGAGTGCATACACATATATATATATATATATATGTGTCTCTCTCTCTCTCTCTCTCTCTCTCTCTCTCTCTATATATATATATATATATATATATATATATATATATACATATATACATATATATATACAATTTTGAACGAACCCCCAAAACGTGTTCAGGGAACTTCAAAAACATTAGGAACTTCTATGGTGGTCCTGGGCTTAAGTTTCACCGTGCGGGTTATGCTAATAGTTCACTTTCCATAGGAAATTCACTAAAAATGTTTTATCAAAAGCTCAGCAAATTGTCTAATGGCAAGTCAATTATAAAAAAAGAACCAAAAGTTACATTTTTTGACAAACTGAATCTATAAAGGGTAAAGGAGAAAACAATAACATTTGTGTACACAAAGAGCAACAATTTATAATTAACAGATAACATCCTTATAAAAAAAGCCAATTCCACAGGTAGAAATAACAATATTACTGATTTGATATATGATGTACAAAATATATACAACTACAAATATTGCTGTAATAGAAGGTTTATACAATAAATAGACTTTATAATACTATTAACAAAAAACACATCATAACATTACTATCCAGTCAGTGTTAAAAGTTTGGCCATTTGAGCCCGTGGGTGGTCACGAGTGATAGCTTACTGCATTTGAGCATATACATTGTTCTCCATGCTTACAAACTATAAAAAGGCGGAAAGTGATTCTGCTTAACGTTTATATTGTGATGTTTTTACTTCTCCAACCAAAGCATAACATTACAAGTCATCGAGTCATTCATTATTTCTAAGATCTGTTGTCCAACACTTTATCTAAATATAAAAATTGGATTCTTTTTCAGAATAACACAACATAACAAAAAAGCACAACAGGAACATTTTCAATTGAGGAATGACACAAAGTGAGAGTGCAATCTAAAATTAAATATTAAGTACACTGAAAATATTTTAAATCTGAACATTCAAGAACATGGGTAACCAAACGATTTATTTTGATAACTACATTATCTGATTTAAAATGCAGAGTAGCATGTGTTAATTATATTTCTAACTAACCTAACCCTCCAGCTATATTTCTCTTAAGTACGGGTATTTTTCCCTGCCTTGGATGATTTTTTAATCTATAGAAATATAAACAATGAATCTACTTTGCATTCATTTTGATCAGAAAGACAAGGGGAATCTAACAAAACTATATGTTGTTAATGATTAAGGTACATATGACACACTTACACAACAGAGGCAAACTCAAAAACTCAGATTTCAAACAATTTTTTTTAGGTGCTATAGTGGTTAAAAAAGAAATACATCATTTAAAATTTCAAGAAAGCCAAAATGAACGAAATGATTCAGATTGCAAAAATAAATATAATTTAGGGGTGTGCGAGTATTCGAAAAAAGTTTGAAGTTCGAGCCGAATATTTAAAACACCGCCGCTTTTCACTAGAAAAGCCGTCGTCTACAAAAGTAAATTTAAAGCAAAGCCTTTCCAAGAATCAATGTTAGGCTTCTCGTAGTTTGCATCGGTAGAGCTCCATAACAGATATAATTCAGCAATGCTAATGCTTCTTCAATTGCAATGCTATTCGTTTAAAATATATATATATATATATATATATATATATATATATATATATATATATATATATATATATATATATAAGTACTGTAATATTTTAACTGTTGACCTGATCAACCAATGCAATAGATCTACTTTCTCTACGATCAATCACATCACGTGGACGTGGACTGTGGACATCTTCACAATTCTGTTTGCAGTGCAGTGTTGCCGTTGTGCAATATTTCACGGTTAATAATAATAATGAATACAAAAATAATGGTTTTGCTCCAGAAAAATTACCCCAGCAAAACACTAAAATTCATGAAAACACATTTTTTAACTGTTGCAGCGGTACAGTCTTTACTGCAACTTACAACTTCGTACTTCTTAACACAATAATAATTCCCTGGAGTCTGAAATTACATCTGGCAACACTGTTGGCAATTCCACTTTGCGAACCGCCTTAAGACGTTGAGTGAAAATGGTTATAATGTAATAATGATTTAGCGTGACCAATAGCTAGGGACAAGGTTGTAGGTGATGAATCATGACGACGTTTTAGTACGCAGCCGAAATAGTACTCTCCAAAAATTGGATTGTTAAAAAATCGTCAATTGATAGAATCTAAAGCACTTTGAGATAAAGTTAATAGAAATACAACTGTAACTAGACTATAGTTGTTAGTTAAAGTTACCAATAATTATTACTGTTACATCACTGTTGTAATACAATTCAAAATCACGTTTTCTCAAAATAATGTTTTTTAAAAATCACTAATAATTATTGCAAGGTTCACAAAATATAAGGATTTTATGAAAATACTAAATGTTTACGTCACACGTGTTATAATACCAAAGGTCAAATTATATACAAGTTTATACTTGATTATATTCTATGTACGCCTAACCAAGAGCTAGACACGATCAAAATGACACAGTGGTTTGTTTCACTATAGCTGTGCGACTAAAATCATATATTGTAGGGATGAGTCGATTCCAGTTCCGATTCTTACAAATCGATTCTCGATCCCGATTCCATCGATTCCTAATAATAGGTGAAATAGCAAAGTAATGTTTTAAAAGATAAAATGGTAGTCAGTAATTGATTTGTATTTTATAAATTGAGTCAATAAGTTAGTTGGTGATTATTTTTCATTAACAAAATAAACTTACAAAAATAAATAATTAAAAAAAAACTAAGTTGAATTGCATGTTTATTTTTAATATAATTCTTATTCTTTAAGTTAGGCCTACATAAATCTCTCATATTTTTTGAAATTTTTTTGTGTTATAAAACAATGACTTTGGATATGAACTATTCTTGACCGATAAAAATACATTTGTAATGTTAAGTTTAGGGTTTTAATTTTTGAATAAAAGTTAAAAAGCATTTTTGTTAAATACCATAATCAATTTGTAATGATTGTAGATCAACGTTTTTAAATATACTGTAATATTATTTAGCAGCTTTTTGTAGTTAATCATCATTCTAATTTGTAATGCAATTTTTACATAATTAAATGTTAATTTCGCTAGTATTCTGTAGTAATATAGGAAAAGAAAATCTGTTTAATACTTAATATAAATTCATAATTCATAGGGAAAAACGTGGTGGTAAGATAATGACTCAAAGAAATAATGTTGGTCAGCCGACTGATTTATTGCTTCCAACTGGAACCCTCTCCTCCCCTCCCGTCCCGCCTTCCTTCCTTCCTTATCTCCAAGGTCAGATTTTTTGCCCCCGACCCAAACACTCCCCTGCCCTTCTCTTACTTCACAGGTATCCATAAATAACTCAACTGTCATTGTCTCCTTTTATATGAGCTAAAATAGATTTTATGCTTATTTTTTCTTTATTTCAGTCATATATTTTGTTAAAAACTAGTTAGCGGCGTAAATCTGGGTAAACGGCGGGAGTAGCGATGCAATTTTCAACTACTCGACTCAAATTTTCAATTGTTAGCAGTGTAAATCTGGGTAAACGGCAGCGGGAGTATCAACAGCCTAGAATTAACAGAATTGGAATCGAATTTGGGCCATCGATTCTCGATTTCGATTCTAAGCCTGAGAATCGGTGGAATCGAGAATCGACAATTGGAATCGACTCATCCTAATATATTGTTAACTCCACGGGATTGTTTGAATTTTGTGAATAAACGTCAGTAGAAATCATTTCATTTTTTAACTGTAAGCTATCAAATTATAAAAGCAGTGATTGAAGAAGAATGAATTGTCAATCCTCTTCCACCAGGAACTTCTGCTTCTAAAACCTTCTGTTTCAGAAGCAGATGTAGTAGGTTAGGTTATAGGTTAGATACAACATTAGCTAGGCCTACGATTATTGGATAACTTATTTCTGTGCGTACAATAAGATATAATGATAGTTTATTACAATACAGTGATTATATATACATACAATATGGTTAGCTGCTGAGTGTCCTTTAACTCGGCACTCTTGACTTATATAAAAGGACCAAAATTTACTATTTAAAAACAGAATGAGAGATAGGCTTAGGTTTTGGCAATTCCCTGGGCTAGGGCCTAAGTGTTTGGTTACATGGAGAGTACAGTACATCTTGATTTACAGTTTGTTTATTATGGTCAATAATAAATACAGTAATAATGGCATTACTTAACCTTTAACTAATGCCAATGACTTTAACTAATTTTTTTTGGGCTTATATCAGTCTAGTTTAAAATTTGTAGTTCTCTCTTTCTTCATGTTATTTTTTCCTATGTACCTACTTTAATTGAAAGAAAAACTGTTCGATACTATCAACAAGTGGTCTTAATCAATTTTCCTTTTCAGTACTCATTTTATTATTTTCCCACTGTTGGCCTTTATTTACTGAACCTCTACGCTAAATGAATATAGAAGAAGTAAATGAAAGATGACAAATAATGAAAATTATAAAATTAGTTTGTGAAACAATTTGGCTCATGTCAGATAATCACAACCGGTATATTGCACACCTGTAGAGAAAATTCCCATCAAAAAAGTTTGACTCGAGAAAGCTCGAGAACTTAGAAAAAAGCTCGGCTCGGCTCGGCTTGAGTCAGAAATCACTATTCGCACACCCCTAATATAAATTTTAGCAAAAAGACTAAAGACTACTTCCGATACATTAATGGTGCTGATACGAATTGATTTCAGTATTTATGTGCACTGTGAAGAAAAGGATCGCGATCGCGACGTTGGCACTACACACTTAGTGATAATGGATCGTGATTGCGACTTTAGGACTTGGAGGGTTAAACATAGTTATATGCAAAGTAAAACTAGTTTAAGGGGTTTGCATAAGTGACACAATGCAATTAAAAGCTAAAAGAGGATGTTTGTTTGACATTCAATTACTCTGTTCACTACATTTACTGAGATAAAGAATCCTTTTTTGATTATTAATAGAGTTCTTGTTGTTTAGGGACATTAAGTAACAAAGCAGGTTCGCCAGGGAAAATAACATTGAATTCAAATTTGTTAAACACAACAAAATCAGAAAAAAGGACTTTGATGTCCTCAGTTAATAGCCCACTTAATGACAGGAAAAATAAAAATAAAACGACATCAACATTCCGTTAAGTAGATGAATGTTACCACTTGGCTATGGATTCAAAAGTTTTACAGCAACAAAACTAATATAAATAAAAATACTTTTGTTACCGGTATTGAGCAAAGTGAGCAACTTTACTGCTATAATACTGAAAAATAGAACTGATTATATTTATTATGACTACCTAAATTAAATTGGATAAAGATAAGACTACAATAAGAAATTGATAAATAAAAATAAAATTTGAAGATGAAAGACAACAGTATATTAATACAGAAAATAAATGCACATAACGTAATCACTAATTAGCAATGTTGGAAGTTACAAATACCCTGTCGCAGTAAACATGCATACTCAACGAATTTACAGTACATATAAATTTGCATCGCTATCATATTAAGCCACTAACCAAGTTTCATCAAAAATATATTCATAAATAAGCAATATTTATAAGCAAGGCAACCATAGCTTTTGTGTATGCCATGTGAGCCTTGTTACTGACAAAGACCAGTTGAATCATTTGTCAGACTCTGGAGTTATTATAGTCTAAGGACGGGTTTCGAAGATCGGGTTTAACACTAGTCTCGGACTAAAAACCTGTGTTTAGACTAGGACTAAGAAAATGGATTTCGGAGTTTGAGTTTAGCGCTCGTCCAGGACTAACGGTAGACCGAGTCTAAATTGGGGAGGGATAAACCTGGACTTGGACTCTTGGGTTTCGGAGTCGAGGATTACATAAGCTTCGTCTAAAATTTTAAACTCTCCGGTTTCGGTGCCAAAATGTAGACCTCGGCTGAGTGAAAATGACATAGTCTAGATCTAAATTTGAGCTGTTTTTAAACCTGGAGAGGGGCAGGTCCAAGTTGCGGTTTATCTTTATTTTCCTTATAAATAATTAGTTAGTGAAATTACAAGTTTGTGATTATTCAATTCGTTTTCAGCAGAAAATTTACATCCCATTTCATACCTAATTTCATTTTTTATGAATATTTTATTTTTACCATGTTAGAGCAAGAAGAGCAGGTTTAAGAGAAACCAAGCGCGCAGCAAAGAAAATCATTAATTCTGTGGTTCTTATTGGGGTTCCAATCCTGGATCTATTTTAGTTGCCAGAATTGTACTAGTAATAGAGATGCTGAATAGAGGTCCCGCTTTTTTATTTGTTGTTACTACAAGCAAGTTCTTGATCAATTATTTCAACATAACGATACAAATCCATTATGTTTGTATCCTATAAAATCTTATAAATCCCGCGATTGAAGGGCATTAATCAACGATTTTAATTCACTGATTATAGTGACCGGGATAGAACACTGTAAGATTTAGCCCACGACGCTGTTGCACTGTAATTGTAGCATGCGCTATACTCCATAACTTTGGAAAACAAAGAGAGAACAGTTTTGAGGACTAATCCGACTGTCATTTGACGTCACTTTACGTAATTTGCTTGGAGAAAACTTGTTATAATACTAGTTGTCACACAAATATTAGTAATAAAATGAGAGTTGATTTAAAATTTTGTTATTTTTACCTCACAACCTATATGCTATATTTATTTTAATTATAATGTTAAAATGGCAAATATAAAAGTGTATAAATATATGTAATGTTTTATTAAGTTTATTTAAATACTGTAAAAAATGCCTAATATAGGCAATAAAAAAGTAAATCGTAATAATAACAACCCGTATGAAAAATTACTACACTATCTCAAATAAAATAAAGGTCTTGTTATTTAAACACATTAGTACTATAATAGTTCATTCTAAAATCAATCAAGCTGTCAGAAAAATGTACTTTAATTGAGTTATACAATTTCAAATATGAGAGTCTAGTCGGAATATTACAACCATAAAAGACAAAGAATTACGTGTGAATTCCAAGAAGTTAATAGATTCCATATTATGAAAAACATTAACAAAAGTAAACGATCATTACTCATTCAGATAAACAACTATTAAAGTAATAAAATTAAAAAATTATAAAAATGTTACATGTAAGGCAGAATTAAATATACAAAATTGAATAATAAGCAGAAAATTAATCGTAACTGACTTTAGTTGAATTGAACACAAAAGTGTACACCGTGCAAATGTATTAACCCTTTCAGTGCTATGGACCGATATCGTTTTTTTGAATCTGTTATCAATAAACACTGTTACTGCTTCATAAGCGATTGTACCGTTAGGCGCTCAGTCTGCAGTCTGAGTCTGACACGTGGTGAAACCTGGTAGACACAAACTGAACTACCTCGTCCAGCGCTTAGGCTCTAATACCACCTGGTCCGCTACAGCTGCTAGTCTGATCAGTGACTGTGCGGTCCAAGGCGTTACCTTCCCGGCCGGGGGTAACACTTGGATCGAGGGTTCGAATCCCGTCACAGTAGGTGGTTTTTATGTGCAACTCATGGAGAGTTCACCTGTCTGTGGCAGAGTTGAAGGGGAGGGCGGACCTTAAGCAAACGGTGGACGGCTCAGGTCCAAGCTGACGGGATGGGTGGATTCTTTGTGAGTTCCACATCTGATCAGGTGTTTTGCTACTTTTTACCTATCCTTTACTGTGTGTGTGTCCAGTGGAAGCACGTTTTATTAATTTTAACTGTTCTGGCATTCAAGACATTTAAAAAATCAAGAAATCATCACAGATTCAACTACTCCTTTCAGAAGCTTAGCACTCAAAAGGGTTAAGCGCAAACTTAATACAGAAAAATACACACAATGAGACCCCGTCGCTATTAATAGCAATTAGTACAACTGAACCCCAAGGCAGAACGATCCAGCGAGGTAGAAATAACGATCTCAAATGTCAGCTGATAAACCAACAATAGGGGAAGCGCGTGGGTAGTAAAACTTTGACAGTTGTCGGCTGCTCGGACGTGGCGCCACTACTGAAAAACTAAAATTTACCCGTGATTCGCGCCTTAGTCCTGGTCTTAGTTGAGGTCCAAAGTTATCTAGGAGTAAAATAAACCCCGGTTTTAGAAAATTAGACGCGAACTCCGAAACTCAATTTTTAGTCCAGATTTAATTTAGTCCGGGTTTAACGTTAGGCCAGGTAGACCCGAACTCCGAAACCCACCCTAAGAGCCAATGACCCAAAAATTCACACCATTTTCATCTTCAAAAAGTTAACTATAATGTGCAGACTCAAACTGGGAACTAGTGATGTGTCAAAACCAAAACTTGAATCTCAAAACCACCAAAACTTTGGAAAAGTTTCGGTTTCGAGATTCGATCGGTGAGTTTCGAGAATCAAAACTCAAAACTGCTGAGATTGTTTGTGTCTTTATTGTTGTTTTTTTAACAGAAATCACGCCCGTGTTTCGATCAATAATGCAAAGGTCAAAATCCTACTGCCATCGGTCATCTACCTTCACCCTTTTTTGGATTATTGATTTTTTATTTCTGAAAGAACAACTCTAACCAAAATATATAATTAGTTTTAATTAATTTTTCTGAATTTATTTTTCATAACCATACCCAGGCAAGTAAATAGGGTTTCGCGATTTGAGTTTCGAGATTCGAGATTCGATTTTGTAAGTTTCGGTTTCGGTTTCGAGATTCAAAATTTCTGGTTTTGACCATCACTACTGGGAACCTTCTTCGTATCAAAATCATGATGTAACCACTGAGCTATTTTGATTTGATTTGATCTACCAGAAAACTTTTTACAAATAAGAAGTAGCGCTGATCCTAAATAAACAGCTGTTTTTATGACCTCACTTTCTGCTCCTAAATTTCTCTCGTGTGCGTATTCAGTAGTTCGGATCGATGCTTTTCACCTAGTCGTGATCTCATAATCGTATTCCCGAGGATACAAAATTTCAGCCGCCCAAATACACTAGATGTTAATGTAAAATAATGAGGTGTTTCTCACTCTGAAAACAATATTATGTATTAAAAAAACAGGAGTATCATAAACTAAGGTTTTTCCAGCCTTTAACCAGGCGTCTAATGTAACTGCAACTTCCAACCATGCTAAAAAAATAAAATATAGAAATCGACTTTACTTAGACATGTTCTACTCCACAGCTATTTTACATTTGATTGTACATTGTAAATAAATACATCAACCAAAATATGTTTTTCAACTTAATTCAGGGTTAATATTACATTCAAGTTGATTTACACAAACTTCTAGTCTTTCGAAACTATCCAGCTGAACAAAATAAATGAATAACATTCAGGATCTAGAAGAAAATCAGTAATTATGTATATAATATAAAAAAATAAACTATACACTCTCTAAACTAAATAAAACCAATATTACTTCTCTTATACAATAGATTATGAGCACGATATGGCAAGCACTAAGTTCGCTTAAATCCTAATTTTACACATTATTACTATTTATGACTAACTTACAAACAATTTTAGTCTTTATCATATGAATTCCAGCTTTAATATTACTAAGAATAAACATTCTAAAAATACAATTTGTAACCTATTATTATGTTATTATATTAAATACATCAAAATTAACAAAACATATGGTCACCTCGGCAATGATGAAGTAATTATTACTGGACGTATATAAAACATTGAAAAAAGTATTTTCTGTACAAATTTCCAATTGAGAATATTATTTTTGTTATCAGGTCCAATAGTGTGAAAATATGTATTAGATAATTGTATATATATATTCATATATACACTCCCGTTGATTTTAATTTTTGATGTGATTCAAGTTTATATAAATATAGGAGAAAACCAGTTATTTTAGAAAACATTACTGACAAAAATAAATAAATGTAGATGGGCCTACATAAAATTACACCCTTTTTCCCACAAAATAGTAGGCCAAATATTATGATATGGATATCAATGAAAAAAGTTTTACTTCTCACAGAAAACTCAAATCAATTACAGACATGTATGGAAACTTTGTCTAAAAAAAAAAAACAAAAAAAAAAAACAAGATCTATAAATTTACAATTTATGGCAAGCATCTTCTGATTATTGTTTTCTTCTAGGCACACAGCATTATATAAGTAATAACAATGTACAGAGTTGTTCTAATGTCATGGGGAGGTGATGTTGAAGGAACTATTCGAAAGTTGTACTTTTGGCACATCGAAAACTTAATACTTTGGCCAGGAAATGACATGTTTTGTAGTAAAACTATTGCTGATATTACAAAGATCTTTCTTAATCTATCACTGTATTATCATTGTATAATTGTATTATGTGTATTACTGTGATAAGTAAGTAAACCGAGTGGTGAAGGGTTGGTTTAGCAATAACACTTGTTTTCGGCCAAACAGTGAGTATGTCCACCACTGTCATTCCCTGGCCTGGGGTGCACGGGTTACTTGGGCTTGGGCTGGGGGCGAGTGGTGTTGTTCCGCGCCTTGATTCTCGCCTGCAGAGTGAGGAGCAGTCCCGCCAACACGTCGTGGTTGTGCAGCTTCTTGCCGAACAACAGTCTCTTGACGGAGTCGTCGTACGTCAGCAGCGCCACCATGTTCTGCAGCAGGAACCCCTGGCAGTACTCCATCAGCTGGGACGCATTGTACACCTGGAAACAAATAGCAGTAGCCTACTGTATATCGTTGTCAACATTTAATTTATGTGAAATCAGTTTCGGCTTATTTAAATCCAACTTCAGCCACAATCCTCTTAACCTAGCACATTCTATAAACTAAAGCACTCTTTCGTGGTTGTCGAAATGTAACAATTATAGCGCTGACTAGCAGGCTATAATATTTCTTGAGGTTAAGAAGTGGTCTTTCAAAATAAAAATTAATAAAATAAAATCTTCTTGTATTTATTTAAACAAACAAATTAAAAGTCTTTGTTGTAAAATAAAATAATTTAAAATTCAAAAATAAAATAAAAACTTGGTTTTGCTTATCACTTCAATATTTCAAAATAAAAGTAAACTGTTCGATTTTTTATTTTACTGAACTTTAATAATGTAAGTCTTCTTTCTGTACTTTATCAGTCTGGTCTTTGTGTACCTTCAATCCAATAATAGAAACGCTTCAAACCCTGAAAAAGAAATAATTATTTTACAAACTGATCCCCTTTTTCGAAAAAAACAACAAAATGATAAATGGAGCAATGATTTGAATAAAGACTCTTAATTTAAAAACAGCTTTTGTACCTTCCAATCTGAAAAAATTCACGTCTCGTTGGGTAGACTAGCGACAAACTTCCAACACCAGAAATGTACGTAAAATGCCGCAGTCACCCAGCGAGCGTGAATTTATAAGCTTTGGATCGAAAGATCTGGAAGCCGAGGACGCCGGCCGTCACGTGACTCGGCTCCTGTCCCCTCAGGCCAAGCAAACCATTCAAACCATTGTCTCCAACTTCTTTCCGACATCCCCGGACTTGAAAATCGCAAGTTTTCCCAGACTTGCAAAACCAAGTAGCACCAGCAATTCTTATTTGCAATTGTCAGAAATTATTCACAAAACTTCTTTTATATCATATAAATTATTTCCTTTTTACACGTCTCAAATATTATATTAAATTATATAATGTTTTTAATGGCAGTTAAAACGCTATACAATCCACGTTCACTATGTGTCTTAGTTTCTGTTCTAGCATAGTTACAAAGACTTTTACTAGTTTAACATAGTGAGGTTAAGACTTATATAAGACTTATCTTTCCTACCACATAACTTAGAAGGGGACACATGTTTGGAGAACTATTTTGGCATTTGCGTAGTCAAATTGAAAAAAAAAAACAACAAAAAAAAACACTCAGAATGGCTGCTTGTGGATTAATTTCACAAGTAAGTTACAGCATAATCTCGATAGTACGACATTTGCTAAACCCGACACATCTGATAATCTGACAAGGCCGTGCCATTGTAAATCCCGTAAGTGGGACAGAGAGCTCGGCAGGGTAAGGGCGGGAACAATTTTTCATTGCCAAACAATGGTTTATATAATCTAAGTTACAGTTTTACATTTTTATTTTTATCTCTATTATTTTATTTTACATTGATTTGTATTGTATTTATTGTGCTAAGCAAACCTTTTAAGAAAACACTTTACCTGTGTTTAGATGAGTTTACTCTCACCATTTTAGCTACGTAGCAATGTTTTAATGGTACCCTCGGTAATCCATAATATTTGGTAATCCGACAATAGTAAGGTCCCATATTTGTCAAATTATCAAGGGTGTACTGTGCAGGCATTACCATTGTACTACCCCAATTGGACTAACTGCAATTGTGCCTTATAACTCTAGCTTCTCAGAAACATTTAGTTAAACCACAATGTTCTAAGGTCCATTTTAAAAATGCCTCCAATCATGCACTTTTTGATAAAGTTTAGCCACTTGGTGGCTCCCAAGGGTAACATCCCCTTAGGCAAAGGTGTGTGTAAAGTAAGAGTATCCAAAGATCCGACTGAAAATTCATGTAGAACACACAAATAGTGGCCATTAATAATTGAATTTTCAAATCCGGCTATGAAACAATTAACAGATATATGAATAGGATAGTCTTGGATTTGTTTGAAAAGTCTATTTATGTGGAACCTTTTTATAAAAATAAAGGTTTTCTGATAATTTTTTGATTAGTAAATTGTTAGCCAAATTTCTATATGAAAGATACAATCACTGAAAATGGCTTACACATTTACTGTATGAAAGTAAAATTTTGTACAAAAATTAAATTTTGTTTAAGCTAAATTCATAAATAAAGCTTGAAGCTTCATGCTTCATAATGTCAAGTTATACATGAATAGTAACTAATAAGGCAATTACATACATGTAAATTTACATGGAATCTAGTAAGTTTTTCATTTTGCACAGTAGTGCTTTGCGTTCACAATTAAATAAACATTTTCCCCTGACTTGTATAAAATATTAACCCACTGGCCTAGACTTACGAGCTGGTTCCGTTCCTAACTTGACATTTTGAAAAACTATGAATTTGAATACAAAAACTTGTAATTTTATATGGATTAATGGCCTATTTTAATTAAAATATTGTTTTCTTTCAGTTTAAAGAGTCAAATTGGCACACACACAGTGGAATAAGAGCCTGCCACGGTTTATTTGACCTGAGCCCTCCCACCAACGTTGCCACAGATTGGTTAACTCATTGAGAGTTGCACGACTGGTTTTGGTCGTAGTGGGAATCAAACTCGCGAACTTCGTATCAACACCTGGCCAAAGTGTTTCCTCGATTTAGACCACAAAGCCACCACAACTACTTGTCCAGTGACGTTATATAGGTTCAATTGTCAGTCCACGCCAAATTTGTCATTTGAGAACTTGTAGCTGCTGCCAAAATTACATTACACCTCGGATTACCCAAAACCGAATCATCCAGATCCCAGATTAATCGGACAAGATTGTCCGAAGTAAAAAATTGTAAATTACAGCCAATTTGTGATTTTTCTCTCACGCTAGCGCCTTCTAAATTTCAGACACAACCGCAATATATTAATGTACACGTGAAGTATGAAAGAAACAGCAATATACAGCCACCGTACAGTCGCGCTGGTAGTGCATGTGCAAGCGACCGGCATTTTGCGCCTTTTGATACTGTTGACCGATAATGTTACATTAATATAAAGTCCAAATTTCTAAAAAAAATATATTATAAGTTGAATGCCTGAAAAATTTGCACGTTTATTCTGTGTTACAGTAACTACACACAATTTGTAGCATTAATATTGCAGACGCTAATGTCCTGATCGTTATTTATGTAATGTTATAGAAGTTTCAGATTATCCAGATTTTTTACTATCCGAATCAATGTTCCGCCATATTAGTCCGGTATAATAATCTGAGGTATAATGTCGTTACAAATTTCGCTGCTAGAATGCAGCACCAATCGGAGCCCATTGTACGTTATAGTGAATAGAATAAAATTACTAGGTCAATGGGTTAAGCATTTCCTCGCCTTCGTTTCACAAGTCGCTCTCACCTTGGCGTGGATGTACATGGAGACGATGTTGTCCAGGTCCACCATGTCGGAGCACTGCGCCTCGCAGAACCGCAGCAGCCCGTCCAGCTGGAAGAAGTTGGCGGCGGCCATCAGCTCTAGCACGTCGTTGTGGTCCACCTCCAGCGTGTCACAGCCGCCGTTGTACAAGTACTGCATCACCAGCTGGGGACAGGCGAGGGGTAAACAGCTGATAGTAGTATCTCACTGATGAAAAACTAACAGCTGATAGTAGTAGCTCATTGATGAAAAACTAACAGCTGATAGTAGTAGCTCATTGATGAAAAACTAACATCTTTTAAGTAAGGGTGTGCAATGCAGCAAATTTATTTCTATTCAAACCGTCGATGAATTTGGATTTTGATGCGCAGTGCTGCACAGGTATTTATTTCCTTTCGGTATTACCTTTAACTTTCCCAGACATACAAGCACTTTGTAATATAAAACAATTATCAGCGGATCAAGTTTTTATTTAAATAGCCTAGTTATTAGTAGTAACTATAATGTTGACAAAAAGGTAAGATTTTCCAAGCAAAACTGTACAGATATTTTGATGACTCTCTACATTAAAAATGTAAGAGTCTTTATTTGTCTTAATTTGATAAGACAAATCAAAGTCAAAGAAAACTCAGTAGTAACACAGTAAATGTTTAATGGTAATGGAACAGGTAACATAGCACCTTAGCAGTGACAGTAATTATATTTAAAAAAGCCTATACATATTTATTTCAGGCTTAGTTTTATTTCTTTACATAAATACCGCACAGACACTACACAGAAGAGTTGGTCAAAAAGTCACAAGTAATCAATCAATGACAAATCAACTGAATTTAAATTTAATATTAAGGGCCATTACAAAACTAACTTATCACCTAGGCTTAAAACCTTTATAGCCAAATGATAAGAAAGTTAGTCTAAGACTCTGATCGGGAAGTACCGTAGTCTAAGTAATCTTTAACTTAAACTTTGTTAAAGATGTTTTTAAGGTTTAAGTCTAGCCTAGGAGTAACATTAAAATCAAAATTTAAGTCTACCTGTTTTTGCTGATATTATTTTGCAGACTTTGCAAACCCTAGAAGAGTAAGAAATAGAAACATTAACAACGATTATTTCAGGGAAGAAATAATCTATATAAATCAAATTAGAGTTTTGCCTGTACATTGCTTGGAATTATGACATTTTTGCATATTTTTACGTTTCATACCATAGGAAAGCAGAAACGCGTCTTATCTCAATTTCTGTCTGTCTATCTGTTTGTCGGTCTGTCGGTGACGCTCAAGGACGGGTTTTTGTTCGCTTTTCACGGGAAAACGGGTGCACTGACATTGATGAAACTTTGTTTCTTTGTCCTATACATGCGTGAGAAGGTTTTAGGCCACTTTAAACCGGCACATGCCTTTTCGAAAAATAATGGTGGCCGCTCAAAAACGTGATTTCGTATGATTTGATTTTGGACACGTATTGTTTGCTTTTCACAGGGAAATCACCTTAGGACTCTGTCCACCGGGATTTTAAAGATTCTATGTTATTCTTATGGACAAAATATTTATTTATATTGAACCAGATGATGACTTAATAGTTATACTAGAACTTAAAATATTGTAAACAGCTGTCTATCAAAATGGAAATAAAAAAACTACTTGAATGGCAACTCTCGAAAATGAACGAGTATTTGACATAAAACAAATTCAATTCCTCTTCTGCGGCAGCAACGCGCCGGGTACTTTGTGTGCTTGGGATATGGGGGGAAGAGATCTATGCCTCTCTAAATAGATCTTTTATGTAGCCATCTACTGAGTGTCTCAACTTACCAATAAATTTGAAAATTATTTTTGGACAAGATTAAGGGGTTGAGGAGGGGGGTCCTAGGTTTTAAAAGTTGGGAAAGAACATTGGAAAACAGGTGGTCTCATAAACATCCCTCTTTCACTCTGTACAATCGACGAATAACTACTGAAGGAATAACTACTGAAGGAACTACTGATCGACAGTTTTTTCCCTGAGGTTCATAAACAGATTAATTTCAAAAATGCTTTGTGCCATCCTCATGTACTCAACAAATTTAAAGTGTAATTTAAATATTGTAAAATTAATTCGGTTGTCATTCTTTTCAAATTCATCTATTATTTAGACATACAACCCGTACGAAGGACGGGTACACAGCTAGTTGTAAATAATGTTTCTATTTTATGGAAACAGTAGGACTAGAACTACCTCCAGGGTCAGGGTTATCAGCAATGCCACTAGGGCTAATTGGTAGATCGCTGACTAATTTTTCGACGATGTTAACAACATTTCTTAGTAACAATGCTTGACTTCATTCATTACATAATAATTGACAGCAGTGTCTCTAAGATGCCGCCTGCTAGTGAGATGCTCAATCTGATATAAAATAGTACCTAGGGGTCTGCGGTGCACCGAAAAATTGGTACCGGTACCAAGTCGGTACGGTACAGCCTACAACTGCAAAAAAACAGGATTCACTGTTTATCAACCACATTTTCCCTTTAGTTTTATTCTTAGCATCTTTTCCGTCCGTTGACATTCCATTTACACGACGTGACTTTTCTTTGCTCACGACAGCAACTTTCAATTTCGACCGGCATTCGCGAGTTTATAGGTTCACGATCACGAATGATGACGAGATGCCTTTAGAGCATTGATAAAGCCACCTCCACACACTGGCCGAATGTTTCGTCGAGTTGCGTACAACTCGGTGAGTAATTTTAATAATATACATAAACATCGAGAATAACAGAGTGTAGTACCACAAACTACTACGCATTTACACTGTCATGCTCGTATTTGCTCTCCTAGTCTTGGCCAGTGTATGGAGGCGGTATAAACGTAAACAAAAACCTACAACCTACAACCAAATTTTTATGACGTTTAATCATTTTTAAATCAACCTGAGGGCTAAACACATAACTCTGTTTTTCTTTTTATTATGTCAACGAAATTACAACACCGTTTTGTGTTGTACATTGCCGATTGTATAACAGCCCCATAACCTCAAAACCGTTTAACTTGATACTACTTAAAATCGCCAAACATTTGGCAAATACATTCTGATCTACGATCGTGTGTTACAGAGAGAAATAACATGCAGAAGGTCTAGGTTGACACTTATTTTGATATGCAAACCTAATAACATGTACATGTACATAAATTGAAAACACAAATTGGGCTTATTATAACATTTTCCTAATAGGCATTATGACACTTCCTAACATTTTATGGATCAAAATTAAACCAACCGAAAGAAAATGTTTCAATTAAATATTTAATATGACATGAACGGTTTAGAAGAGTGTTTAGATTAAATATTATTTGTTTAAGTTAAAACGTTGATTAATAAAAAACAAATGTTTTACACAAACTGCTGTTGTATCAAATAAAAAAGGTTAGCCTACATTGGTTCATAATTTTATGCCGTATTTTATAATTTTGGAAACTGCGTATTTATTTCTCTCTGGTATTCACTTTCTAGTATACTCTTTATGTGACGATGATGTTTGGACGTAATCACCACTTCCACTTAAAGTGGCCGCGCGTTGTCTTTGTTGATTAAATGCTTTGAAAGTTTGGTAATATCCTTTATTGTTTAACTATTTAAAACAAACAATGAGTGATTGTGATGGATTCTTGATTCTTGATGAACCGCCATCACCGTCGCCTTCTGTTACGACGAGTAGGCTACAACTTCGACGTCTGCTGAGTATGTGTCATCTGATTGCAATCAAAATTCTTATTTTCTTGTGTTACAAGATTTAAAAGTCGTTGGAGGCTATAATTTACATTTATTTTTTGATTTATTTGGACTTTACTATCGCTTCTAGTGTTTAAAACTACACTACGTTTCGGAAGGTAAGGAAACTCCTCCCGTTATCAAGTGAACCCTACTTACATCTAAATATCAAGTTCTTACACCTAACTAACCTACATTTTTTATTTTTTTATTTTCTTAATCTTTTTCTTTTACATTTTTTATTACACTAACACAAATATAACAAATACATATGCAAAAAATCAAATACAATACACTAACACTACATTTATAAACACGAACAAATGGAAAACTGACATGGAAACCTCACTCTCACATCCGCTCCGAGTGAGGTTTCCCGTGTTTGACGTCAGCTTGGAGGCAACGATGCAGAACAGGTAATGTATTGTCAGTTTTCCATTTGTTTGTGTATATAAATGTTGTGTTAGTGTATTGTATTTGATTTTTTGCATATGTATTTGTTATGATTGTGTTAGTGTAATAAAAATGTAAAAGAAAAAGAATAAGAAAATAAAAAAATGTAGGTTAGGAAACGTAGTGTAGTTTTAAACACTAGAAGCGATAGGTAAAGTCCAAATAAATAAAAAAATAAATTCAAATCCATCGTTATTATGAGTTTCAAAAATACAGTACAGTTTACAATTCATACAACCTGTATTTAATTATAATCTAAAGCTTACTTAAATACATTTTGTTTGTCTGCCAGGATGTTTTTCTTTTAAAATATTTTGTCTGTATTTGTTCTGTTTGGTTTCCGAATACACTTAGGCTGTGATAAATTGCCGCTATTTTATTACCGCGTACCGTACCGGTTTTTTACAGAGAACCGAGGTACAAAAATATTGACTGTACCGAACCGTACCGACCTTGAATTTCTGGTACCGCAGACCCCTAATAGTACTGTACAACTACAATCACCAAGGTTATACGCGAGTTGTCGCCCGAAAGACACTAAAACTCCGGTGAAGTTAAAAATCCCAGTTCATTAAACGTAAAGCCTACAACTTTTACTATTCAAATAACTATTCAACCCAACTCGACTCGGATACTCGACTCAACTCAATTTAAAAAAACCCCACTCGCCCACCCCTATATCATTGTCAATGTTGTGATCACAAAACTAAACTAGTTGCCATAATAATCAGATACCATTTTCACTTACTCTTGCCAAACATCACAAAAATAAATTAGTTACTATAATAATCACATAACAGTTTCCCTTACTCTTGCCAAACAATTTATTGTAAATCAAAAGGTAATGCCTCAATGTTATCACTACCATTTTGGTCCTTAACAGATTGTCGCACAAGTATCTGAATTTATTAATTGTTCGGACATACCTGAAATATATGGTAGCGAATGTCGTTGATCTGGACTATGGGCGGGTTGCCCTCACACAGCTTGGAGCTGAGCATCCCTCGGAACCTGGGCGACGATGTGACCAGCACGATCTTGTGGCCGTAGAACACTCGCCCTGGGAACACGCACTGAGCTTACAAATAGAAAAAGTTCTTGGGAGCTGTCATACATTTCAAGACTGAAATAATGAAAACAAAAAGAAATCATATCATAAAAAAGGAAAGTCCTATACAATACAGGCATCATAAATTTTCACAAATAATTCCTTTACCAATTGGCGTAGACATACGAGCCGGTCTCGTTCCTTGCTTGTAATTTTAAATGGATTAATGGTGTATTTTAATTAAAATATTGTTTTCTTTCAGTTTAAAGAGTTACATTGGCACACACACACAGTAGACATAAGTCAAAAGTAGCAAAATCAGTATTGACCATGTGCAACTCACAAAGAATTAACCGATCCCATCAACTTCCAAGCAAGCCTGCCACCGTTTATTTTACTTGGGCCCTCCCACCAACGTTGCCATAGACCGATTAACTCAATGAGAGTTGCACGACTGGTCAGTTTTTGTCGTGTGCAGGAGTCGAACCCACAAACATCGTACCAAAGCCTGCCAAGGTGTTTCCATGACGTAGACAACTCAAACAACACGACCAAAGGCCTAGCGTCATTATTTAGATTTTTCAGTCAGTCCGCGCCCCTGGCGGAGAGAACCGTAGTTACCCGCAGGCATTAGTTACAGATTTTGCTACTGGAGTGTAGCACCAATCAAATCCCGTTATAGACTATTGCGAATAGAATAATATTACTACCTTAAACCTTTGTCCACCATGTTCACTTTTAGCAATGTTCACAAAAGATGTTTAAAGGTACTTGAATGCACTATAAATTAATGAAAATAAAGCCACTCTCTTGTTACAGTTATGAGGCAGCTTCTTCAAGAATGGTTTTTTTAAAGTGATTTAACAAATTAGAATTAAATTTTCGCATCAGAGTTCTGGAAAGTAAATGTTATAATTTGCTGCCCATCTATGTACTATGTCAAACACCTTGTAATATTCAAGTAGAATTCAAAAACTTATTTTTATCTAACTGGATGACTAACGCTGATATTTAATTGAGACATCAATTTTGTTAATTCACGCAGCATAGCCTCTTGATATTTAGTCCATTAAAAGTTAAAATTCCCGACATAACTGACCTTCCACCCGGAACTGTACGTCACTGAGCTCTGCGTTGTTGACGAACTTGGGGTCGATTCGGGCGCCTCCACTCAGCGTTGAGTCTCGGATGCGTTTGATTGGTTCCCACCCAAAA
Source organism: Allygus modestus (assembly GCA_963675035.1). Lineage (NCBI taxonomy): Eukaryota > Metazoa > Arthropoda > Insecta > Hemiptera > Cicadellidae > Allygus > Allygus modestus. Next base: position 324,162,240 of record OY776112.1, read on the forward strand.
CAAGTGGAAAATATATCCGCCAGTAGTAGTGTGGTGCCCTCATTCTGTTTAGGAAACGGAAAAAAACAAAAGATTACAATTTAAAACAATAAATCATAACCAAACTTCTGATCTGATTGTTTTTCTTCATGCCACATCATTACAAGTTAAAAATTCCTTTCTTCCACTTTCCCCAACAACAGAAGGCGATGGTCGGAGGAGGGAGGCTTCCAATGATGTGGTACGGCGAATAGTAATCACAACTAGAACCTCTTCAAGCTTGCCATCTAGTAAGGTTCTTGTCTAGTCAAACACAAAGTATATCACCAAAGAATATAATTCCTAGACAAATTATTAGGTCAAGGAAGAGAAAGAAAGGTGAGCAACCAATACTCACATGTATCAGTGATCTAGAATATCCCCCCCCCCTGATAAAAGTCCTAACGTCCTAACCAAAGATTCACTAAACAAATATTCCTAATTTGACTGGTCATAATGCCTAATTTACTGGTACAAGAAAATCACTTATAAGAAAGCGTTAGAATCCAATTTTTAGATTTTTGCGCCAAGTAGTAGGTTTTACCATTCTAAAAACCTCAAACCTCCAAAATTTCATAAATGCCATAACTAACATTTAAAAAATTGTATATTTTAATAGGGGAATATCTCTAACACAAGCCATATAACTCCCTCCTTCCATTAGCTTGTTTACGTGCATCAAGGCAACTCATCCAGACAAATAGCGTTCAATTCCAAAACTTACTTTCTACAAACCAAGTAACTCTCAAACGATTATGTTAAAGTATGTTTATTATCGTATGTTACTTAAAAAGGCTTTTAAAATACAAATATAACTTCTTTTAGTTTCCAGGCCGTTTACTTTGAAAATAAATACATTTTTTGACTCATGTAATTAGAACATTTCAATTTCGGGGTATGTTCATGTGCGAGATTATTGTGACTTTTCATAATATCCTATACTTAATACAAGCAATGTCTGTTTGTTTGCAATTTTTATCTCAGAATCCATCGGAATGATTTTCTTAGGACTTGTTTAAGATTGTTAGGGGCTTTTTGAACCTAAACAATTGATTGGTAAAAAACCTCAACCCCAGGAGAATTCATATTTTCTTAAAAATATAATAGCTGTGAATAAATTAACCATCGAACCGTCAAAGTAGCACTTGTACAAATAAAGTAAAGTATCAACAAATGATTTCTTAAAATCAGTAACTAGAACCATTGAATAAAGATTGCATATGGAGTGAACGTCTTTTTTCACCCACAAAACGAATCAAATATCACCGAGTATGGCTAGGTCTCCCCGATACTATAACAAAGTATCCCCTCCGTCCCTTGCACCCCACCAAAGACAGTTAGACAGACCTTGCTGTAGCGGAAGATGTTGAACAACAGCGGCAGACACTCGTCCACGAACTGTGTGGAGCAGTCGTCGGGCCACACCTGCAGGAAGTCCTGCAACAGCTGGTCGATCATGTTCTCCAGCTGGTGGTCGTGGGCCGTCTGTAACGTGTACATCCAGCAGTGCAGCGTCCATGCGATGCCCAGGTTGCGGATGTACAGCGTGATTTCTGCACCGTCAATCAAATAAAGACCACTAATGGTGACAGTACAAGCTACAATATTGCAAAAAGTAGAAAAAAGTTATTGTATCGAATTAAGTAATACTATGGCAGGCTTGAGTAGACTCCATTGATGTCGGTGGGTGAGTCTATGTAGAGGACTCGGTTTGGAAGAACTCCTGACCGTGTAGAATGTTCTTCTGACAAACCATTCGCTTAGTGCTTTTTTAAGCTCATTATTACAGTTACGAGGGAGCTTGTCACAAAGTTATGTTCCTACTTGTTACTCTCGGGGAGATCAACTCCTCATCTGCCATGTCCGATTGGACTGACAAGTAGGATTTGCAAGGTTTTACTTCTTTGCTCCTACACAAAAAGAAGCGGCAACCTAATAAACTGCTTCTTGCCAGATTAATTCCAAGTTAACTAAGTCTTAGACACATTTAAATTTATTTGAAAATTACCGTTTGTTGCACTCAGGACTTTTACCATTTTAATATAGGTACAAAAAGTCAGATCGTGGCATTTGGCGGGTCTAGGGTTAAAACATGTGGCAGAAGCAAATTGTTGTAAAACTCTGTAGTAAACAATTTTCTTAGTACAAAATTCACCAATTTAGGTATGTATGTTTCATTGATGGGCTAAAACCTAGGGCATTTTTGGAAAATTATGGATAAAAAATGGCCCATCCAAATTAAACAAAATGAAGCCATGAATTTGGTGGTGTTGTTTGTGGTTAGTTTTTAACAAATGACCTATGTATTTGGGGGGGGTGTACCCTCAAAGCTTGACATGACAGAGTGGACATGGTCACCCAACATATTTCCCAAATAACACAGTCTAAATTATTATTTTGTTTTCTCTACCATTCACAATCCTTGTTCTTTGACTAGCTTGCTGGATGGATTTTGTCATTAAAATAAAATTTAAATTGGCGAACTGTATCGTTATATTAAAATCCTCATTTACTACATCTTCAATAACCAAATATTTGTGGTATCAGTATACAAATAAATGAATACATCTATTTTTTAAATGTTATATTTGAATGCATGTTATCAGACAGGAAATCTGCTGTACGAAATCTGAATGTGTTCTTGTGACAAAACCCCAACGTATTGCAATCTAAAGGTTCGTTAGGATTCCTGGAAGTGTATAAATTCACAAAATGATCAAGATTCTCTAAAAATTGCCCCATTTGTTTGGGTGATTATAAAACATGTGGATGTTAATTTAAAAGTTGATCTATTTCACCACAGAATGCTACACAAACAAAATTGTTTCCCTCTCTATGAATGTTCCCGGTGTCAGGCCTAATAAGCACTAAAGATACAGAGCTACAGCAAGATGTAGTTGACTGACCCAGGTGGTTGTTCTCAGTGCTGTGGTACATGGCCTCCTGCAGACACTTGACCTGGGGCTTGGACAGCTTCAACACCTGCTGCTGGGTCTGGCCGTCGGCTCCGGTCTGAGGCGGACAGAGTCTGGTTAATACATCGGTGTCTGCAGGAAATAATAGTTAATCTAAATCTATACAAGTACAGTAGACGACCTCTTAACCGTCCTCGCTTCAACCGCCCTGTTTCCAGTAAATAACTAACATCTGCCGCCGCAGCCGACGTCTCGATACTGTACCGTAAAAAACAGTCAGGTTACAAGTCAATCATATGTGTCCTTAGTTAGTCAAGTATTGCTTCTTGGTATCTATTTTTTAACTGTCATATAACATTTATCATTTGTAGTGCTTAATACGACAATACCCAGGTCTCATTAGTTTTATCCACCCTTTTAGTTATCCAACCCAGAGTTCGGACTCATGGAGCGAGTAAGAGAGTGTCTACTGTATTCATGAAAATCACTTAGAGTATTTAAAACATTATGCAGTTAGACAAACTCAGTTAAGCAGGCAATTGGCCTTGTGTTTTTATTGTTTTTTTAATTTTATTTTATGCAATTTGTGTATTTAGTATTGTGTAAATGGTTATAGTCTGCAATGTTTTACTAGACATATTTTTACTAACATTATACAGATATAAATATACATTGTTAAAATATGATTTATAATCAAAACTGAGGTTTTTTATTTATTTTTTTATTTACAGCATTATTTCTTACTGTCAGTGTGTTGTTATTACAAAACACAAATATTCAAAGATGTGTGAGAATTAATCAATCCAAACACTGTTAAGGTAGTGTTAATGTGTATATCTCTTACAATACTCAGGAATATAAATGCCTGAAGTAATTTTGGTAACAACTCTTGTTACTTGCTGATCCCTTGGAGTGCCCTGCGACAATATATGATTCACTGTTAATGCATTCCTACCCGAGAAGTGCTTTGGCACAATATTGTAGTGGTTTCGTCTAAAAAGTGCTTAGTGACAAAATATCGTTGCACATCGACTTTCGATTCTGTGATTTTTATTGGGTATACAGTAGAACTTGGATAATTCGAATCTCAAGGGACTGGTAAGAAATTTGAACTGTCCAAAAATTAAATTGAATTAAATAAGTTGCTCAAAAAAGGCTAAAAACTTTCATAATTCCTTATCAACAGAACATGTATTATTACAGAAGGAGTTTGTTGTATGTAAATTAGCACTTTTGGACAGGTGGGAAAAGTCACACAAAACCGTAAAATAATAAGTGTGGTGGGAGGAGTGGCCACAATAACCTTGAACGTAATTTAGCACGGTTAGACACGTGCCAAGCAGTCACTAAGGCAAAACAGCTGCAGCTAGTTTACCTTTCGGAATGATCTGCTGCCGCTGATTTTGGAACTAATCGTTGGCGTGCTAACAATAGCTGTAGCTAGCTGAAATCTTGTTCACTTGGAACGGTTGAAAATGTTTTCATTCCGGAAGCATTGGATTTAAGTAGTTACAGTTCCAGCTGCCTCGACACACCTCTAAGTGGGGTAAAAATCCGGGATTTTGGTCTCATGGCAACTGGGTGTTACCTGTTTTCCTGCTACCTGGACATTCCTAGTGTTGATAACTGTATTATAGCCAATTTTTTATCTAATCCAATAAAAAAGTTAGAATTATTCAAAGTAAAATTACAATTAACCAAGTTTTTTAACACTTTTTATATAAAAGCTTCTAGGGACCGAGCGAATAATTTGAATTAACGGGTTCAGTGCGGTGTGCCGGAACTCCGGTTGTTGCCTAGCAAGGAAACAAATGCAATCATCATGAATTAATACGATTAACGCAGTGAATGTGTTAAAGAAGATTTTGAATTATAGAAGTTAGAATTATCCATGTTCCACTCTATAGCGGACTCGGTGGTTTTAGATGCTTTTAGTCTGGCGTGTGGCACACTACTGACTACTGACCTCCCTGAGCCTGCACTACTGAATACTGACCTTCCTGAGCCTGCACTACTGACTACTGACCTCCCTGAGCCTGCACTACTGACTACTGACCTCCCTGAGCCTGCACTACTGACCACTGACCTCCCTAAGCCTGCACTACTGACTACTGACCTCCCTGAGCCTGCACTACTGATCTTCCTGAGCCTGCACTACTGACTACTGACCTCCCTGAGCCTGCACTACTGACTACTGACCTCCCTGAGCCTGCACTACTGACTACTGACCTTCCTGAGCCTGCACTACTGACTACTAACCTCCCTGAGCCTGCACTACTGACTACTGACCTCCCTGAGCCTGCACTACTGACTACTGACCTTTCTGAGCCTGCACTACTGACTACTGACCTCCCTGAGCCTGCACTACTGACTACTGACCTTCCTGAGCCTGAACTACTGACTACTGACCTTCCTGAGCCTGCACTACTGACTACTGACCTCCCTGAGCCTGTTGCCGGGTCGGCGGTCAGCCGTCAGCTGGGTGGCCCCCTCCGCCAGGATCTCCTCCAGTGACAGCACCTCCTTGGTGTTGGGTGACAGCGGGTGGGACAGCAGCTTGTGGAGCACTGCCCTCTGGCCGTGGGCCGCCGCAACCGCGATGGCACTGTCACAAGACCACGGTTGTTGATCAATTAGCTCAGATAAGACAGTCGATGGAGGTAGGTTTACAAAGGAGAACCACTTAGTTAGGAGTTTAAATGAAAAAGGTGGAAACACAGCAACTCTAAAGCAACTGGTTCAGATGAGCACAGCAACAAGATGATATTTATACTAACATTAAATATGAACTTCACACACTTTCTTCGTCTGAGGCAAAATATTATTTGATGTGTGTGTAAATATCTTCTTGTTGGTGTGCTCACCTGAACCAGTTGATTCACATCAGTTAGCTGTATGTTCTAAGATAGAAATGTTGCTCGGTTTGCTGAATTGTTGATTTGTTGAATAACAGCCCAAAAATGTCTACAGATTAGTCATGATTGTGAAATAACTAATTTTAGGATAAAAATCATCCATGGAGTAAAATCACCAGGACCAAAATTAATTACAATAAAAAGCTTAATCATTAGATATTTGTATATCAAAACATTTTTGCAGAGCGCGTGGAGAACCGTGCGTAAAATATGGCAGTGTTGGACGCTGGTAGACTTTTTGCCAGTGGGCCAAATTGAAATAAATGTGGTTAGTTTTTTCAGCTGGGCTACATCAAACCCACCACAGAAGAATGCAGATTAGAATGTGGCAGGGTTTGACAATGACAGCCTTTGACAGTGGTGGACTTTGCGTCACTGGGCGAAACTGACGAGTTTGTCCGTGGTAGACTTTGATACCTTTCCCAGGTCTTTCTATTTCAGTTGTACATCAACACTCACCTATAACAGCCCCTCTGGGCTGAGCCGGAGTAGCAGAGAGAGTCTTTGAGCAGAGTCGAGAGGAAAGGGTGAGCTCCGTGGGACAACAGGAGGGAGACCATCTCCAGGTTTTCATAGCTCGAGGCCACCTGCAAAACACAAACACATTCAAACTCATGGCCGAGGAAATGTGAACCGGAGATACTCTTAATGGCTGATCTACGATCAGTCTGATATTGTGCGGTCCTAGACATTTGATTTCTCACCACAGGTCTACAAACCTTCCCCATTTCCCTTACTAACCCTAAATCCCCCAGTCTTGTCATCTGTTTCAAAGAGAGTCTTCTAAACCAAGAATATATTGGTATTTTATAAATTTAATCACAACTTTAAACAAAGTTAAACCTGATAAAAAATGAGTGATCATCAGCTGTGGTGGGAGTGGTAGAAAATAAATCTATCCTTTAACTGCAAATCAATAAAGCTGAACAGATCACAACGAGGTTCGGCCCTCTCAGAGACCAAGATTATGGGTGACAATCGAGCAACAAGGATGTCACAACAGGACCCAACTGCAACGAAGGCATTACACACATTTAAAGCCAGTGGCATGGTCTTATAAAGCCACTCCCACAATTTGTAGTTGACTACAAGAATTATTGTATATAACTAGTGGCTTAAAGGGGCCATAGCCACTATCCTTTCTCTTACAGTAGACGCTCTTTTATCCGGCATTCTATGAACCGGCACATTCTATTAACCGGCACCAGGCGACTCGGGTTTTTCCAGGTATTTCGGTCGTTTCCGTTTCGTACTGCGAATGCGCTGGACTGTTCCCGCCTTTTTTATTAGTCACCTGTTGTTTGTTTACGTCTCAAGCAGTAACGTTCAGTGATGTTCGTAAACTTTGCTCAGTACACTACTGTATTCAACCTATTTTTAGACGCCAACTTCCGCCCGGCTGTCTGTCCGCCCGTCTGTCTGTCTGTCTATCCGTCCACAAATGCAGGTGTTCCGGAGCAGTGCCAAGGTCAACCAATGCACGCGACCACAGCTCATTACTGTAGCGAGATGACAGACTCTCAGATTACTGTATTCCCATTAATAACTAAAAAGTTCTATTATCCGGAAAAATCGATTTACCGGCATGGGCGTGGTCCCAAACATGCCGGATAAAAGAGCGTCTACTGTATTAGCTCTGATATTTTCACTTTTTGCATGCTGATGAAAATAAAACAATTTAAGTAGTTTGTAAACAAAGTAGATACTTAATCACATGTTTTAATATAAACAAAGCAGACGTTTTTAAATCCCTATGCTTTTCTTATGAGGGGTTTTTTATGTCATATCTCGTTTGCTGGTAACTTTTTGGAAATACAGCTATTTTTTCCGAGTCCCTGGGATCGAGACCTTTAATTTGAGCTGTCTCCCATCATCCTGCAATTTGCCAAAGTCCCACAATTTTGACTTAAAAATTTTGCTTACAGAATTATATTATATATAATTTTTAATCTGCATTAACTGCGACAATCAAAAGCAAACCGGTATCCATTTAATATTTTATCATAGAAAAATATAAAATTTATTGTTTAGAGCCATCCTACTAGAAGACACTTATGTCAGAATAAAAACAGTTAAAAAGGTACAATGTACTCTTTTTCAACGTGTTAACTGTAGATAACCACCAATGTAATAACTTAAGATATTATTCACTAGACATTCTGATACATCAGACACAGTTCACAGTTTGGCAGTAGACGGAAGTTCACAGTTCGGCAGTATGGGAAAATATTGAAATTTGACAAACTAGTCCATGGTTCACATATTTATTTGGTTAGTTATTTCCCTGACCAAAAACGTAATTTTCCCTGACATTCTCTGTCCAAAAAAGTCATTTTCCCTGACTCGCAACTCATAATGCACACTTTTTAACAATTGATAATAATTTAAAACAATTTTTTTTATTGGCCTCTATCTTCCCCATATCCATCCATGGCCTCCTGTTTATTGGTTTTATTTTAATGTTTACAATTTGTTGTTGTCCAATACATTTATTGTCTTACCAGTTATTTATCGTCTGCACCATCGCTTTAACACAAATCTAATTTGATTTTTGCAGTGCTTTGAGTTTACAATTAAATCAAAATGTTTTCTTGACTTTTGATATTTTTCCCACTTTTTTCCTAACATTTTAAACTCTTCCCTGACTTTCCAGAAAGTGTGAACCAGGTCCTCAACATAATTCACTCTAAAATGAAAAAATCTGCGAGCTCCACTACCTGCAGCGGCGTAATGGTGCAGCGTTCCTCGCTGAGCCGTGCGCCGCCCTCCACATGTGCACCGCGGTCTAGCAACAGCTTGGCGATGGTCACGCTGCCCACCAGCGCCGCGTACGTCAGCGCCGTCCAGTGCTGCGTCTCAGCCTGCACCGTGGGGCACCCCTGCAACAGACAAACAACGTCTTCAGTAAGTGATATTCAGACAATGACGTTCTACAGTGGAACCTGGATAACTCAAACCTCAGGGGGAACGATATTTTGAAATATCGAGGTTCGACTTATTAACAAGGTTAATTTTCCAGAACTTCCAACTTACTGAGGGTCGCGGTAACAAAATCGATGAGTCGTGGAAGAGTAGAAAATTCTTTCAATATTTAGTGTTTCATACACAGAGTATTATAATTAATCATACCGTAATAATTGTAATTAAAATTCAAAATAATTTTAATTACAAGGTAAAATAGGATAGTGTTAAGTAGGCAGGTTCAAGGGAAATGACAAAACTTCGAGCTATCAAGGATTTCAATTTATTGAGGTTATTAAGGTTTCAATGGATTACAAAATAACTCTAAGTTACAAATAGCAAGCATTTTCTATTGATCTTCCATGAACGTGTCTCAATCTTTTTTCTATACAGCTTTGTTGCCAATCGTTTCAGAAGAGCATTGTACTCTTTAGGTCCAAAATATCTAAATTCCCGCCTTCCTATTTCCAGCTTGACATATGGTACTTTTAGGAAATAGTCCTGTCGAGTGTGTTTTTCTCGCATGTCTACTACTATGTTCCTTAATTTTTACTTTCTCCCCCTATACATAGTATATGGAGAAAGTATTGTTTTCGTCAAAATTTTCGAATTTGAGTTGTTAGTGGAAATATTCGTTTTGGTGCTCCCTGAACCCAAAAAAGTGGTTTTTACGTGATGTCTGTCTGTGTGTGTGTGGTGTGTGTGGTGTGTGGTGTGTGGGTGGGTGGGTGGGTGGGTGCGTGTGTGTGTGTGTGTGTGTGTGTGTGTGTGTGTACAGAGCTAGAGCCCTAACCAATGGGCCGATTTTTATGAAATTTGGTATGTAGGTACTAATCCACGATATATCCAGGCATTTTTTTCATTTTTTTGAATTTTTTATTTTTAAGGGTAATTATCCCCCAAAAACCGCCAAAAATCATGAAAAATCAAAATTTCTCAAAAACGGCTCTAACGATTTTGATTAAACTTTGGTCGTTTGTAGAACTTCAGTTTTCCAACAAAATGACACCACTCGCATGTCTGTAAAATTCGGGTTCAGAAATTACAAGACTTAAAACATCAAAAATTCAGTTTTTTTTTATTTTTCATAAAAAAACATAAACATAAAAAATATTACTATTCACCATTAAAAAGAGCACAAAAAACTAAATAATTTGGTATTTTGAATTACTATTCTACGATTGCTGGTTGCGGAGAAAATTGGAATTTTTATTTTGCGGTAAACGCAGTACGTTGTCCAATGTTATTCTTATGGGGAACACAAAAATTACTATTTCTCTCTTATTTACGGATAAATTTCATTCAAACTTGATATGCTTGTCAAGTTAGCATTGAACAACAGAGGAAATTCAAAATATGTTTCCCCTTAATAACCCTGGGGGGGGGATAGGGGTCATTTCCTCTCTTCAAACCACGAGTGTAGCAATGGATTCTGTAGTGCCTCCAAAGCAGGGATTTGGGTGGATGTTTTTTAAAACAACTTGTTTACAAGATTTTCTGTACATTCGACCGTGCTTTGTATTCTATATGTAGTGAATAAAAAGTAATTTATTCATTAAAGTTGGGCTAAAAGGGAGAAAGTATGTGTCAGTTTCCTGATACCGTTTATTATTTTAAATACTGAAAGGCCATTGGCAAATACACTCACCGTGGAGAAGCGTTATGGTTTGTAGTTTAGCACTCTTGCAATAATTACTGTTGACACACATCATTACAGTTGAGACTACCTCTGTCCAGTAACCGGTAACGGTCACGTTGCCCTTAACCCTCACCACCTATTCTTTAAATTTACAAAATACATGAAACTCCCAAGACTTTACTTAAAACTTTGAACAAATGATTTGAGAAAATGTTAAACAATCAGGCTATGAATGTAGTAAACCTACATTCGTTTAGTCATGTTACAGCAGACACTCTTTTATCCAGCATTCTAAGAACTAACAGGCATCGGCTGAGTCACTCACGATTGGCTTTTTCTGGTTATGAACGGGCACTCACAGATCTCTACCAATATTATCCAACAGTACACTGGACTGTTCACACCATTTTCAGTGTTTAAAACTTTACAGTAATTTGTACTCTTATGTTTTTATTCACAACCTATCATGTAAAATATGTCTTTAGTTCATAAGGTTATTGTATAGAGTTAATTATCTTAAGCATCCCCTTTAAAAACTATCCGACAAAATTAGTTGTCCGGCATCGCCGTGGTCTCAAGTTCCGGTTAAAAGAGCGTCCACTTTACTACAATTGCGGAGCTGCATACCGCAGTGCCCTGGGGCGGAGTCTCGACGTCCGGGTCACAACCGAACTCCAGCAGACACCTGACCGTGGCCTCATCGTTGGACAAGACCGCGAGCATCAGCGGAGTCAGCCCACTGTCGCACAGCGTGTTCAGCTGTAACATCAATACAGCGGTGACGGCTTGGAGCATGTTTTGGTAATTTAGGGATATTAAATTTAAATTTTAACTTTTTTTAACCCCTAAGTTTAAAAGTTGTGTTAAGATATAATACGAGGAAAAAGAGTTGGTAAAGAAGTTTAATCAATGATGCTCAACATTCAAAGGTGTATTTGTTCCAAAGAGGGATTACTACTGTGTTGTTAGACAACAAATACTCAAGAAATTTAGATAGAAAGCTACATCATACCAACTACGAATTTTCGAGGAAAACAAATAAAATGTACACACACTAACCATATATCCTTGAATGAAGGCTTGGAGAAAAAATTGAACTTGTAACTTTTTAAGAATATTAACTATATTCAAAATGCACCTATGTTGTTGCGCTTTAGAAGAATAAAGCTAGTTTGTCTCCCACTAACAAAATCTTCCAACATGTAGAAGAATTTGACCATAACAGGCATTTTTATATCTAGTTAATATTACTTTGCTATACAATTTGTTATTAGGAACCAAGAGATTTGGAATCGAGAATAAATTTTAAGAATCTGAATGAGAAAAGTGGAATTTAGTTGTTTACAGAATACCTTAATTTCATTAGGACATTTTACAGTTCGGCCCGAGTCTGGTCGCAAGGTGGCTGAACTAGAAAGAATCTACACTATTGTTCAACAGCAACATTCCTACCACTGTTTGCTTTTTGGTATAACAGAGAGCCATGGTGACAATTTTAGTTTCCTATATTGGATATTAGATACAATTGCTTGGCTGTAGTTGCCAACCTTGGTGCTTGGCAGTAGTTGCAGGGCGTGGGGCACGATGTCTCGGTTGCCGGAGCTCAGCATGCGGAAGGCAACGGACATCTTGAGCCTCCGCACCGAGTCAGCCTCCTCGCCCGGCCGGCGGGTGCACACGCTCTCGTCACACCTGCAGAGATGACATCAAACACACATATTTTAATACTAGTACCTTGAAGGGGCCATAACCTCGCTCCAATACCCTGCCTTCTGATTTGTTTACTCTTTACATGCTGAGGGAAATAAAACAAAATAAGTGAGAACACACATCAGTAAATAAAGTAGACATTTTAAATTCCCAGGTTTTTCTTTTGAGGGATGTTTTACACTATTTCTCATTTTGCTGGTCTTGAGTCCCTAGCATCAAGACCTTTAATTTCAGCCCTCTTCCATCATCCTGCAATTTGCCAAATTCCCACAATTTTGACTTAAACAATTTGCTTACAGAATTATATATATAATATATATATAATATATATAAATACTATATATATATATATATATATATATATATATATATATATATATATATATATATCAGTGGAAATATAAAAACCTTCAAAGTAGGGGTGTGCGAGTAGTGTTTTTTTTTAATCGAGTCGAGTAGTGCTAATTATTCTCGAGTTTCAAGTATTTTTGAGCGAGTATTTGCTATCAGTTGGTAGTTTAAAATAGTGTAATGGGATTTGGATACCACCCTAGATTTGATAACCTAAACATAGTTTCTAACTAGGGGTGTGCGAGTATTCGAAACTTCGAGTTTTTGGCCGAGTATTTTAATACTCAAACTCGACTCGAAGTTTTGAAAACTACTCGAAAGTTAAGGCGAGTATTTCCCGCCGATTTCCGGACGATCGCTAACGATTGCGACCGGCCAAACGCGTAGGAACATCCGCAAAAGGCAATCGCATCAAGTAAAATCGGCCGAAAATGACGACCACAAACGACTGCGACCGGCCAAAACGCGTGGTAACAGCCGCAAAAGGCGATCGCATCATGTATTATCGGCCGAAAATGACGACCGCGAACGATTGCGACCGGCCAAAACGCGTAGTAACGGCCGCAAAAGGCAATCGTATCACATATCAATCAATCAATCAATCAATCAAAATAACTTTATTCCAAAAATGCACATAATAGTACAGAATGGCGTCAACAATATACAGTAATACAGTACCTATAAACAACTACCCAACTAACCAAAACATAATTTTTACCTCAAAACTAACTTACAAACTCATTCCATTTGATCAATGTTCTAAAGATAAGTAAAAAATTCTTCTGTCTTATACAGTGGTCTATTGATAAGAAATGTTTTCAGATGTTTTTTAAATAAATTAAAGCCAGCAATATTTTTAATACCTGAGGGTAATTTGTTAAAAAATTGAACTCCATTATAAGAGGGTATTTTCTTGTACATTGACAAATTATGCCTATTGTAAGCCAGCTGATTACCTTTCCTGGTTGAATAGTTATGAAAAGAATTCAATGTTGGCATTGTTCCTAATTTTGATTTAACATGAAGAATTAATTGAAAAATATATAAACTGTGCACAGTCATAATTCCTGTTTCTTTAAAGTGTTCTTTAACAGATTCTTTTGGTTTTAATTTTAACATGATACGAAGTGCTTTTTTCTGTAATATCAATATACTATTCAAATTATTAACTGATGCACTCCCATATAGGCATAACCCAAAAGAAATATGCGATTCAATCAGTGCATGGTAAATTACTTTTAAAGTTTTGAAACTGCTAAATTTATACATTTGCCTCAACACATACAGGCCTGAAGATACCTTTTTACAAACAGAATTAACATGGCAATCCCAATTAAATCTATCATCAATATTCAGTCCAAGAAACTTTACTGTTTTAACTTCACTTAATAAAATTTCATTCATGAAAATATTTGTGTTAGCTGAGCTTTGCCTTGAAAGTGAGAAATTAATAGTTTTTGTTTTTTCCGGATTTGGTAACAAATTCATATCATGTAAATGTTGAATGACACTAGAAAGATGAACAAAAGATGAAATTTCCATATCAGCATTTGATTTACCAGATATTTTTATGTTTATATCATCAGCAAAGAGACAAACAGTGTTAGGCTGTTCTATTATTGATGGGAAACCATTCAAATATATTAAAAACAATAGAGGTCCCAAAATAGATCCTTGAGGGACACCGTAATTTATAATATTCGTTGAAGAATTAAAGGTAATCACTTGGTTAAAACTATTTATGTGCTCAATTGCAACATACTGCTGCCTTCCAACAAGGTATGATTCAAACCAGCGCCAAGCTCTCCCTTGGACACCAATACAATGTAGTTTTTTAAGCATTAAATCATAAGAGACACTATCAAATGCTTTAGTTAAATCTAGGAAAATTCCAACTACTTTTTCTTTTGCATCGATTGATCTAATGACAGACTCACAGAAATCCACCCCTGCATCCGTTACAGATTTACCCGCTCTAAAACCAAATTGTTGTTTATCTAATAAATTATTTTCGTTTAAGAAGTTACACAGTTGTATATGCATTGCCCTCTCAAAAATTTTGGAAAAAGAAGATAATAAAGATATTGGTCTATAATTATATTTTTCTCTTGGGTCACCTTTCTTGAAACAAGGTTTAATTTTAGATATCTTCAGGAAATATACCAGATATGAAAGAGGAATTAATGACATGCAGTAATGGTAATAATAAATATATACGTGCCTGCTTAATTATTGGCATTGGTATTTCATCCCAACCTGTTGAAAATTTACTGTCAAATGAAGTTAAAATTTGATCTAATTGTTCATAAGTAAGAGAAGAAAGATTAAATTTTGGAAAAACTTTTTGGGATGTTGATAAAACAGGTTTTGAATTAGGAGAGAATTTTAACTTTGGCACTATGTCATTATCAACCATGGTCGTGTAGTATCATTAAAAAGTTGGCATACACTCCTTACATCTAAACAATCATTTGCATTAATATATGGTATACTATCAACTCTGCTACCATTAATTTTATCATTCTTTCCAACCTCTCTTTTTATGATGTTCCAAGCGGTTTTACTAACATTTTGTGATTTCTCCAATAATTTGTCATAATAGTTACATTTGGTTTCTACAATTTCCCTTTTAGCGAATTTCCCCTATAGGGAAGAAGCTATTACCGTAGGTCTCATGGTAAGACTTAAGTCCGAGACCATGATAATTTTTCGTTTTGAGGTCCCCAGATGACAAAAACACTATTCGTTCAAATTTATATATATGTATATATATATCTATATATATATATATATATATATATATATATATATATATATCTATATATATATCTATATATATATATATCTATATATGTGTCCGTGAATGCGATAACTTGAGTAAAAAACGTCCGATTTTGATGAAATTTGGCTCAAATGTGTAAAATAACATTCATGACTTTAAGTTCGAAAACCAGAAAAATCGGACCATGGGAAGGGGGGTTTATGGGGGTTTTAAATTTTCCAAAAATCAGTTTTTTGCATTTTTCACCCTACAATTTTTTAAAAACTTAATTTTGGTTTTGACCATGTTATAGAGCTTAAAAAAACAAATAATATAGTATTTTGAATTATTAACCTAGGTTAAGTGGTTGCGGAGAAAATCCAAAAAAACCTACTCATAAAATCTCCCATGTTAATCTTATGGGAAAAAGGTTTTTGGCATTTCCTCAGTTTATTTTAATTTAACCTTCACATTTGCTCTTAGAAATCTGTTCAGTTCCACAAAACAATCATTTTGGTGTTTAAATTGTGATTCTACACCCAACCGTTGCTGAGATATTCAATGTGCTAAACACAGTACGTTGTCCAATGTTATCCTTATGGAGAATAAATAAAATTTGATATCTCGATTATTTATGAATGTATGTTGATGAAACTTGGTATGTGGCTTCAAATAGTACTGGTATATTGATATTTGCACAAAAAATTGATTTTTTGTTGGTTATTCCTGTAGCAGCATACCTGCGTACTCAGCCCCCATGTTATTCTTATGGAGAATAACTAAAATGTTATATAGCGCTTATTTATGATTGAATATTCATGAAACTTGGTATGTGGCTTCGCCTAGTTAAATTATATTTATATTAGCATAAAAAACAATTGTTTGTGTTCCTTGTTTCAGCAAACCTACGTACTCATTACCAATGTTATTCTTATGGAAAATAATTAAAATCGCTTATATGTGAATATATTTTTATGAAACTTGGTACGCGGCTTTATGTGGAATTCAGACAAATATTATGCATTGGAAATTCGCTGAGTACGCAGGTTTGCTGCGACGGGGGTATTTAACTCTTTCTTTTTATAGTTCAAAATGCTCTTAATGGATTTATCTTTTTCTCTCCTAAAAGTCTTACTTAGGTTTAAAACTTCAACTCTTTTATTTATAATCTCGTTAGTGACCCAATTTTCACCAGTTCTTACTCTACTTTTAACCTTAGGAAAACACACATCAAAATCATACTTAAAAATATCAAAGAAAACATCAAACTTTTCAGAAATAGGAGCATTAAAAACATTACACCAATTTTCCTCCGATAACATTTTACAGAACTGAGCAATATTATTTTTAGTAAATTTCCTACAGTACGTTACAATTCCTTTCTTTTGTTTTGGAATATTAATCCCATTATCATAGATCACAAATAATTGTGCATCATGGTCAGACAATGCTATATTAATACCTGAGATTTCCGTTTTCTTACTAACAATATTCGTGAATACATTATCAATGGCACTCTCTTTTGTTTCACAAACCCTTGTAGGGAAATTTACTAAAGCTTTCATTTGATAAGATTCTAAAATATTCAATAGCAGCCGTTTATTTTTGGATTCCTCTAACACATCAACATTCACATCACCCATAACTACTATGTTTTTAAAATTTTTATTTAATATCTCCAAAAACTCATCAAATTTATCCAAAAATATTTTATCATAACATAACTTTGGAGTTCTGTAAATACCAGCTAACACAAATGTAAATTTACCTGAAGTTACTTTAACCATACAGCATTCAAATTCCTTTTCGTGAACTATACTTGTAATATCGGCCAATATCAGAGGTTCAACTTTTAAAATTGATTTAGCCAGAATTAATACACCTCCTCCACAAGACAATTTACGCGCATAACATGCTTTCACCAGCATATTTTCCAAGTTTAAACGGTGTATTTCCTCCTCATTCATTTTGTGTTCTGTCAGTACCAGCAAGTCAACTGTAATTTCATCTAATAAAAGTGATAAAATATCTAACCTAGAAGGTAAATGCTGTATATTTTGATGCAAGATATTAATTTTTTTGACACAGTTATTATTTTTATTTTTGTGATTTTTATATGTTTTACTTATTTCATAATGATGGAACGTTGATGAGCTAGTTGAATCGCCTTGCTTTTTTATGTAATTGTGACTTTTTGCAAAAGACTGCAGTTTAAAAATTCAGGAGGGTTTAAAGAAGACTGTGTTTCATTAAAGCTAACAGGCCCACTTATACCAAAATCACTAATAGGAAGCACTGAATTGCCCTTTTCACTCACATCACCACAATCAATTTCACTAACTGAGACACAAGTAGTAGGGGGCGATGTTGAAACCTCACTGCTGGGATGGGACGTAGCTACACAGCTGGTAGGGGGCGATGTTGACGCCTCATTGCTGGAACGGGTCACAGCTACACATCTGGTAGGGGGCAATGTTGATACCTCACTGCCGAACATAAAATCGGCCTAAAATGACGACTGCGAACGATTGCGACCGGCCAAAACGCGTATTAATGGCCGCAAAAGGCGATCACATCACGTAAAATCGGCCGAAAACGATGATCGGACCGCATGATTTCGGCTGTGACTAATGATTTCGTTATTTAATATTGATTATAAGCTATGTCTGGACCAGGTGATTTTGACCAAATGACAACCGAGCCCTGTTTCGTCGGCCAGAAACGAATGCCAAGCCGTGTTTTGTTTGTCAATACGTAATCCAGTTTGATTGTACTGGCCAAAACGTTGTATTGCTACTCATGTATTAGTTAGAAACCATGTTTAGATTATAAAATCTAGGGTGGTATCCAAATTACATTACACTATTTTAAACTACCAACTGATGGCAAATACTCGCTCGAAAATACTCGAAACTTGAAAATAATTGGCACTACTCGACACGACTCGACTAAAAAAATCACTACTCGCACACTCCTATTTCTAACTAATACATGAGTAGCAATACAAAGTTTTGGCCAGTACAATCAAACTGGATTACGTATTGACAAACAAAACATGGTTTGACTTTCATTTACAGGGCCCGATTGTCATTTGGCCAATTTCACCTGGTCCAGACATCACTTATAATGAATATTAAATGACGAAATCGTTAGTTACGGGCGGAATTAAGCGGTCCCATCGTCATTTTCAGCCGACTTTACATGATACGATCGCCTTTTACGGCTGTTACTACGCATTTTGGCCGGTCGCAATTGTTCGCGGTCGTCATTTTCGGCCGATTTTGCCTGATGCGATTGCCTTTTGCGGCCGTTACATCGCGTTTTGGCCGGTCGCAATCGTTAGCGATCGTCCGTAAATCGGCGGGAAATACTTGCTCGAACTTTCGAGTAGTTTTCAAAACTTCGACTCGAGTTCTAGTATTAAAATACTCAGCCGAAAACTCAAAAGTTTCGAGTACTTCCACACCCCTACTTCAAAGTAAGAGTTTCAAGACTAAAGAGCAGATAACAGAAAAACTTTGATTGAATAACAAAACACTCAATATTACAGGATTGTTAAGATTGTAGTAGAATATATCCAACAGGCAGAGTAAGATTTATATGGAACACATAAATTAAAAGACATTTCTACCACACTCAAGCGAGAATGATTAGAGGAGTGGGTTGTGTGGCACCAAACATATTGAAGACATTGGTTAACAATGCATTAACTACTTTAAAATCAGTAGAGTGGTGTCTGGCCAGTGGGAAATAGTGACATTGTCTCTTTCTTTGCATATCCAAATTCAAGCTTCTATGCCAGTACAAACAGTTGTTGCGCTAAAATAAATAAATAATTTCAAATGATACTGTAAAAGCAGTGATTATTGAGGACTCAAGTTTATTATACTTTGAAGTAGGGTAAAAACATGCCAAGGAACAACATATTAGTTCGTATAATAATAAAATTGATTCCAGGACAACGATTTACAATGTATTGGAATTTAAAAACAAATTATTTGTTGGGGAAATTTGTAAACTAGGTAAGGTAGCCCAGAGAATGTACACTCCAATTGGGCCTGATGATGACCGGTGTAACTGGTTGAAATCGATCGCCTTGTACCACCTTTTGTGTATATTTTTTACCGTCTTGTATGTAAGTGCAGTATAAGTGTAAATATACTTATAGTGTTGTAAGACGTATTTTATTTATCCTGTTCTTAACAATTGTATTACTTTCTAAACATTTAACAAAATTTAAAAACTGTCCACTATAAAAATAAATAACTAATGACTTATGAGTCATATTCCATGCATCATTCTATTTTTATACTGGCCAGTTTTTAAGTTTTGTTAAAATGTTTTCAATGTTTCCGTGTTTAATGTTCGTATGTAGATCGTATAATAATTTTGACAACTTTTCTCACCACCAGTGATGAAGAGGAGTATGTTTAGCTTGATGTCAACTTGAAAATGAACCCCTAAGGTTTGAAACCAGTGGTAGTTGTCCCATGACATGGAACCACTCGGCAGTATCACCAGGTAATTTAAACCTTTTTAGAAATAAAAAATGTCACTGGCGTAGACAAGCAACCTTAATTACCCCGGTTGTCGAATGGGACAGTCGACGCCGGGCAGCAGTAGCCGAGCCGCCTGCATCACGTCGTCCTGGTCAATCACGGCGGCGTGGCGGTACTCGGTGTGCGCCGTCGTGGTGCGGATCCACTCCACCAGCGGCGGCAGCACCACGTAGGCTCGCTCGTACACCAGCTCCTGCACCGGCCCCGAGTGCTCCAGCTGTGGTACAACAAATTACGGTGCAGCACTCGTCTGGTTCATTTGAACCTGCGTGAGGATTCTGTTATTTTATAGTGATTCAGATCTGTTCCATCACTATCACATTATCAACTGAAATTCGGGGGCTTGGGGAGCAAAGTTCCCCAGCTGTCCCCCCTGCCCCCGCCCCAGTGGTGGCCAGCTTTTCAGTTATTTTGTCAAATTTCGTAAAACCACTTTTTAACGCAACGGAATAAGAAGAAAACTATTTAAAATGATAAAATTCAAATGAACACAGCTCTGACATTTTTATTGGTAACCTGATCACGGAGAAGATAACAAAGCTATGTAACTGCTGCCAACCACCTCGCCATAGTAGTTCAGTTCTGATAACAATATTCTTTTGTCGTGCCTTTTCTTATAATATACAAAAGCTACAGCAATTTCCAATGTGTTCTATACTTTTTCCAGAAACAACTTGCGTTATTGATGAATAAATACAGGTAAAATCAAATCAAAAAGACGTCAAAAAAAAACCAAACTAACATATCAGCTGCAGTGTGCTGTAACAAATAAGTATGATTAATTGTAATACCAAGCTTACGGTCCGGCACTTAGGTTAGGTTAGACTGAAATGTTTCATAAACCATGATAGGTAGAAATAATATATTTACTGGATAGGCCTATGTAAATAAAATGTTAAATAGCCAGGAATATATTTTAACCCATGTTCAAATGTAAAATTGCACATATCCGTTTTCAAATGATCTTCATCAATTATAGTTAAAGCCTAATAATCATCATCATACCATAAAACACATATTTATTAATATATATATAGATAGATAGATAGCCTAATTACCATGTAGATAGCCTATAAGTAACCCCCAAGCTGTTTCAAATTCCTAACTAAATTCAAATATAATTCTAAATTGATCTCATTAAATAGATAAACATGTGAATGTGAAAGTGTATTGGTAGCAAGTGCCAAAAGTGAAAATAAGTGTATTTACTCTTCAACCCAAAAGCACTTGGTGCTTTGTAAACCCCAAACTATTGCAAGAATGAAAAAAGCTTCTTCACCAGGAGTGGAGATAATGAAGGCCTAGCGTAAACAGCTAAAGAGGGCCCTGTCCCTAGTTTTCTCCCTTTTAAATAGTTATTTTGCGCCTATCGTGCCAAAATATTTTTATCATCAACAAGTTACAGATCAATACCCATTTCAACAGGCCACCTCAAAACCAGTAGCTCTGTGACAATAAGTAAAACCTGAACTTTGGTAAGATCTTTCCAGGTTTTTACATCACCACTGGATAGCCTACTGGAACTTTGATTAGGCCAAGAACTCAACCAATTGAATCATTCAATAATTAATATAAAAATTTGAACCTGAGAACTTTATTTATTATTTGTTTTCCAAGAACATTTCTGTAATTAATAACACTGAACAATATAATATATTTTCCAAAATCAACTTCAAGAGTAGGGGTGTGCGAGTAGTGATTTTTTAAATCGAGTCGAGTCGAGTAGTGCCAATTATTTTCGAGTTTCGAGTATTTTCGAGCGAGTAGTTGCCATCAGTTGGTAGTTTAAAATAGTGTGATGGGATTTGGATACGATCCTAGATTTGATAATCTAAACATGGTTTCTAACTAATACATGAGTAGAAATACAAAGTTTTGGCCAGTACAATCTAACTGACAAACAAAACACGGTGTGACATTCATTTCCAGCCAATGAAACAGGGCCCGGTTGTCATTTGGCCAATTTCACCTAGTCCAGACATCGCTTACAATCGATATTAAATAACGAAATCGTTAGTTACGGCCGAAATGATGCGCTCCGATCGTAATTTTCGGCCGATTTTACGCGATACGATCGCCTTTTGCGGCCATTACTACGCGTTTTGGCCGGTCGCAATCGTTCGTGGTCGTCATTTTCGGCCGATTTAACGTGATACCTTTGCCTTTGCGGCCGTTACTACGCGTTTTGGCCGGTCGCAATCGTTCGCGGTCGTCATTTTCGGCCGATTTTACTTGATGCGATCGCAATTTGCGGCCGTTACTACGCGTTTTGGCCGGTCGCAATTGTTCGCGGTTGTCATTTTCGGCCGATTTTACGTGATGTGATTGTCTTTTGCGGCCGTTACTTCGGGTTTTGGCCGATCGCGATCGTCCGAAAATCGGCGGGAAATACTCGCTCGAACTTTCGAGTAGTTTTCAAAGTTTCGAGTCGAGTTCGAGTATTAAAATACTCGGCCGAAAACTCGAAGTTTCGAGTTCTCGCACACCCCTATTCAAGAGTAATGGAAGCCATGATTTCCAACAATGACTGTTAGGGCCTTTTGAGAACCAAAATTGGCTAATGTGTATTCAACTAACAAAATTATATACTTTACACTATTTTTTAAAAATCTTAAATATTATGTCTTTGTATCTGATGATGTCATATACCGGGTGTCCCACGAAGAGGTTTAAACGTTTGATTTTATATTACGTGCCCATTCATGCACCGAACTTTTTTAAACTTTACACAGTTTACAAAGTAGGTTCTAAAAATATTCTGGAAAAATTTCAGCTCCCTAACCTTAATAGAAGCAAAATGGCGGCATATTGAAAAATTTACCAATTTGCTTCCTATAAAAACTACTTTTATGATTTATTATCTGATTTGTTACTGTTTATTATTACTGTTTGGGCGAGAGTCAGTTGTAACGGTGTGTTATCTTACGACATTTCAGACAATACAATGACTGGGATTAGGTATGCACGAGTTTTAAATGAACAGGTCTTGTCCCATTTGACGGTACCAGAAATGAATCAAGCAATCTTTCAACAAGATGGTGCTCCACCTCATTTTGCAAATCCTGTCAAGCAATTACTAAATGGCAACCTTCATGGCCGTTGGATTGGTCGTGGAAGTGATTTTTTAGATTGGCCACCCCGATCACCTGATTTAACTGTTTGTGACTTTTTTTTATGGGGTTATTTGAAGGAACAAGTTTATACCCATAGCTTCAATAATGATGAGGAACTAAAACGATCAATAGAAGAGGAACTTCTCCGGATACCGCGGAGTTTCTTTGTAAGAGCTTACGAATCATTTGTTACGCGCTGTTATCAGTGTGTTGCTGTGGATGGGTTACAGTTTGAATAATTTTGGACTTTAAGGTTTTCCATTAGGCTATGTTCTAGTTCTTTTATTTAAAAGTCATATTGCCCTAGAATGTAACAATAAAAATATTTTATAAAACCAAAAACACCTTTTTTAATGTTTTATAAGTATAGTTTTTCAATATGCCGCCATTTTGTTTCTATTAAGGTTAGGGAGCTGAAATTTTTCCAGATTATTTTTAGAACCTACTTTGTAAACTGTGTAAAGTTTAAAAAAGTTCGGTGCATGAATGGGCACGTAATATAAAATCAAACGTTTAAACCTCTTCGTGGGACACCCGGTATTTATCCATGCCAGCTCGAAATCCCCACCCTGAGAACAAGAACTCTGTAAAAATACTAAATTTTCTAGTCTGAGCACATTGTATGTAAAGTAAGTCAATCCAAGCACTATCCCCCATATTGTAAACTATCCTGTATCCCTTTTGTTTAGTCCATGAGATATTTCTTTTATATGTTCACTCAATAAACCCTCTTTGTTAATTGTACGAGTCAATCTTACTATTTCAAGTATTAGCTTAGCAATTTAAGAGCAATATAAATAAACACAAACCAAACACTCAATGTTTCTTAAGATTCCAAGACTATGATCAGTTTTCATTAATTAATCGATAACATAAATTTGTTCTGGCAAGAGTGTACAGGGTGGGTAAAAAATAACTAGGTATTAAAAAACTGCTGTTCTGTAAAAAAATGGTATAATAATAATCCTTATTTATTAAAAAAAACCATGTACATGTGCTTCGCTAGATAAGAAAACATTGGAGTCAGTTAAATCTCCACACAGGCACCAGTGTTGTCAAACGGCCAGGGCCAGGGGTACATAATACACTCTTCTGAAGGAAGTCAATTGGGATATTGGTGATAATTCCTCCACAGTTTGAGGCTTGGACTTGTAAACCTCGTCCTTGGTGTAGCAAGATACTCAGAATTATAGCACAATTGCCAACATTAAATCAGTAACATTACAGAATTTATAACAGTTGTTTAATAGCTAGTTACTTTTCACCCACCCTGTAGAACAACTTGAAGGTCGCTACAGTGCATGTACCTTACATGAAAATGTTTTACAAATGTTGAAATTCAGTCAAAAGATATCTCAGGCCCCTAAATTTGAGTCACCTCAACAATTCAGTCATCCAGACGTATTTTTTAGAGGTTTAATGACAAGCAAGTCCCGGAGTGTGTACCTGTGAGCACCGCATGAAGTAGAAGAGTGCCTGGATGGCCTGGTTGGACCAAGTCATGTGGCGGGTGGTGAGCGGCAGGGAGGTGGTGGTGCGGGCGAGCAGTTCGCTGAGCTCCGTGACCGACCCGACACACGTGGTCAGCAGCGACTGGTCCTGTGTCTGGCAGCTCTGCACTGTGGAGTCGGTCATCACGCTGGACACCGAGGCCCACCGCGGCAAGGCGAGGGTACCTGTCACATTGTAGTGGCGATAAAGACAATTATGCTTAAATAAAAACATTTGCTGTGATAGATCCTTAACTCTTTAAAATCGGATCGGTCTCTGGATAGTCCAGACCGATGATCTTGAATTTTTATAAAACTCGTTGCAAATAAAAAAAAATAATACAAAAACTTAATGTTTTGAAACTTTTAGTTTTCACGCGATTAGCCCGCATTACACAGATGTCATGTAGTTTGCATCATCAGGTGCTCAGTTTCAGTTAAATTGTTGTTGTTTATGATTTACAAGGCAGTGGAAGCTGTCATGCGAGGAGAGGAGGCCTACTGTAACCTACTTTATTACGGAGTGTTTATAACTTTCTTATACAAGGTCAATCTTGTATTAGCACATAAACGGACATATTACCATGATTGTTCGCCATAAAGACGGAATTGATGACTCATGCCCACTTCTGGGAAATCCAGATTTTTCTAAATCCAGTCTGGCCATCCACCATATAGTCTGGATTTCTGAGAGTCTACTGTAATAAATGGATAAATCTGAACCAGAGTTATGTCTCGTGTAGAGCTTGAAAACTGACCCTTTTTTAGTGAATTTCCACTATTGGGAAGAAGCTACTGTACTTTGTGTAGGAAGACCAAAACCAGGGACCTGCCAAAATCACAAGGGGGAAAAATGTTGATGGACTCTTAAGTACTATTGAAATGATCCACGTAATTTGCAACATATATTACTTCACCAACACAGTGTGCAGTTACTAGTTGTGAGACATACCAGCAGCAGTACGGCCCGTGTTGAGATGGGCGTAGGGTTGCAGCAGGCCCCACAGGTCCCCGTTGTTGGCTATGGAGTGTTCGAACATGCTGGCTGTCAGAACGGTGTCAGGCTTGGATGGTAGGCACTGCAGGATGATCTCTTCCAACAGGTTCTCCAGACCTGCGGCCAGGTATACTGCTGCATACCTGGTAATCAGTTCACTTAGTGTCACGACTTTGCAATGAAATTAGGAATGTACGGATTGGATTTTTAAGTAGGGACAAAACGGGAAGGAATTTTTCTTCCTGAACTTTGGGTTTAAAAACTTTGAGCACAAATTTGTTCAAAACAGATGGATGACAATAATAACAAACACTTTTAGACTTTTTATAGAAAAATCTTATAAAAGTCAGCAAATACATATATTTTAATTTAGAACTGACTTTGAAATTATTTTTTACAACAATGATTCAATAATAACTTTTCATAAGGATGAAATAAAACTTCACATTAGGATAAAGGGACTGAAAACCTAAGACTAAAAAGTATTTTGGGATGGTCAGTTTCAGTTCTCAACAATTTTATCGGTTTATGGGAAAACCGGAATTTGAACCTATATCTCTCAGTTTCAGTTCCATCGTAAATGACGGTCGGATTGCATAATATCAGCCATAAATTACGATTATATCACATAAAATCGGCTGTAAATGACAATCACATCACGCAATATCGGCCGCAAATGACGATCACACCATGTAATATCAGCCATAAAAGATGACCGGACCTGCAGATTATTACTTTGAGGAAATAATCTCGTGGTAAAATAAATCCCGCCCAAAAAACATTATTATTTTTTCCCAAAAATTTTGGGATCCGTTCATCCCCAAATGAAATGCAACTATTATCTATACAACTAGATTATTTACATTCTGAATGTCAATGGGAAACAACACACATTTGAATATGTTAGAGTAAATCTGATTAGTTCTGAGCGCTATCAACTTACTCATGCACAAACTTCCCAAGTCGGACATCGATCATCCAGCGGTGGAAGCGACCGACGGACAACTGAAGGCCGGCGCGCGCAGACTTGCTCTGCCGCAGCTGATCTCCCGACACGGCAAACATGGCCGCTGACCTGAGACACGCCTGCAACGTCGGGAACATGTATTAGCAACATGTTGTTGACGAAACACAATAATCTTGGCAACATTACAGCTCTCAAACAGAAAACACTTGTAAGGACAACTACTAATCTGTTAATGAGGCAAGAAACTCCGAGACGAGTATTCAGTTATTTATCAGATTGAACATCACAGAAGAAATAGCACAGGTAAGTAACTGCTCAGTGTACTGAAGGGGTGGGAGATAAATAATTCATTGAACATATTTCTAATTAAACGAGTTTGCACGCAGCACGCTGACGTGAGGGACGTGAATTTCCATATAAAAACTTTTAAAACTCAAAATCAGTGTAAAAACATACATTTGTCCAATTTTTATCGAAACCTGAAAACTTTGATTTTTTGGCTGTTCTGATACTCCTGGTTTCATTTACTTGCAAAGCTGGGAATACAGTTTTGCGCATTATAAGGTTAGGAGAAGGTCCAGACAGGCTTGAAAGTAGGTGTGAGGTTGCTGGGGGTAATAAAAGTACTCTAACAAAGGAATAACAGGCTTTTCTAGTGTAAAACCCCCATAAGACAACGTACTGTGTTTAGCCGATACACATTTTCTTTAATAACTCGGTAAATATTTATGCTAGAATGACAAGAGAGGGCTTAAAACTTTCACCTTTCTAATTCCCATCTTTTTACATGCATGAATTTTACATCTGGGGCTTTTCTGACCCTTTTTGGGCCCAAAAACTCGAAATTTGAAAGATTAATCCCCAAAAAATGGGTTTAGAGTTTTCCGATTGTTTTGCGTAACGAACTTGTCCAACAGATTATAGAAAGGAACGTCCCTACCAATTTGAAGTAAATCGGACAAAAAATGCGACCGCTAAAGTGCACACACACACACACACACACACACATATATATATATATATATATATGTGTCTATATATATAAAATTTTGAACGACCCCCCAAAACGTGTTCAGGGGGTCACGTTAGGAACTTCTATGGTGGTCCCGGGCTTAAGTTTCACCGTGCGGGTCATGCTAATAGTTCACTTTCCAAAGGAAATTCAGTAATAATGCAAGGGAGACGGATAGATTATGTAAAGAAGAAGTATTTGAACGTGTTGTTTGAGTACACTGGAAATGTTATTAAACAATATGATTTTAGTTGGCCTACTGAAGGCTCTGTAAACATTATGACTTTTGTTGTCCTACTGAAGGCTCTGGCTTAAGTAGGTCAGCTAATGGAAGGTCAGAGTCAGTCTGTGAGTTGGGGTGAAGTCTGTCTGGGGGGCCCAGGGCTCTTGTAATTTGAATTATAATAATTTTTTTTATTTTATGTCAAGAAATATATTTAGTTAATTATTTAACCATTCTTACCTTCATTATTATTTCTTTTAATTGAATAATATTACTTCAATGATAAAAATAAATATATAATAAAAAGTGTCATAATACTCATAAAACCAGTAATCTCACTTACCTCACCTGAAGAGTTTCTGAATGAAGTATCAGATGAGTGCAGCAAAAAGAAAAGCACATTTTATGAAAATTACCTTATAAATTACAAACTAGTTGTCCTGTTGCTCGAATAAATAAATACTGTGTTACCGTTCCAAAGCCAACATGGCCTGCTGATTAACTGTGTTTACTCCATCCATCCCAGCTGACTGCTTAAAACTTTTAGTTATTTCCCCATGTTAAGCTTATGGAAAAAACTCAATTTTAAAGGGCCCCAGGGCCTCACTCACAAATTATTTCTCTATAAAAAAAGTGTCCTGCACAACTTCACGTTAGGCTCTTTCCAATGACACCAAAAACATGAAAATCGGTTCAGTAGTTTAGGAGAAGTGATTGTCACAAAAAAACCTGCTTGCCTATTAAATAAGTATAGATAACATATTCATATACAGTAGAGTCTCACAAACTCGACTCCCGATAACTCGACACTCTGGGAAACTCGATACCTCATTTACTATACAGTACATGTATTACAAGACTATATATTTTGGAAACGAGGACAATTAGTTATTAATTATCAATTTTTAAGTATTTATCTAATTTTTATATTTTTCTTAAGTTTGTAATACAGTATCATTATACATTTATACTATAATGTGTTTAAGTAAAATCTAATACAGTATACAATTTACAGCTAAATAATGTGTTTTCCTCCCCTCCCGATGTAATTCTGGATAACTCGACATTCCACAAACTCGACAGGGTCTTAGTCCACATTGTGTCGAGTTTGTGAGACTCCACTGTAACACTAATGAGTAATTTGATTTCTTTGGTTTAGTTTTACTCATATTCAAAACGCAAGACATGTGACTTAGTTAAAAACCACAGACTCAACAAATAAAACCTCAAAGCCATGTTGGACAGATGTATCGGAATTTTTGTAACATGGTTAAGCTCATAAACAAAAGAAAACTACAAAGAAGAATTAAAGTACATATCACATAAAAAAAAGACACTGGTGGTACTAAGCCGACAAAAGTGCCATTTGGTTACACTAGCCACTAAGGAAGTTTTAACCTTACAGCCACCACGAAACTCTTTACACATGGAATCTCAATCAATAATACGGTTTCTTCCATCCCGGGATTCAAACGCCGAATCCCGGGATTTTCGGGATTGCTAAATTGTCTCAAGTTAGCAATACAGGCGATGTTTCTAACTGATGTAACAGTAGTAAATCACTTTAAAACCACTTTAATAAAGTTACAAACCAAAACTTCTTGATTTGATACTTTTTCTTACTTATATGTTAACTTGGTTTATATTTTAATCTAATTTCTTACAGTCACTTGAAACAATCAGATTTTACCTGAATAGGGTAAGTGATGTTTGTCAGATAATTATGCCTTTTTTATGATAGTTGATATTTTTCTTTTTGATTAAGAACAAATTTAGTTTGTTTTGATCCCAATATAATAATAAATAAATTCATTAAAATAAAAACATTGGAATTTTTTTAAAGTAATGTTTATTCGATTTAATTTAGATCGTTTAGTAATTGTTACATGATTTTATTATGAAAGTACTGTGTTTATTGAAAGGATAGTTTTTTTATAAAGTAGGATTTATTCATTTATTAATTAATTCATAGTCTTAGTAGTAAGTTAATAATTTCATTTAGCTGCAGCTAGATTGAAAAAAAAAGTACTTCTACTTCTACTTTTTACGTGGAAATATTTGTTCATGGATACTTTTTGACAGAGTTTTTCTGCCAATTTAAATACATATTATGGTGTTAAAACCCAATCTTGAGTTGCTTTATTAGTTTATTGCATACCCGAAGCCATACCCAATGTGAAACCAAACGTAGCAGTATTAATAGTGTAATAAAGATGTTTATCTTCATCAGTGCTAGTTAAATCATTGTTTTGTATTTTTAATAAACAAAATAGAATTCATTTACTATAATTATCGTCAATATATACAAAAGAACACTTAATCACATTTGTCCAGGCTTTTTGTAAATTATACTTTTGAAAATACCGTTCCGGATTGGATTACCTAATTCTAAGGCTACTTTAAACAAACTAGGAAGTGGGAGACTAGTTAAAACACCACATGAGTGTATAGCCAGATCTGGTGATTCAATGGTGATGAGAGTTGCCCTCACCTTGATACAGGAGTCGGTGAGCACAGGGCACAGTATGATCCTGAGTGCGCTCGCGACCTGCTGCTTGCCGCACATGCCCACGCACTTGCTGAGCCGCTGGGCCTCGCGCGCGATCCGCACCAGCGCGCGCTGCAGCAGGTACGACAGCCGCGGCACCGTCTCCATCGCGACCCGCTCCATCGCCTCCTTCACCCGTCCGTTCTGGATCACCTTGAGCACGTCGTGGTTGGACCACGGTAAATGCTGGAGCTCCACGAGCCTGCCAACATCAACACGCACATTGGATTTACATTCAAACTTTTGTTATTAATAACTATTCAATTCAATTCAATTTATCTCTTTATTCATCTTTTATGTACATAAATACATTGAATAGTGTCAGTACAGTATATCATGTAGGTTCTATAACAAGTATTGTTTAAATAAAATAACACACTACATAGTAAATAAACTAATTCCAATTCTACTCCATCATTCCAGATTATTTACATGTTTAAATATTCCTCAATGGAGTACAGCCTCAATCCCACAATGTATTGTTTTAACTTTATTTTAAAAGTGGTCTGGTTCGGTTCATTCTTTAATAAGCTTGGTAGTTTACCCAGAAACTTATTTCCTATATAAGATGATTTTTGTTTAAATAATTCTAATCTGTGGTGATTTCTAATCATTTCGAATTTTCTTCTAGTATTATAGACATGAGGCTCAGTTTTTTTGTCTTCACTAACATTGGTCTTTACATAAAAAATTAGCTCATAAATATATAGCCCATATACTGTTAATATTCCCAAATTACTAAATTCATCTTTAACACTGATTTCACTTTTCAATTTTAACATAATTCTTATTGATTTTTTCTGAATTGTTAATATTTTGTCCATGTTTTTCTTGCTTGTTGATCCATAAATTGTTATTACAAATGAAATGTGAGATTGAATACAATACTTCTAATAACTCTATCGTGGACTGGGGAAAACAAAGAACATAAACTACCATGGATTGTAAGAATGATAAATTGTTTTTAAAACTGAAATACTACACAAATATGACATTTGCTTTAAGGCATAAAGACCTGAACTTAATCTTCTCAAAATACAATTATTTACATGTGACTTAAACCAACCAACTTAAAAAATTGTCAATTTTCATACCCAAAAAATTGGTCTCACAAACCTCTTGTACTGTATTAAAATTGATTTTTATAATTGGTTCAATTGGATTTATGTTTTGTCTAGTTGAAAAAGTAATAAATTTTGTTTTATTCATGTTTAAAAACATATTATTAGAATTAAAAAATGAGTTTAGGTTTGCTAATTTGGTAAGTCTTTCCTGACACTTTTAGGTTTGCATCATCTGCATATAGTGTCAATAGGTTGTTGTGGCAATCATTTAGCGAATCAGAAATATCATTCACATAACAAATAAACAATAAAGGACCCAATACAGAACCTTGTGGTACTCCGTATTTAATTGCCAAGTAATTTTATTTGATTTCCATTACTTCGCCTTGATTTAAATTTTTTATGATTTCTACAAACTGATAATGATCTGTTAAGTACAATTTAAACCAAATTTGAGATACCCCTTTTACCCCAATTTTGAAAAGTTTTTGCAACAGTATACTGTGGTCAACACTATCAAAAGCCTTTGATAAGTCCATAAAAATTCCAACAATTTTTCCCCTTTATCAATTGAATCAATGATAGAATCTAAAAAAGTTGTTGTTGCTGTTAGCACTGATTTTCATTTTCTAAAACTATGCTGAATGTTATTTAGTAGTGACTGTTTTTCTAAATAATTATATAGCCTTTTGTGAACTATTTTTTTTTAAATTTTTGATATCGAAGGCAAAATTGATATTGGGTGGTAATTTGAAGGTTCTTGAGTGTTTCCTGCTTTATGTATGGGTATGACCTTAGAAATTTTGAGCTTGTCAGGAAAAACTCCAGAAATGAAAGAAGAATTGATTAAATAACACAAGATTTTTGAAAGCTCTATTTTTGCTGACTTGATAATTGTTGTAGGTATCATCAAACTCACATGAGTGTTTATTATGCAATGATGTAATTGCATACTATTTCTTCCTTACTAGTTGGCAAGAGACGGAAAACCCCATTAGTGTTATTGCTCTCCGGTCTATCATTGTGGCAATTTAGGGAAAGAGAACATGACACCGCCTTTTTTTAATCATGTCTTCTACATTATTTATAAAATATTTGTTTAATACATTGTTTACTTGTACTGGATCAGAATAGGTTGTGTTTTTTCTTTTAAAATAATTTCTTCCTTTTTTGTTTTGAATTTTTTCCTACTTCTGAATTTATGACACCCCAAGCAGTTTTGGTCATGTTACTGGAATTTTTAATTTTATTGTCATAAAATTCTCGTTTAGCTTTACTCATATTAGACCATAACACCCTATTCCTATTTTTAACTTCATTAGCTAATTTCTTAGTTTTACCTAATCGAGCCATTTTACTTTACTTGATTAAGGCCAATTTTTCTTGTTTTATTGTTTCTGTCATCCATTTACATTTATTATTTGTTGTCTTGACATTTTTGTATGTAAATACCAAATCAAAGTAATATTTTAAAATGCTGAAAAATACATTGTATTTATCTTTTACTTCTGCTAAATATACCTGATGCCATTTTTTCCTTTGCAATAATGATATTAAAAGATTCACATTTTCCCTAGAAAAGTCCCTTTTTTGTGAATCTTATTAACTGTCATTGTTATTTTATCCCTAATATATATTAGTTGTACACCTTGGCCATCATGATCTGATAAAAGAGTAATAACAATAACTCCTTCTACTTTTATTTAATCACTCTGAATATTGGTCAAAACATTATCTATAGCAGATCTTGAATTACCTACTACTCTTGTTGGGAAATCAACTAAGTAAGACAAACCATTGCTCCTTAAAACATTTACCAAATCACTTTTCCCTTTGTGATCAGTTAAAACATTTATATTAATGTCACCTATTATTATTAAATCTTTGCATTTTTTAAACAAAAAGCCAATAAGAATACTAAGTCTATTCAGAAATTCTAGGGTATTTGAGGAAGGTGATCTGTACACACCGACCAGGATGAAATTGTAACTACCAAAAGAAAATTTACATGCACAAAATTCAAATGGTTTTTCCTCAAGCAAATGATTTAAATTTGGCAGTGTGATTTTTTAAATTTAAAAAAGGCCTAGATCAAATTAGTACTCCCCCTTTTTTGAAGGTTTCTCTACAAAAATAAGCATTTATTTGAAAACCTTCCAAATTTAATCTTTCAAATCTCATAATTTTTTTAAACTATGTTCAGTTAAACAAATATGTCTGGATTTAACTCATCAATTGTGACAATCAAAGGTTCCATTCTAGAGGATATGTTTTCTATATTTTGATGGAATAAAGTAATGTTGCGTTTTAACTTCATGTTTGGAGATATTATAGGTAAATTCTTTTGTGGTTTGTTAATTAAGGTTTGTCTCACATTAATATGACTTGTACAAGTATTTGATTTTACAATTTCAATGTTAATGTGGGATTGTTGTTTTCTAATAAGTTTAAATTAATTACATTACTGTTTTTGTTAGATCCCATACTACTTATGCTATTAGGAGAATACAATTGTAATAATACAACTAGCAGGTGTCCCAGTACCCGCACTGGAATCTTGCAGAGACGGGGTTAGATTTTTTTATTCAATTAAATAAAACTCTATAAGACTGACA
Organism: Allygus modestus; assembly: GCA_963675035.1. Classification (NCBI taxonomy): domain Eukaryota; kingdom Metazoa; phylum Arthropoda; class Insecta; order Hemiptera; family Cicadellidae; genus Allygus; species Allygus modestus. Next base: position 324,196,098 of record OY776112.1, read on the forward strand.
TTGACACTTTAAATTCCCATGGGATGGAGCCCTAAAGGTGGATTTTTTCAAGACACCAAAAGGCGCACATCTTGAGGGTAAGAGCTTTCAACTGATACCAAACATATGAAAGAAAACGAGTTCGCACGCAGCACGCTGTCGTGAGGGAAGTGAATTTCCACATAAAAAACTATAACAACTCAAAATCAGTTTAAAATATACAATTATTCCAATTTTTATTCAAATCTGAAAATATTGATTTTTGGCTGTTCTGATGGTCCTGGTTCTATTTACCTGCAATGCTGGGAATACAATTTTGTGCATTATAAGGTTAGGCGAAGGTCCAGTCAGGCTTTAAAGTAGGCGTGAGGTTGCTGGGGATGATAAAAGTACTCCAACAAAGGAATAACAGGCTTTCCTAGTGTAAAATCCCCATAAGACAACTTTCTGTGTTTAGTCGATACACATTTTCCTTAATAACTCGGTAAATATGTATGATAGAATGACGAGAGAGAGCTTAAAACTTTTGCCTCACTAATTCCCATCTTTTTACATGCATTGATTTTACATCTGGAGCTTTTATGACCTTTTTTGGGCCCAAAAACCCAAAATTTGAAAGATTACTCCCCAAAAAAGGGGTTTAGAGTTTTCCGATTGTTTTGCCCAACGAACTTGTCCAACTGATTACAGAAAGGAATCTCCCTACCAAATTTGAAGTAAATCGGACAAAAAATGCGACTGCTAGAGTGCAAACACACACATATATATATATATATATATATATATATATGTCTATATATATATATATAAAATTTTGAACGACCCCCCAAAACGTGTTCAGGGGGTCACGTTAGGAACTTCTATGGTGGTCCCGGGCTTAAGTTTCACCGTGCGGGTCATGCTAATAGTTCACTTTCCAAAGGAAATTCACTAATTAATAGATTTAAAAGCCTATAATCACCAAACAAAAACTAAGACATTTTTAATAATATAGATATCTATTTGCAAAAAACAACTATAAAATTGAGTAAGCTTTTACAACAAATCTAAGTCTAAAATATGGTAGAGCTTTTCTAATATTTTCATGTTAGGCCTAGTCTCTTTTCTGTCAAGAATTTGTCGAATCAAAATGAAGGATTATTGCATAGAATTTATTTCACTTATTTATTTATTTTCTTCCAATTACCTAAATAGTGTCATAACAAAATGAGTCTTATTTATAAATCCATAATTAAAATCAAAAATACAATTCCAACACTACTAATTCTAATTGAGAAATCAAATTTTATCAAAAGAATACAAAGCGTTATTGACCAGAACATTTCTTTTCTTAAAATTCAGAAAAACTAGCTGTTGTTCAAATATCTTTTGGGACTTTGACATAAAATTGTGAACCTATATATGTTGGAATTTGTATACAGTTTTAAACTGTGAGAATTTAATCAAAATTTGTTCCTGATCGTGTATTATAAGTATTTGTTTGTCCTTATAAAATGCACCCTTACGAGAAACTCTAGTATACACCGCACCTATTGTGAGAGTCGACCCAGACAAACTCGTCGGCGCTGGTCACGTTGGTGTTGATGGTCTCCAGGCTGGAGTGGCGCATGAGCCGGCGCACCACGGGCTCGCCGCTCTCACTGCCGCTCAGACTGCTGTAGGTGGAAGTGGAGGTGTGCGAGCGCATCGTCAGCTGTTGGATGGCCAACTTGATGTCCTCTATCCCTGAGCCGCATGGCACCAGCTGAGGGGAACCAGAGACGATCCATTGGTTAGAAATAAACAAAGGAAAGTAGCCTTGCGGGAACTAAATTCTTGAAGTGAGGTGAACCCCTTACTGATTGAAAAACTGTTTATTTGTCATTGAGATGGAAAAAAAACAATTCTTAGAAGCTGAGCAGATGTTCAGAAAAAATCAGGCTTTTGGTGGGAAAACTTAAAATCACTTTTACGAAGTCTTGTAAATCTAAAAGAAAAAATGTGTGCTAAATATTACTTGACGTACAAATTCGCTGAAAGTCATTTCCAAGAAAAAAGGTTTTAGAAATAATGACAACATATAACAATTGCTAGAAATAGTGTTGGAAACCATAAAGCCAAACTAACAGCCAATAACTTAGCCAAATAATAACAGCTAGATATTTCTAAAGGTTGTTTTGGAAGTAGCTTTTAATAATTGGAGCAAGAGGCACACTACCAAAATTTACTGCCAATTTTAAAAATAAATGTAAGACACCGAAAATTAAACCAAGAAATTGCAGTTACCACCCTAAAGTATTTTGTTTTTATTTGATTGTACATATTGTACACAACCATGTATAATAGTATTAACTAAGAAAAAACAAAATAATTCTTAGAAGCAGAGTAGATGTTCGGAAAAAATCAGGCTATATCAATTTATCTGTCAATGATCAAAATAAATTAGCTGTTTAAATCAAATCAAATCATAATTCCTTTATTCCATAAATTGTACATGGTACATAGTACGGTCATTAATATAGAACTTAATGTACACACAATCAATGTTCATACACCTGAGTGTTATTATATTAGAATCAAAAATATCCTTATTGTAACAAAAACTTAGATAGTAAACTTAATTTATAAAAAACCTTTAAATTAGAATAGTTAAAAATCTAAAATAAATTATTTTATTTTTCCAATTTCCCAAATTTTTGTACGGCAAACCCAGTTGTTGGGAAAGTTATATCCTCAACTGAATACATTACATAGTTGTTTTCCTTCAGGCATTTTTCAGTTATAGTTTTTAAACATGTTTCAATATCTATTCAGAACCTGCGGTTGATCAGGTTTTCTCAAATTGTGAAAAATTGCTTTTAAGCAATCCAAAGAAAAAATGTCTGCTATCAGATTCTCTAGTTATCAGCGATTACACAGCCGTATATCAATGTTATCACACATTTCACCCATCACAGTAGGTGAAGAGCAACTATAGCGTTTCCAGTGGCACCTGCACTACGAGTCACACCGAGACTCACCTTGGCTGGTGTGGCCCTGTGCCTGCTCCTGCCCTGCATGTTCTTGCGATTCGGCCGACTCTGGTTGGGCATCACACTGGCCGATAACCTGGTCAACATTGACAGTTAATATAACTACTGAAAAAGGTTGGGCCTATCAACTCCATTCACTCACCTTATTACAAATTTTTTAATTAAAATAACAGCAGCTGATCAACTAATCTTATTTCTTGAATGGGTTTTAATATTACCTATACCTTCACTTAAGTCTAAAATATATATATATATATATATATATATATATATATATATATATATATATATCAAAAGTCAATATCTTACAGATAAACTTACAAACTTATTGTATGTAAGTTTAGTTTAGACTGTTAGGATGTTGCTGTATTTGTTGTGTTGTATTATTTGTCATTTGTCATACATTTAAAACATGTCCAGCGACAATAAATGATTTTAATTAGATCTTATTTAAAAACAAATATTATCAAGATTTTCTAAAAAACCTTAAATTCAAGTATGACATTGATCGGTATGACATTCACAGTTTTCCAACAGTTCCTGGTACTGTTAATCGTCATACATAGGTAGAATATTTATAAACTACACTTAATATTTTATAACAAATCATTTTATGATTGAAAATAGATCAGGTTAGATACAAACTGATTGTCAGAGATGGTGTTTAAATGTAATATCAGTTCACAGAAAAGAATAACAAAGCTATGCAAAGATTTTGTGCTAGACAACGCATTATCCTCTATTTTTGTTGTTGTTTAGTATGAAATTACTTAAAATGGCAATAAACTTAAATCTGTATGAGCACCTCACAAAAATTACACAAAAACTGTTTGGTTTATATAATACTAGTTGCCATCGTACCCGGTTTCACCAGAGAATAAAACCTGTGGTGTTTGCTGCGTTCTATGGTTAACCCGTGGAACTACTCATGATTAGCTGTTTGAATTTTCAACAGCTCAAACTAAAGTGAATGTCCATAAGAGTATCACTAGATTGGGACTTTGACTCCCAGTGGTGCGGAGCCCTATGGATAGATGCATGGATACGTGCCAAATTCCGTAGTTGAAGGTGTAGAGGTTTGGCCTGGGGGGTACTCGGTTTTTCTTATTTATAGATATAGAAGTTTACCTCTCGTCCTCCGGCACGGAGTTGAGGGGCGACCTGTAGTGGTGGTGCCTGTCCACTGGAGGTGAGCTGCTGGTGTGGCCATCGGACATGCTGGCGTGGCCCGACGACCGGTTGTCATCCGACGAGCTCCCGTTGTAGTCATGTCTCTGGACAATTGAGAAGGACAATGTCAAATGGTTAACCCATTAAATTAGTAATTCACAACAAGCTCCGATTGGTGCTGCACTCTAGCGGTGAAATTGGTAACTAATGAATGCGGGCAGCTACTCTCTCCTCTAGGGGTGCGGCCTGACTATTAACCTGTCCAACGGCTCTGAGCTACTGGGTGTGATAGCCGAGTGGGCTAAGTCGTAGAAACACCTTGGCCAGGTGTTCTTACTAAGTTCGAGGGTTCCATTGATTCCTGCTCACGACCAAAACTGATCAGTCGTGTGACTCTAAACGACCGATCTGTGGCAACAAGTCAAATAAACGGTGGCAGGCTTACTTGGAAGTTGACAACATTGTTTAGTTCTTTGTGAGTTGCACATGATCAATACTGATTTTACTACTTTTTACTTATGTTTACTGTGTGTGTCCCACTAAGACTCTTTAAACTGAAAGAAAACATTATATTAATTAAAATTCGCCATTCATCCATTTAAAATAACAATTTTTTATTCCAAATCATAGGTTAAAAAAATGAAAAGTAAGGAACGGCACCAGCCGGAGGAGTTTACCATGTGACTCACTTGTAGCAGCCGCAGTTCGTCGACGCTGAGATGGTGGTGGGGCAGAGTGCCGAGGACATTCTTGCCCGAGCAGCCGCCGAGCGGACGTGGCGGGGGGTGCTTCTCCTGGGCAGGAGGCGGGGGGTCCGGGGAGGGGGCAGGGGGCTTGGGCGGGGTGGCACGGGGGACAGGGGTGGTCTGGGTGGTGGCAGGAGCCGGAGGTTCCTTGGGAGACACCGTCTGAGGTAGGGAGTGACTGCTCCCGCTCAGCTGGAAATCATATTTAACACAAATGTTTTTATTCATGTAAACTCACTAAACTAGACAATTCACCATTTTAAATTAATTATACTAAGTTTATTACAGTCCATAAAACCTACTAAGGATGCCCAATGACAACTGGCAAGGAGAGAGTGGGAGTGTACATTATTTAACAGAAGTAAAAGAGGGCAACCAGCCCCATGGCAGAACAACGGGCGACAGTGCGATTGTCGCAGAAAGAAAGCGAAGGCTGCAGAAAGATCAGCCACATAAAAGTACACGGCTGCAGACAAATCAACAATTTGTCAATAAAGTTATAGCTGCAGAAAAATTCTCCATTCCGCACACAAAAACTTTATAAACCCCTATAAATTCAAGTAGACGTAATATTTTAACCTCAAAGTTGTGCAGACTATTTTTAGAGGCAGAAATACGATTATACTCGTAGTAAGCCGGAGCTTGTGCCGGTTTGTAGTGAGCGTGAGCGATATCCGATACCTATCGTAGCGTTTCGCATTGTTGCGATATGACAAGGGGATACAATATTTCGATGGTGTATATGGGAAGCGACACATATCTTCCATTTTGATATTTCAAATTGCATCGGCACATAAAAAAGATAAATCTTGCTTATGATGTTTTTGAAGTGCTCGATTTGGAATTGAGACACGGTATATAAGGGAACCCTGTAATATATGAACGACACAATATGTAAAAACGATGCAATATTAGTGATACCGTTATACCGTACACTACACAAGCCTTATATGTTACGGCAGTACGATATTTAAAGAGAATGATTGGGATGTTTATAGCGCCACTGCGCATCCCGTGACCGTGCAGCTCCCATCAGTGACGTTAATGATTGTGTTTCTGATTCTACCAACCAACCAATGGACGTTAGCAATGTGTAGTGCTATTACCTGTAGTTTGGTTAGTATTGTTGTAGAGCATCATTGAGATAGTGAACTCATCCGGTGAGCTGATTATTTGCTCAGTTTGTTTGGAAAGTTTATTCTACAAAATTTAAAAACCCATTACGCAAGGCATCCCCGGCATTGTCCGTTAAGGGTGTCCCACACTTCTCGCTAACAGGCCTGAACATTCGGCCGAACATTCTCCCTAAAGTTCACTGAATATTCCATCCTGTATTCAAAAGTTTGTGCAGCTCCCACAATGGCCACACTTCTCGCGAATACTCCGAAAATTCAGAGATCGGCCGAATGTTCGGGTGTATTTGCAAGAAGTGTGGGACAGCCTTTAAATATAAGTCTGCTACAAGCGAAAATATCAGGAAATTATTTCCAATGCAGGGTTCTCTGTCAAAAATATGGCTCTCAGTACCAAAACCATTTCAAGCCAGTTTCAAAAATTAAACTAAATTAATATCTAAAATGGTAACATCGAAAGTTGTTAGGAGAAAAAAAGAAGACCTAAATATTTGCTTGCCTTGTTTTAAGTGTTAGGGAATAATCAAGTACATTTTTTATTATCAGTGCAACTTAGGGATGTAACTGGGTAATTTCTACATTTGCTAAAAACTTACTCAGGAACAAAACATTATTGATTGGTTTGTTGTAAAGAGCCAACTGTGTTTCCAAATATGTTATTAACAAAATATATTTGTTCTAATACAGCAAATTATGCCTATAGTACTTGAGTCTCAGTATATAAATTAATTTAGAAGCAAGTGCTTATTTTAGACTTTGGTTATTTATACTGTACAGCTGATTAATATTATTATTATTAACACTATGCAGATATTATATTGTTGTAATTGTTGCAATTTAATTAATTTTCTTTTGGATTGCCAAAAAAATAATTAAGGTCTATTTCGAGAGTTTTCCAAAAAGATTGGTTTATTTAAATAATTTTCTTAGTTTATAGTTTTTTACAAGTGACATTAGGCTATATGATTCCAATAGTTGCGATATGAAAAATCGCGTTAGGCTTGCAGAAAGTTTTGGAATTTTACATATTCCGTTGCAGAAAGAATGAAAACATCCTACCATAGGGACAACCAGGACTCGGGTGGTAAAATTGAGTGGAGTGGAGGCGGATTTGAACGGACTAAATATGAGGGGATGGAGAGAGAGAAAGGGAGGAGTCAAGGTGGATTATTATGGAGGCCAAAGCTGACAGAAGGCTGTAGCACTGTATGTTAAGGTAAACCGTCAGTATAATAAGTAAGTCATCACTAAACAGGTAAGGTAAAGTAAGGCAACTATTACTGCTCCTATTTCCAAGAATTTGAATATCCTAATTTCAAACCTTTGATGTGCTGTCAGTTGAGAATATTTTGTTTTTGTTGTATTTGCATTTATGAATAAATGTGAATTATTCGCCAGCGAAAAGGAAAAATTCCGAATTTGAAGAAGAAAATGCCAATTATTCGTAACAAGCACGAACCTAAGGTTTCAGTCTGACTGAAAGCCCGAGATATTCTGGTAAAGTATTCTGCTGCAGATAAAGTTCAGATGATTTTGTATTATGACTGTCTCTATATCAGACTTTTGGTTTGATGATTTATAGGTAGAACTGAACATTACCTTAAAAAATTAACTGAACTTATATAAGATATTAAAATTAGAGATTGTATCCACAAACATTCCAAAATCCAATTTGGGATTTTTGATGGTTATGGGGGGTTTACACTTCTGCAATCTTTGATATATTTGCCACTCTGACGATACATAATACACACAAGAGACATACCCTGGGTGGTGTTTCCGAGGTCTTGTTGTAGGCGACAAGCTCGCGGGACCCACCCCCGGCTCCTCCTGGCCTGAAACAATGACATAGAATCATGTAATTGAATCTGTTTCATTGTTCTCCAACAGTTTTCTAGATATATATGACAAGTTCATGTTATGGTACGATAGTTAGTCATTAACGTACCCAGAAATTACAATCATTTTGTTGAATAAACACATACTTTCTCTCTTTTGGTCCAACTTTTATGAATAAATTACTTTTTATTTCCTAAATATAGAATACAAAGCACGGTCGAATGTACAGAAAATCTTGTAAACAAGTTCTTTTCAAAAACATCCACCCAAATCTCTGTTTTGGAGGCACTAAAGAATCTATTGCTACACATGTGGTTTTAAGAGGGGAAATGCCCCCTATTCCCCCCCGAGGGTATTAAGGGGCAACATATTTTGCATTTCCTCTCTTGGTCAATGCCAACTTGACAAGCATATCAAGTTTGAACAAAATTGAACAGTAAATAAGAGAAAAATAGTATTTTTTGTATTCCCCATAAGAATAACAATGGACAACGTACTGTGTTTACCACAAAATTAAAATTCTAATTTTAAACGCAACCAGTAATTGTAGAATAATAATTCAAAATACTAAATTGTTTAGTCTTTTGAGCTCTTTTTAATGGTAAATAATGATCTTTTTTAGCATTTATATTTTTTATGAAAAATAAAAAACCTGAATTTTGTATGTTTTAAGTCTTGTGATTTCTGAATCCGAATTTTTCCAGGAATGCATGTGGGTGATGTCATTTTGTTGGAAACGTAAAGCTCTACAAACCACTAAAGTTTATTTAAAATCGTTAGAGCCGATTTTGAGAAATTTGGATTTTTCATGTTTTTTAGAGGTATTTGGGGGATAATTACCCTTAAAAATCAAAAATCAAAAAATCAAAAAACGCCTGGAGATATCGTGGATTAGTACATACATACATACCAAATTTAATCAAAATCGTTCCACTGGTGCCGCCTCTAGATCTGTACACATCCATACAGACTGACAGACAGACAGACAGACAGACAGACAGACAGACAGACAGACATCACGTAAAACTCACATTTTTGGATTCAGGGAGCACCAAAATAAATATTTCCACTAACAACTCAAATTCAAAAATTATGACGAAAACCCCCAAGGCAGAATGTTTTCATTCTTTCCGCAATGGAATATGTAAAATCCCAAATCTTTCTGCAAGACTAATGCGATTTTTCATTCGCCTACAGTGTGGTGGGTCGAAAACCCTAAAAGTAATTAAATAATTCATCGTAATAATCAAATTCATTCAAACAATAACGTAAAATAATATTAAAATATAAAGTCAGGAAGGCGGGTAAGATTTATTCGGTAGCGTCCAACGGCTAAATATTTTCGAGTTGAGACGAGAAAAGCGATGATTCACCAGAGGGTGGGGAGACGGGAATTACAACAACGCCGAGGTAAGGCGTACGGTTCAAGGCGCGGTACCCATAGGACGCATCGCATTGGCCGAGGACAGTCACGTGATTGTTCTCACTACCCCGGAGGAGCACGGTGAGAAGGGCAGTTGACACCGAGGGCTGGAGGTTGTCGGACGCAGATGTAACTCTGTGTCGAGTATCCATTGTGGCGTAGGGCGTGTATCAGTCTCCACACCGAGCCATGTTACTATATTTTGTTGGTCATACCCAGTCTTTGTGCAGTTAATAGTAAATACGTATTATCGAGCAATCGTGATGATTAGTCGCGCTACATGATTCTCAGATGAACTTTTAAGACTACAAGTGGCGTTAATCGGACTTTGCTTTCATAATCCGAGATTAATAATGTGGGCGAGCGTGATATACTACGAACGCAAGACGTTTAAATTCACATAAACGTTCGAACTCCGGTACTGTTATAAACAACGTGCGCCATATCTTCAAAAAAGAACTTTGTTATCGAACAACCGACTCGACCAGGGACCCGTAGCCGTCAACATCCGGAGAGGCGTCGCTATGCGGGAGACTATCTCATCAACCACGGAGCCAGGACAGCGAGAAGAGTATAATATCAGCTAAGTTACCTTTCACCAGTCAATGAACTTATTAAAGTGCCATTTCCGTGTTTAGAATAAGACTTGATCATTGATTAGAATTTAAAACCGTAACAACTATTAAAGTATTCTCTGTATTCATTTTCACTTAACATTTTATTAAAGAAACCATAATTTTTTAAACTTAACTTTTGTTTTTATTTTTTAGATACATTTTAAATCCTTATTATATTTAAAAGCGACCCTGAGATAAGATTATTAAAAGAGCTCTGCCAAATATTGCCTGAACTTGTGGATATATGCTACGATAAACTGAGACCCAAGTCAGTGCAATAAATTACAATTCAATATTAAGAATTCTCATATAAAAACAGGAAGAAGCTTTTTCAGCACCGCTTCATAATAATGGCGCTCCAACTGAAAGGCTGTAAAATTTAACATTCAATAAATTATAAGAAAGCTTATAAGACCTTCTTCAACCGCACCCATTGGAATCATATAAAGACACTTGTAAAAAAACTAGTAACTAAACAAATTATTTAAATAAACCATCCTTATTGTAAAACTCTCCAATTAATTCTCTTTTTGGCAGCCCAAAAGAAAATTGAATTGAATTGCAACAATTACAACAATGTACTGTATAGCCTTAGACTAAGTTATATAGTGTTAATAATAATAGCCTGTAATATTAATCAGCTAGTACAGTACAGTATAAATAACCAAAGTCTAAAATAAGCACTACTTCTAAATTTAGACTAGATTCAAGGCATAATGGTCTTTAGGCTTAGTGTGCTGTATTAAAACAAAAAATATATTTTCTAGATAATATATTTGGAAACACAGTTAGCTCTTTACAACCAACCAATCAATATTCGTATAGTTCTTGAGTAGGTTTTTTTAAATATATAAATGACCCAAGTCCCATCTCTAAGTTGTATAAATGTATTGAACTTGATTATTCCCTAACACTTAAAACAAGGCAATCAAATATTTAGGTCTTTTTGTTTCCTCCTAACAACTTTTAATGTTGCCACATCAGACATTAAGTTAGTTTACTTTTTGAAACCGGCTTGAAATGGTTGTGGTAGCCTAGAAAGCCATATTTTTAACAAAGGGCCGGTTTTTGCTAGTGATACGTTAGATATTTAATTACTTTTGTGACTTTCATATACTTTAGGTCTTTTCACCGAGGACCCTGAATTGTAAATAATCTTCCGATATTTTTGCCCGTACAGACTTATATTTAACGGACAATGCCGGGTTATGCCTCGCGTTATGGTTGGGAAATTTTTAGAATAATCTTTCTAAATAAACTGATCAAATAACCCGCTCACCGGAAGAGGCCACTATCTCATTGATGCTCCACAACAATATTAACCAAACCAAACTACAGGTAATAGCGCTACACATTGCTAACGATCATTGGTTGGTTGGTAGTGGTACAATCAGAAACACAATGTATTAACGTCACTGACTGAGCCACACGATCACGTGACCTATCCAAGCGTTGCGCAGGCCACTACGCCGATTTTCTTTAAATATCACATCAATTAAATATCGTATTGCCGAATCGTATCAGGCTTGTGTAGTGTACGGTATCACTAACATTGTGTCGTTTTTGGCATACTGTGTCGTTCACATAATACAGTTTTCCCTTATACCATTGACTATAAATACTGAAGTAGACTTCTCATTGCTATTATAAAATGTGTCCCTAGTTTTGGGTATGCCAGGATTGAAAGAGGTCGTAGTTTACACTAATCACCAACAGAGTGTACTGCTGTCAACTATTACTTATCCTCTCAAGGAAGTGATAATACAACAGTTGGGTGTGTCAGGAAGCAAACATAAGTTGATTATTACTTGCTTTCTGGGTGGAAATATTTTAAAAGTTAATGTAAATAACTAAAATAAATAGTTGACAACAGCACAATCTGTCGGTGACCCAATCAAACTACTTCAGTTTTAAATTCTAGCATACACTAAAAGTGGGACAGCTGGACCGTATGGATGGGATGTCTCCTTCAGTATTTATAGTCAATGCTTATACCATGTGTCTTGATTCCAAAACGAGCACTCAAAAACATTATAAGTAAGATTTATCTTTTTTATATGCCGACGCAATTTGAAATATCAAAATGGACGGTATATATCGCTTCCCAAATACATCATCGAAATGTTGTATCGCATCTTGTCATATGGCAATATTGCGGAACGATACGATAGGTATTGGACATCGCTCACTACCAGCCAGCAAGAACTCATTCATTCTACAAGTAACTGTTGTCTACACTCGCGGATCGTGTTCTGCCTCTAAAAACAGACTGCGCAACTTTGGGGTTACAATAGCCTATTACGTTTACATGAACTCATATGGTTCACGATAGTTTTTGTTTGCAGAATGAATAATTTTTCTGCAGCAATAGCTCTAATGAGACATTCTTGATTTGTATGCAGCAGTAATTTTAAGTAGCCGATCTTTCTGCAACCCTCGTTTTCTTTCAATTCAATTCAGATTTCTTTATTCATAATGATACTCTTGTATACATAGAATAATGTCAACAACAAGTAGAACTATATACAATAAGTACGACAAAATACAAGTATTAAATATGAGTACTATACAAAATAAACAGAGGCATGATTCATATATAAAATAAAAATACATTAAAATAGTGTCACTTACAATTAAAACATCATAATCCCGAACCAATTAAAATTTTTACCCGTTTAAAATTCACCCAAGTCATATACAGCTCTAAATCAATCAAATAATCCTTTAATTTTCGTTTAAACTTTGGAAGACTAATTTCATTTTTTATACAATCTGGTATTTTTCTTAAAAACTTTTTGCCTGCAAAAGACATTTTATTTTTGAAAATTTCTAATTTATGATGGGAAATGGGTTCAATTTTTTTCTAGTATTGTATTGATGCACTGGGATAAATTCATTATTCTGATTATTCCTGACATGCATGATTGTATCAAAGATATATAGTCCATGAACGGTCATGATTTTTAGTTGTTTAAAATATTCCTGGGCTGAGTCTTGAGTTTTTAGTTGTAAAATAATTCTAATTGTTTTTTTTTGAATTTTTAACATACTATTCAAATTTTCTTTTGTTGTGGAGCCATATATACATATTCCATATGCAATATGACTGCGAATAAGAGCGAAATATATACTACGCAAAACATCAATGTTGCACAGTTTGGACATTGTTCTGATTGCAAATAAACCAGAATTTGCTTTGTTTAAAACATACTTCACATGCCCATCCCATGACAGGCTATTATCAATTATTAGCCCTAGAAACTTTGTTTGCTCAATTAACTCTACATGTTTGTTTTTAATCATTAATTTTGGGGAGATGCAATTTTTACTTTGTTTTGTTTTGAAACAAATACCTTTAGTTTTACTTGGATTTAGACGTAAATTAAGATTTTCAAAAAACTTATCTATACTATCAAGTTCTATATTTGAAAATAGTTCGATATCCTCTTGTGATTTGCCCGAAACTTTTAAGTTTGAGTCATCAGCATACAGACATAGACTGGAAGTTGGAAAAAAATTCAAAGACTGCCCTATATTATTTACATGACATAAAAAGAGAAGAGGCCCTAAATTTGATCCTTGGGGGACACCGGTGCTGATTCTATTTAAATTGGATGTGAACTTGACAATTTGATAATTTTTGATGACATGGGTTATTTCAACATATTGCTGTCTGTTTGATAAGATTTGAACCATTCCAATGCAATATCTGTTACTCCCAACTCCTCTAGCTTTGAAAGTAGTAAAGTGTGGGAAACGCTATCAAACGCCTTTGAAAGGTCCATGAAAACACCTACTACCTTTTCTCCCTTATCCATTGAGTTTATAATTGATTCAATAAAACCGACCGCTGCTGTTATAGTAGATTTATTTTTTCTAAATCCATGCTGAAAGTTAACTAATTTATTATTATTTTCTAAAAATAATGCAAGTCTGTCGTATGCTAATTTCTCAAATATTTTAGCTACAACTGGTAGTAACGAGACAGGTCTGTAGTTACAAATTAATTTAGGGTCATCTTTTTTAAGAATGGGTATAACTTTCGCAATTTTGAGCTTGTCAGGGAATTTTCCACAAACAAAAGAAGAATTCACCAGATGTGCCAACACTCTGCTGATCTGTGTACCAACTACTTTTAAAATTGCTATAGGAATTTGATCTATTCCGCATGAAAATTTGTTTTTTAATGAGCTAATGATTTTAAGTATTTCTTCTTCTCCTGTTTCTTTAAATCGGAAGCGTGTGCTACTGTTATGAAAAATAAAATTATCAGTGTGTTTTGCAGTTTCAGTTTCTAATGCAATGTCAACAGTAGGAATTTTAGCTTGAACAACATTAGTAAAATAGTCATTAAAAATATTACTAATAATTCTAGGGTCTTCAACAATTTTGTTTCCTTTGTATATAGTGATGTTGCTAACTCTATCTTTATTTTTTGACCCAATTTCAGAGTTTACAATATTCCATGTAGTTTTCACTATGTTATCAGATTTTTTTACCTTTTCATTAAAATACTTTTTTTTTAAATACTACTTTCTGCGACAATGTCGCACTGTCGCCCTTGTTCTGCCATGGGGACGAAAACAATACTTTCTCCATATATGTATAAGGGGGAGAAAGTAAAAATGTATACCTTCTAAAATGGTCTGATATGGTAAACATTTTCAAAATCGATAATAAACCAGTTCATAATATCTCCCTTTTGCTGCGATGTGTTAGGAACAGAATAGAATTAACTTCCTAACCAGTTGTTACTGGTTATATAACTACAAAACTATAAATCTTAAATCAAATTTCTTTTAAATAAGCTAAAAAAACTAAATAAATTAGTATGTTGAATTATTATTCATGCAGGACTAATGGCTGCAGGGGAAATTGTAATTTTCAAATACCAAGTAAATTTTATTTACACAGTATGTTGTATACCAATATTATTATTATAGGGAGTAAACAATCTATATTTTATCTATTATATACTATTACAACTTGGTATGCAGGTTAAATTGACATTGACCAGTAGAGGGTATTCAGAATATGTTAACACCTAAACTTACGAAGGGGGGGAGGTGGGGGGATTTTCCCATGATACCGTACTTTATATTATTTAAGTATTTAGTAAATATAAAGTAATGTACTGACTAAAATAGGGCTAAAAGAGAGAAAGTATGTGTCAGTTTTCTGTTACCATTTATTTAGGTTGAATTTCCTCTGAAGATTGATCATAAATAAAATTGTTATGCAAATTTATGATTTTGATTTGCACAGTTTTGGTTATAGTACCTGGGGACCGAGCTTTGCTCGGGGGAAGGCCAGTCTTTGTTTAGATTACTTGGAGTAATATTTCACCATGCACTTCCCCCTACTGATAATCATACTTGTATAACTCATTTGCTTCTTTTCTAAATTTTTAAGGTCACTCCAGTTGTTATTTATAGCTCAATGTCCCTTAAATTTATTTTTCTACTATATATGTTATCTTCACTCAAATCTTTTAATCTCAGCTCTCAGGAAACCAGATGTTAATAATCATAAAGTATTACAGTTCCCTGGTTGATTATGAACAGCTGTTACAATTTTTTTATTTGATTTGAAACTCCATAAGCCCAATGTTAATTTTTCTAACTTTTTATTTTTTTTATTTACATTATTTGATTTTTACTGGGGATGAGGCCTGTTTAGAACTTATTTTTATCCCAGAAATTAGTTATTTCGAACATTTGAAGGAAATCGTTGTAGCCGTTTTTGAGATCAGTGTCACAAGCAAGCAAGCAAGCATACAATCAAACCTTGCTCATATTAATAGTAGTACCTGGGGGGCCGAGCTTTGCTCGGAGGAAGGTCAGTCAGTTTGTTTAGATAACTTGGAGTAATATTTCACCACTCCCCCCTACTGATAAACAGATTCGTATAACTCATTTGCCTCTTTTTTACATTTTTAAGGTCACTTCAGTTGTTATTTATAGCTCAATGTCCCTTTGATTTATTTTACTACTCTATATATGTAATCTTCACTCAAATATTTTAATCTCTGCTCTCAGGAAACCACATGTTAATAATCATAAACAACATGAGTATTAGTTTGACAGTTCCCTGGTTGATTATGAATAGCTGTTACAATTCTTTTGTTTTGATTTGAAACTCCATAAGCCCAATGTTAATTTTTTAAATTTTCATTTTAGTTTTTTTACATTATTTGAGTTTTACTGGGGATGAGGCCTGTCTAGAACTTATTTTTATCCCAGAAATTAGTTATTTCGAACATTTGAAGGAAATCGTTGGAGCCGTTTTTGAGATCACTTTCGCAAGCACACAAGCAAGCAAACATACAAGCAAAACTTACTCATATTACAGTATAGGATAGGATAAGAGTATAGGCATAGATTAAGCATACTCTGCTTAATCTATGGTATAGTATAAGAGGACATGAACTTTTTTCTGAACATTCGACTAGCTTATTACACAAAGTAGACGAAATTACCAGGAAGAATAAAGTTATTTTGTATGTACTATCCTTATAGTTATGAGCAATGTATTTATGCAAAATGGGCAGGGTTGTCCAGAATTGGGGGGGGGGGGGTAAAAACTGCCCTGGTCCCCGGGCCGGGGTCTTATTAAAAAAGATTAGGTCCCAGTATCAAAACCAAATTTCTAAAATTCCATCCATCTTTCTACTCAAATATTTTAAGAAAAAGCCAACTTGTCATAGAACGGCAGAAACATCATAAATTCATTCCCCCATTGTTTTGGGTTCGTCCACAAGAGATTTCAAGAATAGTAAGTCTTCTAGAACTCCCAACGTATCGGCGCCGGCGCAGGTGCACGTCCAATATCTATCATTTGCGCAGTGGAATTTGCCTGTGCAGTTCTCTGAGATTAACCTCCCCTCCCCCCTCCTTATAGCGAATTTCCACTATAGGGAAGAAGCTATTACCGTAGGTGGCATGGTAAGACTTAAGCCCCAGACCATGATAACTTTTTGTTTTGAGGTCCCCAGATGCCAAAACACTATTCGTTCAAATTTATATACATGTATATATATAAATATATATGTGTGTGTGTCCGTTACCGCAATAACTTATGAAAGAAACGCCCGATTTTGATGAAATTTGGCATAAATGTGTAGAGTAACATTTATGACTTCAAGTTCGAAAAACAGAAAAATCGGACTATGGACAGGGGGTTTTAAATTTTCCAAAAATCAGTTTTTTGAATTTTTCCCCTTAAAATTTTAAAAACACTTAATTTTGGTTATAGCCATTTTATAGAGCTTAAAAAACAAATAATTTGGTATTCTGAATCATTAACCTAGGTTAAGTGGTTGTAGAGAAAAGTCAAAAAACGCGGCCATAAAATTTCCCATGTTAATCTTATGGGAAAAAGGTTTTTGGATTTCCCTAAGATAATTTTACTAAAATCTTCACATTTGCTTTTACCAATCAGTTTAGCTCTACAAAACAATCATTTTGGTGTTTTAATTGTTTTTTTACATCCAACCGTTGCAGAAATATTCTAAGTGCTAAACACAGTAGGTTGTCCAATGTTATCCTTATGGAGGATAAATATCACTTATCACTTAAGTATAAGTATCACTTAAGTATAAGATAAGTACCACTTATAATATACTGACACTGTTCAAATGTTGTACACTGTACTTCTGAATGAATAAAGATATTTGACTATTGACTATTGACTATTGAAATAAAATTTGATACCTCGATTATTTATGAATGTATATTGATGAAACTTGGTATGTGGCTTCAACTAGTTGTGGTACCTATATTGATACTTGCACAAAAAAAGCTTTTTGTTGATTTTCCCCTAGCAGCAAACCTGCATACTCGGCCCCCATGTTATTCATATAGAGAATAAGTAAATTTGTATATCTCCCTTAGTTATGAACCTAAATTAATAAAACTTGGTATGTAGCTTCACCTGGTTGAGTTATATTGATAATTGCAAAAATACACATTTTTTATCTTCCTCGTTGCAGCAAACCTGCGTTCTCAGCCCTAATGTTATTCTTATGGAGAATAAATAAAATGCTTTATATCACTTATTTATGAATGTATTTTTGTGAAACTTGGTAAGTGGCTCTATGTAGTAGTGAGACACATATTTACATTGGAAATTCGCTGAGTACGCAGTTTGCTGCGACGGGGGTATTTAGTGAATAATGCGTGCCTTCTGAGGCTTAAAGTTAGTATCTTACTCTTTAATAAGTGTTTTGACATAATTAAATACCTATACTTGTTTTAATAAATAAAAAAGGAGGGCTCCCTAACTCTAATAGAGTTAACTGAGGGATGAGTTTTTGGCCAAAAATAATAGATTTAAACATAGATAGAACCCCCTTTCCGTCCTATCATTTTACGTTATTACAATTATTAAGTAGGCTTCCAAAAAATAAAATCAAATAAAATCAATATCTTTAATGTCATCTCCACCACATCTTTTGATAGATAGAAGTAGTAGAGTTAAAAAATACCAATATTCAAATTAAATACGATTATATTCCAATATAATATCATAATCCAGTAATTTGCAAACATTAGGCCTACTTTTTATTTTAACAGATTCCCCAACCGGTCTTGGTTAGATACTGTACAGGCTAAATATGGAATAAAAATACCTCCTGTTTTTAACTCACATTTCTTGGTCTTGGTTAGATACTGTACAGGCTAAATATGGAATAAAAATAATTCCTGTTTTTAACTCACATTTCTTGGTCTTGGTTAGATACTGTACAGGCTAAATATGGAATAAAAATAATTCCTGTTTTTAACTCACATTTCTTGGTCTTGGTTAGATACTGTACAGGCTAAATATGGAATAAAAATAATTCCTGTTTTTAACTCACATTTCTTGGTCTTGGTTAGATACTGTACAGGCTAAATATGGAATAAAAATAATTCCTGTTTTTAACTCACATTTCTTGGTCTTGGTTAGATACTGTACAGGCTAAATATGGAATAAAAATACCTCCTGTTTTTAACTCACATTTCTTGGTCTTGGTTAGATACTGTACAGGCTAAATATGGAATAAAAATAATTCCTGTTTTTAACTCACATTTCTTGGTCTTGGTTAGATACTGTACAGGCTAAATATGGAATAAAAATAATTCCTGTTTTTAACTCACATTTCTTATCAGTTGTTGCGTGGCCTTCCTTTGTATTTACTGTGGCCTTCCTTTGTATTTACTGTTTCGATTATTATTTTAATGTTTAGAATTCCTCGGAAAAAGGTTTTTTTAGCGAATTTCCCCTATAGGGAAGAAGCTATTACCGTAGGTCTCATGGTAAGACTGAAGCCCGAGACCATGATAACTTTTCATTTTGAGGTCCCCAGATGCCAAAAACACCATTCGTTCAAATTTTTATATATGTATGTTTTTATATATATTTTTATATAGGTTTTTAATGAGGGTCAGTTTTATATATATATGTGTGTGTGTGTGTGTGTGTGTCCATAAGCACGATAACTCTCGTAAAAAAGGTCCGATCTTAATGAAATTTGGTACAAATGTGTAAAGCACCATTTATTTGAACGAGTTCGAAAACCAGGCAAATCGCACCATCCAAAGGGGGGTTTTTGGGGGGTTTTGTACTCCAAAAATGTTTTTTTTGGGGTTTTCACATGTAATTTTTATTTAAATCAAATTTTAATTTTTACCATTTAATTCAGCATAAAAAAACAAACAATTTGGTATTTTTATCATTGCTCTACGTCAATTGGTTCCTGAGATATTGAAAGTGCAACACAGTACGTTGTCTAATGTTATTCTTATGGAGAAAAAGAAAAATTGTATATCTCGCTTATTTATGAACATAAACTGACAAAATTTGGTATATGGCTTCACCTGGTTGGGGTTTATCGTTGTTTGGACAAAATGCAAAATTTTCACGTATGGTTCCCGTAGCAGCAAACCTAGGTAATCGGTCCCCATGTTATTCTTATGGAGAATAATTAAAATGTTATATATCGCTTACTTATGGATGTATATGAATGAAACTTGGTATGTGACTTTACTTAGATGAGTTCTAATGATATTTGTATGAAAACCCATTATTTTGTGTTCCTTGTTGCAGCAAACCTGCGTACTCATCCCCAATGTTATTCTTATGGAGAATAATTAATATTTTTAATATCGCTTGTTTGTGAATATATTTCTTATGAATCCTGTTAAGTGTTAATGTTTTATGTTATATATTCATTGGAAATTCGCTGAGTATGCAGGTTTGCTGCGACGGGGGTATTATAATCCACGATCGCTATTGAATATAGCTTGTTAATATTCTATTACATTGCCCCTGAAATATGCCATGAGGCTGAAAACGTGACGGAACTGTGGTACACTATTACTGGGGATACCTGTTTTGCGCTCAGCGGTCAGGTTTTTAATGAAGGTCAGTTTTATACCACATGTTAATAATCATAAACAACATGAGTACTAAACTATGAACTTGGGAACTTTGACAGTTCCCTGGTTGATTGTGTACAGCTGATACAATTCTTTTGTTTTGATTTGAAACTCCATAAGCCCAATGTTAATTTGTTTAACTTTTCATTTTAGGTTTTTTTTACATTATTTGATTGTTTCTGGGGATGAGGCCTGTCTAGAACTTATTTTTATCACAGAAATTAGTTATTTTGAACATTTGAAGGAAATCATTGGAGCTGTTTTTGGGATCAGTGTCACAAGCAAGCAAACCTTACTCATATTAGAGTAAAGGATAGGATAATTCATTAATAGACTGTTTGCATTAAGAAATTGGTTTATTTTGGATGAAGACATGTAGGATATAATTTTAAAATGTTATTTATCATGGCTGAACATTTTAATGCTTATTTCATCAGTGAAAATCCTTTTTCTGGCTGATATTATTACTTTTGGCAAATCATTTGAGTAGATAATAAAGAGCAATGGACCCAATATGGAGCGTTGTGGAACACCATATTGAACTTGTTTGCCAGTTGACTGAATAGCGATTTTTGTATTGTAATTACCAAAATAATTTAGCTGAATAATCTGTTCCCTGTCAGTTAACAATTTGTGGAACCCAAGCATACTCTTGGCATTTAAACCTAATTTCACTAATATATCTGCAATAGGTTGCTATGCAATGAAATTATACGGTCACCTTTCAAACTTCTTGTCTCAACTTTAAAAAATGTTTTATTTTGCAATTTTGGATTGTTAGAAACAACACAACTGATTAGTGATGCATTTATTAAATGCACTAACGGTTTCAATAAGAATAATTTGGCATTCCCAATGATTGGCATTGGGACAGATGGTAGGCATTAGTACATAGATAACATGAGGAGGAGTTGATTTATCCAAAGGTTGAACTTAAAACTTAGAATTTGGAACACAACCAATGGCCACTATTGAAATTATAAATCCGGCTACAACTAGATTAATAGTTTGATTGTGGTAAACTTGATTTATTTTAAGTCTTTCTAATTTAGTACTTAAAACTTTTGACGGAAAAATATATATTGCTAGCTGTTACCTACAGGCTTCGCCCACTAATGTTTTATAAAAATGATGACAGTTGTGTGTGCTGCATTCTGTGGTTAGCCCTTGGAACTAATAAGAATAAAGATCAATTGTTTGTATTTTCATCAGCTTAAACTAAATTGAATATCCATAAGGAATGCATGGGAACTTTGTTGGGGTCTCTGGCGGAGCCTTAAGGTCAGATCAAGATGAAAACCATTTAGTTTTCTTATTTTATGCCTAAAAAATCAATGTACAAAATTTGAACTCTGTAGGTAAATGAGAAGTAGAAAATTTGTTATGAGTGAGTGAGTCAGTCAGTTAGTGAGGGCTTTGCCTGTTATAGGTATAGATTATTATGGATTTTTTACAAAATTTATATATAAAAAAGGGCACAATCACTATTTAGTTGTTTGTTTCTTATAGCCTGAAAAGAAAATTTGCTCATGTTCGAGTACGGTAACAGGTTGTATTAGATTAATTTAATTATTTTTGTTTTACTTTCTCCCCCTTATACGTAGTATATGGAGAAAGTATTGTTTTCGTCAGAATTTTCGAATTTGAGTTGTTAGTGGAAATATTCGTTTTGGTGCTCCCTGAACCCAAAAAAGTGGTTTTTACGTGATGTCTGTCTGTGTGTGTGTGTGTGTGTGTGTGTGTGTGGGTGTGTGTGTGTGTGTGTGTGTGTGGGTGTGTGTGTGTGTCTGTGTGGATGTGTACAGAGCTAGAGCCCTAACCTATGGACCGATTTTGATGAAATTTGGTATGTAGGTACTAATCCACGATATCTCCAGGCGTTTTTTCATTTTTTTGAATTTTTGATTTTTAAGGGTAATTATCCCCCAAAAACCACCAAAAAACATGAAAAATCCAAATTTCTCAAAAACGGCTCTAATGATTTTGATTAAACTTTAGTCGTTTGTAGAACTTTAGTTCTCCAACAAAATGACACCACCCGCATTCCTGTAAAAATTCGGGTTCAGAAATTACAGGACTTAAAACATCCAAAATTCAGTTTTTTGGATTTTTCATAAAAAAACATAAATATTAAAAAATATTACTATTCACCATTAAAAAGAGCTCTAAAAACTAAATAATTTAGTATCTTGAATTACTATTCTACGATTGCTGGTTTCGGAGAAAATTGAAATTTTCATTTAGCGGTAAACGCAGTACGTTGTCCAATGTTATTCTTATGGGGAATACAAAAATTACTATTTCTCTCTTATTTACTGATCAATTTCATTCAAACTTGATATGCTTGTCAATTTAGCATTGACCAACAGAGTTAATTCAAAATATGTTGCCTCTTAATAACCCTGGGGGTGAATAGGGGGCATTTCCCCTCTTAAAACCACGAGTGTAGCAATGGATTCTGTAGTGCCTCCAAAGCAGGGATTTGGGTGGATGTTTTTTAAAACAACTTGTTTACAAGATTTTCTGTACATTCGACCATTTTTGTATTCTATATTTAGTAAATAAAAAGTAAATTATTCATTAAAGTTGGGCTAAAAGGGAGAAAGTATGTGTCAGTTTCCTGATACCGTTTATTTTAAATTTGAAACAAAATTCCAGAACAAAAAAAGTTCATGAATCAAATTTTTCCTTGAATAAGAAATTAGTAATAAAATAATGTCCAGTCTCACCAGATTTGTGTTGAATAGAACTTATGTCATATCTTTACAGTATTACATGGCACAGTTCAGCTTTTAATAATTCTTTTATTGAACTGTCCCAACAAAATGGCTGAGTAGTGTAGTAAGAGCTCTTGCCTCTTTACTTGTGATCAGAAGTTTGCCAGATCGAATCTGAGCGAAATCTTAAACAAAATATTTTAAACTAAATTCTCCTGCCATTTGTCATTTACCCATGAGAGCTCGTATAGCGGTCAAAAAGATCGGGTTGGTACTTAAAAAATTTATTTATATATTTTGTGGGTGTCAGCCGTCACTGCACCTCACATTTATCATTTAAAGAACGTCATGACACACTTTCCGCCGTTTGTTTGGTTATAATACATATTAAAAGTTATTAGGTTTATATCAGAAACAGGTTTTTCCCAATTTAAACTACATATTTATATACCAACTAATTTTATGTTTCACTACCTTTTACATATTTTGTATTCATTACATAATCTTTTACAAATATTTTTAAAATACTACATTTTTACGTTCTTTGTCCAGGAGTTGTTTGGTACAGACAACTCCTGAATAATTTATAATTATTATTTAAATGCTTAAATAAACAAACATATTTTTTCAAAGATATTTCAGTTTAGGACACTCATGCAATTTACATGTAAAGGTCAGAAATTATACAGATTAAAATATTTTTTCAGTTGGATTAATTTTTCAGCTGGTTTTTCCAAACCTGGTCAAAAAGACTGTGTGTGACTCCTCGAGTTTTCAATTTTGTGCTCTTAGGAAGGTCGACCTCAGATGGTAACAGGACCAGGGTTTGAGCTGTCCCCTATCAAAATATTAAAATTTCCAATGGTATAAAGAAAATAAAGTGGCATTCCCAAAAACTGAATGTTTGATAAAGGTTATGTTTTCTCCAGTCACAATGTTTGACACTGTTGGACAAATTAGTAATGAGTGAGCACGAGGTAGCAATGAGGCAGCAGATTGTCATTATATACTTTCTAATCTTCAAAGATCAACAATTAAGAATTCAAAACAACTAATTAAGTTAGGGGCTTTACTGATAAAAATGATTTTATGGCCAGTGGCGTAGGTACGGGGGGATCAGGGGGATATATCCCCCCTTGCAACTTGGAAAAATTAAAATTTATATCCTCCTGAAATCAAGCTTATGTCTTTTGATAAAAAATAAATGCTGTTACTGAAAAAAATGTCTGCAATATCTCCAAAATGTCTTATTTATATATTAAGAATATTGTTCGCGTACAATAAATAGTAGCAGATGAACTGCACTGGCACACAGCATGGGATTTGCGAGTCACAAGTGGAACGTGAGTCACCGAACAGTCTACCCTCACCCCCTAGCAGCTAGTTCGTCAACTAGCACACCTCTGACCTTGACCTTGACGTCTAGACGGTCTTAGTGATGTGCTTAACTTACGGTTGCCATATTAGATTTGTAATTGATGAACGAAGTGAATCACTGTATTGATGAAGAAGTTTCAGTGGCCGTGTGTGGGTGTGTGTGTGTGTGTGTGTGTGTGTGGGTGGGTGTGTTATCGAAATACTAAATAACTGTAAAACATTTCTTAATGACATTTTGAAGGAGTCATTTGGGATACCAAAGGGATGTTTTAACACAGCATTTGTATTTTATTTTGGATTATTAATAATTATTAAAACTAATTTTAATGTTTATATTCAGTAGTTGAATTGGTTTTCGTAGTAAGCTATTGACTATGGTTGTCTTTAAAATGTCAACTGGGATTTATCTGTGTTTCACTTGAGGGATTTTTATCCCCTATATGGGATATTTTGACTGTTTGTGGGATAAAATGGGATTGTGGGATAAAGTGGGATTTTTTTGAAATCGGCATTACGTCTGCTAGTTTGCTTACAACTTACGACCAGAGCACCTTAGCAGTAGCACTTCTAGTGGATTTTCTCGCCGTTCTGGCAGTTGCGGGGTTTCCCATTTTTTAACCTCGCTGTCCGCACCTATTATGATTTTATAAACGTCACAGAACGAACACTGAATCATGTCAATTTCGCTGGCCGAGCCATGTTGGAATTAACAAGCAAACTATTTGCCATTATTTAATACCTACTTCGTACTCTTTAGTACTACCATTAAAAATATTAGTACCTCTCCGTAAATAAATTATTTAATTTAGTTAATTCACCGTATCATTTAACCTATGTCGCATTGCTCAAAATCCTTTGAGGTACTAAAATGTAAAATACCTATAGGTAATTAGTATATCTAAATAAGCTCTATCTAACGGTATAAATATTGTACTAATACATTATTCAATAATCATATAATATTTAACATTAATTGTATTGCAATGTTTAACAAATCAGTGGGAAAGTGTGGGATATGACGAGGGATACTATAAGGGAGAGTCTGGGATAAAGTGGGATTTTTTGTATCAGTGCGTGGCATATTTTTACCGTAGAGTGGAAACACTGCATATTTGTTTATAAATCACAAAAAATGTAAACACGTTTTCAACTATGAAGTTAGGTTATGTTTTGTTCCATACATTTTGTTATTTTGAAATAATTTAAAATGTGAGTGTTATATAAATTGATAGTGTTTTGTCGTGTTTAAAACAATACTTAGCCTATATCTATTTAGATTTATTATTAGTTTATTTTTTACTGGAAAACTTCGATGTAAAAGCTAAGTGTTTGGACTAGTGATGATAAATTAATACAATAGGTTTTGGAATTTTTGAATTACTCGGACAGTATAACTCTGTAACACGACTGACTGTGATTGATAATCAAGCGTGTTGTAGACCTACAGTAGTTTCTTTACATTGTGAACAAATTACTTGATGGCAGACTTACTAAACGATCATACGTGCAAACTATCTTTATTACATGTAATGTACCAAATAAGCCTCACTGTCACCTAATGACATGGGATTAAAGTTTTGTAATCTACCGGTCAGTAAAATAGTCTGGTTACAGTTTATATTTGTTTGCATTTTCTGTGGTTAATATTGATTTTCATAAAAAATCAAGATGTCCAAAACTCCTTAGTCCCAACCGTCTACATTGTTCAACTAATTACGATGTAGACAGATTGCCCTCCTGAAAAATTGTCATTAATGTAGATGTTGGATTTTGCTCTTAAATATCTCGTGCTGCGATTTCAGTAGCTTGTGTATTTAAATCCAAACTAACATATATTAATGATGTAAACATTTTTAAATTTAAGGTATGAATTTTATAAGATACTGTTATATAAATAAATCATTGAATACATTTGTTTACATTAAATGGGTTTAAAACAAGTATATTTCTGTATGTTTAACCCACTGATTTTGGAGCTGGAAATTAATAGGTGTAATAATAATTGGCAACTTTTCCCTCAGGTTATATATTTAAAACTCGTCGAAAACCATCCGGTGTCAAAAATATATTAGTCATTGGCCGAGTCATAAAAAAGCGTGAACAGGAGCTAGGACCTGTGACCAAATAAACACAATCAGTTTAATCTAATTTTCTAGGTACACACAGTGGTTTTAAGAGGTTAATTGCTCCACCTCACCCTCCAGGGTTAGATGGAAACGTATTCCGCATATTCTCTATTCATTGTTGCTACATTAGGAAACCCCAGCATAGCTGCTATAGGCACGTTTTCCACAAGCGGGAATTTTGCGCAGGTTACCAGAAGGTTAGGATATAGCAGGAAAGGAAAGGGTGGGATGGGACAGGCAGCCAAATTGACCTTTCAGAGTACCAACTCCCGTGCCTTGTGACAGCTGTGATCAGGCTCAATGTGGACCCGCTCTGCCCTCCAACTGGCCAACTAAACGGATGGGGTATCCATGTACAACAGCCAGGGACCATACATTCTCAGGTTGGAGACCAACCTCTGAGTTTCCGCCCCGAGCCGCTGCAAGTGGAGGGACCAAAGGTGAAAGGGAAGTTTGTCATAATGGACATCCAAAAAACTTCATATGTAATGACAATTTCATTTGCTGTACCCAATGTCAGCTTCCAAACTGGTATAGACCAGTTTTAAGGTTGTCCTAGGACGAATATTCTCTATTGGTCAATGCTAACCCACCAAGTTTTAATAAAATTAATCAGTATACAAGAGATATATGTTTTTTATTTCTTATAAGAATAACATCAGACAATATACTTAGTTTACTGCTGAATGGAAATTTAAATATTCTCCACAACCATTAGCCGAATAGCCTACTAACGAAATACTAATTTAACCGTGTGTGGATTGGAGTACTAATTTTTAATCTTTTAGAGCTTTTTATGGCAATGAGATAAAACTGTTGAAACCTGCTAAAAATATTTAAAGTTTATGGTACTAAGAAAGGTAAAAAAACTGAAGTTTGGGATCTCTTAAGCCCTGTAATTTCTGAACCCAAATTTTTCTAAAAAATCAGGTGGTATATTTTATTAGAAACCTAATATAAACCACCAAATAAAAAATCCAAAGATTTCGAAAGCGGCTCCTCAAAACTGCTCCAGACCTATTTACTACGTTGTTGGGTACCAAAATATTATGGATACCTCTTTGTTCTTCCCTCAGGGCTCTGCCTTTACTATCACTCCCAACTTTTAATTTTAACGTATGATTCGTTGGATTTATTTTGTTAAAGCAGCATCTCCTGAAAGATGACCCCACGTTTGATACGCCGCCCTACTCAACCATAGACCTCCACCGCACAGGAAAATTGCCTATGTTATTATTTACGCCTTTTTTAGTAATTTTAGAAAATTTTCAATTATACAAAAAATTGTTGTTATTTTATTTTAACCCCGACCTTAGAGCTCCGCCTCGCTGGCTTTAAAAGTTGCCTTGTTAAATTTATAGAGGAAAGATGATCCTTGGGTAAGCGTTCGGGAGTTCGGATCAGCGTTCGGGTTGAGTACTACTAGCTGGTCAGACAGACATTATTCTGTCCTAATGTCACTGAATTTGTTTTATGTCAAAAATTCTCGTTCTTTTTCATGATGAGCTCGTTAGCTACGCTCACTTGCCTATGTTTATATAGAGCTTGCTTCGGTATTGAAAATGAGTTGCTATTCAAATAGATTTATTATTTCTATAATAAACATATGTTTATATGCTTTTCAAGTATGTTTAGATATCATCCTTATAACAGCTGTTTGATGAAACTAAATAACTAACATACAATCCCGACTTTGTTTTATGTATTTAGATAATGAAAATCACTTAATAATATCTTGCCATGACAACGTAATAATATACACTAGGCAGAAATACGGATTTTAGCAATTCGAAATTTAAGTAATTGCACAACGCCATCTGTAGAGCCTGATATAAGCGTAGGTTATATTATATAAATTAAACAGGAAAGTTGGCCGGGCTGGTAAGGGCCCTCACTTTCATTTAGGGTGTAGACCAGAGCCTGTACAGACCTAAATTCAGCCCTGGCCGTCTGTATGCAGAACTTCAAACATGCTAGAATCCAGAATCATTGTCCCTGTCTCGTGTACATTCTATGTGCCTAAGAGTAAAATATGTTATAGTCAATCAATACAAATGCTGAATTATTTTGACTCAATCCTATCCTACACTGTAATATGAGTAAGGTTTGCATGCTCGCTTGCTTGGTTGATTGCTTGCAACTCTGATCTCAAAAACGGCTCCAACGATTTTCTTGAAAAATAACTAATGTGTCCTTCCAACTACTTGTGTTGTAAAACCTGATATCTGGTTAAAAATAAGTTCTAGACATGTCCCATCCCCAAAAAATCAAATAATGTAAAAAACCGCTATGGAAAATTGAAAAAATCACATTGGGCTTTTAGAGATTAAAATAAAAGCAAAAGAGTCATAACAGCTGTTCAAAATCTTTCAGCGAACTCTCAAAGTTATACTCATATAGTTTAAGTACTACCTGGGGCTGAGATTTGCTAGGGAAAGGTCAATCTTGTTTATGACTTGGAGTTGTTTTTCACTATGTACCCTACTAACGAGCATTTTTGAGGTCACAACAGTTGTTATTATAATGCACCTTTGAGTCATTCTGGATATGACCACTCTACATGTAATCTTCATTCAAAGGATTTATTATCTGATTTTATGGAACCACATGGAACTCATGTTGTTTATGATTATTAACATGTGGTTTCCTGAGAGCAGAGATTAAAAGATTTGAGAGAAGATTACATATATAGAGTAGTAAAATAAATCAAAGGGATATTGAGCTATAAATAACAACTGGAGTGACCTTAAAAATGTAGAAAAGAGGCAAATGAGTTATACAAATCTGATTATCAGTAGGGGGAAGTGGTGAAATATGCTCCAAGTCATCTAAACAAACTGACTGGCCTTCCCCCGAGCAAAGTTCGGCCCCCAGGTATCATATACTCTAATATGAGTAAGGTTTGCTTGTATGTTTGCTTGCTTGCTTGCGACACTGATCTCAAAAACGGCTCCAACGATTTCCTTCAAATGTTCAAAATAACTAATTTCTGGGATAAAAATAAGTTCTAGACAGGCCTCATTCCCAGGAAATATCAAATAATGTAAAAAAACTAAAATGATAGGTTAAAAAAATTAACATTGGCTTATGGAGTTTTAAATCAACACAAAAGAATTTTATCAGCTGTTCATAATCAACCAGGGAATTGTCAAAGTAATACTCATGTTTTTTATGATTATTAACATGTGGTTTCCTGAGAACAGAGATTAAAAGATTTGAGTGAAGATTATATATATAGAGTAGTAAAATAAATGAAAGGGACATTGAGCTATAAATAACAACTGGAGGAACCTTAAAAATGTAGAAAAGAGGCAAATGAGTTATACAAATCTGATTATCAGTAGGGGAAAGTGATGAAATATTACTCCAAGTCATCTAAACTGATTGACTGTTCCTCCCCCGAGCAAAGCTGGGCCCCCCAGGTACTGTCGTGTTAAAACGGATATGAGAAGGGTGTTACCACTCCAGTAGTCAGTAGTATTTTTTATTTACATTAGTCCTAAATTATCTGTTCTTGCCGTTGTGGAGTTAAAACGGATATGGGAATGGTGTTACCATTCCATTAGTAAAATATTTGGCATATTAATTATCTTTTCTTGCTGTTGTGGAATTAAAACGGATAACAGAAGAGTGTTACCAATCCAGTACCTGCCTACATATCTTTAAAAATTCAGTCTTCGTTCATCCTCTTACGGGAAGAATGAGCGTACACCTAGTTTAATTAACTACAGGGAGCCATACATCTTCATACTGATTTTCAGCGTTCTATAACCGCAAATATATGTAAAAGTCCACGATATTTCCCAAACAAATAAAGCCAAAGAGTAATAAATAATAGAGGTTAGAGTGAACAGGGAAATTAGGGTTTAGCTTAATTGGCAATCGTTGCATGACGATGAAGTTGCAAATGTAAATACAATTTCATTCGCAGATAGGATTGCAACACTAAACTTGCGTTATTCAACGTACTTTTGGGAACAATTTCAAAAGGGGGAGATTTTTAATTTGTCAAGGAATTTCCTGGAGTTATATTTTTATCTTAAAACTCCGGTAATCTCCGGGGAAATCCAGTGGCTTGGCAACTCTAGCTAAACAAATACTTTCCAGCACTGATTACAACTGATACAAGTACTTTTTAGTCGTTACAAATACTGATTACTTTGTATCAATGATTTATGTCTTGGATGTGTAGGCCTATCAATAATTATGAATGTAAGGGACACGTCAATGATGTCCTCAATTTTGTATACCGGTAACCCGCGTTAGCAAATTGTCATGAACACAGTTTTTTGTTTTGTATTCCCTAATGATATATCCCCCCCTTGACAAAGGTCTATCTACGCCACTGTTTCTGGCAAATGATTTGGAATAGGGTTTTCATTTTCTAAAGAAAGTTTTTTTAGGAGAAATATCCTATTACTGACAAGTAAACAGCATAAGAATAATTTGAGTACAGTACTTCAATTTATTTATGTTATTTTATTTTAGGGGGAGGGAGAAATGATTTTAATTGTAATTATTGTTAGGGAGGGAGAAATGATTTTAATTGTAATTATTGTTAATTTTCAAATTTTTCAATAATTTTTTCTCCAAAATATAGTAGGGTGGGGAAGGGCGAGCAAATGGATACTCCCTTGCCACCTCCAAATCACATCTATGGTAAAAAGTACCAAAATATTACCAATGAGAATGTTAAAGTTTTGGTACTACCTATTCATGATAAATTGATCTATTTAAATGTCCCTTTAAACCCAGTCAATTGACTGATGCCCTTGTTCATATTTAAATTACTTTATGAAAAGGTTTTTAAAAGACTATGTGCTATTATATATTACATGTTTAAATTTTATAGATTAATATTTTAATACGGTTTAAATTACTTTTCGTCAGCAGTTCAATCCGCAGTGTAAACACTACGACCTGGTTTCGGCGCGTTGTAGTGTTTTCACTGTGGATTGAACTGCTGACAAAAGGTAATTTAAAACCATATTATAGGCATTCCAGTTCAGGAGAAACATTCCTAAAATTAATAAATTAATATTTTAATTTGACCACAACAATTTTAAAGTTTTAAAACTTTTAAAGTAGATGACATTTTACTTCCTAAAATGAATAAATTAATATTTTAATTTGCCCACTACAACAATTTTAAAGTTTTAAAACTTTTAAAGTAGATGACATTTTACTTTCGATCCTGCTTTCATTCTATCTGACTTTTATCCACTTAAACACATTTTCTAGTTATTACTTACAATGTTTAATAGTTAATCTCTTCAATGATTTTTCTAAGAAAAGTCATTCATTTAATTTTACCATTCTTTTATTTATAATTTGTGTAATTTGTATTAATATCCAGTACATTTCCACTTTAACAATATCCAAGATTGATAAAGATAACTGATCACTCCATAAAAAATCGTTGCCGATTTTAATCACACTAAAACTTACAAAATATGAAACTGCCTTGTGTTTTAATAAATACCCCAGTCGCAGCAAACCTGCATACTCAGCGAATTTCCAATGAATATATAACATAACACATTATAACACTTAACAGGATTCATAAGAAATGTATTCACAAACAAGTGATATTTAAAATATTAATTATCCTCCATAAGAATAACATTGGGGATGAGTACGTAGGTTTGCTGCAACAAGGCACACAAAATAATGGGTTTTTATGCAAATATCAATAGAACTCATCTTAGTAAAGTCACATACCAAGTTTCATCCATATACATTCATAAATAAGCAATATATAACATTTTAAGTATTTTCCATAAGAATAACATGGGGACCAAGTACCTCGGTTTGCTACAGGAGCCATAGGCGAAAAATTTTTTTTGTGCAAACAACAATAAACCATAACCAGATCAAGCCATATACCAAATTTCACCAGTTTATGTTCATAAATAAGCGAGATATACAATTTTTCTTTTTCTCCATAAGAATAACATTAGACAACGTACTGTGTTTAGCACTTTCAATATCTCGGTAACCAATTGACGTAGAGCAATGATCGAAATACCAAATTGTTTGTTTTTTAAGCTGAATTAAATGGTATACATTAAAATTTGATTTAAATTAAAATTAAATGTGAAAACCCCAAAAAACACATTTTTGGGGTACAAAAACCCCCAAAAACCCCCCTTTGGATGGTGCGATTCATCTGGTTTTCGAACTCGTTCAAATAAATGGTACTTTACACATTTGTACCAAATTTCATTAAGATCGGACCTTTTTTGCGAGAGTTATCGTGCTTACGGACACATATATATATATATATATATATATATATATATATATATATATATATATATATATATATACATATATAAAAATTTGAACGAATGGTGTTTTTGGCATCTGGGGACCTCAAAATGAAAAGTTATCATGGTCTCGGGCTTAAGTCTTACCATGAGACCTACGGTAATAGCTTCTTCCCTATAGGGGAAATTCGCTAAAAACACCACATATGACAACATTTCAGTAATTCTAATTTTTAAAACATATAATTCAATACGAGCGATATACAAAGATCTTGAAATAAGGGTTAGAGGCCTCAGAAACAAATTGGCAAAACCCTCAACCCCAGGAAAAATCAAATTTTGTTAGAAAACAAATTTGAAAATAAATCTTTTAACACTTTTTCAATAATTACAAAACAATCATTAGAGTTGATAAAGAAAAACAATGAGCTGTCAAAGCAACACTCACATGTGAAATTATCAATTTGGGATTGATTTTCCTCATAGCAAAGCTCGGCCCCCAGATACTATTGATATAGCTAGTAAAAGTACCTCATATTTTTGAAATCCACATCCAGCGTTGAGGACGACGAAGGTCCCGGCACTTTCACAACACATTTGTATCTTTCCTCCGGTCTCTCCCTCAGGATAAAATTACTTTCGATCGTTTCGCAAGATTTACTTCGGCCCGATTTTTTCTTGCCACCCAGGCCATTGGCCAACTCTCGGCACAGGTGGCATTTGCAATTTTTTGAACATCGCATCTTTAATTTATAGTCTTTAGAAAAAGGCTTCCACTTTTATCGATCACATTATACGTTAATTTTAATAAGTTTATAAAATTAAAAAATCAAGAAACAGATCACATTATTTTAATATCTAATGAAAAAAAATGACCGACAGAAAATAAACAAACAATTTTAGAGACACTTAATACTTGATAAGACCTAACACACTGAATACAGCAGGCAGTAAGCGCCTACAGCGGAGGCAATATGCACATGTAAATGTCGCTCCTGTAACAGTAACAGCCCCAGTGAAACTGCAAGGCCGAGGGCAATGTCTGGAGAAGGTGGGAGGCTCATTGTTAATTAACAATGAATAATCACTCCCACGACCCGCCGCTTCCCATCGTTCCATTGTTGGGAAAAGCGAGCGCCTCGGTGGAAAACCTTCCCGGGCCCGGTGCGTGGACATTTTTCATTACACCGTGTAATTTGTCAATAAAAGCCGTTGTCCGGCCAAGCCCGCCTCCCACCCTGGAGAGTTATCACGGCGAACGCTTCTGACTGGATTTATTTTATCACCCCAAATTAACCATTCCTATGGAAATTTATGCTTATGGGTGAATTTAAACTAGTTTTAGATTGTTTCCCCGCAATTAACTTTTTAACAACTTCTTGTGTTCTGGCTTTGTAAGGAAGGTGTTGTTTTTGTTTGTGTTTAAAAGTAGCTTAATCCCTTTTAGGTTAATGTGATATTTCTTTAGTTACAAAGATTGTTTCCTCAAATGTAACATTTTTCAAAAGCTAATAACTATTAGAAAAAAATGTATACTCAGCAGGTTTTGTGCTTGACTGAATAAATTTGAGTTACATAACATGGCAATTAATTGTATTTAATTTAAATTTTCCTTCGGTATTAAAGACGTTAAAATTATAATAACCGTATGTAATACCCCCGTCGCAGCAAACCTGCATACTCAGCGAATTTCCGATGCACATTTTTGTCTTAAAGAAGCCGCTAACCAAGTTTCATAAAAATATTTAACAAATAAGCGATATTTTAATTATTCTACATAAGAATAACATTGGGGATGAGTATGTAGGTTTGCTGACACAATTTTGATGCAAATATCAATACAATTCAACTAGGTGAAGACAAATACCAAGTTTTATCAATATTCATTCATGAATAAGCGATATATAACATTTGAATCATTCTCCATAAGAATAACATAGGGGCTGAGTACGCAGGTTTGTTGCAAAAGGAACGCAAAATATGGGTTTTCATTCAAATATCAATATGACTCAATTATGTGAAGCCACATACCAAGTTTCATCAATCTACATTCATAAATAAGCGATGTATACCATATTTTAATTTTTCTCCAAAGAATAACATGGGGGAATAACATGGAATATACAGGTTTGCTGCAACCATGAGTAAAACAAAAGGGTTTTTATGCAAGTATCAGTATAACTCAATAAGAGGTAAAAATACATACCAAATTTTATTAATTTATGTCATAATTAAGGGACACATAAGATTCGACTTATTCATCACTAGCTGTGTACCCGTCCTTCATACGGGTTGTATGTAAATGGTAGATTAACTAAAGCAAATAACAATTCACATTATATTACAATATTAAAATTATATTTTACACGTTTAATGTACAATTAAATCAAAGTTGATGAAATATACTGGAAGATAGTTCGGCTACTGTTGCTGCTAAGTCGAGGAACTCGGTTGGGTAGTAAACGGCGTGTGGTTTGCGACTCCAAATCGGTACACGTAACACTTTGGATTCGCTTTTAGAAATAAAAGAACTCTAGTACAAAAAAAATGATAAAATATCAGGGAGGGGTGGCATAAATATAAAATCGGAGGGGGGAAATGAAATAAAAATGTAAAATCGAGGAGGGGAAGAGCAAAATATAAAATTGGGGGCGGGGCAAATATAAAAATCGGGGGGGAGCAAAAATATAAAATCGGGGGGTGGGGGCAAAAATATAAAATGGTGGGCAACAAAATATCAAATCGGGGGGGCAGAGATATAAAATGGGGGGGAAATATAAAATGGGAGACACATAAAATAAAAATTTAAAATCGAAGAGGGGGGGAGCAAAATATAAAATCGGGGATGGGTGAAAAATAAAAATCGGCAGGGGGAATATAAAATGGGGGGACATAAAATAAAAATATAAAATCGAAGAGGGGGGCAAAATATAAAATTGGGGGGGAAGAGCAAAAATATAAAATCATGGGGGGGAAAAAATATAAAATCGGGAGGGGGCAAAAATATAAAATGGGGGGACATACAATAAAAATATAAAAGCAAAGAGGGGGGGAGCAAAATATGAAATCGGAGTGGGGCAAAAATAAAAATTGGCGGAGGGGAGCAAAAACATAAAATCGGGGGGGGGGGGCCATGACCAGATGAAGCCACATTAATATTTGTTCATTAATAAGCGAGATATAAAACTGACTTATTCTCCATCAGGTTAACATTGGACAACATACTTTGTTTAGCACTTTTAATATCTCGGTAACCAATTGACGTAGAGCGATGATCAAAATACCAAATTGTTTGTTTTTTTAAGCTAAATTTAATGGTCTAAACAAAAGTTTGGGTTTAAAAATAATTACATGTAAAAAGTTCAAAAAAAAAATTTTTGGGGTACAAAACACCCTTTAAAATAGAGCGACCTGTCTGGTTCTCGAACTCATGAAAATAGATTTTGCCTTACACGTTTGTATCAAATTTCATCAAAATCGGACCATTTTTACAAAAGTTATCGTGCCTACGGACACATATATATGAATTTGAACGAATGGTGTTTTTGGCATCTGGGGGCCTCAAAATGAAAAGTTATCATGGTCTCGGGCTTAAGTCTTACCATGAGATATACGGTAATAGCTTCTTCCCTATAGGGGAAATTCGCTAAAAACAGTAAATTTCAAGAGACCAGATCCCACAAGTGCTTTAAACCGTAGCGAGAGTTCACTGATTAAAATACAATCAAAAACCAATTCAGAGTGTTGCATACAAATGCTGGATTTGTGTCGATTTACGATTTCTGACTAAATTCCTTATTCTTCATGACACTACCACCAAAAACAAGTATGATCTAACCATGTATAAAATATCATGAAACAAGATATGAATACTAATTATTGTGTATTGAACTGTCAAGTGTTTCCACCTCTTGATCTTGCGTTTCTTGTAGTAATTGAACAATGTATTTATTATACAATATAAATCCAAAATTATTAAAATGGTGTAGTACGTTGAAGTGAATAAAACAATAAATGAAAACAGCAAAGTTAGTATTTTTGTCATCCTCCAAGTTGTAAGGTGTAAAGAAGATAAAAAATTAGAGGAGAAGATATTCTTCCACTAGTGTCATAGATTAAAATCGATTTAAGACCAAGTCACCAATTTTTCACTTAGCAGCAGGGTAAACCAAAGCTAGTCAATGAGCCAAATTACACCTCTCCAGCCATTCAGTCATGTATTTGGTTACATTATATAATCCCAAAACAAAAAATTTGAACTCTGTAATTATACCAAACATTATTTTGATCTTGTATGTTTAAATTTAATCTAAAAGCTAGCATAATGTTTAAAAAAACTAAAAACTCTTATTAGAGCCTTTTCAAATATGTTATGTTCACTATTTTTATACCTGATAATAACAGATTTGTATAAAGCATGAAATGATTTTAGATATTTTCAAATACCGCGTTAATGAATTCCGATATGCATTATACGAAGACTTAATTATATGAATCTAATATATATTTGTGCCAAGGATGTAGAAAGCCGCATGTTGTAACGTGCCGGAACTGAGCTACACTTGCCGACAGATCAATTAAACCGACGAGTGCGGTGATGCAAGGGATTATGCAACGTTTTGTAGTTAGAGGCGCATCAATGACTTCTTTAATGCAGAGCTGAACTCTGATTGATTTTATTCAAATGGTGTTGGGTAATAGACAGAAGTTATGTGTACTTGATACAGGTAAAATTATGATGAGAAAAGTTGTTGTCTAGTGACAGAATCAATGTCATAGCAAAAACAGAACACCTAGTGTTACAGAAGGGAGCAATACGGCATATCATCCACGTGAGGAAGAAACTTCAGAGG
The DNA here is from genome assembly GCA_963675035.1 of Allygus modestus. Taxonomy (NCBI): domain Eukaryota; kingdom Metazoa; phylum Arthropoda; class Insecta; order Hemiptera; family Cicadellidae; genus Allygus; species Allygus modestus. Next base: position 324,233,776 of record OY776112.1, read on the forward strand.
CCTTAAGAGTGGAATTCCCACAACCCACTCACCTTAGACCCCCCCCCCCAATGGGGCCTTTAAGTGGTGTTTAATTATTTGTGAATTTGTAGGACGCCAGATAGATATTTTTATCCACAATATATTTTTAAGATACAGCTTCAAGTGAAAAGTAGCTAGTTACGATTGTAGCTACATACCTTCGCAAACTAGTCCTTAGTTTTTGAATGGTGCATTAATTGACCCATACAACCACATCTAGTTTCCCAGTCAAGGATTTATATGACTATATACCTTATTTTGATGTTTTATTTAAGACTTGGTGACTAAACATTTGAAAAATTATTTTTTAAATGATGGTTTAATGTTAAAAGAATAGAAGGCTATATGAAAAGATAATATATGCAATGAAAATACATGTATCTAAGAGAAATGTAAGTATCAAATTAAAATAATTAACGAGTTCGCACGCAGCACACTGACGTGAGGAAAGTGAATTTCCGCATTCTTTTAAAAATCTAATAAAGGGTTTGAAACAACACTGGTAATACTTTTTTTGGAAAATTAAAAATGTTGTTTTTTTGGCTGCTCTGATCCTCCTGGTTATATTTAAATTCACTATTAGGATGGCAATGTTGTACATTATAGGGTTAGGAGGAGGTATCGTCAGGATAACAAATTGGTATAGAAGGGGGTAGAAGGGGTAAAAATTGGGGGTGATAAAACTACATTAACAAATTAATAACAGCCTTTTCCAGTTTAAAATCCCCATAAGACAACGTACTCTGTTAAGACAATTAACACTTTCTTTAATAACTCGGTAAATACTTGAGCTAGAATGATGAGGACGGGCTTAAAAATTGTGGCATTTTATGTGCAATAATTGAATTTAAATAATTTTACGTTCAGGGTTTCTCTGACCCTCTTGGGCCCAAAAACTCAAAATTTGAAAAATTAAAATCCCAAAAAAGGGGGTTAGAGTTGTCCGATTGTTTTTCCCAATGAACTTGTCCAACTGTTTACAGAAGAGAAGGTTCCTACCAAATCGGACAAAAATTGTGACCGCTAGAGTGTGAAAACACACACACACACACACACACACACACACACACACACACACACACACATACATATATATATATATATATATATATATGTAAAGTTGTTAGCGACCCCCAAAACGTGTTCAGGGGGTCACGTTAGGAACTTCTATGGTGGTCCCAGGCTTAAGTTTCACCATGCGGGTTATGCTAATAGTTAATTTTTGCATAGGAAATTCAATAACAATTTCCTATATTCATGAAGGTGAAACTACCTACCAGGTCAAAAAGTCCTGCTACATTTATAGCCTACAATTTAACTTATTAAGTTGTTTTTTAATTGGATGTTTGAAGAATTTACAGTAATATTAAAAACCAATACATTAAAAACAAGCTAGTGATCTAAATTAACATCTTGTAAAAGTTTACAATTTACTATATGCTATGACCGGTATAAAATATACATAAATAGCGTCACACTATCATAATGCTAAAATACAATAATATAAATTGAACACATCTTTTGATTAAATTAATTCAACTTTTGTTCACCACCATTACAATTACAACATTCACAAACCACGTGGGCTACTAACTAAAAAAAAACAATGCAATCTATACATGACTTAAATCCCAATACTCTTCCAAGGAATATAATGATAAACTTAATATATAATCTTTAAGCATGTTTTTGAATATTTGAATATTTTGTTTTTGTATAATGTTTTTTGGCAAGGAAAATAAAAATGTTGTACCAATGAAACAAGCTTTCTTCTCATAAAATTTCAGATTGTGTTGTTCAACAAATCGGTTAGATCTAGTTTTATAATGATGATCGTTTGAACTTATTGTTGTCTGGGTTTCTTTGATGTACATTATGGTTTCAAAAATGTATAAAGCGTATACTGTTAAGATCCCAAATTTAGAAAAATATTCCGTCACAGACTGCCTTGGTTTTAGATTAAAAATTATTCTAAGTGCTTTTTTGTTGTAAAAGAATTTTGTTCAAATATTTTGGATGTAGCTCCATATATGGCAATACCATAAGACATATGAGAATTTATTAATAAGATGTAAATGGCTTTTAGTGTTTCTAAAGTGCATACTCTACACATATGGCGCAATGCTTAGAGTCCCGAAGACATTTTATTTACAACATAGTTAACATGCTTATCCCAGATCAAATTCTGGTCTAACATTAGGCCAAGAAACTTACTAAAATCAACTTGATTAAGACTTGAATCATTTATGTATATATTTGGCTGTAATGCTGATCAATTTTGTTTGGTGGAAAATTATATGAAATTTGATTTACTTGTACTTAGTAACAGATTTTTCTTATCTAAAAATTATTTAACGGACAAAAGACTAATGAACGAAGCAAGCTCAATATCTTTCTGATTTTTGCCTGAAACTTAAATTAGCACCTTTGGCATACAAACAGATAGAGCCAACTCCCCTTGGGATTACAGTAGGCACACCTGTTGCATAACAGATCAATAAAAGTGGACCTAGGATTAAACCCTGAGGCACCCCATGCTTTATTGTCTGGAAGTCTGAGTAACAATTTTGAGTGTATTTACATTTACTATTTTGGTGATGAATATTACTATGGGGTTCAATACATTGCATTCTATTTTTGAGGTATGATCTGAACCAATTTAGTTCCCTGCCTTTAATATTTAATGCATTGAGCAGGTCAAGTAATCCATCATGGGATACACTGTCAAATGCTTTAGTAAGATCAAGAAAAATTCCAACAATATTTTCATTTCTATCAACACTGTCTATAATTGATTTAATAAAGGTTATACCTGCAGTAATAGTAGATTTTCCTGGCCTAAAATCATGCTGTTCATTATCAAGTAATCGATTGCTTTCTAGAAAGTCTAAAAGTTGGCTGTAAACAACTTTTTCTAATATTTTTGAAAAAAAAACTGGCAACAGCGATATTGGCCTATAACTTGAAGGGTCATTTGGGTTTCCCTTTTTAAAAATCGGTACTATTTTAGCTATTTTTAATTTATAAGGAAAAAGACCAGATATTAATGATGAATTTACAATATGCGTTAAAGGTTTGAGAATTATGTAAATAGACTGCTTTAATACACTCATTGGGATTGCCATAAATTCCAGTAGAATATTTATTTTCAAAAGTCATCACTAACTTGTAAAGTTGCTCTTCATCAATTATCTTAAATTTGAAAGATCTGAAATGGACATAAAATGTTGGTCAGGTAACATATCATTAACAGAATGCCTATTATATAAATTTGGCTTAGTCAAATTATCAACTGCATTTACAAAGAAATCATTTAATATATTTCCAACAAGAGTGGGGTTTGATATAATGTTGTTATGACAAATATTAATATTATAATTTTTTTTGTGAGTTATTTTAATCAGTGTTTCTCGCAGTAAGCTGAAAGCAGGTTATACCTAGTAATTTAGGTGTCATTTGGTACTCATTCATACCTCCATAACTCGTTCACTCTAGTTAAAGCCAAAGTAGAAATTCTTTACTGGACATATTCTTAGGGAAATACATTAAAATCTAGGTGTTCATTTGACAAGAAATATATGACTTATTACACATTGAGTGTCCTCCTCTACAGGAACTCTACAGATTATTTTAGTTGTAAATAACTTTGTAAAAACAGCTTTAGGTAACTCGAGTTGTTTTGAAAACCATGTTAATATTCATGGAAAATGCTTGAAATAAAAGGCCATTTATTTATTTAAGACTCTTGGATGGATTATATAACGACCATAAAAACTCTAGTTCCCCTCAGTCACGTAGAATGCAAACAGCTGAGATCATTTCCAGTTAGATAATGAATGAGTTTTAATGAAAAAAGTGGCGAACTTGCAGTGCTATCATCATAAAACACTGAATCGTTTTGGAATTGTTTTGAATGCCAGCAGTTTTCTATAAATTGTTAAGGTAAAAACTGGAACCCAACTTTAAGTTACGAGCGAAGGAGGGCCCCCTGACCCAATCCCCCAACCCTTGTTTTGAATGCCAGCAGTTTTCTAGAAATTGTTAAGGTAAAAACTGGATCCCAACTTTAAGTTACGAAGGAAGGAGGGCCCCCTGACCCAATCCCCTAACCCCCTCTTTGGCCAGTTTTTACTGTGAGATATTTTCATTCCTACGGAATAAGGACATATACCAACTATTCTACACTATGCTGGAAGGCTTAGGCTGTAACAGAGTTGGGGGACAAGTTCATCAGTTGGTGATCACCAGGGTACCAACTCCTAAAATCCAAAGTCGATTATTTAATATGAAGACAGGTGAACTGATTCAGCGGTCGAGGGTTCTCACTGCTCACTGCTCAGGCGTCCATTACACCTGATTATAATGTTTAACCAAACAGAAGTGGATGATGTCGGAATAAATAACACGTTGGCATCCCTCTAATGGCCAGATCTATGAGGGGTTCACTGCTGTAATTATGCGTTCTGCCCAGGTCATTTATATACAGTACCTTGCTTTCCTGTGAATCCTAGAGAGTGTTCTACAATAAAATTGTTTTCCCATAAAGGAATTGGAATTTCTTTCAACTTTAACTATTAAAAAACACAGCCCGCTGAGTATTTTAAATTAACTCTATGTAGGTTTTCTACTAATTTCAAACATTTAAATACTTTAATATAAAGCACAACTATTTGTTAGCTTAACACTTGATAACCAGATAATTTATGACTTAAAATCATAAACAAAGTATTGAATAATATTTATTTATTGTATTTATGGTTACAGGTAGTAGGCCTATCCAACTTTCTGAATTTCTACAAATAGAAGTCATAATAATTATCATTTGAGATCACGTGAAGGCCTGTGATCTGTCATCCTCTCCTGAAATTCTTTATTTTGACAATCGACCTGCCCATTGTCCAAGTGTGATGTAATAACATTTTGTAAATAAATAAATACAAAAATCGCCCACTAAATCTGAACAAAAACCCAAAATTAACTGGAGCATCACCATTACAAAATGAGATAACATTAGATGGACAAATTCTAGATTTATTTAATTTAAATAGATAATGTTGTTATTAAACAAGCACATTTTAAAGCTTTAAATAAATTTTGATATTACATAGGCTATATTGTTTTAATGTTTCACCTAGACGAATATTAACAAAGCTAGATCTTTCCTCTACAAAAGGTACACTAAAAAGAACTTTAACTACTCCCGTAAATATTTTTAATACCTAACATTGTTATTTTATTGAAAAGCTTTGAATGCAAACAACATATTTATTGAATTTCAAACAACATCAACGACTGAAAATGTAATAAAAGCTGAACTTGATACATCAGTAATCAATCAAAAATCTATAGTATGTTATAATTCACTTTTTAGTCTAACACAAATTAATGAACAGATTTATCTGTAAAAGCCCCATTAAACGGAGGAAGGCAGTCAATTACACTGGTCCAGGGAAGGGGAAGAAGTAGAGAGAAGTCGTAATTGAAGGAAGAAATGGTCCAAGTGAAGAAGAAAGTGATGGGATATTCACATGTGAATAATAAACACAATGAATGCCATTGCCAAAGAAAGTGTGAGAAGCGCTTCACAAACGGCTGTTAGCTGTTACCACAACACCGGCTAATTAACTGATCTGATCTGCAGGACAATCAGAGCTGCAGCAAATCACTGCGGATGTCCTTAGAAATCCTTAATGGTTGTGTACATTCTAATGTGCCTTTTGGAAGTTTGAAAACATTCACCCTAAAGACTCTGCCCCATGGGTTTTCAAAGTTCTAATGTTACTAGATGTTACTGTTCTTAGTGATGAATAGAAATCACTAGCCGGTATTCTGTTCTCCCCACAGATATCTTGCACAAAAACTGCAATTCGGTAAAAACCTAAAATCTAAAACACGGCAACAGTCTGCAGATAGATATATTTCTCAACAGTTGTTTATTTTAACGATAAAGAAGATACATCCCATGTGACGATGTGACCCAAATTAACCTTTTCTTCCATGAGAATAGCATGTGAATTTTGAGGGGCCACTGGGATGGAGCCCTGAGGACCGAAGGTAAAATCATTTCAAAATATCTTGAGGAAAGTCTATTTAAATTGACACCTCGATCGTCTAAATCGGTCATGAAATAAAAATGTGGCTGGCCACTCACATAAACCAATGAATACAGACCTTATAAGAACACAAGTTTGGTTAAAAATGTCAGCCAAAATCGCAGGTCAAAAAGTGTAGTTGCGCACGTGAACGCTAGACAGCGCTAGTGGCACGTTTCACAATGAGTATGAGAGCGAGAGAGAGAGCCGATGTGAGGGTGGCATCCCTATCACTCACACTCAAGGCGGAAACATCATTACAACTAGCGCCGCCTAGTGTTCACATGCAGAACTACAGATTTTGACCTGGATTTTGTGGCTGACTACTCCCCGTAAACTGTGTTCTTTTTATAGGGTTTGTATTCATTGCATAAACTTTCTTAAGGAATTAAGATATAAGATTTTAATTAAATATTTATTAGCTGTTGGTTCATTAACAAAACACAGCCTAACAGTAAGAATGCACATATGTTTCAATAATCGTGTAAATAAAATAAATACTGAAATTAAAAGGCAAAATAAATTAATAGGACTTTATTTGGGTTGGATACCCCCAAAAGAAAAATATTTGCCTGTAACCTCAGTCAACTGGATCCACTCGGTTAATGTAACTGACAAACTCTCTAGTTAAGTGATCTTCAAGATATTCTCATTAAAATTAAAGAATTGCACTACAACGCTGCTCTTACCTTCTGGGTTTGGGTCTGACGATCTCATGACTGCCTTCTACGAGGCCGACGGGGCTGCGGTAGTGGTCAGGATCACGGAACTCAGGCATGGGATGCACTTGGGCTGGGCTAGCAGTCATCATACAACCACCTGCCACAACAGGGACAATCATAAGTACAGAAATAAGCAAAGTGAAACCACTGAGTAACAAACACTTGTGAAGAGATTTACTCGGCGAATTTTTAAGAGGGGGCTCAAACCGCCAACTTCTACCGTCACCTCCCATAAAGTCAATGTCAACTTTCAAAGCCCGTCCCTCCTCAACGGATTATCCAAAAATTGTTCATTTATTGTTCTTTTTAAAAATATACCGATTTCAGTAGGAATAATTTCGAAATCACTACTAGTTCACCTATGACAAATCATAAATTTTGAACATTTTTGAGTTTATTCATTGGTTATTATATGTAATATTAACATTTTTCACACTGAAATCACTAGGTTTTTTGCTCTTTAAAATTAATCATAAATCAACGGTAGCCTATTGGATAATCCGTTGAGAAGGGGCGGGCTTTAAAAGTTAATTGATCTTATGCAGGAAGCAGGTAGAAATTCCAACATTTTTCGTGACTGGAGCCCACTCTTATATTAAGATTGCTAAAACTAAGGGGCCACACGCATATTACGTAACACACTTAAGGGGGGGGAGGGGGTATAGCATAGCATTATGCTGCGTTATGTGGTGGGGGGGGGTTAGGATCAACGTTAAGTAACTCACACAAATTAACCCTAAGAGCTGGCACACTCCCGTATCTATTGACACTGTTACAAAAATAATCAAATTGATATCTAAATCAAAGTTACAGTATGTTATATAAACAATAATTCGGTCATACTATTTTAATAACATTTAAACTAAAAATAAATACATAACGTGATTCGTGTAAGTTCTGTATTGCTTTACACATACAGTATGTTTTTTGTTGTTTTAGAATGTCAGTATTGCGCAATGCCACTCACAGTTTTTTGAGTTGTTTTGTATTTTTATCTATATCTATAAATACCCCCATCACAGCAAACCTGCGTACTCAGCGAATTTCCAATGCATAATATTTGTCTGAATTCCACATAAAGCCGCGTACCAAGTTTCATAAAAATATATTCACATATAAGCGATTTTAATTATTCTCCATAAGAATAACATTGGTAATGAGTACATAGGTTTGCTGAAACAAGGAACACAAACAATTGTTTTTTATGCTAATATAAATATAATTTAACTAGGCGAAACCACATACCAAGTTTCATCAATATTCAATCATAAATAAGCGCTATATAACATTTTAGTTATTCTCCATAAGAATAACATGGGGGCTGAGTACGCAGGTATGCTGCTACAGGAATAACCAACAAAATATAAATTTTTTGTGCAAATATCAATATACCAGTACTATTTGAAGCCACATACCAAGTTTCATCAACATACATTCATAAATAATCGAGATATCAAATTTTATTTATTCTCCATAAGGATAACATTGGACAACGTACTGTGTTTAGCACTTTGAATATCTCAGCAACGGTTGGGCGTAGAATCAAAATTTAAACACCAAAATGATTGTTTTGTGGAACTGAACAGATTTCTAAAAGCAAATGTGAAGTTTAAATTAAAATAAACTGAGGAAATGCCAAAAACCTTATTCGCATAAGATTAACATGGGAGATTTTATGAGTAGGTTTTTTTGGATTTTCTCCGCAACCACTTAACCTAGGTTAATAATTCAAAATATTAAATTATTTGTTTTTTTAAGCTCTATAACATGGTCAAAACCAAAGTTAAGTTTTTAAAAAATTGTAGGGTGAAAAATGCAAAAAACTGATTTTTGGAAAATTTAAAACCCCCATAAACCCCCCTTCCCATGGTCCGATTTTTCTGGTTTTCGAACTTAAAGTCATGAATGTCATTTTACATATTTGAGCCAAATTTCATCGAAATCGGACGTTTTTTACTCAAGTTATCGCATTCACGGACACACACACACACACACATATATATATATAAATTTGAACTAATAGTGTTTTTGGCATCTGGGGACCTCAAAACAAAAAATTATCACGGTCTCGGACTTAAGTCTTACCATGAGACCTATGGTAATAGCTTCTTCCCTATAGGGGAAATTCGCTAAAAGGAAGTATATATATATGTGTGTGTGTATGTAGCCTATGGACTCTGAAACCGCTCGACAGATTGTAATGAAACTTTCAGGCATTATTAAGCATTATTCAAGGATGGTTTGTGTGAAGTTTGGTGCAAATCTGTCCAAAGGGCTCCGACCCAGAGGGCATACAAGGGTGCAATGTCAGGTTTTAGAAATTTAGTGTTTACAAAATTAACAGCTGTAATTAAAAAATTCAAAGTTTCATTAAACTGTCATTTGTTTAAATGTAAACAACACAATGTAAACAAAGAAATGTAAACACTGGCTGGTTTATTATCTTTTGAATTGTGTTACTTGAATTTATATTAACTTTTTTATTTTAACTTTTGGGCGCAGCAACGCGCGCTGGGTAACTGCTAGTTAGTTATAAATCTAATTTGTTACATTTTAGCTGAGATAGGTTATTTTGTTTATATTATTCGTAACAGTATTGTTTGTTTGTACATTTTTCTACAAAATAAGTTATTTAAAAAATTTGTTAAAATAAAGCCATTTAAAGTTCATTGAAATTCATATACAGTAGAACCTCACTTATTCAAAATTCAGGGGACAGCCAATTTATTTCGAACTAAAGGATGTTTGAAATATTGAGAGTAAAACATTTTGAATTATCTATATATAATTTTGCGAATATCAGAGGTTTTCTGAAGGAAGCAGACAAAAGTTACTAATTATAGAGGTTTTTGAATTAGTGAGGTTCTGCTGTACCAAATTGCTAGTAAAACTATGTTTAACCCTTTGAGTGCCACGCAACGATATATCGTTGTGCACGGAACATCCGAAAAATACTTCACAACGATATATCGTCGTCGGTGGTCTTACCGAAAAATACATTGCAACGATATATCGTTGTTATGGAAAATTTTTCTTACGTCATTACTTTTTATTATTTCTTACAGGTGATTTCCAGGATAGTTTCTAGCTCTATAAATCTAGTAGTTATTTGGTGAAAATCTTATATTTGAACAATGTTTATTTATCTGAAAAAATATAAAAAATTTCCCGCATGTATAATATTATGTACCTATTCAAATTTTTTATTTTGTATGTTTTAGATATTATATATGTGCATAATATTATAGCTAAACTTTAAACTGACAAAACAAAAAAGTTTCATAATAATATCTTACCAAATAAAAAAGTTATTGATTTTATGTACAAAACCCTTGCAAAATGTTGATTTTGTGAATCGTTGTTATAGAAAATTTTTCTTACGCCATTACTTTTTATTATTTCTTCCAGGACATTTCCAGGATATGTTCAGGTAAACATATACTCCATAAATATACGAGGCCTAGTTAGTCTGCTTTATGAAATAAAATTGTAATAAAACTTAAACCCTTGAATAAAGTTAGGCTACTGTCTTGTGTACTAATTTGCCGTTTTTATATTTTTTTACATTTATGGAAATAACTTGTCCGCCTAAAGCCCAAATTTAATGAAACTGTCAGGAAATATTTTGGGAAACATGTCCTCTATAAATCTAGTAGTTATTTGGTGAAAATCTTATATTTGAACAATGTTTATTTACCTGAAACAAATAAAAAAAATTAAAAGAAATTTCCCACATACATATATTTATTCAAATTTTTTATTTTTTAAATATTATATATGTGCATAATATTATAGCTAAACTTTAACCTTACAAAACAAAAAAAGTTTCATAATAATATCTTACCAAATAAAAAAGTTATTAATTTTTTTGCAAACCCTTGCAAAATGTTGATTTTGTGCCTGGCACTTTTGGGATATACTGTGCTAAAAACTCTGGCACTCTAGGGATATGACGACCGAAAAACTCTGGCACTCAAAGGGTTAAAAGGTTTAAGCTGTTTAAATCCTACTACGATTGAGTAACGTAACACATTGGGGGGGGGGTTAGGGGGAGGGGTATGGACAAGCGTTATGGTGCGTTACATGGGGGAGGGGGGATCTAAAATGTGTTACGTAATATGTGTATGGCCCCTAAAACAATGACTTGTTTTAACCCCAGGAGTGGCCGGCCAAATGTGAATTGCTCGGTGGCAGGGCGAATTCAGTGATTTTGCAGACTATGTTTGGAAAGTTTGTCAAAATTCCAATTATGAAGTCAACATTTCAATACGCATATTCGTTTGGTTCGGAAAAACCAGTATGATGTGAAATTACTTAAAAATCAATATTTGGACAGTTTTTCAAAAAAGTAAACAAGTTTTCAAATGTTCAAAAGTAAAGGTCAGCATATTTATACTAGATTTTGTATGGAAAATTCATTATATACATTTTGTACGGAATTAATTTCCCTACGTAAGTTTGTAAATGAAACCTAATAAATATTGTACTATCTTATATGAACTAACTAGAAATATAAAATAATACCCCCCGTCGCAGCAAACCTGCGTACTCAGCGAATTTCCAATGCATTGATATGTTTCTCACTAGTACATAAAGCCACTCACCAAGTTTGACAAAAATACATTCATAAATAAGTGATTTATTACATTTTATTTATTCCCCATAAGAATAACATTAGGACTGAGTACGCAGGTTTGCTGCAACGAGGAAGATAAGAAATGATTTGTTATGCAATTATCAATGTAACTGAACCAGGTGAAGCTACTTACCATGTTTTATTAATTTATGTTCATAATTAAGGGAGATATAAAACTTTAATTATTCTCCATAAGAATAACATTAGGGCTGAGTATGCAGGTTAGCTGCTACGGGGACAATCAAAAAAAATTTATTTTTTGTGCAATTATCAATATACCAGTACAACATGAAGCCACATACCAAATTTCATCAATATACATTCATAAATAATCAAGATATCAAATTTTATTTATTCTCCATAAGGATAACATTGGACAACGTACTGTGTTTAGCACTTTGAATATCTCTGCAACGGTTTGACGTAGAATCACAATTTAAACACCAAATTGATTGTTTTGTGGAGCTGAAGTGATTGGTAAAAGAAAATGTGAAGTTTAAAGTAAAATTAACTGAGGAAAAGCCAAAAACCTTTTTCCCATAAGATTAATATGGGAGATTTTATTAGCATGTTTTTTGGATTTTTTCCGCAACCACTTAACCTAGGTTAATAATTCAAAATACCATATTATTTGTTTTTTTAAGCTCTATAACACGGTCTAAACCTGAATTAAGTGTTTTAAAAACTATAGGGTAAAAAATGCAAAAAACAGATTTTTGGAAAATTTAAAACCCCCATAAACCCCCCTTCCCATAGTCCGATTTTTCTGGTTTTTGAACTTAAAGTCATAAATGTCAGTTTACACATTTGAGCCAAATTTCATCGAAATCGGACGTTTTTTACTCAAGTTATCGCATTCACGGACACATATATAGATATATATATACATATATATAAATTTGAACGAATAGTGTTTTGGACATCTGGGGACCTCAAAACAAAAAGTTATCATGGTCTCGGGCTTAAGTCTTACCATGAGACCTACGGTAATAGCTTCTTCCCTATAGGGGAAATTCGCTAACATTCCAAAGTTGATTTTTACACCGTTTGTTGGAACTGAATGCAAATGATATAACACAAATATACACGATTGAGCAGTGGTTCCTAAACTGTGGGTCGCGAATATATTTTCTAGGTGAAAAGTGTTGGGAACCACAGCGACAGGATGTTGAATGCTCGAAATGCTTTTCATTGAATGTGATCCAATCCCATTCTGTTCCAGACCAAAACATCTGGACTCGAACCGATGCTGGTCCTTTCAACCGTTATCAAAGTCACTAAGCTAGGCGTGCGTTCTCTACAAGCGGCACGTGATCATGGACACAGCCGGTCGGACTGAAGAAGCCTCATTTTCATATCTATCAACAGATGGCGAGCAAACAAACCCTTGCCGGCCGGGTGCCGCTGAGGCGAGGTCACTGATAACCGGCGGGTTCAAGGTCAGCAGCGTGATGCGCACGACGTGACCTTGAGCTGGCGGCGCGGCGCGGGGCATTCCGGCCCTCACGCCACCGGGAATTGGAACAAATTCACCCGGTTTTTGTCGCGGACCGGCGGAGAATGCCGCGACAGGCCCAGCTCGGTGACAAGAATGCCGACGTCCGCGTCAACCCGCCTCTTCAACAATCAAATTTGTTAGAAGAAAAATCCAGAACGAGATAAAATGCTTGGACTTGTTTAGAGCACTTATAAAAATATACAATAGCTCGCATCAAATTTATCACTTTGGTAGATTCAATCATCTGTATGCCAGATTTCAGAACTGATATATCACATCTCACACAGATTTATGTCCTGTAAAATACATTTGCTCTAAAACTTCGCACTTTGTGATACCCAAAACACCAAATTCCATGTTGGAAAGTTAAGTGAACTATGGTCATCTTTGAAGGCGAATTACGTAAACCGCAAAGAATCACGCTGCAAGGCCACTCACCCAATTTTGTTGGCAAAGTATTCCTAATCTGTACACGAGAAATGAGGCGAAACCACTAGAGTAGTTGGTTATACGATTTTAAAGTGGATATGGGTTGCGGTTATTTTATTTCTATGTTCCTAGTTTTGAATCCCTTGATTCAAAAAATGGCAGTGACAGAGTAAATTAAGGGAAATTTCATGGGGCCGCAAGAAAATATTTTTCCGGGGCAGGAAAGTAAAATAGTATGATCTATATAATTAGCTACACTGCTACACTGCTTCAGCTATAGTGCTGAAGTTTTTAATTCGAGTCTGGCTAACGTGAACACAATTCAAAGGAAAACAGAAAAATAAATTGAATTCAGAGAGAGGTTGTATGAGCCAGATTCAAAAGAGAAAATCAGGGCCCAAACCAGCCAATATCTTTTAGAAATTGGGCCATTTTGTTCAACATACAGTATTAATTATAAACTTTTCACCAACCACAAAAATATCATTTTAGACGACATCATTCAATGGACAGATTTCCAAGAAATGATATTTTTCGACAAATCAACAAACAGACCCTTAATAAAATTAAAAACTTCCTCCGCAGTAAAAGTACACCTATGCGAAATGAAGAATCCCGCGTTCAATCAAACAGTTGCAGAAGCACTTTGTGGTTAATGCAATGGATAATGAACGTACACAATGTATACACATCCGTATGTTCCCCAAAATATGACAAGGCGACGAAGGCGACGTTGATGGCGAATCACTCAATGAAGAATTGTAGTCTAACTGTCTACGACATCTATAGACATTGTGGTCTTGGTAAAAAGCAAACCGATCGCCGGAAGAATTCTTCCAAAATGTCTGACTTTAATTAACTTTTGTTTCCGTCCCCCAGGGGTAATTTTAACGTTTCGAACTATCCAAACTCTAATCTCGTTAACATCTTAGATGTATATTTTATTAGAAATCATTATTAATTATCATCCCAATAACGTTGGCAGCTGAATCCAATCCAAGATTTGCCATTGTCGAACTCGGTGACGAGGTTGCTGGCGCTGCTCAGCTGTTTTGTATACTGCATATAGGATTTTTCCATTGTTCCATTGACATACTGTACTTCTTCATGTTTTAAGTACTAATGCATTTAGGGTGAACTTCCTGACTCAAGCTGTATCCAGGATAACAACAGTATTAGTATACAGTACTGTAATAACAGTATCCAGTATTAACAACAAACTTCTAAGTATTACCACAGACAAAGGAATATATATATATATATATATATATATATATATATATAGATTCGTTTCTCTGTGGTATTACTGTGTTCAAACTTCCAAACTAACAAATGTTTTACATCTGATTCACTTACATTTTCTTTGTAGCATTTACCTGTTAAATTGTCAATCTGAATTAAGGATTGAAATCACGGAATGCCTGATAGACGAACCTCAGCCTTTTAATGTTTCTTAAACGTTCCCTGATGACTTTTTAAATTTTACAACTGGCCGGATATTCCCAAAAATACGTTTCTCTGGTGCTCGAATCCCTGACATTTTCTGGTCTGTATCACACCCCCGCTCCAATCATTTCGCAGTCCCCAGAGCATCTGCCGCCTCCGCCTCCGCCCCACCCACAGCCGCGGTCTCGTGGAGGCGGACACCGTTGTCTCGGATCATAGTCGGAAGAGAAAGGCCCCGGAGTGACCTTGACAAATAATGTCCAGTCGCATTCCAGAGCCAGGCCGCTGGACCACGCCGCAGATTGCTGGATCATCGCAACTCAAACCTTTCACAAGTCCAGGGGGCTCCAGCTGTGTAACATTTAATGTTTCTAACTGCATTTCCCATAACGCTAATGTTAACTTTAAAAGCTCATCCTCCCTTGCGTGTTTCATTTCAAAGAGAAAAAAATAATATTAGCGATGTATAAAATTCTGAGACGTATAGGCAAATCTACATAAAAATACCTTTAATTTGATACCTCAAATGATAAAATTCGTGCAGCCGTTATCGAGTTATGACTGTGAAGAAAAAACTCCTAGCGTATTAATATATAGGATGCTCACTGAAATCATTAGTATTTTTTCTCTTTAAAACTGAAAATGAATCAACGACATCGGGTAATCCGTTGAGGGAGGGCGGGAATTGGAAGTTAACATTGGCCTTATAGAAGAAGCCACAAGTTTATAATTTCTGAATTTTAATTGGAGGGGCAAATATGGTCGTGATCGTGATTTTTCATAAATTACAATATTTTCTCCAAATTATTGGGGGGCATCTACCCCCCCTGGCCACCCCCGAATTACGCCTATGGAAAAAGCAGATATAAACGCAGAGTTTTACGTGACTGGAGCCCCGTCGTAAGACAATTATTTTCCTCTGCACGTGACGCGTTTCGCACCAATCGCACCCGCCCACCTCGGTCTCCAGTTAGTGATGGGACAAACGACTGATTTTAACCATCCGATGAATCATCCGATGGTTTTTCCATTCATCCAATCCTTTCAGATGGATGATTCATCGGATGGTTTCTCATTGGTAGTGGGGGTACTGCCGATTGCCGAGCTTCCCGCGCTGAGGTTCGGAGGATTCACCTGTTCAGTGGACGGATAGATAAAACATCCAAACGCGGGGTTCAGATGTTTCGCCTGATTCATCCATTCATCGGATGGTTTCTCATTGGCAGTGGGGCAGCTGCTTGCGCTGCTGTGTGGAGGATTCATCTGTTTAATGTATGGATAGGTGAATCATCCGTACACGAGTGTTTTAGATGTTTCGCGTGAATGAATAGGCCTAGTTCATTGTTTGATTGTTGGCTTCAGCTTATTTATGTAATATACTCCGATTAAACTGCTTTAATTCCTCCAAGATTAAATTTATTTTGTCAAAATATCCGCTTCATATGTTTAACGGATTAATATATGAATCGCCCATTTTCGGGTTTTAGATATTTCACCTGAATGAATAATTGTATGATAATATGGTTGTTTCAGCCTATAAATCTACTTCACACCGATCTGATAAATTATGAGTTTTAATTCCTCCAACTTTTAATTGAACATTTTCTTGTCAACAATAATTATTAATTGACATCAAATCGCCCAATATTTATTGTAACTGATATTTAATTAAAATGTTGTAAAATAAACACCATTTTTTTAACAACATTTTATTTACGATCGTAATCCTGCGATTTTGATATGTGCATGGATTTTTTCAACAACAAAACCACCGCATAGATTATTATAATAAAGTGTTTATATAACAAATAAACCTTTGATTAGTAATCAGATTAAGTAATCCTATACATAACATCTAAAGTTAAACCTACTACTGCCGTGCTGTCAGGAATAAAATTAAAAACTACTCAACACACGCAGATGGCAGATAGATGAATAAATATTATCAGATGTTTCTAACGCAAGGGAATGAATTGTCCAAACGGATGGTTTTCTGAATGGATGAAACTACGGGAACAGATGGTTCATCCGTAAATGAATGGATGAATCATCCAGATGAAAACTAGAGTTTCCATCGGATGAATGAATTGCCGCTCAACAACCGGATGAATCGTTTGTTTTCATCCGATGGTTCTCATCACTATCTCCAGTACGTGCTTCGCGCCCACCTCGACATCGGTGTCGGTTGGTTTGGAACTTCGGGTTTGTGGGTTTATCTGATCTGATCTAACTCGTTTAGGGATATATAACTCTCGCGGCGACTGTACGAAATGCTTTTGGCTTTCCGAGTAATAAACTTCGGAGCGCCGCTACAGCAGGGATGAACAGCTGTTACGGGTTTATAGTTCTGTCGTTCACCGCTACAGTGATTATAGGCTATTACTACGGTCACAGAATAATATAGTATCATTTAATGACCTTCAAGCTCCAGCAGTACAGTGAATTTTACGTAATTTTGAGACTTCTTTTACAACATTACGACGAAACCATCAGGTTTTTGGCCTTCATTTTTTATGATGGAAAAATATACTCAATCAATTGGTTTGAAAATGTCAGTGTTCATTATCATACTTATAATAAATCTAAGTGTTTCGTTTGGCACTTGATCACGCGCAACCACTGAGTCGATTAAGCTGAAATCTTTTAAGAAGTCCCCAAAACATTCAAACGCACCATGATTTATTTAGGGCTCCCCCTTATCCTACCTTTTATGTCACAATATTGTGATGGGCTACTGGACATTTATTTATAAGTATTGGATCAGATACCATGCAATTACAAATGTATTCATTTTTGGAGATGGCTCAAAAGGTTCACATCAGATATATCACCCCCCCCCCCCCAAATGGGGAAGCCGCTTATCGTCTGATTGTTGCCAGTTGCTTTTGTCCGCTTTTCAAAGCAAAACTGGGTTCCCTTCTGAATTTCATAATAGCAAGTTTTTTTAAGTTGCTATATATCTGATAGGTATTAAACCACTATTTTAACCACTTCAAAAATATGCAAGCAGCGGCTGCACTAAACCAATATTATCCTGATAAACTATATTAACACAACTACCACAATTTCACCGCAAGAGGTACCCGAGTAACAATAACACTGTATTATTTCTAAATAGTGTTTTTTGTCGGTATGCCTTCCTTTATTAATTTATTTTATTTTAATAATTTTATAGTTTGGAATTTTTTACTTGGTTTCAAATGCTAGATAACAGGACAAGCCCAATTACATTGCAGCAGTGAATGAATATTAATAATTTATCAAAGCCAATAATTAAGCCACAATTTTGAAGATTACCTTCACCCCTAAATGCGAAAAATATAAACAAACAATTCAAAACCATAAAAGTGGTGATTTAATGGGCGATCCTACCGGTACCTTATTTATTTGTAACGTACCGGCGGCACCATCTTACTCCCTCACGTTCAACTATCTCAAAACAGGTGTTTCAATGGGCATGGACAGTTATAAAATAATAATTAAGTATGCCAATTTCCGTGTGGTCAACCACCTCGTGTGCGATATTATTGCATATCCCTTAAAAGCCCAGGAACGCGAGTTTTACAAGCCCAAATCGACAGAGCCCCAGCCTATTCTCGCCCTAAAGCTCGTT
The DNA here is from genome assembly GCA_963675035.1 of Allygus modestus. NCBI lineage: Eukaryota > Metazoa > Arthropoda > Insecta > Hemiptera > Cicadellidae > Allygus > Allygus modestus. The sequence goes on from OY776112.1 coordinate 324,252,233, forward strand.
TGCCGAACATTCGGCGAGTATGTAGGGCGGGTGGGGGCCGGTGTGCAAATGTGTGCCATATACCGGGGACTGGTCGACATTCCTCGCGGTGACGGCCTGTTCACTCTTAGATGTTCCTCTTCCGACTCGCGACCTCCCTAGTCTCATAGAACAGACAGCTCAAAGAAGAGACACACAAGGCACAACATTTGGTGCGCTCCAAGTCTCGAAATATTTGGCATTCCAACCTGCTTCCCCCAAAAGGCCAAAATGTTCAGCAAAATATCGATATACAAATAATTATCGTCCAATATAGCCTGATTAAAAATATTAAATACTCGCTGATACCCGTGCTTCGCACAGCTGAATAAAATTCCTACTGCAACAAAATCTGTTTACTAATCTAATTTCACTTTTGACAATGATAAGTTCTGTTCAAATAAAAAAAAAAACATTTACATAATAAGTAAGTTAAAATTGTATAGTATTCTTTGTATTAGCAACTTGCAATGAGCAAGAAAATGTGATTTAATTATATTTTTACTATAAATAAATATAATAAAACCACGACGGACATCCCCTCCTTTGAGACTTCTCTCACGGTTGGGCTCTTTGACGGTTTCTCTGATTCTGATCCGTTAAACCTATTGCCCATAAGAACATTGTAACTTTAAGGGCCACTGGGGCGGAGCCCTAAGGGATTACCAAGATGGGAATAGACCTTTATGTAGCACAGATAAATTATCTTCCTTCTGTACATGGACATTTTCAGCTCGATTGATTCAGTAGTTTTACGTTAAAACGGAACATTCAATTTGACAGACATATACACTTTTCTTTTATAAATGTATAGCATTTACGATTTTGTATGGATAAACTATTCGTATAATCCGTTGAGGAGGAATTTTAAATTTAACATTGACCTTATGGGGGAAGTAGGGAGACGCCGGTGACAGGAGTCGTGGTGGAGTCCCTCTTGAACATGATGGTCTATTGTTAAGGCTGAAAAATGGATCCTTACTCGTTTGGTTATTAGTGAATTTCTTATGGAAAGTGAACTATTAGCATGACCCGCACGGTGAAACTTAAGCCCGGGACCACCATAGAAGTTCCTAACGTGACCCCCTAAACATGTTTTGGGGGGTCGTTCAAAATTGTATATATATATACATATATATATATATATATATATATATATATATATATATATATAGACACATATATATATATATTTATGTGTATGCACTCCAGCGGTCGCATTTTTTGTCCGATTTACTTCAAATTTGGTAGGGACATTCCTTTCTATAATCAGTTGGACAAGTTCGTTGCCCAAAACAATCGGAAAACTCTAAACCCTTTTTGGGGGATTAATCTTTCAAATTTCGAGTTTTTGGGCCCAAAAAGGGTCAGAAAAGCCCCGGATGTGAAATTAACGAATGTAAAAAGATGGGAATTAGTGTGGCGAAACTTTTAAGCCCTCTCTCGTCATTCTAGCATATATATTTACCGAGTTATTAAAGAACATGTGTATCGACCAAACACAGTACGTTGTCTTATGGGGGTTTTACATTAAAAAAGCCTGTTATTCATTTGTTGGTGTACTTTTAACATCCCCAACAACCTCACGCCTACTTTAAAGCCTGACTGGACCTTCTCCTACCCTTATAATGCGCAAAATTGTATTCCCAGCATTGCAGGTAAATAGAACCAGGAGCATCAGAACAACCAACAAATCAATATTTTCAGATTTGAATAAAAATTGGAATAATTGTATGTTTTAACTGGTTTTGAGTTTTTATAGTTTTTTATGTGGAAATTCACTTCCCTCACGTCAGCGTGCTGCGTGCGAACTCGTTTATAGCTTTTTGTTGTCTAAGTACAAATAGCCCTCGCTTGCAACTCGCACTGTGTAATTGCTATAGAAGGCGGTACAAATTCCTCTTGAGGAGTCACATGGCATTCCAGTATTATTAAACCAAAAATTAATTATTCATATTGGTTTCAAACTGTGTCCACTTACAAATTTTCAATTACACGCCTAAAATAAAAATACCCCCGTCGCAGCAAACCTGCATACTCAGCGAATTTCCAATGAATATATAACATAACACATTAAAAGACTTAACAGGATTCATAATAAATATATTCACAAACAAGTGATATTTAAAATATTAATTAATCTCCATAAGAATAACATTGGGGATGAGTACGCAGGTTTGCTGCAACAAGGCACACAAAATAATGGGTTTTTATGCAAATATCAATAGAACTCATCTTAGTGAAGTCACATACCAAGTTTCATCCATATACATTCATAAATAAGCGATATATAACATTTTAAGTATTTTCCATAAGAATAACATGGGGACCAAGTACCTAGGTTTGCTGCTACAGGAACCATAGGCAAAAAATTGTTTTTTTGTGCAAACAACAATAAACCACAACCAGATGAAGCCATATACCAAATTTCGTCAGTTAATGTTCATAAATAAGCGAGATATACAATTTTTCTTTTTCTCCATAAGAATAACATTAGACAACGTACTGTGTTTAGCAATTTCAATATCTCCGTAACCAATTGACGTAGAACAATGATCAAAATACCAAATTGTTTATTTTTTAAGCTGAATTCAATGGTAAAAATTAAAATTTGATTTAAATAAAAACTACATGTGAAAACCCCAAAAAACACATTTTTGGGGTACAAAACCCCCCAAAAACCCCCCTTCGGATGATGTGATTCATCTGGTTTTCGAACTCGTTCAAATAAATGGTACTTCACACATTTGTACCAAATCTCATTAAGATCGGACCTTCTTTACGAGAGTTATCGTGCTTACGGACATATATATATACAAATATATAATTATATATATAAATACATATATACAAATTTGAACGAATGGTGTTTTTGGCATCTGGGGACCTCAAAATGAAAAATTATCATGGTCTCGGGCTTAAGTCTTACCATGAGACCTACGGTAATAGCTTCTTCCCTATAGGGGAAATTCGCTAGTAAAATTTTCAACTTGACAGGCAACTCCCGTCATTATTTTTGTCAGAACTAAATTATGTATTCGTTGTTTTATTGGTAACGGTAGACAATCCTAGCAATAATTACCGTTGAATTATCAAGGGTGTACGCTAGCAATATAGATGACCGACCACAAAACTATTATCCCAAAAGCAAGTAGCGAAAGTAGCATTTGTCTATACTTAAACCGGATTGTCAGTGTTGCACTCTCGCCTGCACATCCTTAGCTTACACGGTGCCGGTAAATGTTTGCAGTTTTGCAAGCTCGCAGTGAAAGTCCGAGGTTGAGGTTGTAGTGCTGTATGTGCCAAGGATACGACTGCCGCTCCAATATTGCGACACGATATTGGGCCTATGACTGGGTAAACTATGCCGCGGTAAATGGAATGGGGAGAAGCCATCCCAACCGTATTTACAGTCATTACCGGCTCTAGAGCAGTGCGCAGTACTTTTATTGGGGGGGGGGGGCGCCGGCTGATTTTGTTAATTTTTGTATATTAGTATTTTAAGTTGTTGAAAACAACTGTTGTTTTAAGTTGTTACATTATTGGGAAGAATGTTGTGTATTCTGCATGTTGCACCTTCATTATACTTAAACATTAAATTTACATATCAGATAACATATCCTCCGCTCCCCTCGATTCCAAATTGAGAAGTTGTTTTGACCTATATCTATTTGTGACAACTTCAGGGCATTCTGATTGGTACCGTATTGAGAGTGCTGGATAAAACATGCAATACTTTGAAAGAAAATTAAATGTTAAAATATCAAGTTACATGATGCAACTCATTGTTTTAATCCGCTCTCTTCGATTATTTTGAAGTACTTCTTAGGTAACGTATTGAGAGTGTGCTGGATAAAACATGCAATACTTTGAAAGAAAATTAAATGTTAAAATATCAAGTTACATGATGCAACTCATTGTTTTATCCGCTCTCTTCGATTATTTTGAAGTACTTCTTAGAAGAGGAAACATATGGTTTGGGGTTTGGAGAGTATTGAACCGGGGTTTCATCTTTAATTGAAGTTGTAATGATTCGAGTTTACTATTGCTATTATATGAAATAAGCAGTGGCGGATTTAGGGGGGGCTATAGGGGCTGTAGCCCAGGGCGGCAAGTTTTTAGGGGCGGCAAATTTACAGAAAATTAATAAGTTGTTTAGAAAAGAAATGTTGAAACGGGGAACATTTTGACGAAAACTGATTACAATTACGGTGTGCCGCCCTTTTAAAGGTAAAGGTACTTAGACTAATACTACTGAGACTAATGTATGTAATGTAATGTAACCCTCACACTGCAGTTCCTCAAAGCTGTCATAATTCATTTGTCATTCATCCGTACTAGCGACAACACGATTACGCTACAGAGAAAGGGCGGCAAGCCACGAACTACATCAGGCACTGCGCCACTATGACTACGTCCAACCATAGATTAAACATACTCCTTGTGGTATTCTTAATCTATGGTCCAACTCACGGACTTCCAAGTTTACCTATACATTCGCATAGCATTACAATTATTTGTTACACAATATCAATAATGACCAAGGCACACGGATGAGAAATATTGCAACAATCGAATTTGAGATGACAATAACAAAATTTAGACTATAATGATATTGTCATTTCATTTTCAAACTCAAGGTGACAAAGAAAGTTATTTCAGCCGTCTTCAGTGCTGCCACCAGGTAGATGAAATTTTACCCTAAACGTGTGGTGAAATTACCCTAAATTACCCTAAACCTTTTGTAAATTACCCTAAAATTACCCTAAGAGTTGATTTTCTTCTAAAAACGCTTAAAATACACTCCAGATTGGTTTTAAAACATGATTAAGGCATACAAAGTAAGGTAGCATAGCATTTATTACTCGTCTTTGGTACTATATTACACATAAAACGAAATATGTATTAAAAAATTCAAATAAATAATCTGTTGTAATATTTTTATTCAGTACTATCTATACTTAATGTGCTGGTTTCACTGATAGTAGAAACTTGCTGATAAATGTCATTAACAGTTGTCGGGACTGGGAGTACTTAGTACTTTGTTGTTTTATAAACTTATTTCAGTTGTACAAATGTGTTAATGTTATTTTTGTATAATAAGGTTTGTCATCTTATTACTATTTGATTAGATCAATAGGTTTCATTGCAATGCAAGACTACATCACACAAATTTACACATGTTATGCCTTGTTGTAATGTTTGTATGTGCGCTCACGTGGCTCACTATGGGGATTTCACAGGCATAAAATACAATTTAGCTCCTTCATACAAATATGTGTCAAAATAGAGACAATCTTCAGTCAAAATAATTTCTACCACAGCGCTGTAAATCTAACAACCTATATTTAACCAAATTAACCCGATATATTTTTACTGTTTAGGGTTTTCTATATTATTATGTTATGCCCAATTTTGGACACATAACATAATGTGCCTCAAATTTATCTGTTCGAAAATTAAACTTTGTGTCCTTTGTGATTACAAGCATCTCTAGTCTAATACTCAATAGGATATACGATGTACATGCAAGTTATATATCTTTTATAGTACTTTTAATTTACCCAGCACTTTATGTAAATGTTTTAATTCCTGAAAAAAAATTTACATTGCCAAAACATCTAAATTTAAATTATAAGGGTCTCTAGATTTTATCCTAAAATTACCCTAAAAACTCCATTACCCTAAAATTACCCTAAGACCAGTAAAATTGCCCTAAAAAGAGTAATTACTCTAAAAGTGGCAACACTGGCCGTCTTATACTTATCATCAAAGGCTACCACACATAATCGTTCATTCTGGAGGATATTTTTTTAAACAAAACATCTGACCAAAGACAAATAAAGAATAACATAATTTGTAAGGAAAGGATTTGATTGGTTGTTGCCATGGGAGCATAGTTGACAGAGGGTCAAAATGGTGGTCAGCATGTAGGCTGCAGTGTTTTACTCCAGGCGAGACCTCTCTATATATTTTTTGGGTGGGACGGTGTCAAAATCTCCCATTTCATTAATTGAAAAACCGTGATAATTGAAGTCTTTAAATTAATATCGTGCCGCATTTTAGGCAAATCATGATGGTAAACTTAACTTTATAATCTTAAGACATATTTTATACGTAATTTTATTGTTTATCTCAAAGCAAAGTTATGATTTGAGTTAAATTAAAACACCCTTTTATTATAGCTTTGGAAATAGTGTTGAAAACAAGCCGCCTTTTACGTCGAATGACACCGTCCCACCAACAAGTTGACACCTCAACAGGACAAAATACCAAATATGACGGCACGCTTTATGAAGGTTATTTGTCAGAGAGTAGTGACTCCTGTAGTATTATATTTTAATTCATTGGATCTACAACATCATGGAGGTGAAACTATACGAAGTATTTGAAAATGTGTAGAGTTTTATGAAGATTAGGCCTACATCAATTAATTTTATATTTTGATCGTCTAAAACATATAAACAATTCTTTGTATAAAAGTATAAATTAAAAAATGACTGAAAAACTGTATTGAAAAGCGCTAATTCAGGATTAAAATAGTCCGAATTTTGAGGCTAATGGTCCGAACGCTACAGTGTCATCATATCTTATTTATAGGTTATTTATTATAATTTTCAGTAGTCAATGCGTTGGTGTAAAAATTGATGTTTTTATTAAGTATAAGAAGGGATTTTTAGGCCTTTGTTGAAGGATTTTCTTGTTATTAAAAGTAGCACTAGCACTGCTTTACTGCTTTTAACACCAACATTTGTCTCTAGGGCTGATTGTCATTGGAGTAGGTTATATTGAATATTAAACTGTGTTAATGTGAATCATGTCATTTATACATTATTTTACTGGATTTTTCAACTAGGAAATAAAAACAATTTCTTAAACTTATTCATTCAGTTAATTCGTAACTTCTTTAGATACTATCACAAAATAACCAAACAAGATATATATAACATGTGGGTAAACCTGGGCGGCGAAAAGGACAAAGATTATATAGCGGAGGGGGGGAGGGCGGCAAATTTCATAATAGCCCTTAGGCGGCAATTGCTTAAATCCGCCACTGGAAATAAGGGGGGAAATACTAGGTGTACGCTCATTCTTCCCGTAAGAGGATGAACGAAGACTGAATTTTTAAAGATATGTAGGCAGGTACTGGATTGGTAACACTCTTCTGTTATCCATTTTAACTCCACAACAGCAAGAAAAGTTAATTAATAAGCCAAACATTTTACTAATGGAATGGTAACACCATTCCCATATCCGTTTTAACTCCACAACGGCAAGAACAGATAATTTAGGACTAATGTAAATAAAAAATACTACTGACTACTGGAGTGGTAACACCCTTCTCATATCCGTTTTAACACGACAGTACCTGGGGGGCCCAGCTTTGCTCGGGGGAGGGCCAGTCAGTCAGTTTAGATGACTTGGAGTAATATTTCATCACTTTCCCCTACTGATAATCAGATTTGTATAACTCATTTGCCTCTTTTCTACATTTTTAAGGTTCCTCCAGTTGTTATTTATAGCTCAATGTCCCTTTCATTTATTTTACTACTCTATATATATAATCTTCACTCAAATCTTTTAATCTCTGTTCTCAGGAAATCACATGTTAATAATCATAAAATACCCCCGTCGCAGCAAACCTGCGTACTCAGCGAATTTCCAATCAATATATATGTCTTAATAACACATTATGCCTCTTACCAGAATTCATAAGAAATATATTCATAAATAAGCCATATTTAAAATATTCATTATTCTCCATTAGAATAACATTAGGGATGAGTACGCAGGTTTGCTGCAACAAGGAACACAAAATAATGGGTTTTTATGCAAATATCAATAGAACTCATCTAAGTGAAGTCACATACCAAGTTTCATCCATATACATTCATAAATAAGCGATATATAACATATTTATTACTCTCCATAAGAATAACATGGGGACCGAATACCTAGGTTTGCTGCTACGGGAACCATAGGGGAAAAAGTAGTTTTTTGTTTAAACAACAACAAACCGCAACCAGATGAAGCGATATACCAAGTTTCGTCAGTTTATGTTCATAAACAACCGAGATATAAAATTTTCTTTTTCTCCATAAGAATAACATTGGACAACGTACTGTGTTTAGCACTTCCAATATCTCAGTAACCAATTGACGTAGAGCAATGATCAAAATACCAAATTGTTTGTTTTTTTAAGCTAAATCCAATGGTATAAATTAAAATTTGATTTAAATGATTATTACATGTGAAAACTCCAAAAAACCAATTTTTGGGGTGCAAAACCCCCCCAAAACCCCCCTTCGGATGGTGCGATTTGTCTGGTTTTAGAACTCGTTCAAATAAATGGTACTTTACACGTTTGTACCAAATTTCATTAAGATCGGACCTCTTTTACGAGAGTTATCGTGCTTACGGACACATATATATATATATATATAAATATATATATATATAAATATATATATATATATATACATATATAAAAATTTGAACGAATGGTGTTTTTGGCATCTGGGGACCTCAAAACGAAAAGTTATCATGGTCTCGGGCTTAAGTCTTACCATGAGACCTACGGTAATAGCTTCTTCCCTATAGGGGAAATTCGCTAAAACATGAGTATTACCATTGATTATACATCCTACGGAATGTAGGATGTATAATCAATGGTATTACTTTGACAATTCCCTGGTTGATTATGAACAGCTGATAAAATTCTTTTGTGTTGATTTAAAACTCCATAAGCCCAATGTTAATTTTTTTAACCTATCATTTTAGTTTTTTTACATTGAATGATATTTCCTGGGAATGAGGCCTGTCTAGAACTTATTTTTATCCCAGAAATTAGTTATTTTGAACATTTGAAGGAAATCGTTGGAGCCGTTTTTGAGATCAGTGTCGCAAGCAAGCAAACATACAAGCAAACCTTACTCATATTAGAGTATATGATACCTGGGGGCCGAACTTTGCTCGGGGGAAGGCCAGTCAATTTGTTTAGATGACTTGGAGCATATTTCACCACTTCCCCCTACTGATAATCAGATTTGTATAACTCATTTGCCTCTTTTCTACATTCTTAAGGTCACTCCAGTTGTTATTTATAGCTCAATATCCCTTTGATTTATTTTACTACTCTATATATGTAATCTTCTCTCAAATCTTTTAATCTCTGCTCTCAGGAAACCACATGTTAATAATCATAAACAACATGAGTTCCATGTGGTTCCATAAAATCAGATAATAAATCCTTTGAATGAAGATTACATGTAGAGTGGTCATATCCAGAATGACTCAAAGGTGCATTATAATAACAACTGTTGTGACCTCAAAAATGCTCGTTAGTAGGGTACATAGTGAAAAACAACTCCAAGTCATAAACAAGATTGACCTTTCCCTAGCAAATCTCAGCCCCAGGTAGTACTTAAACTATATGAGTATAACTTTGAGAGTTCGCTGAAAGATTTTGAACAGCTGTTATGACTCTTTTGCTTTTATTTTAATCTCTAAAAGCCCAATGTGATTTTTTCCATTTTCCATAGCGGCTTTTTACATTATTTTTTTTTTGGGGGGATGGGACATGTCTAGAACTTATTTTTAACCCAGATATCAGGATTTACAACACAAGTGGTTGGAAGGATACATTAGTTATTTTTCAAGAAAATCGTTGGAGCCGTTTTTGAGATCAGAGTTGCAAGCAATCAACCAAGCAAGCGAGCATGCAAACCTTACTCATATTATAGTGTAGGATAGGATTGAGTCAAAATAATTCAGCATTTGTATTGATTGACTATAACATATTTTTACTCTTAGGCACATAGAATGTACACGAGACAGGGACAATGATTCTGGATTCTAGCATGTTTGAAGTTCTGCATACAGACGGCCAGGGCTGAATTTAGGTCTATACAGGCTCTGGTCTACACCCTAAATGCAAGTGAGGGCCCTTACCAGCCCGGCCAACTTTCCTGTTTGATTTATAATATAACCTACGCTTATATCAGGCTCTACAGATGGCGTTGTGCAATTTAAATTTCGAATTGCTAAAATCCGTATTTCTGCCTAGTGTATATTAACGTTGTCATGGCAAGATATTATTAAGTGATTTTCATTATCTAAATACATAAAACAAAGTCGGGATTGTATGTGTGTTATTTAGTTTCATCAAACAGCTGTTATAAGGATGATATCTAAACATACTTGAAAAGCATATAAACATATGTTTATTATAGAAATAATAAATCTATTTGAATAGCAACTTATCTTCAATACCGAAGCAAGCTCTATATAAACATAGGCAAGTGAGCGTAGCTAACGAGCTCATCATGAAAAAGAACGAGAATTTTTGACATAAAACAAATTCAGTGACATTAGGACAGAATAATGTCTGTCTGACCAGCTAGTAGTACTCAACCCGAACGCTGACCCGAAATCCCGAACGCTTACCCAAGGATCATCTTTCCTCCATAAATTTAACAAGGCAACTTTTAAAGCCAGCGAGGCGGAGCTCTAAGGTCGGGGTTAAAAAAATAACAACAATTTTTTGTATAATTGAAAATTTTCTAAAATTACTAAAAAAGGCGTAAATAATAACATAGAAAATTTTCCTGTGCGGTGGAGGTCTATGGTTGAGTAGGGCGGCGTATCAAACGTGGGGACATCTTTTTTTCAAGGCACGGGAGTTGGTACTCTGAAAGGCCAATTTGGCTGCCTGTCCCATCCCACCCTTTCCTTTCCTGCTATATCCTAACCTTCTGGTAACCTGCACAAAATTCCCGCTTGTGGGAAACGTGCCTATAGCAGCTATGCTGGGGTTTCCTAATCTAGCAACAATGAATAGAGAATATGCGGAATAAGTTTCCATCTAACCCTGGTGGGTGAGGTGGAGCAATTAACCTCTTAAAACCACTGTGTGTGCCTAGCAAATTAGATTAAACTGATTGCGTTTATTTGGTGACAGGTCCTAGCTATGGCCATCAGGCCTATTCACGATTTTTTATGAATCGGCCAATGACTTAATATTTTTTGACTAATATGGTTTTAGACGAGTTTTAAATATATCACCTGAGGGAAAAGTTGCCAATTATTATTAGACCTATTAATTTCCAGCTCCAAAATCAGGGGGTTAAACATACAGAAATATACTTGTTTTAAACCCATTTAACGTAAAAAAAGGTATTCAATGATTTATTTATATAACAGTATCTTATCAAATTTATAGGTACCTTAAATTTAAAAATGTTTACATCATTAATATATGTTAGTTTGAATTTAAATACACAAGCTACTGAAATCGCAGTACGAGAGGTTTAAAAGCAAAATCCAACATCTACATTAATAACAATTTTTCAGGAGGGCAATCTGTCTACAACGTAATTACTTGAACAATGTAGACGGTTGTGATTGCGGAGTTTTGGACATCTTGATTGTTTATGAAAATCAATATTAACCACAGAAAATGCAAACAAATATAAACTGTAACCAGACTATTTTACTGACCGGTAGATTACAAAACTTTAATCCCATGTCATTAGGTGACAGTGAGGCTTATTTGGTACATTACATGTAATAAAGATAGTTTGCACGTATGATCGTTTAGTAAGTCTGCCATCAAGAAATTTGTTCACAATGTAAAGAAACTACTATAGGTCTACAACACGCTTGATTATCAATCACAGTCAGTCGTGTTACAGAGTTATACTGTCCCAGTAATTCAAAAATTCCAAAACTTAGTGTATTAATTTATCATCACTAGTCCAAACACTTAGCTTTTACATCGAAGTTTTCCAGTAAAAAATAAACTGATAATAAATCTAAATAGATACAAGCATTATTTTAAAGACGACAAAACACCATTAATTTACATAACACTCACATCTTAAAACTATTTCAAAATAACACAATTGATGGAACAAAACATAACCTAACTTCATAGTTGAAAACGTGTTTACATTTTTTGTGATTTATAAACAAATATGCAGTGTTTCCACTCTACGGTAAAAATATGCCACGCACTGATACAAAAAATCCCACTTTATCCCAGACTCTCCCTTATAGTATCCCTCGTCATATCCCACACTTTCCCACTGATTTGTTAAACATTGCAATACAATTAATGTTAAATATTATATGATTATTGAATAATGTATTAGTACAATATTTATACCGTTAGATAGAGCTTATTTAGATCTACTAATTACCTATAGGTATTTTACATTTTTAGTGCCTCAAAGGATTTTGAGCAATGCGACATAGGTTAAATGATACGGTGAATTAACTAAATTAAATAATTTATTTACGTGAGAGGTACTAATATTTTTAATGGTAGTACTAAAGAGTACGAAGTAGGTACAAATAATGGCAAATAGTTTGCTTGTTAATTCCAACATGGCTCGGCCAGCGAAATTGACATTATTCAGTGTTCGTTCTTTGACGTTCATAAAATTATAATAGGTGCGGACTGCGAGGTTAAAAAATGGGAAACCCCGCAACTGCCAGTACGGCGAGAAAATCCACTAGAAGTGCTATTGCTAAGGTGCTCTGGTCGTAAGTTGTAAGCAAACTAGCAGACATAATGCCGATTTCAAAAAAATCCCACTTTATCCCACAATCCCATTTTATACCACAAGCAGTCAAAATATCCCTTATAGGAGATAAAAATCCCTCAAGTGAAACACAGATAAATCCCAGCTGGCATTTTAAAGACAACCATAGTCAATAGCTTACTACGAAAACCAATTCAACTACTGAATATCAAACATTAAAATTAGTTTTAATAATTATTAATAATCCAAAATAAAATACAAATGCTGTGTTAAAACATCCCTTTGGTATCCCAAATGACTCCTTCAAAATGTCATTAAGAAATGTTTTACAGTTATTTAGTATTTCGATAACACACCCACACACACACACACACACACACACACACACACACACACACACACCCACACACGGCCACTGAAACTTCTTCATCAATACAGTGATTCACTTCGTTCATCAATTATGCGCCCCCATCAGATTTTGGCGCCCCTTTCGATCGTTACTTGTAGGGTTTCGTTCACTACGGTTTTGTGAACGAAAAAAACATTATTTTGACCAGACAAAATTACTTAGTATTTTTGGTCCAGGGACTCTTTTAGCGAATTTCCCCTATAGGGAAGAAGCTATTACCGTAGTCGGCATGGTAAGACCTAGGCCCGGGACCATGATAACTTTTCATTTTGAGGTCCCCAGACCCCAAAAACACCATTCGTTCGAAACTGTATATATATATGTGTCCGTGAGCACGATAACTCTCGTAAAAATGATCCGATTTTGATGAAATTTGGTATAAACGTGTAAAGCAACATTTATGACTATAAGTTCGAAAACCAGCTAGATCGCTCTATCCAAAGGGGTATTTTGGGGGGCTTTGTACCCCAAAAATGGGTTTTTTGAATTTTTACAAGTAATTTTTGAAAAATCAAATTTTAGTTTTTATAATTGGATTCAGCTTAAAAAAACACACAATTTGGTATTTTCATCATTTCTCTACGTCAATTGGTTACCGAGATATTGAAAGTGCTAAACACAGTACGTTGTCTAATGTTATTCTTATGGAGGAAAAAGAACAATTTTATATCTCGCTTATTTATGAACGTATACTGACGAAACTTGGTATATGGCTTAATCTGGTTGTGGTATATTGATATTTGCTCAAAAAAATTATTTTTTGCCAAAGGCACCCGCAGCAGCAAACCTGCGTACTCAGCCCCATGTTATTCTTGTGGATAATAATTAAATTACATGTCTCCCTTAATTATGAACATAAATTAATCAAATCTGGTATATGACTTCACCTAGTTGAGTTATATTGATATTAGCATAAAAATCAATTTTTTGTATTCCTTGTTGCAGCAAACCTGCGTACTCAGCCCCAATGTTATTCTTATGGAGAATAATTAAAATTGTATATATCGCTTATTTGTGAATATATTTTTATGAAACTTGGTAAGTGGCTTTATGTAGTATTAAGACATTCATATCTATTGGAAATTCGCTGAGTACGCAGGTTTGCTGCTACGGGGGTAATTTCGTATTACCACAGACAAAGGAATCTATAGATTCGTTTCTCTGTGGTATTACACTATGTTTATACATGCGAGGGGAGAAAGCAAAACACAGACAATATCTCCCCCATGTAACGCACCATACCGCTTGAGCATACCCCCCCCCACCCCCCATGTAACGCACCATACCGCTTGAGCATACCCCCCCACCCCCCATGCAACGCACCATACCGCTTGAGCATACCCCCCCACCCCCCATGCAACGCACCATACCGCTTGAGCATACCCCCCCACCCCCCATGCAACGCACCATACCGCTTGAGCATACCCCCCCACCCCCCATGCAACGCACCATACCGCTTGAGCATACCCCCCCACCCCCCATGTAACGCACCATACCGCTTGAGCATACCCCCCCACCCCCCATGCAACGCACCATACCGCTTGAGCATACCCCCCCACCCCCCATGCAACGCACCATACCGCTTGAGCATACCCCCCCACCCCCCATGCAACGCACCATACCGCTTGAGCATACCCCCCCCCACCCCCCATGTAACGCACCATACCGCTTGAGCATACCCCCCCCCCTATGTGTTACTTAACTCAATCCAGTAGGCTTTAAAACAGCTTAAACCTTTTAAAAATCGTTATATTAGCAATTTGGAGAATGGATTTCACTGAATCATTAAACTTTAAATGAATTTCTTTTAACATAATATTTTATAACTTATTTCAAGGCAAAATGTATACAAACAATCAAGACTGTTACTAATAATATAAGCAACAAAATAAACTATCTCAGCTAAAACGTTACAAATTTAATTTATAACTAATACAAATACAAAACTTAACAAACTTAAGATATGGACGGTATTGCTGTATCCAGTCATGATTTTACACTCTAAAACAACACAAAACATAGGTTTAAAGCAATACAGAACTTACTCAAAACACGTTATGTATTTATTTTTAGATTAACTTTTATTAAAATAGTATTGACAGAAGTATTTTTATATAGAAAACTGTAACCTTAGTTTTGATATCAGTTTGATTTTATTTTTTTAAATTTTGAACGCTTTATGACAGTATCAAAAGATACGGGAGTGCACTTAGGGTTAATATGTGTGTATTACGTAACGCTGATCCAAACCCCCCTCCCCCATATTACGCAGCATAACGCTACGCCATACCCCCTCTCCCCCCTTAAGTGCATTACGTAATATGTGTATGGCCCCAGCCAAGACCTCACTATGCTTAGCTTGGGGAACCGTCAGTCTTATCTCAGAGCTATAGGGGGAGGTTTTGGTTGATGGGGAGGGGTGCGGGGGGCGGGGGGCGGGGGTTAATTTAGTCTTTGCACGGGCGCTGAAAAACTGACAGACCGCTCCTGTTTACAGTGTTTTAAAACCATTAAGAGGGGGCTCCGTAACAGTCACGTAATATTTCGCGTTTTTAACTACTTCTCCCAAAGGTCATTGTTACTGTATATAACTTTAAAAGACCGTTCCTCAACTTATTATCCGATATCGCTGGGTAATGGCCCATTTAAAACTAATACCTAGAGATTTCAGTGGGCAAAATTTCGATATCACAAATATTAATGGTTCAAAAAATTCCACAATATTAAATATTTATGATTTCTCTACGGATGAACTATTTTGTGATATCGTAATTCTGCTCTCTGCAATCGCTAGGTATTTTTTAGTAATTTAAAATACCCCCGTAGCAGCAAACCTGCATACTCAGCGAATTTCCAATACATATTAATTTATCTTAATACCACATAAAGCCACATAACAAGTTTCATCAATATACATTCATAAATAAACGATTTATGACATTTTAATTATTCTCCATAAGAATAACATGGCGGCTGAGTATGCAGGTTTGCTGAAATAAGGAACACTAAAAATGGGCTTTTATAGAAATATCATTATAACTCAACTAGGTAAAGCCACATACCAAGTTCTATTAATTTATGTTCATAATTAAAGGAGATAACACGTTAATTATTCTACATAAGAATAACATGGGGCTGAGTATGCAGGTTTGCTGCTACGGGAACTATCGGGCAAAAAATGGATTTTTGTGCAAATATCAATAGACCACAATGAAATTAAGCAATATACCAAGTTTCGTCAGGATAAGTTGATAAATAAGCGAGATATACAATTTTTCTTATCCTCCATAAGAATAACATTGGACAACGTACTGTGTTTAGCACTTTCAATATCTCAGTAACCAATTGACGTAGAGCAATGATTAAAACATCAAATTGTGCGTATTGTTAAGCTGATTCCAATGGTAAAAAATAAAGTTTTACTTTTAAAAAAATGGTATGTAAAAAACTCAAAAAACCCATTTTTGGGATACAAAACCCCCCCAAAATACCCCTTCGGATAGGTCGATCCGTCTGGTTTTCGAACTTAAAGTCATGAATGCTGCTTTACACGTGTGTACCAAATTTCATCAAAATCGGATCTTTCTTACGAGAGTTATCGCACCCACGGACACACACACACACATATATATATATATATATATATATATATATATATATATATATATATATATAGATATATATATATATATATATATATATATACAGTTTCAAACGAATGGTGTTTTTGGGGTCTGGGGACCTCAAAACGAAAAGTTATCATGGTCCCGGGCCTAGGTCTTACCATGCCGACTACGGTAATAGCTTCTTCCCTATAGGGGAAATTCGCTAATAAAACATAATTCGATGATTTTGGATAATCGTATGAGAAGGGACGGGATTTGAAAGTTAACAATGGTATTATGGAAGACACAGATAGGTGACTGCAGCCCACTCTGACTAGGATTCCTGCCAACTGATAACCTCCATACCTCGACAACCATATCGACTGCTTACCGAACTAAACTACACAATTCAATTTCCAAACTGCTTTCCTCTTCCCGCTAAAAATTTCGGGAACAATCAAAACAAAATGCGCCGCCGAGCTGATTGAATCCCCGATCCAATCTGTAGCGCGAGGCTGCGGGCTGACGGACCTGGGACGAGATGACGTGGGATGTGGCTGGGAGCGATTCGTTTGAAAAACATTGTATAATGATTGTTGTGTGGCGCGGGCCGGGCCGAGCAGCACGGTAGCCGTCCTTATAATGGTGTTACAATTAGGCTGAGGCTGCGGGCATTCCTCGCCGGGTCAGGGCCGGTCAGGGCGCCGTCATACCACGATAGGAACACAGAAGCGGTCCATCCTAGTACACACCCTTGCCACTCAGCGATAAAAAACACAGAATTCGTAAAAATATCCAAATTTTTCTCTCGATCTGCTATAAAATCTCACTGGTCTTCGCCATTGAGTTTCAACAAAAATATGCGCTTAAAATTAGTCGGTTTACAACAAAGTATAATTGTTGAATCTCCTTGTATTCTTTGGTTTGATATAAAAATAAACAAATGCATATATTTTAATGCAAATTGGTTTCTAGGAAGTATATATTTTATCTTTTCGTTGGATCAAAATTTTTCACTTTGATTCACACAAATAATCCAAACTGAGATATTGTTAAAACCATTACTCTTTTAGCTATGTTTATTCAGTTAGTTAAAACGTTGCAAGTCACTCCACCCAGCAGACGAAACCTGCTCATGAGAAGTATGTGATTTTTGTAAACGTTCGATTTGGTACTATGACAACCAATATGTATAATAAGACTATAAAACAGGACTACTGTATTACAAAATTAACAATTTTTATGATTAGAAAAATTTATAGAGATTAACTGATAGAACTGAAGATCGCCAAAAATATCCCACAATCCCATATTTTGTTGAAAGTTGAAAGCCTCTTCTTGCCTTACTTTTCCCGACCACATACACAATAGATCTGTGCGTGGATCGTATCCAGCAAAGCAAGGGGTGAGCCGTTGCAGCACGAGTTGTAGAGTGCTGATAAAATTACATGTCAGGACCGGGATTCGAACCCAAGACAGGGCCGCTGCTATGATTTGGCAGTATGACGCCTTGGCCACTACGCCAACGACTCACAAAGAATATCCACGGGACGTTAAAATATCCCTAAAATGGGATGAAAATCAAGTGGAAACACCGTTGCCTAGGTCTCTTCTGTTGTTCGAATCTTGTGAAATCCGCACATCAGTATTTTGCCAGCTTAAAAGAGGTCAACGAACCTTTTAGCATTAATTTGCACTTCCACATGGACCCCTGGCCCGCGGAACCGTCCACGGGTAAGATCTATACAAAATAACCTACAGACAGCTCCGAGAGGTTGCGTTATGGCTTGTAGCTCGTACAGGTATTGCACGCAACTGAGGGAATATATCAAACTACTCTCTTCGCAGGCTCTGATACAATGATTCTATATGTAGCCGTGAACGCGTGGGTGTCTTCTTTTCAGGAGGTTTTGGGTTATCAAAAACAACGCAATTGTTCCAGACGTAAAAAGAAAATTGTACCGCCAAAACAATGCACTTTTACTGAGAGGGAGCCTTTCAAAGGGCATTCCAGTTTTGAGCACAGCGGTCACTTGGGACCCCTCACGGCGCGAGCAGTTCTGCGCACACGGTCGATGCCTCCACTAGTCATAACCGCTGCGCTGGTTTTAAGTAGATAGTAATGCAAAAAGCAAAACACATTAAGTCTTAATATAAAAAGACCAATAGTAAAAGAAATTTTAAAATATCATTATATGGTGTAAAAATTGAAACGCTTATTTATTACTGATGGACAATTACCTGGATTCGACAATTTGATAGCATTAAAAAATAACTAAACATAGTTTGTTCCCATCTCAGGGAAACTAAGATTTCGAATAATCCGTTGAGGACGGAGGGGATTTGAAAGTTGACAGCGACCTCGTGAGAGACGCAGGCAAAAACGCGTAATGTTACGTGGCTGGAGCCCCCTGTTAACAGGACTGTAAAAATGATCTAAACGAAACCGAATCCAAACCGTGCCATCGATATGTCCCCGTGTATAGGGAACGGTGAGAGAAGAAAAGTGAGCCCAAGATCGAAGGCGTTGTTGAGGTGTTTGACTCGTGTCCACCGAGATCGTCATGTCCGAGTTCGTCACATCTACGAAAATCAATGAGCCGTACTAATTAGGGTCGGCCGTCTACCTGCCCCGCCGGGTATGTCATGCCTCCTCCGCCCGAACGGGAACAACTTATCCTAGTCACAGATCACAAGAGAACGGTCAAATACCGTTCTGAATCTTTACGCTCAAAGTTTACTGATGTTGGTTTTTCATGTAGCTGAAAATTACAACTAGCCTGTACATTTCACCGAGCAATATTAAGTGTTAAATATAAGTTCAATTAAACTTTTATCCATGATAGGATTTGGTTGTTATATTTATTAAATTCTTAAATTGTAAGAATGTATTTAACATATTTTTAAGAAAGTAATTGCAAAAATATCATATCAAAACTACTACAACTTAGGTAAATTTAAACTGACAGCTGTACTATTGTATTTATTTTATCCGCACGAATACCAAGCCCTTGGCTTAAAAATACGAATAAGTTTCTTAAAATAATCTTGTTATCCTAGTATAATATAATGAATGCACCCATTTCAGTGCGATATCCTTTTGTATGACACTTTTCAATTTTGTAACACGAATCCTTTTGTACTAAGGCTGTTTTTCGGACTCACGAACAAACATCAATCGGCCTAATTCATCCTTTCAGTGCGATATGTAGTCGTATGACTTCAATTTTGTCATCAATTTTGTCACGAGTTAGTTTGTATAATTTTTAGCTACATGAAGAACCAACATCAGTAAACTTTGAGCGTAAAGATTCAGAACTGTATTTGACCGATCTCTTGTGATCTGTGACTAGGATAAGTTGTTCCTGTTCGGGCGGAGGAGGCATGACATACCCGGCGGGGCAGGTAGACAGCCGACCCTAATTAGTACGGCTCATTGATTTTCATAGATGTGACGAACTCGGACATGACGATCTCGGTGGTGACCGTTTGACTTATTTAAATACTAGATATTTTAACATGGGGCTTATGAAGTTTAAAATCAAACAAAATAATCCTAACAGATGAGAGTAAATAACGAACTGACTGGCAAATTTACACACATAGCTTTGTGAAAAAATTTATACTTTTATCAACAACTGATTTCTTATTTTCGCTCCCTTTCGAGCTTGAAGGGACCTCGGCCCATTTTCGGTTCTTATTAAATACAGAAACACGTCATAATGGCTAGATATGAATCAAATGCAAGAACATATTTAACGTCACACGAAACCCGTGTGAAAACGCTATGTCGCCTATCTGTGGCGGTGGTGACCAGCGACCGCCGGCCACGCACGTCCCCGGATGATCACTGTCCCCAGGAGGGCGGGGCGCAAGGACGGTCGTGACCGTGGTCCGACACGACCACGACCACCCGGGCCCGCGGCGGGGACATATGGGCCTGTGGGACCGCCGGAGAGTCTACGTCCTGGCACCCAGGAGAATTTCTCGAATAACATCACAATATAATCTGATATAAACGTATATTAGCTGGGTAATCCCAATAAGAAAAATACTTGCTCGATTTGAGCTAGTAGATTCGCTAATGATACTCAAAGTTTTACTCTCATTGATACATTCGCATCAGAAAATTAGTATTTATCCTATACTCTAACATGAGTAAGGTTTGCGTGCATCCGTGCTTGCTTGCTTGTAACTCTGATTTCAAAAGCGGCACCAACGACTTCCTTAAAATGTTGTAAATAACTAATTTCTGGTGGGATGAAAATAAGTTTTAACAGTTTTTTAACAGTGTTTTATTTTTCCTGGGGATAAGACCTGTCTAGAACTTATTTTTATCCCACCAGAAATTAGTTATTTACAATATTTTAAGGAAATCGTTGGTGCCGTTTTTGAAATCAGAGTTACAAGCAAGCAAGCACGGATGAACGCAAACCTTACTCATATTAGAGTATAGGATAGGTACTCTATAGTTGTTATATACGAAATAGTTCAAAGTGACATTGATCTGTAAATAACATCTGAAGTGAACTTAAAAATGCATAAATATGACAAATATGATAATCAGTTTGGGGAAGTAGTGAAATATTACTCCCAGTCATCTAAACAAACTGTCTGGCTTTCCCCGCGCACAGCTCGGCCCCCCAGGTACTAGAACTAAAACTAAACAGAATTCTGACATTTTTTTCAACGCAAAAATCTTTGAGGATTATGCAGTAAACTTTTCACCATTTTCCTAATTTTACAATTATAGAAACATACAAAGTTAATCGTAGGCTATCTAGCAACCCATTTGAATTTTAACTATTTTCCATTTTATAAATTAGGGCATAGAATAATCAACCCAATAAATTGCAATAAGATCGCACGTACGTTTTGCATTTACTGGCGCGCAAAATTGACAGTATGGAATTTCCGGTTTACGTTGTTCATACGGGTGGAATGAAATGTTAATCAAATAAATATAAATTTCTCTTACTCGCTTCACCGATAGTCACTTTGTTTAGTGAAACAGAATACAGTAATTATTGTGAACATTTGCTTTTACTGATTGAGAAAATAAGTTTTACGAAGTTTCGGGATCGGAAATCTGGTAATTTTATCTCGTCTTCGGTGATAAGAATACCTATGACTATAACTCACGATCACCAACAATGAGTATTAAAAAAAAGTAAAGAGTACCGCGACCGATGCGCCATGGACGTAACACATAATGCTCCAATCAGTGTAGTCCACTGGTCGACAGCCACCTGCGCTTGTATTTATGTTTAGTTTCCTTTGTCTAGGCTTATTACCAACCTAGCCTACAACCTCACACTAGCTACTTCCTTATCTGATCGGGGGACTAAACGCCTAACGGCACCGCTGACACTAAGTAGGCTGTTTGTCTCACCATTGAAATGTAACATAAGTACTGCGCTCGCATTCTACAGTCGAATAATATCGGGTTTTGGTTGAATTGTTGCTAGGTGATAATTATGAAATTTCATTGCGGTGTCCTTTTATGAGATGATGTGGAAGCAAATGGAGATAATGGAGAGCAGATTGGCTTTCCCCACAGTAGAATTGAGTTACTCCGAAGGAAGTTAACCAATCTCAATCAGTAGGAAGATGGGGGGGGAATGCCGGCCTGAAGCTTCAGTCACTTTCAAGGACATATTTCATCTGACAAGGGGTGTTCATTTCGCTAGTAGTACACAGCAACACAAGTGTGCACGGCGTGGACCAACAGTCCAAGTAGGCCGAGCAGTAGGATGATGAGAGGAATGCCAGCCTGGGGCTTCACTCACCTCAAGGACATCTTTCATCTGACAAGGGGTGTTAATTTCGCTAGAAGTACACAGTATAAGACAAGTGTGCCCGTTGTGAACCAGCAGTCCAAGTAGGCCGAGCAGTAGGATGATGAGAGGAATGCCGGCCTGGGGCTTCACTCACCTCAAGGACATCTTTCATCTGACAAGGGGTGTTCATTTCGCTAGAAGTACACAGTATAAGACAAGTGTGCCCGTTGTGAACCAGCAGTCCAAGTAGGCCGAGCAGTAGGATGATGAGAGGAATGCCGGCCTGGGGCTTCACTCACCTCAAGGACATCTTTCATCTGACAAGGGGTGTTAATTTCGCTAGTAGTACACAGTAACACAAGTGTGCACGGCGTGGACCAACAGTCCAAGTAGGCCGAGCAGTAGGATGGTGAGAGGAATGCCGGCCTGGGGCTTCACTCACCTCAAGGACATCTTTCATCTGACAAGGGGTGTTAATTTCGCTAGTAGTACACAGCAACACAAGTGTGCACGGCGTGGACCAACAGTCCAAGTAGGCCGAGCAGTAGGATGATGAGAGGAATGCCGGCCTGGGGCTTCACTCACCTCAAGGACATCTTTCATCTGACAAGGGGTGTTAATTTCGCTAGAAGTACACAGTATAAGACAAGTGTGCCTGGCGTGGACCAACAGTCCAAGTAGGCCGAGCAGTAGGATGATGAGAGGAATGCCAGCCTGGGGCTTCACTCACCTCAAGGACATTTTAGCGAATTTCCCCTATAGGGAAGAAGCTATTACCGTAGTCGGCATGGTAAGACCTAGGCCCGGGACCATGATAACTTTTCGTTTTGAGGTCCCCAGACCCCAAAAACACCATTCGTTCGATACTGTATATATATATCTATATATATATATATATATATATATATATATGTGTGTCCGTGAGCACGATAACTCTCGTAAAAATGATCCGATTTTGACGAAATTTGGTATAAATATGTAAAGCAGCATTTATGACTTTAAGTTCGAAAACCAGACAGATCGACCTATCGGAAGAGGTATTTTGGGGGGGTTTTGTACCCCAAAAATGGGTTTTTTGAATTTTTGACATATAATTTTTGAAAAAGTCAAATTTTAGTTTTGACCATTCGATTCAGCTTAAAAAAACACACAATTTGGTATTTCGATCATTCCTCTACGTCAATTGGTTACCGAGATATTGAAAGTGCTAAACACAGTACGTTGTCTAATGTTATTCTTATGGAGGAAAAGAAATTTTTTTTATCTCGCTTATTTATGAACGTATACTGACGAAATTTGGTATACAGCTTCATCTCGTTGAGGTCTATTGATATTTGCTCCAAAAAATTGTTTTTGCATAATTCTTCCATAGCAGCAAACCTGCGTACTCAGCCCCCATGTTATTCTTATGGATAATAATTAAATGCTCTGTCTCCCTTAATTATGTACATAAATGAATAAAAACTGGTATACGACTTCACCTAGTTGAGTTATATTGACATTAGCATAAAAACCCATTTTTTGTGTTCCTTGTTGCAGCAAACCTACGTACTCAGCCCCAATGTTATTCTTATGGAGAATAATTAAAATTGTATATATCGCTTATTTGTGAATATATTTTTATGAAACTTGGTAAGTGGCTTTATGTAGTATTAAGACATTTATATTTACATTGGAAATTCGCTGAGTATGCAGGTTTGCTGCGACGGGGGTATTTCATCTGACAAGGGGTGTTAATTTCGCTAGTAGTACACAGTAACACAAGTGTGCACGGCGTGGACCATCAGTCCAAGTAGGCCGAGCAGTAGGACGATGAGAGGAATGCCGGCCTGGGGCTTCACTCACTTTCAAGGACATATTTCATCATTTCATCTGACAAGGGGTGTTCATCTCGTTAGTTGTACGCAGTAACACAAGTGTGCACGGCGTGGACCATCAGTCCAAGTAGGCCGAGCAGTAGGACGATGAGAGGAATGCCGGCCTGGGGCTTCACTCACTTTCAAGGACATATTTCATCATTTCATCTGACAAGGGGTGTTCATCTCGTTAGTTGTACGCAGTAACACAAGTGTGCACGGCGTGGACCATCAGTCCAAGTAGGCCGAGCATTAGGACGATGAGAGGAATGCCGGCCTGGAGCTTCACTCACACTCAAGGACATCTTTCCTGACAAGGTCTTCTTTATGCCTCAGAGTACCTTCACACCTCCATTTGCCTCCTTGTTACACGTTCTACGATAGTGATCTGCATGAATAATAAAACCGTTTTTTTTAACTGCTAAGGTTATTAAAGTAACTTCTAATTTAATCGTCAGGAAAACGAGTCATGACTGACAAAAATACACTCCTCTTGTTCAACTGATTTCAGTTTTAAAAGTAACTTATTAAAAAATATCTCTTCTATATATAACATTTTGCTCACCTTATTTAATTGTGTATTAATAATTTACTCTTGTATTTAATTTATTCCCTTAGGAATGTTTAGGCGCACACATATACAAAACTAATCTTCAGAATTTCAAAGCAAGACCGCTCATTCGAGATTGGTAGTGACGGGAATCAGGTTTAATCAGGTTTAATCAGGTTTACAGGTTTCTCAAAAGATCTTGCTACGGTTTAACGTTATTTATATGTCATGGATAACACTTTGATTAGACTATATCTCTTTTATTTTGTACATCCGTCCTTACGGTCAGGACTCAACCCTACAGGCCTTCAAAGCTTATTCAATTTAATTGTTATCCTATACTCTAATATGAGTAAGGTTTGCTTGCTTGCTTGCGACACGGATCTTAAAAACAACTCCAACGATTTCCTTCAAATGTTCGAAAAAACTAATTTCTGGGATAAAAATAAGCTCTAGACAGGCCTCATCCCCAGGAAAATTCAAATAATGTAAAAAAACTAAAATGAAAAGTTAAAAAATTAACATTGGGCTTATGGCAAGGGCGGTTCCAGAGAAGGGGCCATGGGGGCCATGCCCCCCCCCCGAGATTTTGGAAAATATATTTTTTTCTAACTGAAATTAAGAGGACTAATACAACTTTTATGAACTAGCGATCATTTCCTATGAAAACAAACCATCAAAACAGCATTTTGCAAGCAACAAAGTATTTAGCCAGCTCTCAATGCCAGAACTCAATCGTATCAGAACCACTAATGTATTGACAAAGATGATTGGAAACACTGGCAGTGGCTATTCCTCCATCTTGAAATTCTCCTCTCTCTCTCTCGCCCGTCGCGACCCTTTCGTCACAGAAACACGGGCTAGGCCTTTGCGCATGCGTCAAAAATGAACGACTCTTGTTCCTTTGATTCTGTTCTATAAGTCAGATTACTGATTCGTGAATGATTTGAGCTCGAACTGGACCCATAATAATGCAACACCAACCAACACTCAACTCAATACAGTAGTACCATTTCCTCGCATTTTAATAGGGGTGCACCACAGATGCAAACACCAATTTAGGAAGTTATTAAACGAAAGTATAATTATTTTGTTCGTTTAGTCTCAATTTTTATTTTATAGAGAACATTGATTGATGACTTATTTTAAATTTCTTTGGCAGTAAATAGGCCTATGTCTTTCAAAACATGAATCTGTATGGCTATGCCATTTTAATAATAGTTATATTTTGATATTTTGTAACCTGTTGATAAGCAAGAAATATTTATTAGTTGTCAAGCATTGCAACATGCACTGGACATTGTAAAAATAACTGCAGGTTCACGTAATAAGTGCTCATTCTTCACGTAAGAGGATGAACAAAGATTTGATTTACAAATAATATCCTACAATACATATTTTACTTGCAATATAATCCAAGTAAAAGTGATTACAAATGTTATACATTCATTGAAATTACAATTTGTTATAACATGGTCAGAGTGGCATAAGAGTACCGATGACTCCAATGTTTGATCACAATTAAAATGTTGTCAACGGTAACAGAGTCATATTCTGTAAGCAATTTCAAAGGACTGCCAAAGAGAATATATAAAATGAATAAGCGCAAAACTGAACAAAATATTTAAATAATACAAAGAGATTTGTACCGAATCCCGCTGAAATGGAAACAAAATTTCCTACGTTAAACTACTTAGACAAACACTGGCAAAAATAAATGTTGTTATTTATGATGTAACTCATCGTTTGCGAAATAAACCTAATAAAGAACCTAATAATATATGCTCTCCTGATACTTGATAGACAACACCAAAATTTATATAAAGGACCAGAATTTATATTATTAATGATGATACAACGTAAAAAGGTGGTTAAACTATTTTCTTAAGTAAAGTTTTGCGAGAAATGCGATGGTTCACTCACATTTTTAATCGGACATACAGTAAAGGAGTTATATTATTTTACCAATTTCAAAGGGCCGCCATACGGAAACGGTGTAAGTGGATTGGCCAGTTAACGAATTTGGCCTAAAAATCAAAGCAAAGAATTCGTGTGCCAAATTTATAACTGTAATATACTAAAGCGTTCTTGAGTTCTGCGACCAAAACACAAATTGGAATGAAATTTGTTGTTGAGTATATGGACTCACTTCGTTCATCCAATTAATTTTAAGGCATAAACCACACAGCAATTATCATACCAGGTTTCACATGACTATAAAACAAGGTTTCGGAACGCTCGTACATCGACACAATAGAAGCTAACCCTCCTCCTCCCAGGAAAGTTGTCACGTGATTGTTTAAATTGCTTTTACAGATTGTCCTCTTTTCACAGATAGGGCAAATAAACTTGTTATTTTTCATCTTTATGCATCTCCGAACTTCAAACTACAATTTTTATTTACCACTTGTTTTGTACTGTACCTGCACTCTTTCTTTGCCTTCTAAGGAACCGATTAGTGAGTGAGTGAGTAGTTAGATCTTGAACTGAACGAGTCATTATTTTACTTGTAGAACACAAACAAAAGAACAAAAGCTGTTCATTTCTGGCGCATGCGCATAGGCCTAGTCCTTGTTCCTGCATCGAACGGGTCGCCTCCCGCCACTCGCCAGTCTGTACTCCACTCCACTCACAGTATAGGCGCGAAATGGTTGGTAAAATGGTCTTTAGGCTTAACCTTCTCAACATTAAAGAAGAGTTAAGACTTGGGTAAGGGCAAGAATGGGAGAAACACGGCTCACGGGTCTTTGCTTGCTTCTCGTTCACAGAGCCCTTGAAGTGAACACAGATCAATAAATCATTTAAAGATTTGCGAAAAAGGGTGCCAGACGACTTGACTTTGTTTTATAAAGACGTATAGACACAATTTGGCAGTTCTTACAGTTTAACAGTTATTTTATTGTAAGCTATATTAATAAAACTTGTTTCTTCAACAATATTTTTTCTTTCAAGAATCCAGTTTACAATTAAGAACATTATGATATTACAACTTCTTAGTTTCATTTATTGCCTTACTGCTTAGGCCTCATGCAAACTTAATATTCGATTCATATAAATAATAATATGCTATATTTTTTAAATAGTATATTATGATGTTTTATATTTGCTTCATAAAATATAAAATAATTCCAGGGGTAGGCCAATGGGCTTCTCCTTACTTTGGGTTCTGCTCTCAATAAAATTTTAATATCAATTACAGCAGTAATTATTGCATTTTTCAATGAGCTCATTAACACCATCCTTGCAGACTCTTAAGACCGAAAGTAACTTTAACCTTAAGCAATATGACCCCTCCCGAAAATCAGTCCTGGAACCGCCCTTGGCTTATGGAGTTTTAAATCAAAACAAAAGAATTGTAACAGCTGTTCATAATCAACCAGAGAACTGTCAAAGTAATACTCAAGTTGTTTAAGATTATTAACATGTGATTTCCTGAGAGCAGAGATTAAACGATTTGAGTGAAGATTACATATACAGAGTAGTAAAATAAATCAAAGGGACATTGAGCTATAAATAGAATCTGGAGTGACCTTAAAAATGTAGAAAAGAGGCAAATGAGCTATGCAAATCTGATTATCAATAGGGGGGAAGTGGTGAAATATTACTCCAAGTCATCTAAACAAACTGACTGGCCTTCCCCCGAGCAAAGCTCGGCCCCCAGGTACTTGAATAAATTCAATCAATTGAACAGCACATTTACCAGCTGTTAATTCATTAACAAAACACTGTACTACAGTACTAGCATATGTTGCATTCATAATTTAAATAAAATAGTTAATGAAGGGACAATACAATATGCACTACACTCATATGAAAGTGTTCTAAATTCAGACGCTCTGGACGAATATATGCTCGGGTTCGATCAGTAGGTACTAATAACTGTACAAATTATTTTCGATTTTTTAAGAAGCAATTATATCTAAACATCACGAGAATCTGTAATAGGACACAACAGGAAAAAGCGTTCTAATCATTAGGAATTCAAGAATCCTGAATTCTAATACATGCAATTCTAAAACAAACCCTCATTTTGAAAACAGGGGGTTGAGCCACGAAAATAAATGAGAAAAATCATTAACCCCCCCCCCCCCGATCGCTGGAAATCTCATTTGAAAATTGAACATTGAATTTTCAAATAATAACAGCTGATCAAAAACAACCATTGAGCTGTCAAGGTAACACTCACGTCTTCAAGTAATAACGATATTTTCCACCGAGCAAAGCTCGGCCCCCACGACTACTACTAATAAAAACAGCATCATAGTTTATGTTTAGGCTTAATGAATAAACATATCTTATTGCTTCACGTTATATCCACCCAATTCACCATCTTCACCTCTCCTACTTTCCCCTAAGCAGACCGTTTCCGCGCTCCAGTTTGGCCGCTGCTGACGTCTTGCGCCTCCTCTTCATCTCTCAAACCTGTTCCGTGTCCCCTTTGTTCAGCCAATTACGTTGAGATTTTTCGCAAAGGTGCGTGAAAATAAGTGGTTCTGTCATTTTGTCCTGTTTTCAAATGCCAGGACCCAAAAACGTTGATTGCAAATTTTAAAATTACTACAGTACATCGATTGTTATAACTTTTTCTAATCAGCCTATAATTATTGTTCGACGGTAATTTAATTAATCATTGTTCGACGGTAGTTTAATTTATTATTGTTCGACGGTAATTTAATTAAGTACAATTTTAACGTTACGTTGTGAGTATTACACGATTGTAGTACAATGCAACGTTATAAACAATGCGTAAGAAGACGTTGGGGTCACAGAAGCTGCTGGTAAAGGCGGTCCTACACTTCTCGCGAACAGGCCTGAAAAATCGGCCGAACATTCTGTCCCTTATGTTCCTGTAGGTATTCAAATATTCGTGCAGCTCCCACACTTCTCGCGAATACTCCGAGCATTGTATTCGGAGTTCGGCCGAATGTTCGGGCGTGTTCACGAGAAGTGTGGGACCGCTTTTAGGCTAAGTTGCGATGAAACGAACGTGGGGCCTATAACATGTTTCACCGCCGCCGAACTGTCCAACAAAAAATCGTAGTAATCGATCAAACAATTCACCGTGGTCGGGCTTGGATTTTCATTATAAATAAATCCCCAACGTGAGAGACAAAGCGTAGTTGCTAAAATAATGCGTCTTAATAATACATTTTAATTTAATTTGAAGCGCCCGCTAAGAAGTGTGAATACTTTATTCTTACGCGCAGAAAGAGGGTCAGTTATTGTAACAGGTCAGCTGATCGCAAGCTAACTATAAAAACAACTTTACTGCCGATTTGCGCTCGACTTGTCTTCTCTAAATACAGTAATTTTGTATTATTATTTGACCAAATGTTTTACAGGTAATCTTTTCTCAGTGTGATAAAATTTAGTATTGTGTCCGTGAAGTTTTTGTTTTCTACAACTGACAGATAAATTTCAACAAATTATTAACAAGTTGGCTTCACTAATTTTAATAAATTTACTTGGTTAATCAAAAACAACGGTCACAACATCCTCTATGAAACTGGGAAACAATTTAAAAATGAATACCGGGGGGCCGAACTTTGCTCGGAGATGGCTAGTCAGTTTTGTTTAGATGGCTTGGAGTAATATTTCACCACTTTCCCCAACTGATTATCAGATTTGTATAGCTCTTTTGCCTATTTTCTGCAGTTTTGAGGTCACTCCAGTTGTTATTTAAAGCTCAATGTCCCTTTCATTTATTTCAAATTTGACCACTCTATATATGCAACCTTCCCTCAACAGTTGTAGTTACTGCTCTAAGGAAACCACATGTTAGCAATTATTATAGGCCTATAATCCCTGGTTGATTATGAACAGCTGATACAATTCTTTTGTTTTGATTTTTAACTCCATAAGCCCAATGTTATTAGCGAATTTCCCCTATAGGGAAGAAGCTATTACCGTAGTCAGCATGGTAAAACCCGGGACCAAGCTAACTTTTCGTTTTGAGGTCCCCAGATCCCAAAAACAACATTAGTTTGAAACTATATATATGTGTGTGTGTGTGTGTGTGTGTGTGTGTGTGTGTGTGTGTGTGTGTGTGTGTGTGTGTGTGTGTGTGTGTTTGTCCGTGAGCACGATACTCTCGTAAAAATGATCCGATATTGATGAAACTTGGTATAAACGTGAAAAGCAACATTTATGACTTAAAGTTCAAAGACCAGCCAGATCGCTCCATCCGAAGGGGTATTTTGGGGGGGTTTTTTACCCCAAAAATGTTTTTTTTGTGTTTTTTACATATACTTTAAAAAAGTCAAATTTTAATATTTTCCATTGGAATCAGCTTAAAAAGACGCACAATTTGGTGTTTTGATCATTGCTCTACATCAAATGGTTACAGAGAAATTGAAAGTGCTAAACACAGTACGTTGTCCAATGTACGACCCCCTTTGGAGAGGTCGAACTACCTGGTTTTCGAACTTAGTCATAAATGCTGCTTTACACGTTTATACCAAATTTCATCAAAATCGGATAATTTTTACGAGAGTTATCGTGCTCACGGTCACACACACACACACACACACACACACACACACACACACACACACACACACACACACACACACACACACACACACACACACACGCACACACACACACACACACACACACACGCGCACACACATATATAGGTATATATATATGTATATGTATATAAATATATGTATATGTATATAAATATATGTATATATATACAGTTTCGAACGAATGGTGTTTTTGGGGTCTGGGGACCTCAAAACGAAAAGTTATCATGGTCCCGGGCCTATGTCTTACCATGCTGACTACGGTAATAGCTTTTTCCCTATAGGAGAAATTTGCTAAAACCCATTTTTGTGTTCCTTGTTGCTGCAAACCTGCGTACTCAGCCCAATGTTATTCTTATGGAGAATAATTTAAATTGCGTATATCGCTTATTTGTGAAAATATTTTTATGAAACTTGTAAGTGGCTTTATGTAGTATTAAGACATTTATATCTCCATTGGAAATTCGCTGAGTAAGCAAGTTTGCTGCAACGGGGGTATTTTTACTATTTTTTATTTTTACTGAGGATGAGACCTGTCTGGAACATATTTTTATACCAGAACTTAGTTATTTCCAAAATTTGAAGGAAATCCTCGGAGCCGTGATCGAGTAATTGTGCAACCAACCAACCAACCAATCAAGCAAACACTGATCATATATAAGAGTACAGGATAAGAGAACGAACTTTTTTTCTGACCATTCGACTAGCTAACTAGCTAATTACACAAAGTAGACGATATTGCCAGGAGGAATAATGCTATTTTGTATGTACTATCCTTATAGTTATGAGCAATGTATATATGTAAAATGGATAAGGTTGTGCACAGTTGGGGGGTGCGGGGGGTGCGGGGGGGGGGGTAAAAACTGCCCTGGACCCCGGGCCTGGGTCTTATGAAAAAGATAAGGGCCTAGGATCAAAACCAAATTTCTAAAATTCCATCCATCTTTCTACTAAAATATTTTAAGAAAAAGCCAACTTGTCATAGAACGGCAGAAACATCATAAATTCATTCCCCCATTGTTTTGGGTTCGTCCACAACAGATTTCAAGAATAGCAAGTCTTCTAGAACTCCAAAACGTATCGGCGCCGGCGGAGGTGCACGTTCAATATCTATCATTCGCGCAGTGGAATTTGCCAGTGCAGTTCTCTGGGTCACCACCGAGATCGTCATGTCCGAGTTCGTCACATCTATGAAAATCAATGAGCCGTACTAATTAGGGTCAGCTGTCTACCTGCCCCGCCGGGTATGTCATACCTCCTCCGCCCGAACAGGAACAACTTATCCTAGTCACAGATCACAAGAGAACGGTCAAATACAGTTCTGAATCTTTACGCTCAAAGTTTACTGATGTTGGTTCTTCATGTAGCTAAAAATTATACAAACTAACTCGTGACAAAATTGATGACAAAATTGAAGTCTTAAGACTAAATATCGCACTGAAAGGATTATCGCACTCGTACGTAGTAGTATCGCACTTATTGTCAATCCTCTTGGTGTACCGGTAACCATTGTACAATACGCAAGGTTTCCCTTTAGAAGTAACCGAAAACTTCATTGAACTTGGTGGTGTCCCAAAACCGAATGAGTAAATTTGGTTCTCAAACTTACCTTCTTTCGCATATTTTAAGGGGAGTGGTGTCTAAACTGTGATTTGGAATCTGGAGTGGTCGAACTCTAGAGTAGAGGAATGCAAGGGTGGGAAATGACTCACCGCGGTCACCGCCCGCACTCAGGACCACCTTGGATAAGGGTATATAGCCTTGCTGAGATAAACATTCATCTTTTGCAAAGCATATCATTGCATTTTTATTTGTGTTAATTGTAATAATGTTCTCGCTTATTTTACATTTTGAGGATGTTTACTCCGTCAACTATTAAATCATGTGGGCTCTTCATTATTAGAGCAGCTATCAACTGATAAAGCGGAATGTTAAAATGTTTAAAGAATATTGCTGTTTACATTTCAAATAGAGTTTAAAAAAATGCAAGTGTGCTTGTTTGTTCATTAGCAAGGGCTTGGTATTCGTACGGATAAAATAAATACAATAGTACAGCTGTCAGGTTAAATTTACCAAAGTTGTAGTAGTTTTGATATGATATTTTCGCAATTACTTACTTAAAAATATGTTAAATACATTCTTATAATTTAAGAATTTAATAAATATAACAACCAAATCATATCATGGATAAAAGTTTAACTGAACTCATAAGAACACTTTAACACTTTTAATATTGCTCGGCGAAATGTACAGGAGTAGTAAGGGCCCGCGCTTGAGCGCTAACATTGGTCTTATGGAGAATAGATTAACATGGGGTCTTATGGGAGAATAGAATAACATGGGCTCTTATGAGGGAATGGAATTAGGGTGTAATTACTACCCTCTGTCTTTCTTTTGCTACCCTCTGTGGTTGATTATTTATCTTTTTCATCCCCTGTGGTTAATTATATACCATTTTTGGTAATTGTTTCGCGTCCTTCACTTCCTTCTGTGTATCTAACTCCAGCTCCTGTTCTCTTAGCGTACTGTAGCTGACGAGTCGTAACACTTTAAGTAACCTGATTGGCTGACGTGTTAATTCTTGTCCTTCTGTTGGTAATCATCTAGCCTTCTATGGTAATTATTTAGCCCTCGTGTCTTTCTAAATATTTAACCCTCGCGTCCTTCACTTCCTTCTGGTAATTATTTGAACTACGTTTCCTTCTACATATTTATTTTTTAACCCCAGTGCCCTTCTATACATCTAACCTCCACATCCTTCTGCGTATCTAATCTCACTTCCTTCTGCGTATCTAACCACAACATCCGCAACAAGTCTTTGTCAGCAAACTTGCCGTTACCAGTTAAAATACTGCTCTGTGATTGGTCGGAATTAGTCGTCCTGCGCTCTGATTGGTCCAGACATGGCCCCACCACAATACCTGCTCTCTTGCCGCGCATTTTCTCCCTCTCTTTGCTCTCAGCTTTCATTACGATCAGAGGTGTTCCTGTGTTGCTCCGTTTGCTGCTTTTTGCAAAGATTAAACTTGAGCGTTTGCTGACCCTATCTTACGTGTAACATAACCTCACTTCCTTGTGTCAAGGGCTGTGTTGTGCTTGTATTTGTTGACTGACAGTAATACCACTTTCTATTCTTGTTCTTTATTAAGTAACCTAGCCAATTATGTTTTACTTGGTAGTCCTGTGTTTATATGTCTTTGATAACATAACAGCAAACCTAGTTTCTTGCGTCAAAAGTAGTTTTGTGCGTTGTATTTGATTGTTTGGCTTGGCTAAAGTAGTGTTGTGCTGACTAACATAACCTTATTTCCCAGTAACCTCAGTTTCTTGTGTCGAGAGTAGTGTTTTGCGTTGTATTTAATTGTTTGATTTGTTTAGAGTAGTGTTGTGTTGACTAACATAACCTCACACCCAGTAACCTCAGTTTCTTGTTTGATTTGACTGTAGTAATGTTGTGCGTTGTATGTGCTGAGTAACATAACGGTAATATCACGGTATCATGCACTTGTCTTGTTCATGCCTGACTTATCTATGTTAAGAGTGTTGTATGACTTGCTAGTGTACAGTAACATCAGAGTTAACTACATGTTTCAAGAGTAGTGTCGTGTGACTTTTAGCGTTATCTGAAATGCTAAAGTAACCTCACTTTTTCTGACCTCACTCTTTACACTCCAACTTTACTGTATTATATTCCGTGCATGGTGTACTTACTTTTATTTCTGTGTTGTGTTTATTGTCTTGGCTAGAGTAGTGTTGTTTTGTGTTTAATTGTTTGATTTGATAGTTTACAGTAAAGAAAGTAAACAAACCCTCACTTCCTTGTGGCTAAAGTAGTGTTGTGTTGACTGACATAACCTCCAGTAACCTTATTTTTTGCCCTGGTTCTTTTTGAACTGTAAATTCACCTCAGTAACCTCACCTTCTATTCTTGTTCTTTAAAACAGTTTTGGTTAGAACAGTTTTTGTATGTGTTGACTAACAGTAACCTCACTTTTCCGACCCGCTGAGCGAGGAAAGAGTAAGAAGAAAATTTTCCCACCAAATTTTCCCGCCAAATTTGCGCGCCAAAAAAAAATTGGCGCCAAACCTAACCTCACTTTCTTATGTCAAGAGTAGTGTTATGTTTTATGTGCTGAGTAACAGTAATCTCACTTTCTATTCTCGTTCTTTTGGTTAGATTAGTGTTTGAAACCTTCCTTAGAGTTAACTTTTGGTAACTTGTAGTTCTGATTTGACTCACGTAGTGTTAGTGTTTTTCTGACTTGCGTAGTACAGGGGTACCGTGCTCTTTTGTAGATCCTCTGTACCTGTTATTTTAGAGAACTTGATCAGTGACTTTAAAGTATCAGTTCTAGACGTAACCGTTCCAATAGTAACAGTTGCCTTCTCTATCTTGTTCATGTTATAGCATTGAAAACTGCTACAAAGTAACGGTTCCAAACGGTTACAGTTCCAACAATGTAACAGTTCCAGCAGTACTCGTTCCAACGGTTCCAACAGTAACCGTTCCAAAAGTAACAGTTCCAGTAGACCAACCAGTGACAAAGTAACAGTTCCGTTCTCTATATAGCTCTTACAACAAGCTCTGGTTCTTCAGTCTGATTTCAGTCGTCACACTGTTCGGACGTTCTTTTGCGCTGCTCTTGCGTAGGTGTTCGTGTTTTAAACCTTCATTGGAGTTAACTTTCGATAACTTGTAGTTCTGGTTTGACTTGCGTAGTGTTAGTGTTTTTCTGACTTGCGTAGTGATACAGGGGTACTGTGCTCCCCTACATACTATATAGCTCTTACAACAAGCTCTAGTTCTTCAGTCTGATTTCAGTCGCCACACTGGTCAGACGTTCTTTTGCGCTGCTCTTGCGTAGGTGTTCTCTTGCACAGATTATTATTGATTCTGCGTAATTCAGTTGTATCCGTGTGAGTTTGACTCTGGTCGGTGTGTTTTCTCTTTTAAGCGTTAGCACAGTTTAGCTTGTTTTCAGTATTTAATTGTTTGTTGAAAGATGGACGTTTCTAAAAAGAACCCTCAAAACCCGATAAATTTAATTAGTAAAAATCAAACCTATGTTAAAAAATTCAGACTTTACGGGACTAATATTGTTTTTAAATTTACTAACCCTCCCAATGGTATCTCTGAGTTTGATTGGATTCGTAAGGGTCTCAATCAAATTGTTGAAAAAGCTAAATCTGACGCTGAACCTACCGATTATCTAGGGTTTAAATTACAGTCAATAAATTTAAAAAGTGCTGAACCGGGGTACGTAGATTATAGACCGGTCTCTGAAGTTAGCGGTGATGTACTTTGGCAAGTTTTTGGAGGTATTCTTCAATCAAATTCAGAATCAATTAAATCCACTGATACGTTCAAAGTAGACGTGTCACGAGTTAACGTTCCAGTAGGTTCTGGGAGGGTAAGGCCCGGCCTGTATAATACATTTGATGAGGAATCTAAAGCGAGACGGGGAATAGTTGTAATTAATAATAAAGATAGTTTGTGTCTCCCTCGGGCTTTGGTAGTAGGCAAGGCGTATGCAAAAAATGATCCCCAGTACAAAGCAATCCGAGAAGACAAGGGGAAAAGACAAACATTCAGAGCTAATAAGCTCATAGCAAAAGCCCGTGTAGAAATGCCGGAGGAAGGCGCCGGTATCCCCGAACTTGAAAAATTCCAATCCCATCTTAAAAAATACAAAATTACCGTCTACAACTATGACAGAAAAGGCCGGGATGTCTATTTTGAAGGAGGTAATGAAGATGCTAAATTTAAAATAAACCTTCTGTTTCACAACGGTCATTATAATGTAATTACAAACTTAACTGCAGCGTTTGTTTGTAATTTCTTTTGTGAAGCCTGCCATGTCCCTTACGAACACAAAGCTAGACACAGATGCTCTAACAGATGCTCGTCCTGCCATACCATCTCCCCACCCTGTAAACTAGAACACGGAGGCATTACATGCCGTTTTTGCTGTCGCTTCTTCAAAAACGAGCGGTGTTTAATAGCCCATCAAGGACAAGTTTGTAAAACTTTAAAACTCTGCCGTGACTGTAAGAAAATGATTCATCCAAAAAAACGTAAGACAGCTCACGTATGCGGAGAAGTTTACTGTAAACCCTGTGAAGCGTTCAAAGACCCCGCACATCAGTGTTTCATGAGGGTAGATAGGAGAACTCCCAAAGACCGTAATTTTTTGTTTATTTTCTTTGACTTGGAGACTCGCCAAGACGAGTCTCTTCCCTCTGACCCTGAACAAAAAGTACATCAAGTTAACCTGTGTGTCTCACAACAATTTTGCTTTAATTGTATTAATGGGGGTGAGTGTGAAACTTGCTCGGAACGGCAAAGGGTATTTGAAAAGGAACCGGTAAAGCAGTTTATGGACTATGTAATGGAAATTCGAAAAAAATTTAAAGATGTTTGTGTAATTGCCCACAACGGGCAGGGTTTTGATTTCCAATTCATTCTACAGTATATTATGGAAGAAACTAAATTTACCCCAAAAATAACGCCTCGGGGAACTAAAGCTATTTTGATGGAAATGGACAACGTCAGATTCATTGACTCCCTAAGCTATTTTCCCATGGCCCTCTCTGCGCTCCCTAAAGCCTTCGATCTGCCTCCCGAGAAAAAGAAGGGCTACTTCCCGCATCTTTTTAACACTCTGGCAAACCAAGATTATGTAGGCCCTATGCCCGATAAAAAATACTATTGCCCCGAGTCGATGTTTGAGAAACCACACGAGGCATTTGAGATTTGGTACGAGGAACAAGTAGCGAGTAACTATATTTTTGATTTTAAAAAGGAAATCCTGGAGTACTGTATTTCGGACGTAGAAATCCTAGCTCAAGCGTGTATTAAATTTAGAGCCTTGCTTCTTCAAGAGTGTAACGTAGATCCTTTCCTCGAGGCTATCACAATAGCCAGTGCCTGTAACCTGGCCTTCCGCCGTAACTTCTTAAAAGAAAATACTATTGGACTTATACCAAAATCAGGGTACAGACTGACTGACAAGCAGTCAGCCGTTGCTTTACAGTGGCTAACATGGGAGGAGGAGAAACGTGGAGTAAAGATTCAACATGCGGGCCGGGGTAAAGAAGTTAAAATTAACGGGCTAAAAGTAGACGGGTTTGATGGTGAGCGAATTTATGAGTTTCACGGGTGTTACTGGCACGGGTGTCCAAAATGTTTTCCTTACAATCGAGAGGAACCTCTGCCGGAGGATCCTTCAGACAGTTTGCATCTCCGTTACGAGAGAACCAAGTCCAAAATGGCAAGATTTACTAGCTATGAGGTTGTAGAGATGTGGGAGTGTGAGTTTAAAAATTTGAAGAAAGATAAAAAATTAAATCACCTGAACCAACTATCCATTCTAAACACACTTCCACTTAATCCTAGAGATTCCTTCTTTGGAGGCAGGACGGGTAATACTAAAACGTATTGTAAATGTGAAGAGGGAGAAACAATTCAATACGTTGATGTCTGTTCCCTCTACCCGTATGTAAATAAATATTGTAAGTATCCCGTGGGTCACCCTACTGTTTACGTTGGAAATGAGTGCCGAGAGAGAGGTCTTGAAGTAGAGGGCTTGTTAAAATGTAAGATTCTACCTCCTTACAACTTGTATCATCCCGTACTCCCCGCAAAAATGAATAATAAATTGATGTTTGTGTTGTGTAGAACCTGCGGGGAAACTCAAAACCAAGGGGAATGTTTTCATGATAGTGAGGAAAGGGCGATGGTAGGGACATGGACTATGGATGAAATTAGAAAAGCTGTAGAGAAAGGATACGTTGTGCTTGATATGTATGAGTTGTGGGAGTACGAGGTAGCTACATACGAGAAAGGGGGACTTTTTACCGATTTTATTAATAAATTCTTGAAAGTAAAGCAGGAAGCTTCAGGGTATCCCGCTTGGTGTAAAACAGAGGAGGATAAAGAAAAGTATGTTTCTGATTTCTTTGAGCGCGAGGGTATTCAACTGGACACGGGCAAAATTGCTAAAAACGGGGGTTTGAGATCGGTAGCCAAACTCATGCTAAACAGTTTTTGGGGCAAGTTTGGTCAACGCGAAAACATGACAAAAACTGCAATCGTGAGAGACTCTAAAGAATTGTTCAATTCGTTAACTCAACCAGGAACAAAAGTAAAGTTTGTTGAGATAATTAACCAGGAGGTTTTATTAGTTAATTGGCAGAATGTTGATGAAGCTAGTGAACCTCTAAAAACTGTAAATGTTGTAATTGCGGCCTACACTACAGCTCATGCGAGACTTAAACTGTATGAACACTTGGAGGCTTTGGGCGGTCAAGTCCTTTACTATGACACGGACTCGTGTATTTATTTATACCGGGAAGGATTGTACAGGGTCCCTACGGGGGATTACCTCGGTGAAATGACCGATGAATTGGCAGGTGACTACGGGCCCGGCTCTTATATCGTAGAGTTTGTTTCTGGGGGGCCTAAAACTTATGCATACCTTGTTTGGTCAACCAACAAACAGAAACTAGAATCTGTGTGTAAAATCAAAGGCCTCACCCTCAATTTAAAAACCTCCGAAACGCTAAATTTTGAACAATTGAAAAAGATGGTCCTTAGTGAAGCTGCTGAAATTTTAGAAATTGAAGAAAACAGAATCAGGAGAACAAAGAGACGAGAAGTCGTTACAGTAAGCGAAGTTAAAAAGTTTAAAATTACAGGACCCAAGAGGAAATTTAGTGATGATCACGATACCTTGCCTTTCGGCTTTAAAAAACAAAGAGTTGCTTAACGGAGCTATCACTCACACGGGTACTGTGTGCATATACCTCTAAACATCAGCTCTATCAAATCATTCTGTTCTGAGACGCGGTAGTGAACGGACGTGCCTGTACTGTTACTGTTTGTCTCTTCTTGTAGAATGTCTGCTGAAAATAATACACCCACTATTCAAGCGGTGTTTTTAAAGTTTATATCTAAAAGAAAGTTAAATGAAAATTCAAAATTTCGCATTACATGCTCAGAGTATGAGTTCTTTCTTACTGGGCCAATAAATGCATGGGAATGGCCTTTGATGTTCTCGGAGTATATAGTAGATAAAATAACGGAGGACTCCTCATCAAACACCTACATTGGAGTAGCAATAAAGTACGGTGATGTTTCGGGAAATATACCGTTTCTGCCTTTAGGGAATTTAACACCGTCAGTTTTTGATGATCACTTTGAAGAAATATTTTGTAACGTTGAGAAACTATCTGGTGTTTTACGTCTTGAAGTAACACTTGTCTCAATTCCATGCTGCTACCTTCGATAAAGGTAGCACCTTTCCCTACGGAGCAGCGTTACTCTTGTATATACCAAATGTCACTAGTACAGTTTCATCATTCTGCTCCAAGTCGTGGTACTGATCAGACGTTCTTTTGCGCTTCTTTTTCCTGTACTATTGAGTAAATTGTGACATGGCTGCCAAGTTCTATACATTCAATAACAAACCCGTATTGGTTCTGTTTGATAATGAAGGAAAGCCATGGTTTAAAGCTAAAGACGTAGCTACTGCTCTAAAGCATGTTAATTGCTGGAGTGCAATTCAGAAACATGTAGATGACAGTGATAAATTAACTGTTGGAAGTTTTACTGACGCCCAAAAACAGGGAGTTGGGCCTATTGAGAAAACAACGGTTTTCATAAATGAAGCCGGATTATGTTCTTTGATGTTAAAATCAACTACTCCTGAGGCAAGACTGTTAGTAAAAAGTCTGTTGCCGGAGAAGTTTTACCTTACTTACACAAATATGAAGGATGAAAGTTAACTTTAAATGTAAATTTTCTTTAAAATCACAAGTTCCCACTGTATGTGTGTGTGTGTGTGTGTGAATGAAGGTCACTGGCGCGGGTGACGAAAAGCCCCGTAAACCTGAATTAAGGTCACTGGCGCGGGTGACAAAAAGCCCCGTAAACCTGAATGTGTGATGAAGGGCTTAGTAGATTGAGGCGTCGGGCTAACACCCCGACTACTCCTTCGAACAACCCGGTGTGAATGAAGGATCTTGTACACTGAGGCGCCTGGCTAACAACCAGGCTACTCCTTGGAACGGTCCGTACGGTGGGACTTGTAAGAATAAAAATGAAAACTGCGCCTTGATGTCCGCGAAGTACTACGCTCAAAAAATATTTTCGAGTGGGGTCTAATAAAAAAAAGACCCGGCAGTCGCTCACCCATCAGGCAGGGCTAAACCCTTTGTAAGTCCAGGGGTGTGGGGAGGTTGGTGTAAAAAACCGTGAAACCGTTTGTTGTAATCCTCCGACTGTCAGGGAAAACCGGATGGAAAGGCGCAACAAAAAAAAAGATAAAAATAAAAACCAAATAAAAAGTATAAAAGTAAAAAAACAAAAAAATATAAAAAGGAGGTAGCATTTTGTTATGGAGTGGCTACCACTGTGAGAGGCGATGGTTGGGGCCTCTCACCCCAGAGGTTAGGCCTCCAGGGGAAGCTCTGGGTAACCAAAAAGAACGCGCCGACGCTCCTACGGCCTAGCCTAAAGGCTTACCGTGGTGTGGAAACGTGAGCGTTCAAAATTATTTCACTGGGGTTAGAAGTGTTTAACCGATAAATTTTAAAAATATCCCCGTTAAAGTGAAATGTAACACATTATAATGTAGCTTCAGCGGAGGCAGGAGTAAATGACCGGAAAAATTTAAGAAGTTTCGGCCAATTTATGGCACTGCCCCCTTAAAAAAACCTTCAAGCTGAATTTGAGGTATTTGACGGAGAAGTTACAGCGTAAAAATACGACAGATCCGCCGTTTTACAGGACTTAAATGCAAATAACCAATCAAGTTTAAAGACTCGGAGCTAAATACTGTATAATTTCTGTCCTTCTAAAGAATGCATTTTATGCTTGTTGTCTTTTAATATGCACCCATGGTGTGTAATCTTTTGCCAACTCTCTGATATTGGTGTTGGTTACAATCCTTTTACTAGTGAATTCAGTAAAATTATATATTGATTCAGTTTGTTACATAGTTTTACAAGCAATCAACTACAACAAAAAGACAAATCTGTATTTGTTTGACTTTACAAAATACCCTACTGTCACCAGCCTCTTCTGCATTAGTTTTAATTCTTAAACAGTGGGTCCTGAGGGTCCAACACTTAGAATCATGATAATTGAGTTGGGACCCATTTTGGGTCCCAACTACTTCCGGTGTAGGGTTATCAAAGGGATTCGTTCCCCCTTGGAGTGGGGGTATAGTTTTATTGTCTGTCCATTTCTGCTAGTTTTTACAAGCCTCTTCTCTCCTTTTAGTTAATATAACCTTGAGATTTCTAAACAGTTCAATACATGTAAAGTTTCCCAAAGTAATTCTTAAGTAACACTTAATTTACAGGCATACACAACAGCTACAATTATTCAATCATGAAGCTAAAACCCAGTTAATATACTAACAATCTAATAAAAGACAGAGACATGACCCAAAATAACAGCTAAAATACACAAAAAACAGCTAAAATACACAAAAACAGCTAAAATACACAAAGAACCGCTAAAATACACAAAAACAGCTAAAATACACAGAAACAGCTAAAATACACAAAAAACCGCTAAAATACACAAAAAACAGCTAAAATACACAAAAAAACCGCTACAAATAGCCAGAGAGCCATTTTAGCAAGGGGGAAGTATTGACCCCCTTTACCTTCACCTTAAAGAATCAGTCAAAGAATAATTTATTTTGTGTTGGTTTCTCACCAGTTTTCTTGTAGTTTGTGTCAATCACATGTATTTTACATTATCATGATTTAAGAGTGGCTGAGGTATATGATAATGTAGAGAAAACCATACCGGAAGTGGGGGTGAACGTTTTGTTCACCCCTTTGACCTATCAATCCCAAATAGTTTAAATCAATGAACCATGGCTTTACTATATTTAACATAAAAAAGAAGCAAACACCCTGAAAAAACTAGTACAACAGAGCTTGTAGACTGTCCAATTTTGTGATGTTTTTTCTTAACATAGTTTAAATTGTAGCGTGGGTTAATAAGTAGCGAACTGCATTTCGATTGTCCCAAAAACTCTCAATATATTTAATTTTAAAGTATAGCTCCTTCAATTGTTTTGATACTTTCCCACAGTACAGAGTTTAAGTTTTGGTAAATCTTAGCGGAGGTTAACAGGTACATACATACCAAGTTTCATTAGAATCGGCCAAGCCGTTC
The DNA here is from genome assembly GCA_963675035.1 of Allygus modestus. Taxonomy (NCBI): domain Eukaryota; kingdom Metazoa; phylum Arthropoda; class Insecta; order Hemiptera; family Cicadellidae; genus Allygus; species Allygus modestus. The sequence continues at coordinate 324,295,722 of OY776112.1, forward strand.
TCAATATATTAAATTTTAAAGTTTTACACCCTCCATCATCCCCTAAACAACACTTTTCTACCCTCCAACAAAATTGAAAGTTAGAGGATGTTAACAAGTATCCACATGTCAAGTTTCAATTATATCGTCTCACCCGTTCTTAAGATATTAATTTTTAAAGTATAGCTCCTTCAATTGTTTTGATACTACCTGCAGTACAGAGTTTAGGTTTTTGTAATATGTAGCGGAGGTTAACAGGTACATACATGCCAAATTTCATTAAAATCGGCCAAGCCGTTCTTGAGATATTTAATTTTAAAAATTTGCCCCTTCATTTTTTGAGATGCAACCCGCAACATTTTAGTTAAGACTTTCCATATGGGTAGATACCCCCCTGGAGTGCCTACACTACGTAGTAGGCAGTTTTCCGGGGTCAAAATGACCCTAGGACTTACCATTTTCGAGATATTAGCAATTTTAAGAAAATCTGACTCAAGAAAGAGAAGAAAAAGAATAAAAAAGAAAGAAGGCGTGGTGAGGGTGAGAGGGGAAGGTGAGGGGAGTGACAGTAACAAAACACACAAGATAAATAAAACAGTGGATGGGTGAGGGGGAGAGGGGAGGGGAAGGTGAGGGGTGAGAAGAAGAAGAACACGCAAGTGCTAACAGAAGTGATCAGTAGGATCCGCGGGAGATGGGTCTTAACATGGGGTCTTATGGGCCTAAAATCTGGCTTCTGATTGGCCGAGAGCCGGTCACGTGACCGATGACGTCATCAAGCCCCGCCCCTTTTCCAAGATGGCGGCGCCCAAGGTGGTGTTCCCGCCAAATTTGCGCGCCAAAAAAAAATTGGCGCCTAACAATTCTTCGCGCCAGATTTCCTAACCTCACTTTTCTTCCCGCCAGATTCTCGTTACGTCAAAGACAGTTAAACCGAAGACCAAAGAAAATAAAGTCATTGATTTATGAATAATGGAGCCAGTTCACGGACAGTTAAGTAAGAAAGTCATGGACATCCAAAACAGTAAAGTCGCAGACATTTATAATACAACGGACTGCAAAAAATATATATGTTGACAACTTAAAAAAAGGCAACTGTTGCCAACTCACATCACGCTAACGTGACCATGTATGACCATGGACACTTAAATTTACTTCAAAAACTATTCCCATGTTAGGACCCACTCCCTGCCAATCCTACTGATCACTTCTGTTAGCACTTGCGTGTTCTTCTTCTTCTCACCCCTCACCTTCCCCTCCCCTCTCCCCCTCACCCATCCACTGTTTTATTTATCTTGTGTGTTTTGTTACTGTCACTCCCCTCACCTTCCCCTCTCACCCTCACCACGCCTTCTTTCTTTTTTATTCTTTTTCTTCTCTTTCTTGAGTCAGATTTTCTTAAAATTGCTAATATCTCGAAAATGGTAAGTCCTAGGGTCATTTTGACCCCGGAAAACTGCCTACTACGTAGTGTAGGCACTCCAGGGGGGTATCTACCCATATGGAAAGTCTTAACTAAAATGTTGCGGGTTGCATCTCAAAAAATGAAGGGGCAAATTTTCAAAATTAAATATCTCAAGAACGGCTTGGCCGATTTTAATGAAATTTGGCATGTATGTACCTGTTAACCTCCGCTACATATTACAAAAACCTAAACTCTGTACTGCAGGTAGTATCAAAACAATTGAAGGAGCTATACTTTAAAAATTAATATCTTAAGAACGGGTGAGACGATATAATTGAAACTTGACATGTGGATACTTGTTAACATCCTCTAACTTTCAATTTTGTTGGAGGGTAGAAAAGTGTTGTTTAGGGGATGATGGAGGGTGTAAAACTTTAAAATTTAATATATTGAGAACGGCTTGGCCGATTCTAATGAAACTTGGTATGTATGTACCTGTTAACCTCCGCTAAGATTTACCAAAACTTAAACTCTGTACTGTGGGAAAGTATCAAAACAATTGAAGGAGCTATACTTTAAAATTAAATATATTGAGAGTTTTTGGGACAATCGAAATGCAGTTCGCTACTTATTAACCCACGCTACAATTTAAACTATGTTAAGAAAAAACATCACAAAATTGGACAGTCTACAAGCTCTGTTGTACTAGTTTTTTCAGGGTGTTTGCTTCTTTTTTATGTTAAATATAGTAAAGCCATGGTTCATTGATTTAAACTATTTGGGATTGATAGGTCAAAGGGGTGAACAAAACGTTCACCCCCACTTCCGGTATGGTTTTCTCTACATTATCATATACCTCAGCCACTCTTAAATCATGATAATGTAAAATACATGTGATTGACACAAACTACAAGAAAACTGGTGAGAAACCAACACAAAATAAATTATTCTTTGACTGATTCTTTAAGGTGAAGGTAAAGGGGGTCAATACTTCCCCCTTGCTAAAATGGCTCTCTGGCTATTTGTAGCGGTTTTTTTGTGTATTTTAGCTGTTTTTTGTGTATTTTAGCGGTTTTTTGTGTATTTTAGCTGTTTCTGTGTATTTTAGCTGTTTTTGTGTATTTTAGCGGTTCTTTGTGTATTTTAGCTGTTTTTGTGTATTTTAGCTGTTTTTTGTGTATTTTAGCTGTTATTTTGGGTCATGTCTCTGTCTTTTATTAGATTGTTAGTATATTAACTGGGTTTTAGCTTCATGATTGAATAATTGTAGCTGTTGTGTATGCCTGTAAATTAAGTGTTACTTAAGAATTACTTTGGGAAACTTTACATGTATTGAACTGTTTAGAAATCTCAAGGTTATATTAACTAAAAGGAGAGAAGAGGCTTGTAAAAACTAGCAGAAATGGACAGACAATAAAACTATACCCCCACTCCAAGGGGGAACGAATCCCTTTGATAACCCTACACCGGAAGTAGTTGGGACCCAAAATGGGTCCCAACTCAATTATCATGATTCTAAGTGTTGGACCCTCAGGACCCACTGTTTAAGAATTAAAACTAATGCAGAAGAGGCTGGTGACAGTAGGGTATTTTGTAAAGTCAAACAAATACAGATTTGTCTTTTTGTTGTAGTTGATTGCTTGTAAAACTATGTAACAAACTGAATCAATATATAATTTTACTGAATTCACTAGTAAAAGGATTGTAACCAACACCAATATCAGAGAGTTGGCAAAAGATTACACACCATGGGTGCATATTAAAAGACAACAAGCATAAAATGCATTCTTTAGAAGGACAGAAATTATACAGTATTTAGCTCCGAGTCTTTAAACTTGATTGGTTATTTGCATTTAAGTCCTGTAAAACGGCGGATCTGTCGTATTTTTACGCTGTAACTTCTCCGTCAAATACCTCAAATTCAGCTTGAAGGTTTTTTTAAGGGGGCAGTGCCATAAATTGGCCGAAACTTCTTAAATTTTTCCGGTCATTTACTCCTGCCTCCGCTGAAGCTACATTATAATGTGTTACATTTCACTTTAACGGGGATATTTTTAAAATTTATCGGTTAAACACTTCTAACCCCAGTGAAATAATTTTGAACGCTCACGTTTCCACACCACGGTAAGCCTTTAGGCTAGGCCGTAGGAGCGTCGGCGCGTTCTTTTTGGTTACCCAGAGCTTCCCCTGGAGGCCTAACCTCTGGGGTGAGAGGCCCCAACCATCGCCTCTCACAGTGGTAGCCACTCCATAACAAAATGCTACCTCCTTTTTATATTTTTTTGTTTTTTTACTTTTATACTTTTTATTTGGTTTTTATTTTTATCTTTTTTTTTGTTGCGCCTTTCCATCCGGTTTTCCCTGACAGTCGGAGGATTACAACAAACGGTTTCACGGTTTTTTACACCAACCTCCCCACACCCCTGGACTTACAAAGGGTTTAGCCCTGCCTGATGGGTGAGCGACTGCCGGGTCTTTTTTTTATTAGACCCCACTCGAAAATATTTTTTGAGCGTAGTACTTCGCGGACATCAAGGCGCAGTTTTCATTTTTATTCTTACAAGTCCCACCGTACGGACCGTTCCAAGGAGTAGCCTGGTTGTTAGCCAGGCGCCTCAGTGTACAAGATCCTTCATTCACACCGGGTTGTTCGAAGGAGTAGTCGGGGTGTTAGCCCGACGCCTCAATCTACTAAGCCCTTCATCACACATTCAGGTTTACGGGGCTTTTTGTCACCCGCGCCAGTGACCTTAATTCAGGTTTACGGGGCTTTTCGTCACCCGCGCCAGTGACCTTCATTCACACACACACACACACACATACAGTGGGAACTTGTGATTTTAAAGAAAATTTACATTTAAAGTTAACTTTCATCCTTCATATTTGTGTAAGTAAGGTAAAACTTCTCCGGCAACAGACTTTTTACTAACAGTCTTGCCTCAGGAGTAGTTGATTTTAACATCAAAGAACATAATCCGGCTTCATTTATGAAAACCGTTGTTTTCTCAATAGGCCCAACTCCCTGTTTTTGGGCGTCAGTAAAACTTCCAACAGTTAATTTATCACTGTCATCTACATGTTTCTGAATTGCACTCCAGCAATTAACATGCTTTAGAGCAGTAGCTACGTCTTTAGCTTTAAACCATGGCTTTCCTTCATTATCAAACAGAACCAATACGGGTTTGTTATTGAATGTATAGAACTTGGCAGCCATGTCACAATTTACTCAATAGTACAGGAAAAAGAAGCGCAAAAGAACGTCTGATCAGTACCACGACTTGGAGCAGAATGATGAAACTGTACTAGTGACATTTGGTATATACAAGAGTAACGCTGCTCCGTAGGGAAAGGTGCTACCTTTATCGAAGGTAGCAGCATGGAATTGAGACAAGTGTTACTTCAAGACGTAAAACACCAGATAGTTTCTCAACGTTACAAAATATTTCTTCAAAGTGATCATCAAAAACTGACGGTGTTAAATTCCCTAAAGGCAGAAACGGTATATTTCCCGAAACATCACCGTACTTTATTGCTACTCCAATGTAGGTGTTTGATGAGGAGTCCTCCGTTATTTTATCTACTATATACTCCGAGAACATCAAAGGCCATTCCCATGCATTTATTGGCCCAGTAAGAAAGAACTCATACTCTGAGCATGTAATGCGAAATTTTGAATTTTCATTTAACTTTCTTTTAGATATAAACTTTAAAAACACCGCTTGAATAGTGGGTGTATTATTTTCAGCAGACATTCTACAAGAAGAGACAAACAGTAACAGTACAGGCACGTCCGTTCACTACCGCGTCTCAGAACAGAATGATTTGATAGAGCTGATGTTTAGAGGTATATGCACACAGTACCCGTGTGAGTGATAGCTCCGTTAAGCAACTCTTTGTTTTTTAAAGCCGAAAGGCAAGGTATCGTGATCATCACTAAATTTCCTCTTGGGTCCTGTAATTTTAAACTTTTTAACTTCGCTTACTGTAACGACTTCTCGTCTCTTTGTTCTCCTGATTCTGTTTTCTTCAATTTCTAAAATTTCAGCAGCTTCACTAAGGACCATCTTTTTCAATTGTTCAAAATTTAGCGTTTCGGAGGTTTTTAAATTGAGGGTGAGGCCTTTGATTTTACACACAGATTCTAGTTTCTGTTTGTTGGTTGACCAAACAAGGTATGCATAAGTTTTAGGCCCCCCAGAAACAAACTCTACGATATAAGAGCCGGGCCCGTAGTCACCTGCCAATTCATCGGTCATTTCACCGAGGTAATCCCCCGTAGGGACCCTGTACAATCCTTCCCGGTATAAATAAATACACGAGTCCGTGTCATAGTAAAGGACTTGACCGCCCAAAGCCTCCAAGTGTTCATACAGTTTAAGTCTCGCATGAGCTGTAGTGTAGGCCGCAATTACAACATTTACAGTTTTTAGAGGTTCACTAGCTTCATCAACATTCTGCCAATTAACTAATAAAACCTCCTGGTTAATTATCTCAACAAACTTTACTTTTGTTCCTGGTTGAGTTAACGAATTGAACAATTCTTTAGAGTCTCTCACGATTGCAGTTTTTGTCATGTTTTCGCGTTGACCAAACTTGCCCCAAAAACTGTTTAGCATGAGTTTGGCTACCGATCTCAAACCCCCGTTTTTAGCAATTTTGCCCGTGTCCAGTTGAATACCCTCGCGCTCAAAGAAATCAGAAACATACTTTTCTTTATCCTCCTCTGTTTTACACCAAGCGGGATACCCTGAAGCTTCCTGCTTTACTTTCAAGAATTTATTAATAAAATCGGTAAAAAGTCCCCCTTTCTCGTATGTAGCTACCTCGTACTCCCACAACTCATACATATCAAGCACAACGTATCCTTTCTCTACAGCTTTTCTAATTTCATCCATAGTCCATGTCCCTACCATCGCCCTTTCCTCACTATCATGAAAACATTCCCCTTGGTTTTGAGTTTCCCCGCAGGTTCTACACAACACAAACATCAATTTATTATTCATTTTTGCGGGGAGTACGGGATGATACAAGTTGTAAGGAGGTAGAATCTTACATTTTAACAAGCCCTCTACTTCAAGACCTCTCTCTCGGCACTCATTTCCAACGTAAACAGTAGGGTGACCCACGGGATACTTACAATATTTATTTACATACGGGTAGAGGGAACAGACATCAACGTATTGAATTGTTTCTCCCTCTTCACATTTACAATACGTTTTAGTATTACCCGTCCTGCCTCCAAAGAAGGAATCTCTAGGATTAAGTGGAAGTGTGTTTAGAATGGATAGTTGGTTCAGGTGATTTAATTTTTTATCTTTCTTCAAATTTTTAAACTCACACTCCCACATCTCTACAACCTCATAGCTAGTAAATCTTGCCATTTTGGACTTGGTTCTCTCGTAACGGAGATGCAAACTGTCTGAAGGATCCTCCGGCAGAGGTTCCTCTCGATTGTAAGGAAAACATTTTGGACACCCGTGCCAGTAACACCCGTGAAACTCATAAATTCGCTCACCATCAAACCCGTCTACTTTTAGCCCGTTAATTTTAACTTCTTTACCCCGGCCCGCATGTTGAATCTTTACTCCACGTTTCTCCTCCTCCCATGTTAGCCACTGTAAAGCAACGGCTGACTGCTTGTCAGTCAGTCTGTACCCTGATTTTGGTATAAGTCCAATAGTATTTTCTTTTAAGAAGTTACGGCGGAAGGCCAGGTTACAGGCACTGGCTATTGTGATAGCCTCGAGGAAAGGATCTACGTTACACTCTTGAAGAAGCAAGGCTCTAAATTTAATACACGCTTGAGCTAGGATTTCTACGTCCGAAATACAGTACTCCAGGATTTCCTTTTTAAAATCAAAAATATAGTTACTCGCTACTTGTTCCTCGTACCAAATCTCAAATGCCTCGTGTGGTTTCTCAAACATCGACTCGGGGCAATAGTATTTTTTATCGGGCATAGGGCCTACATAATCTTGGTTTGCCAGAGTGTTAAAAAGATGCGGGAAGTAGCCCTTCTTTTTCTCGGGAGGCAGATCGAAGGCTTTAGGGAGCGCAGAGAGGGCCATGGGAAAATAGCTTAGGGAGTCAATGAATCTGACGTTGTCCATTTCCATCAAAATAGCTTTAGTTCCCCGAGGCGTTATTTTTGGGGTAAATTTAGTTTCTTCCATAATATACTGTAGAATGAATTGGAAATCAAAACCCTGCCCGTTGTGGGCAATTACACAAACATCTTTAAATTTTTTTCGAATTTCCATTACATAGTCCATAAACTGCTTTACCGGTTCCTTTTCAAATACCCTTTGCCGTTCCGAGCAAGTTTCACACTCACCCCCATTAATACAATTAAAGCAAAATTGTTGTGAGACACACAGGTTAACTTGATGTACTTTTTGTTCAGGGTCAGAGGGAAGAGACTCGTCTTGGCGAGTCTCCAAGTCAAAGAAAATAAACAAAAAATTACGGTCTTTGGGAGTTCTCCTATCTACCCTCATGAAACACTGATGTGCGGGGTCTTTGAACGCTTCACAGGGTTTACAGTAAACTTCTCCGCATACGTGAGCTGTCTTACGTTTTTTTGGATGAATCATTTTCTTACAGTCACGGCAGAGTTTTAAAGTTTTACAAACTTGTCCTTGATGGGCTATTAAACACCGCTCGTTTTTGAAGAAGCGACAGCAAAAACGGCATGTAATGCCTCCGTGTTCTAGTTTACAGGGTGGGGAGATGGTATGGCAGGACGAGCATCTGTTAGAGCATCTGTGTCTAGCTTTGTGTTCGTAAGGGACATGGCAGGCTTCACAAAAGAAATTACAAACAAACGCTGCAGTTAAGTTTGTAATTACATTATAATGACCGTTGTGAAACAGAAGGTTTATTTTAAATTTAGCATCTTCATTACCTCCTTCAAAATAGACATCCCGGCCTTTTCTGTCATAGTTGTAGACGGTAATTTTGTATTTTTTAAGATGGGATTGGAATTTTTCAAGTTCGGGGATACCGGCGCCTTCCTCCGGCATTTCTACACGGGCTTTTGCTATGAGCTTATTAGCTCTGAATGTTTGTCTTTTCCCCTTGTCTTCTCGGATTGCTTTGTACTGGGGATCATTTTTTGCATACGCCTTGCCTACTACCAAAGCCCGAGGGAGACACAAACTATCTTTATTATTAATTACAACTATTCCCCGTCTCGCTTTAGATTCCTCATCAAATGTATTATACAGGCCGGGCCTTACCCTCCCAGAACCTACTGGAACGTTAACTCGTGACACGTCTACTTTGAACGTATCAGTGGATTTAATTGATTCTGAATTTGATTGAAGAATACCTCCAAAAACTTGCCAAAGTACATCACCGCTAACTTCAGAGACCGGTCTATAATCTACGTACCCCGGTTCAGCACTTTTTAAATTTATTGACTGTAATTTAAACCCTAGATAATCGGTAGGTTCAGCGTCAGATTTAGCTTTTTCAACAATTTGATTGAGACCCTTACGAATCCAATCAAACTCAGAGATACCATTGGGAGGGTTAGTAAATTTAAAAACAATATTAGTCCCGTAAAGTCTGAATTTTTTAACATAGGTTTGATTTTTACTAATTAAATTTATCGGGTTTTGAGGGTTCTTTTTAGAAACGTCCATCTTTCAACAAACAATTAAATACTGAAAACAAGCTAAACTGTGCTAACGCTTAAAAAAGAAAACACACCGACCAGAGTCAAACTCACACGGATACAACTGAATTACGCAGAATCAATAATAATCTGTGCAAGAGAACACCTACGCAAGAGCAGCGCAAAAGAACGTCTGACCAGTGTGGCGACTGAAATCAGACTGAAGAACTAGAGCTTGTTGTAAGAGCTATATAGTATGTAGGGGAGCACAGTACCCCTGTATCACTACGCAAGTCAGAAAAACACTAACACTACGCAAGTCAAACCAGAACTACAAGTTATCGAAAGTTAACTCCAATGAAGGTTTAAAACACGAACACCTACGCAAGAGCAGCGCAAAAGAACGTCCGAACAGTGTGACGACTGAAATCAGACTGAAGAACCAGAGCTTGTTGTAAGAGCTATATAGAGAACGGAACTGTTACTTTGTCACTGGTTGGTCTACTGGAACTGTTACTTTTGGAACGGTTACTGTTGGAACCGTTGGAACGAGTACTGCTGGAACTGTTACATTGTTGGAACTGTAACCGTTTGGAACCGTTACTTTGTAGCAGTTTTCAATGCTATAACATGAACAAGATAGAGAAGGCAACTGTTACTATTGGAACGGTTACGTCTAGAACTGATACTTTAAAGTCACTGATCAAGTTCTCTAAAATAACAGGTACAGAGGATCTACAAAAGAGCACGGTACCCCTGTACTACGCAAGTCAGAAAAACACTAACACTACGTGAGTCAAATCAGAACTACAAGTTACCAAAAGTTAACTCTAAGGAAGGTTTCAAACACTAATCTAACCAAAAGAACGAGAATAGAAAGTGAGATTACTGTTACTCAGCACATAAAACATAACACTACTCTTGACATAAGAAAGTGAGGTTAGGTTTGGCGCCAATTTTTTTTTGGCGCGCAAATTTGGCGGGAAAATTTGGTGGGAAAATTTTCTTCTTACTCTTTCCTCGCTCAGCGGGTCGGAAAAGTGAGGTTACTGTTAGTCAACACATACAAAAACTGTTCTAACCAAAACTGTTTTAAAGAACAAGAATAGAAGGTGAGGTTACTGAGGTGAATTTACAGTTCAAAAAGAACCAGGGCAAAAAATAAGGTTACTGGAGGTTATGTCAGTCAACACAACACTACTTTAGCCACAAGGAAGTGAGGGTTTGTTTACTTTCTTTACTGTAAACTATCAAATCAAACAATTAAACACAAAACAACACTACTCTAGCCAAGACAATAAACACAACACAGAAATAAAAGTAAGTACACCATGCACGGAATATAATACAGTAAAGTTGGAGTGTAAAGAGTGAGGTCAGAAAAAGTGAGGTTACTTTAGCATTTCAGATAACGCTAAAAATCACACGACACTACTCTTGAAACATGTAGTTAACTCTGATGTTACTGTACACTAGCAAGTCATACAACACTCTTAACATAGATAAGTCAGGCATGAACAAGACAAGTGCATGATACCGTGATATTACCGTTATGTTACTCAGCACATACAACGCACAACATTACTACAGTCAAATCAAACAAGAAACTGAGGTTACTGGGTGTGAGGTTATGTTAGTCAACACAACACTACTCTAAACAAATCAAACAATTAAATACAACGCAAAACACTACTCTCGACACAAGAAACTGAGGTTACTGGGAAATAAGGTTATGTTAGTCAGCACAACACTACTTTAGCCAAGCCAAACAATCAAATACAACGCACAAAACTACTTTTGACGCAAGAAACTAGGTTTGCTGTTATGTTATCAAAGACATATAAACACAGGACTACCAAGTAAAACATAATTGGCTAGGTTACTTAATAAAGAACAAGAATAGAAAGTGGTATTACTGTCAGTCAACAAATACAAGCACAACACAGCCCTTGACACAAGGAAGTGAGGTTATGTTACACGTAAGATAGGGTCAGCAAACGCTCAAGTTTAATCTTTGCAAAAAGCAGCAAACGGAGCAACACAGGAACACCTCTGATCGTAATGAAAGCTGAGAGCAAAGAGAGGGAGAAAATGCGCGGCAAGAGAGCAGGTATTGTGGTGGGGCCATGTCTGGACCAATCAGAGCGCAGGACGACTAATTCCGACCAATCACAGAGCAGTATTTTAACTGGTAACGGCAAGTTTGCTGACAAAGACTTGTTGCGGATGTTGTGGTTAGATACGCAGAAGGAAGTGAGATTAGATACGCAGAAGGATGTGGAGGTTAGATGTATAGAAGGGCACTGGGGTTAAAAAATAAATATGTAGAAGGAAACGTAGTTCAAATAATTACCAGAAGGAAGTGAAGGACGCGAGGGTTAAATATTTAGAAAGACACGAGGGCTAAATAATTACCATAGAAGGCTAGATGATTACCAACAGAAGGACAAGAATTAACACGTCAGCCAATCAGGTTACTTAAAGTGTTACGACTCGTCAGCTACAGTACGCTAAGAGAACAGGAGCTGGAGTTAGATACACAGAAGGAAGTGAAGGACGCGAAACAATTACCAAAAATGGTATATAATTAACCACAGGGGATGAAAAAGATAAATAATCAACCACAGAGGGTAGCAAAAGAAAGACAGAGGGTAGTAATTACACCCTAATTCCATTCCCTCATAAGAGCCCATGTTATTCTATTCTCCCATAAGACCCCATGTTAATCTATTCTCCATAAGACCAATGTTAGCGCTCAAGCGCGGGCCCTTACTACTTACAGGCTAGTTGTAATTTTCAGCTACATGAAGAACCAACATCATTAAACTCAGAGCGTAAAGATTCAGAACGGTATTTGACCGTTCTCTTGTGATCTATGACTAGGATAAGTTGTTCCCGTTCGGGCGGAGGAGGCATGACATACCCGGCGGGGCAGGTAGACGGCCGACCCTAATTAGTACGGCTCATTGATTTTCGTAGATGTGACGAACTCGGACATGACGATCTCGGTGGACACGGTTCTCTGAGATTAACCTCCCCTCCTTTTTAGTGAATAATGCGTTCCTTCTGAGGCTTAAAGTTAGTATCTTACTCTTTAAAAAGTGTTTTGACATAATTAAATACATATACTTGTTTTAATAAATAAAGAAGGAGGGGCTCCCTAACTCTAAGAGAGTTAATTGAGGGATGAGTTTTTGGTCCAAAATAATACATTTAGAACATACATAGAACCCCCTTTCCGTCCTATCATTTTCCGTTATTAAAATTATTAAGTAGGCTTCCAAAAAATAAAATCAATATCTGTAATGTCATCTCCACCACTTATTTTGATAGAGAGAAGTAGTAGAGTTAAAAATACCAATATTCAAATTAAATACGATTATATTTCAATATAATAACATAATCCAGTAATTTGCAAACATTAGGCCTACTTTTTATTTTAACAGATTCCCCAACCGGTCTTGGTTAGATTCTGTACAGGCTAAATATGGAATAAAAATACCTCCTGTTTTTAACTAACATTTCTTATCAGTTGTTGCGTGGCCTTCCTTTATATTTACAGTTTCGATTATTATTTTAATGTTTAGAATTTCACGGAAAACGGTTTTTTTATAATCCACGACTGCTGTTGAATATAGCTTGTTAGTATTCTATTACAACATTGCCCCTGAAATATACCATGAGACTGAAAACGTGACGGAACTGTGGTACACTCTTACTGGGGATACCCATTTTGCGCTCAGCGAACAGGTTTTTTACAAGGGTCAGTTTTATGCCCCCCCCCCCCCAAGTGAGTCGGTTTGCGCACACTTTTCATCGGGTTAGAGCTAATCCCTTCACCCCCTACCAATCCTTTACTTAGTTCAATAATTTAATGTGTTGAATATACAATCTTAATGAAGATAATATGACAGTTATTAGTACTATTTATATCTATTTCTTGGGCAAACGACATCGGTGTCTTTATACAAAATTATGAGTATTTTTTTATTTACTTTTAGTATCAAGAATCTATAAGTACCAAGTGTAGGGTGATCTAGATTCAAGAACTGATGTATTTTAGATGTTCTCACATGATATTTACAGCTACATTTAGTAAAGTGACAAATTCCTTTGCCACCACCATTGGGTTGTTATGATTTTTCTGCTTTCAATGGTAGATAAAAATAATTGAAAAGAATCATTAAGAATGTGGTTTGGGTATATGTATCTTAATTTATATCGATTTTGCTTGTCTCTGTCCGTGGCAATTTGTATTTGACGTGTTGTATCTTAATTTATTCAGTTTTTCAAACCAAATATGAAAATAATCAGTGAATGTATTTTGGAGGCGTGCCCCTCTTATCAATACCTTATCAACACAATGCAAACTAATCCTTAAGCAGGAACAAAAATATGCTTAGTATTTCTTAAAAATTTTAAATCTAGTTTTTCCAGGTAAGTTCTTTACCAATTACTACACAGCCAATATAAGGTACCTACAGTAGTTGTATTAGAAAAATATTAAATTTCCCCACCACCTAATAATATTTAAAACAGTTTTTTTTTGTTCCTTTTTATATGAATAACCAACACGTTTGTCTTCAATTCATGACCATCTAATCTGCGGTCAGGGCCATTAGTGCAGTAGGCATTGACCGTGTGCGCAAAACGACTAGGACCGCGAGGGATCCCAAGTGACCGCTGTGCGCAAAACGAGTATGCCCCTCTTATTTACTTACTGGATCCTCTTCTCCGTAGTCGTAGGAGACCAGGAAATTGTCATATTCTTCTTGTGTTAAGTGTCAAACTTGGAATTTCCTGGACGATATCAATGATTCAGATAGCAATAATTAATTCAGATAGTATACTGCTTTTAATGATTGTTATATGCAACATGTCAATGAATGTTGTCCTATCAAAATTATTGAGTCTAATAAATTTAAGACCAATTATTGAATCACAAAAGGTATACAAGTATCAAGAAATACCTTAAAAATATATTATAAGAAATCAAAAATACAACTGATGAAAACTTTATTGCATTCTTTACAAATTATAGAAGAATTTATCAAAAATTTGTAAAGCCTGCAATATCCTATGACATTAATTACAAGAAAATTTATCATACTGAAAATATCTCAGAAATTGGGATTTCATAAAGATACAAAAGAATCAACCACCGAAAAAGTTTATATCTTTGAATAAGGATGGCAATATAATAGAACAGTGGTTCCCAAATAACAGCCGGTCGTGGATCCCCAAGTAAATAAATTAAACCATCGGGGACCCCTGAACCTGTGTTAGATTGAAATCTCATTTGTAACTTATTAATTAAAACCAGTATTAGTAGTAAGTAGTATAAAATCCAATTGGATATGAACAATATAGCCAATTAAAGGTACTTGTTGAAAAATAACTTCCAAAGCTGCTCTATAAAAGTCAAACCATTTTTATTTTACAAAGCATATGAGCGAGTTATATTCTGAGACAAAACAGTCAAAATTATTTAGTAGGTACAAATTAGTAAGTGGACGTAAACAAACGTTATTATTTTGTTCAGTGTGGGTGATGAAATATATATTTTTTTCAAAATTTCTTCAATATTCATTGGGATGCTGTTTGGAGACATTCACACAGAAACTATAAAGTATGTTGAGAAGATTTCTATATTTATTCTTCATGTAAAGCCTATTCACATGTGTATGTTATACAAATTGGTGTTCAATGTGTCATTGCTTTCAGAGATAACGTCTTGTGGTCTCATTGGACAGTTAGCCAGAAATCTAATAATTTCAAAACGTCAAGGCAAATTAACACATAAGGCCTTGGCTCTTCTTCAGAGCCAACTATGTAAATCATAATTCCAAATTCTTACTGTTGTACTTTCTAACTTGTTATTCACACTGTTAAAGCTAGCACTAGGCTGTTGACAGCTGGACTTCATTTAGGCCTACACCTACGCAGTGTTGCCAGACTGACTTTGAATTATTGCCCGCCACCCGCCAAGAAAATACCATCTTTTAGTTGGCAATAGACCTACATTTGTAATCCCCACATAACTTTCATACAATCTTACATAATTACCCAGTTTCTGATAATACTGCAGCGCGTAAAAGGGTAATGGGGGGAAGGGACGGAGGGATGTTGGTGCCAGATACCAACTATGCCTGTAAGCAGATCCTCTATTATTTGTATAACTCTCTTGACAGCTAAAATTATTATATTATTCAAAACAGGTTTTATGGATTATATATTTAATTGTTGTTATAGAAATTAAATTTCTTGAATACAAAAATATTCCCTAGTTTGATTTAAAAATCAGCTAGCCGCTGCGGACCTCTAAGAGTCTGCGGACCACCTTTTGGGAACCACAGTAATAGAATATCTTTACCAAATTTCTAACATTTTTAAAGGTTGTTTTGCAAATGTTACAGTTCAAAATTCACTAACTTGTAGGCCTGGTAAAATATGGAATTTACAAATATAAATTTCATTTCTTCTATGCTATTAATCTCAGAAATCCGGATCTCACTTTATCCGGACCGATAATCTTGATTATTTTTAAACGTTTTTGTTGCAAAAAAAAAACGGAACTTCACAGTTAACGATGTTAGTTATTGTTTATGTATCCGTAGCGCTTCTCCGTTAAACTCTTATCCTGTCGATGACTCATCACTGACGATGTAAATCAGTAAACTGGTGACAGTTTTTATTTATTTATGATTTACAGTGTTAAGTTCTTACCTATATTAAATATTTACAAATGTACATATATTTTAATATTTTCTGTTTAAATTACAGTTTTATCATTTTCAAGTAGGTAACAAATGTGTTCCCTCTGATAACGCTTTTTTTGTTCCGGGGACCATGCTCTCGGTCCCCGAGGTTCTTCTGTTTTATACAGTGTTTATAACTTTCTTCTGGAAGCTCAATCTTGAATTAGCACATAGGCCTACCATAAACATATACTGTCATAAGTGTTCCCTATAAAAGCGGAATTGATAATTCATGTCCACCTTTTGGCTTTTTACAAGGAAAATTTACAATTGATGCAATACCGTAACTCAATTAGGCCTACCTAGGCCTATTAAATTTAGTAGTAGATGGACTAGAAAACCACCATGTTTTCTATGGGAGTATTTACAGACCTATCCAAAGCATTTGATTGTGTAGACCATCAAATTCTATTAGATAATTTATATTCTTTGGGAATAAGAGGAATACCATACGAATGGCTTGACTCTTACCTTAAAAACAGAAAACAACAAGTTTATAAATGTTTCTAGAGAAATGTCAAACATTACATATCCTATAAATTTGGGGGTTCCACAGGGATAAATTTTAGGCCCCATTTATTTTTAATATAGGTATGTAAACAAATGTAACTCACCATTAAAATCTAGTCCCGGTAATCTTATAACGTACAATTAACACAGATGACACTACACTGTGTCTCAATGAAAAACTTAAATCAACATTAGAAATAAATATGTATCAAGATTTAAACTGTTGCGTTCAATTTTTTTCTAATATGAATTTAAAAGTTAATTGTGCAAAATCCAGATAGCCTACATGAGTTTTAGTTATAAATCAACAGTTGAATGTAGTCCAACTGTTATATAATTGACATTATTAAAATTGAAGAAGTTGACGATATGAAATTCCTTGGAATACTCTTGGATAAAGAATTGACATGGAGTTTTCACATACCTAGATTATATTTGTTCAAAAATAACTTCTAATATCCATGTATTGAGGCATTTGAACAAATACTGCCCCATAAACATTCTCCTTATGGCTTACTACGGACTAATTTACAGTCATTTAACATACCGGTATGGGATAATGATATGGGGCGCATGTTCAAAAAAAGATTTCAAAAGATCATTTGTTAATAAAAACCATAAGAATAATTTGTTATTTAAATAAAAGAGAATCGTGTAAAGACAATATCAAGAGAAGCATTTACTCACCCTACCAAGTATTTACATATTGGAAACAATATTAGCCTAGGCCTACACTGTATTTCCAAATGTGAATTAATGTGTGGTAGGGATATTCACAAATATATGGCACAAAATCAAGCAATATGTTCCGCTCTCAACCACACAGATTAAATTTAAATGTATTCAAAAATCTTCCGTCCAAAGCAGGAGTTATAGACTCATTAACAATTTACCAGCAGAATTACAAAGGGGTAAGCTTACACTTTCATAAGCGGAACGATATAAAAACCGAATGAAATTGTTCGATACGGTATATTGATTATTTAGATTATTCGGTTATTAGGTTTCGGTTATGTTATGTTTCAGTTTAGGTACCTTGAAATTTGTCTGGATAACAAACATTAATACCAGTATTACTTAAACAAGTATTGCCAGGAACAACATTATCATGTCATGTCATTGTCATGTTTGATTATTTCATTTTTATTTTCAGTTTAATTGAAAAATAAACCAAGTATAACATTGACGTAATAACTAACATACAAACGATAAAATATTTTGCAATCATTCAAAATATCAAACTAATCGATATACCGTACCTATCAAACAATTTAATTTGGTTATTTATATCGTTCCGCTTATGAAAGTCTACCTTTACAAAGTTAGAGAAATTCTTCATCTTTTAAGAGAAAATTGAAGGAATTCCTATCTAATTGAAAATAAATTTTATACTGTTGATGAATTTATAGATCATTCTAAAAATGTACATACCTATAACAGAGCAATTATTTAATACAATTTTTTAAACGATAAAATATTTTGCAATCGTTCAAAATATCAAACTAATCGATATACCGTACCTATCAAACAATTTAATTCGGTTATTTATATCGTTCCGCTTATGAAAGTCTACCTTTACAAAGTTAGAGAAATTCTTCATCTTTTAAGAGAAAATTGAAGGAATTCCTATCTAATTGAAAATAAATTTTATACTGTTGATGAATTTATAGATCATTCTAAAAATGTACAATACACCTATAACAGAGCAATTATTTAATATAGTAATTTTTTGCTGTTGAAAATTAAACCAACAAATAAATAATAATTGAGAACATATTAAACTAGGTTTTGCAATATTATTTCATCATGATTTTGTAATTACCGTAGTTCACTTCAAAATTATTTGTCAACTTTAACATTGCTAAAAACAAAATAATGTTGTAGACCTAGTGGCAATACAAACATTGTTATTGTTATTAAGAGTACTGTATATGAATCCTTTAGTATGGTGCATTTTGTGACTTTGTGAATGAATAAATTAAAAGGGATAATGTAGTTTTATGGATAGGTTAATTAGCTAAAATAATAAATAAGTTAATAATGAACAGATTAAGAATAACCATCTCATCAGCCTAAAAATCCTTGGCACTTGGAGCAATATAATTAAATGATAACAATTTACACTTTGGTAAATAGTAGTTTTATTAAAAATTTAATTTCAAGACAAAATATGTAATAACAATTAAGTTACACACATCTTCTCTGCCTCTCTACCTGACCAGGTGGGCTGGCGCTACTGTAGCCCCTGGCAGCACATTCCATTGGGCAATGGAATTACATTCCACTGTAACCTTAGCCTAAAGCAGACTACGCCTGATTGCAACTAGCTTTCTTCAGTCGTCTATAATCTAAGAAATATTGCAAATAAATAAGCTATCCAGAATAGCACAGTAATATGAAAAAAACACATTCGTTAGGAACCCACATCGAAACCAAAATTACAAATTTGCTTGTTTCTATGGGGTGTTAAAATATTGCCCATAAGCGATACTACTTAAACACGCTTTCGTTTACAAACGGCTATTTATCTCATAACTACCAACAAGGCGAATTTGTAGCGTGGAATTACAAATACAAAATTTTACTCACCTTAGATTCTACCGTCCAATCCAGGCCATTTTTGAGCACCATCGAAATTCCGCAACACACACAATCGGTCACATTCAACGTTAAATACATGGTTAAAACTTATTTTAACTACACCGACAACATTATACAACACCTTTGCACACGCGCACACCTTAGTAAACACAGATTATCCTTCGCTTTTGCATTTTTCGCACTCCGTTCATGGACGAAAACTATTGACTATTGACTGTTCTCTGCTATGTTTTGAGAAGCAGTTCAAGTCGTTTCCGCTAGGAGCGCCACATACCGGACACCTGTTGGATGTGTTGGCGCTCTTTTCATTAATAAACCAGTTTTTCTAATTGTTGGGGTCTCATTATTGTTCGCGCCTTGACGGACTAGTTTTTATTATTTCTCAATCCATTTAATTATATTATTGTTTGACGATTTTATATTCTCAAATATACAATATTGTTTCAAATACATTTGCAAAAGCTTCTAATAATTATTTGTATAGGTACCCTTTACATATGCAGCTTTTTGTATTTTCTCACAGAAATTTGTAGTAGTGTTTTAATTTGTCCACATTTTCTATTCTAAGAGTTGTATAAATAAAATACCCTATCACAGTAAACCTGCAAACTCAGCTAATTCCTAATCAATATATATATATATATATATATATATATATATATATATATATATATATATATATATATATATATATATATGTGTGTGTGTGTGTACCTCACATGAAGCCATCATTTACTGTACCAATTTTCATCAAAATATATTCATAAATAAACAAGCTTTGACATTTGATTTATTCTACATAAAAATAACATTAAGACTAGGTTTGCTTCAACAGGGACCATACAAATTATGTATAATTAAGCATTTTACCCCAATTAGATAAAGGGGGTTTTGACACCAACATAAAACAAATTTTACAAATACACGATCAGACAAAAGCGAGTTATACAAATCTATACATATTAAAAGAATAATCCGATTTCTGTGAGCAGGCTACCGGAAAAACTATCAGGTCTTAAATCATGGTTTATGTGTTATTTGAAAGCCTTTCACGTCTATGTCCCTTTAACGTTTAGAAAAAAAATTTTGTTTTTGGGGTCTGGGAACCTCAAAACGAAAAGTTATCATGGTCCCGGGCCTAGGTCTTACCATGCTGACTACGGTAATAGCTTCTTCCTTATTGGGGAAATTCGCTAAAAGTAACCAACTTAGATCCGGACGGCGGGCAACAAGGGCCCACACCACCAGGTTTGACTTGTATGTTTTTTTTCTTTATAAATAATCCAGTTTTTACCTCATAAGAACTAACATTTCAGTAACAAAACAACAAACATTTATTTATAATAAACACCTTCTTACAGTATGAGCAAATTGTAAACGAGTTTGCACGCAGCACGCTGACGTGAGGGAAGTGAATTTCCACATACAAAACTTTTAAAACTCAAAACCAGTTAAAAAATACATTTTTCCAATTTTGTTGAAATCTGAAAACATTGATTTTTTGGCTGTTCTGATTCTCCTGGTTTCATTTACCTGCAATGCTAGGAATACAATTTTGTGCATTACTGTATAAGGATAGGAGAAGGTCCAGTCAGGCTTGAAAGGTTGCTGGGGATGATACAAATAACCGACAAATGAATAACATGCTTTTCTAACCCCATAACGTACTGTGTTTAGCCGATATACATTTTCTTTAATAAATCGGTAAATATAAATGCTAGAATAACGAGAGAGGGCTTAAAACTTTTGCTTCACTAATTTCCATATTAATTCACACATTAATTTTGCGTCCAGGGCTTTTCTAACCCTTTTTGGGCCCAAAAACTCAAAATTTGGAAGAATAATCCCCAAAAAAAGGGTTTAGAGTTTTCCGATTGTTTTGCCAAATGAACTTGTCAAACTGATTATAGAAAGGAACGTTCCTACCAAATTTGAAGTAAATCGGTCAAAAAATGTGACCGCTAGAGTGCATACACATATATATATATAATTTTGAGCAACCCCCCAAAACGTGTTCAGGGGGTCTCGATAGGAACTTCTATGGTGGTCCCGGGCTTAAGTTTCACCGTGCGGGTCATGCTAATAGTTCACTTTCCATAGGAAATTCACTAATAACAAGCGGGACATGTGGTCCAACAATTTTTGTAATATGATTAGTATACAAAAAGTAGTTGAAATGAATAGAACACTCGAGTGCCAACTTACTCTACCTTTGTTCCAACTTTCTGAAATCCGTGAATAGAGTATATAACAGTCTCCAAAATACAGACTTAGTAAATATTTCTAAACTTTTAAATGCAAGTTTACACGACTCTCTTGAATTGTTGTCTAATGCCTTTCTTTGTTAATATAAATTGACTCCATTAGCGGCAATGACCCCAAATTCTTATACTATAGATAAAATATAGAAACAATATCCCACGATATACTATTTACTGGACAATATTGAGTGAAATTTCTCAAAGCGAAGATGCCTGATGAGATACCTTGAGTCCTCATCGGTTAATATGATTTTTCCAAGTCAAATTTTGATCCAGGTACATTGCTTGGAACTTTATATTATTAGCTTCATCTAACATCACAGTTACAGTTCCATTGTTATTTGGATTATAACGCAAAGAGGAATTTATAAAATTCAACTTTGAATTGTTAATTAATGTCGGAAAATAACTGCGGATGGGTTATTAATTCCACAAAAAATTGTTTATAAATCAGAAACTATTTACAACCAAGACAGAGAGTAATTTCATCACATACTGTGTAGTATTTGCTGTTGCAATAGATTTGTTACAGTCATTTAAACAAGTCCAAGCAAGTGTGGAGCCTCAAATTTTTGAACTTCCCGACTTTTAAAATTTACCTGAAACTTACTCCTTTAGGTTTCTGTCAGCTATGTACAAAGTCGACCATCTATTCCACTCCATCTGAACAACAATCATAAAGTTAAAAGAAGAATAATGAGATATAATCAGTCATAAGCATTAGAAATGTTAAGAAAATAAATACCAATTGATGTTGTTTCAGGGTGTCTACTGACATTTGATTTTGTAATTCCAATATATTTCCAGTAAAATTTTTGACAAAATTTCAGTATTACACCGCAAAAATTCATTTTAATTGGAAGGGAATAATATAAATGTTTACGGTAATATTTTATCATGGTTCAAAAGAAGACAACAAAGCAATGACTTTATAAACTAAGAAAAATTAACATATTTCTCCAACAACAAAATTTACACTAAAATGGTATGTAGGAAAATATATGCTGTTTAAGATTTTAAAATAAAAAAAAAAATTAAATTCATACTTGGACTTCGGAACTAACTGTCAAAACTTAAGTTTTTCTTTATCGGATCGGTTAACGATCTTATTTTTATCAAATTCCAGTATTTCTAGTATACAATAAAAAATCCAGTATAATTCCAGTATCAGTGATAGTAACCAGTGTCAGTAAACTGCATCAATTGTTGATTTTTGTTTTCTGGATTCCAATTGATTTGTTGGTAATTTATTGCTACATCTATCCAAGAAATTGAATAACCTATCATTAAAAATCGTTCTCACAAACCTCCCTGAAAATAGATAATTTTGTGACTCGAGTTAAGTTAAGATTAAGGTTTACTTCTCGTTATGACAATGTAAACTGTAGCAGTTAATTCAAAAATGTTAAGGTTTTTACCAAAATAAATTGTTTAGATGTTCATCAGAAAGTTTGATTGCTTGTGTTGCGGCTATGATTAACCTCCGCTGAAGTTTTACAAGTAAAAAAGCATCCGACA
This sequence comes from Allygus modestus, assembly GCA_963675035.1. Taxonomy (NCBI): domain Eukaryota; kingdom Metazoa; phylum Arthropoda; class Insecta; order Hemiptera; family Cicadellidae; genus Allygus; species Allygus modestus. The sequence continues at coordinate 324,318,372 of OY776112.1, forward strand.
CAGATTTTGCCTCTCTGCTTGTATATAAAATTATGTCTGTTAGAAATTTGATAACTGTGGGTTTGAAATCAGCTACAATATATCTAACCTTATGCTCTCTAATGATAATAATCTATAATATTATAAAGAAGAGGTGGTTTCTGTCTGTCTGTCTGATGTTCCGGGTGAACGCAAAAACTACTTAACCGACTGGGCTGAAACTTTACACAAAGGTAGATCTTGAACCCATGCAACACATAGGCCTATTCACTTCCTTAAAATCCCCTCGGGCTACGCCCCGTGAACGTTCTAAGTTTCAATGTTTACATTTCATAAGCAAGTAAACATTCAGAAACTGTAATCCGAACAGCTGAGGGCACTTACATTTGACAGCTTAAAGAGCAGAAGCAAGAACAACAGCTGTTTCAAGCTAACTAAAATGAAATTTGCATTGACTATAGAACGGGTAAGGAAAACCCCTGTGCGAAGAACGTGTACATCAAGTATATATATATTTATTTCAATATACCGTATAATTAATCTATATAAATAAAATTAGAGTTTTGTCTGTACATTGCTTGGAATTATGAAATTTTTGCATATTTTCACGTTTTATACCCTAGGGAAACCAAAATAAATCTTATCTCAATTTATGTCTGTCTGTCTGCCGGTAACGCTCAAGGATGGGTTTTTGTTCGCTTTTCACTGGAAAACGGGTGCAGTGACATTAATGAAACTTTGTTTCTTTGTTCTATATATGCGTGAGAAGGTTTTAGGGCACTATAAACTGGCATACGCCTTTTTAAAAAATAATGGCGGCCGCTCAAAAACGTGATTTTGTACGGTTTTGGTCATGTTTTGTTTGCTTTTCACAGGAAAACGGGTGCACCGACTTTTATGCAACTTTTTTCTATGTTCTACATGTGCGTTAGAAGGTCTTAGGCTAATTGGATTGTTTTAAATTACTTTAGGACACTGCCCCATAGGGTTTTTAAGATCCTATGTTATTCTTATGGACAAAACATTTATTTATATTGAACCAGATGATGGCATAGTTATTCTATAAATAGGTTTATTAGTTCTTTTTTAAAACGTTGAGTGAAGATTGGTAATAAATAACATAAGTGGATATATGATCTAAATCTATATTTGTCAGACTCATGCACTCACTGACATAGTGATCACTTTATCTAAGAAACGACAATGTCTATTGAAGATAAAATTTTGTATGGTGGTTCCCCTTATGCTGCAGATTCACAATAAGAATACGTTTAAAAAAGTCCTATAGGGTTCTTCGCTAATTTACTTTTATGGCAATTGTATGAGTATTAGTACTTTCTGGACCTTTGTAAGTTACATTTCGGTAGGAACATAACTAATTCATCAGAAAAAAACGCAGCCTATTCCTGTTACGAAAATGTTTATGTGCTTCGCCCCCCAGAATTTCAAAATTCAATATTTTAACAATCTTGCACATACTCTTGGACTGATGGATCTGAAATTTGGTAGGAATGTAGCTGATAGGTCAGTGCAGACATTTACCTACTCCAGACACAAATATACTCAAGGACTCTGGCCCAATGGCCTTTAATATAAACGCGTTAGTCATAACACACAAACTACTCAACCAGTAGAGCTGAAATTTGATGCCTTAAAGGAAATAAGAAACAACATCATGGGGAGTCACGGTGTTGTTCTCTGGAGATCTCATTCCCTTTGTCGTAAGTGAGACATGAGTGGACGAGTCTACACCTCTCTAAAAATATATTTTATGTAGCCGACCACTGAGCGTCTGAACTTAACAGTAAATATGAAAATGTATTTTTGAGAAGATTAAGGGGTTGAGCAGTTTTCTTATGCGCTTTAAAAAGTTGAGATTGGGACATTGAAAAACAAATTAAGGTCTCAGAAACATCTATCCTTCACTCGGCACTATCGATGAATCACAGGATTTATTGATTAACAGTTTGTTACACCGAGGTTCATAAACAGTTTAATCTGGAAATTGACTGGCTCTGTGATTGTGCCATCCTCACGTCCACCAATGAACAAGAAACGGAGATAAACACAAATGTAGGTCTATTCCAAAGGGAGGAACGAACATATACAATATTTAATACCGTTCATTTAACCATGACCACTGTTAGAACAGTTCGTATATATTGATTTACATTTATTTAAATAAAATCAAGTAGTCATATGTTTTAAAACATATGATTTTTCCAAGTTTAAATTGTTTATTTACAATTATATTGAAAACAGGACCTGGCAAGAATGGTGATTTTAAAATTGGTTTGTCAATGTTTTTAAAGTTTAATGTTTCGTTACATTACTATTAATTTATTGGAATGTAAAGATTAATGTATCAAAGTATTTAAAATATTAAATTAAACAGGGTTAATATTTTGTTGTAGGTACTTGAGTTCTTTTATTTCTAAAATCGAATCCAAAGTGTTACGTGTACCGATTTGGAGTAGCAAAAACCACACCGTTCACTACCCGACAGAGTTCCTCGACTTGGCAGCAGTACCCGAACTATCTGCCATAGTATATTTCGTTAACTTTAATTCTACTTTAAAAGTGTAAAATGTAATTTTAATATTGTAAAATTATGTGGGTTGTTAATATTTTTAGTTAATCTGCCATTTATGTACAACCCGTACGAAGGACGGGTACATCAGCTAGTCTATAATATTATAAAGAAGAGGTGGTTTCTGTCTGTCTGTCTGATGTTCCGGGTGAACACAAAAACTACTGAACCAACTGGGCTGAAACTTTACACAAAGGTAGATCTTGAACCCATGCAACACATAGGCCTATTCACTTCCTTAAAATCCCCTCGGGCTACGCCCCGTGAACGTCCTAAGTTTCAATGTTTACATTTCAGAAGAAAGTAAACATTCAGAAACTGTAATGCGAACAGCTGAGGACACTTCCATTTGACAGCTTAAAGAGCAGAAGCAAGAACAGCTGTTTCAAACTAACTTACCTTTTTAACCCGTGCGAAGAACGGGTAATTCTACTAGTATATAATAATAAATTTAATTTTGGGATTAGATTAGTGACCAATTTGCTAGTCTAATTCGTTTGCTACGACACATTAAAATGTTATTGGTAAAATATAATGGAAACAGATTAATATATTAGGAGAAGGGAAAACACATCATTAACCATCAACACAATTTTATTTTCTCATTATATATACACAAAAATGTCTTTAGGATTGTTTAAGAATTTTGAAAGATTACAATTATTAGAAATATTAGGAATAATACAATCTTTGGCTTGCGTTAAGGAAATGTAAACATGCATCATTATTAATAATAAAAAAAAATAATAAAAAAAAACTGTTTCATATAAACAAACCATATATCAGTTTTCTTTGTCACATATTATGTCTTTTTGTAGTATTTTAAAACTCAATCTATGAAATCACGTAATATTAGCGAACAACATAAGATTAAACAATATAATGCATCATTTTGTACAATTATAAGTGAGTAAATTCCAGGATAAAGAAAGTTACAAACATAACAAAATGGTAAAATGAGAGTATTCTACATTTAAATCTTGGTCAATGGATATCTGTAACTGTGGGAATTGGAAAAGAGGACTATAAAAGTCTTGCATGAACAAAAACGTAATAATTCTTGAGGCTAAGAACAACTAAAGAAGTGAGTGCAAAAATAGGTCCGGCAGAAATTAGCTTTTGTAATGTAATTAATTAAAACTTCTTGATTAAAAAAAAAATTGCTATAGGTTGTTAACATTTTGTTTACAAATGGTAAATAATCTATAATCTGAGGCTCAAAATATACAAATAAATTTTTAAAATCAATTCGTTTTTGTAGTAGAGTAAGACGATTGACTATAAATAATGAAATATATAGTCAATAGGGGTGTGCGAGTAGTGATTTTTTAAATTGAGTCGAGTAGTGCCAATTATTTTCGAGCGAGTAGTTGCCATCAGTTGGAAGTTTAAAAAAGTGTAATGGGATTTGGATACCACCCTAGATTTGATAATCTAATCATGGTTTCTAACTAATACATGAGTAGCAATACAACGTTTTGGCCAGTACAATCAAACTGGATCATGTATTGACATACAAAACACGGTTTGACATTTGTTTCCGGCCGATGAAACAGGGCCCGGTTGTCATTTGGCCAATTTCACCTGGTCCAGACATCGCTTATAATCAATATTAAATTACGAAATCGTTAGTCACAGCCGAAATAACACGGTCCGATCGTCATTTTCGGCCGATTTTACGTGATGCGGTTTCCTTTTGCGGCTGTTACTAGGCGTTTTGGCCGGTCACAGTTGTTCGCGGTCGTCATTTTCGGCCGATTTTACGTGATGCAATTGCCTTTTGCGGCTGTTACTACGCGTTTTGGCCGGTCGCAATCGTTAGCCTCGATCGTCCAGAAATCGGCGGAAAATGCTCGCTCAAACTTTCGAGTAGTTTTTAAAGTCGAGTTCGAGTATTGAAATACTCGGCCGAAATCTCGAAAGTTTCGAGTACTCGCACACTCCTATAAGTCAATGGTAAGACCATTTGCGTTGCTCCGATGAACGAGGTTTTTAAGGAACTTCTTATCACATACTTCCTTTAGCCACTACAAATCTACTACTTTATGGTCACATTCATTATTCACCCAATGGTTATTTCAAGACATTGGGATCTTAGAAGTGATCAGTACAAAAAATATCAGCTTCTTTCTCTTAATTATCTCAGTTTTCTTTAGTGTCACATATTTTCTTCATCCTCTCACCACTTCAATTACAACTAGGAATGTGTCGGTTCCCGTTCTTGGTTCTCGGTTTTTGGGGGAAAAAATCAAAACCGAGAACCGAACAACAATTCTCGATTTTGTTCCATCATGTCCAATTGCCAGATCATATAAAATCGACCATAAATGAATACCGCATTGTTTAACATCAGTTACTAATGACACTACACCATTTAACCAGCCTTAAACTACAAATGCACCGCATTATCAGCCATAACTGTTGGTGTCACCACATTATCTCGGCTGTAAATTACGACCCTACCACACTTAATCGGCCAAAACGTCTAAGTGATATACATTGAAATAACAAAATGAATAGGTAAACTATAAATGGAGCAAAGTTCATCAGTATTTATGACTTGTATTAGCCTTAGTACGTATCATAAAAACAGACACAGTGAAAACTGATGTTTACAATTTTTTTTAATACTCAGGGGAGATAACCAAGAACAGAAAACCAATTTCTATTAAAAACCGAATCAAAGAAAAGTATAGCCGACACATCCCTAATTACAACAGTTAATAATAAATAAACTATTGTTTCCAGATCTCTATCCATTTGATGAACCATCCTTTCTTTCCCAGTCTCAAGAAAAAACGTAAATTAAAATAATAACATTGTTATGCTCCCATGTAACATGTGACATGCCTAAATATTATTACAAAGACTTTTCTATAGACCATATTTTAGATTATTATCAGTGACTCAAATACAGGATGAGATCATAAGTTTATTCTATCTTATAACAACAATGTTAATTGATTAGTAAACAAAAAGTTAACATTTCAGGGATGTGGCAAACCTAAACAGACAATCAAACACCACGTCAACAACAGCTGGTTGACTCTCTCTCCTTCCCTTCCTAAATATTGGCATAACTTGGCTTAACCCTGGCCCGCAGAGTGAAACTAAACCAAAAGGATAATTATGTTATGCTGTTAATATGCAATTTTGGTGGTATGGTAAAAAGTCCAAATTGAAACAGATTTTAATATTTTTTTCTGCAATATGTGTGTTATGCTACAACAAAATATTAAAACGGGATAAGGTTTCTTAACTCCCCAAGTTTCAGTAAAACTACAAATAAGTTAAGAAATCAGGTTACTGCAGACATTTGCTAGCACTGATTAGACAAACAAGTTTTACTACAAAGATCCCAAAAGTGTTGTTACATTTTTTTTATTATCAGTGATGGTAAATGTCAGCGATAATTTATTTGATAACATTAACTCACCAACAATGAATTTAAAATTAAAAAACTCAAACACCTCATAGTACCTACAGTTAGAAAACCAAACGGCTTAAAAGACATAAAGGAACATCACTATTATCATTACTACATACTCCCTCGAGTAACGGTAACTACACAATTATATAGATAAAACATAGCTGCCAGGAAGGCAAAACTTTCCTATAGGAAACTATTGAATAACTTATAAATACAAACTAATAAAAAATGACAGTACAAATAAAATGAGTATTTTATAATTATCACAAAAATATTCTATTATGGCACACTGACTATCAACTAATTATTAAAGAAACAAACGACATACCAAGTAAGAGCACAAAAGTAAAACAATTACAAACAATATACATGTTACTTATCAATATTGCTGCCAAAATGTCAATAACATCAAATATGAAATAGTTTAATACAACTTTAACCTTTTAATTTTTAATTCTTAACACTAATTATAATAGAGAGTATTTTGAAGGTAATCAAAATAATTATAAAGGATTATAATTTGACTCAACAACACAAAGTAAAACCCATGATAGCAATTTAACATACATATATCTTAATATTAAAAGAGGAAAAGTTATGCTTAAATTGTAAATAATTTTTATAGTTTTAAAACTAAGCAATGTCGATGTTTGTTAAAAAAAATCCTAACCAAACTAAAAAAATATTTTAAAAAAGTAAAGAAAATCTCAAGACAGCAATATTTTCATCCCATTAAAAATAACTGAAGAAAATTTATTCTAGAACTTTGTAGTAACAGTTGCCGTTACTTTATGATAAGACGGACAATCATCTGTTACACTAAAGATGAACGAAAAGATCTAGCAAAATTAAAGCAATTTATAGTCCTCTACGAAGGTTTGACTGGCTCACATTCTAAGGCCTTCTGCTAGTCAAGCTACACACCCAACATCCGGGCGAACATTCCAAAAATATCTTAAAAATAATACATCTGTCGATATTTACAAGAAATATTACAACACTAAACTAACATATAACCGCTTTGGTTTGTCATAGTAAATGGTCTTACTAAATATATCACATGGAAAAGTAAAGCTATCATTACGACTAAAATATTGCCAAAGTCAGTCACAACTGAAAAAAGTCTCATTGGAACAATAAACAAACCATAATTGATCTTCAAGAAATCAGTTCAAATAATGGCTGGACATACTATTGACATCGAGATTTCAGGCTTCACTGAGAATATCTTAAGTATTTTAAACTAAACAGTAAAAGGAACCAACATCATGCAATATAAAACAGTCCAAAAACTAGAAGCATCAAGATCACTCAAAAGACAGTTTTATGCAATCAAATAATGTTTGCCTTATGATCATGTGCACCCTATGGCATGGTTAAATCTTGACTATGAAGTTATGTCATTTTGGACTCTATCATGGTGCTGAAAAAATAAATAGAATAAGAAGTAGAGGTTTTCAGAAAGCGGCCTTTCACTTAAATATTCTGTTACGTCCATGACCTTTTTTTCAAGATTTGTTATTCTACAAATAAATGCTAAGAAAAGAACATCTCTAAACCATCTGTTCCAGCCGTTTCAACATGTAACAAACAGAGGAAATTAGCTAGAAATACTGTTGACATTGTTATTTTACGACGGCATCATACCTTGTCATACTTCAGAAAGAAATCAGACAAATTTTCAGAGGAAAAAATGCTCAATGATTTACCTCTGATTAAATAAACATTTAGACCACTGGAAGATTATTTGTTTATAAATAACTAAACTTACAAGACATGTCATTTTAAGAATGTTTTTCTTTGCTACATCTCTGCAGTATTTATCAGTGAAGCCATTTCTTGGTGGACAGAGTGTTTACAATTAGCTGCGGTATTTGGGTACATGTATGAACGATTATTCAACGAAATAAATCGAGATCTAAAATAAATACTAGCAATAATCTAGCCGTAGGGGAAAATCTGAGTTTCTAAATATAAAATCTCACTAGGCACACCACCTAAATGAAATTTACAACAGAAACGGACAGAGGAAATGAATTCCTCTCGGAGTAAAAAAGTGGTGAGTAAATGCCGAACGTCAGATGTCGAGGAGATTATGTACAAGGGAAGAGCTTAGCTGATGCCTTGGGTGAGGGAGTTCTCCAGCACCATGTCAAACTGGTTGAGGTTCTCGAGGATCTGGCCGATGTAGAGGAGGAGGCTCGGGTCACGCAGGAACGACTGCTCCTCGAACATCTCCATGACGGTGCGCGACGTGGCCATCACGCCTAGCAGCATGTCTGCCAGCATCCCGTCCCTGAACACACGCAGTAACCGGTGGCTCGTCAATGAACATACGATAGTCAAATATCTATTCATTTGCATGTACATAAATAATACATAGAACAGCGTCACATAAATAATTACATTAACTAGCAACCGCCCAATGGTAAAAATTCAACAAATTTTTTTCTATAAATTTTATTTGGAATCCTCAATTTTTAGTTTAAAAAAAGTTTATAAAAAAGTGTTTTAAATCTACTCCCAAGCACAAAAATTATTATTCATTTCTACTCCTTTTAACAAGTTTAAAATACCAGGCGTAACAAAAAAGTCTGAAGAATAATAGGAAAAAGTTGCTAATATGATATTGCAAGTGTTTAATAATTTTACAACATTTTTCCAGTGTCGCTAGTATTTAAAATTATTAAACAGCTGTTGGTTCTATCCTGAATACTGCTCGTGATGTGCTCGTTTACCTGGCGCCTATGCAGACAAAGAGCTGGAACCTGCCGTCCTTGCCCAGCGAGTGGCCCGCACTGAGTATCTTGTCCACGAGGTCGCAGTAGTACCTCGTCACGTCGTCACTCTCCCCCACAGCCTCCTTCTCCTCCTTCACTTTGGCTGGAACAGTTAAACAAAGGATTATATTTGGCAAAAAGTTGGTTGCTAGATGTTTAATTTTATAGATCAAAAGGCTCCGTCAATAGCTATCGAGGCAAATTTGTTTGAAATATTCCGATACCACTGGAAGGAAAAGATTGGGATAGATAGGGCAGAGGCAGCAAGTCACCCGAAAACGGAGAGAGAATCCCCCCTGATCCTGTTCGTCACCCAGACTCTAAGCTGGGCCAACCCCAAGTCAATTCGCCCTCCAACCCAGATGACCAGGTGGTCCTCTTGGGTCTTACTTCAAAGAGAGCCTTTAAACTCATTCAAGAACATTTAGGAGAGTTCTTTCTTTATCTTACTTTGCTCACTAGCCAGTCAGATTTCAACAGTTTGTCTAGTAAGGCTCTCCCTCCCTGACATATCCTAGATGACACAGGACAGGTAAGGAGGATTCATTATGCCCTCCAAGTGCCCATACCTGATGAGAATCCCCAGAGTTTTTTCAAAAACCCTGTCCCCAGGGATCAAAGAGGTATCAAAATGAAAGTGCAGCTAGCCTCATTGACCTACAAAAAAAATGGAAAATGGAAGCTCGTAGGACACAAAGCTAACTCACCAGAAGCAACTGTTTCAGTTGAGCACAGCAACAAGAACAAGATATTGATACACACATTGCATTATACAGTATTTTGTCTCCATCTCTTCATCTGAAAATTCTCTAGTGTAGAAGGAAAATTATACAATGTGAGTGAAAATATCTCCATATTGCTGTGCTCATCTGAACCATAATTCACAATTCCCACCTTTTTCCAATGAAACTCGTAAGCCAACGTGTTTTTCCTTTACAAACCACACCTAAAGTAACTCATTCACTATACACCAACTCACAAACCATTAGCCACTCACCGATGAAGTCCCAGATGTAGAAGTTGCGGCCGAAGAGTCGAACGTTCCTGAAGCCATAGAGGAAGACCTGCTCCAGACAAGCGACCAGTCCTGTCTCTCCACAGAGTAGCAAGGTCCACGAGCTCACCTGGTCTTGGCTGCTAGGGTGGTGGTAGAACTTGACGATACTGTTGAGACAGTCACCTATGACACAGCAAAACAACCTGTATATTTATACTCTCGACATTTGAGTAGGCTGTGGCTAGCATTTCCCAAGAAAAGCACTAAATACATTTAGAAAAGCCCATCATGTATAAAAATCCATTTATCAAATACAAAGATTGTGACTGCAGTTCCATAAAAATCTAATAGAAATATCGGCCTATCAAACTGAATAAAGGTATGTTGAATCAATAACACTTTTTTCTCCGCAAATTATACTATTTAGTTTTTGTTATTCATAGTACAAAAACTAGGAATAACAAAAACATAGTTATTCATAGTTTAACTATGAATAACATTCATACATATTTTGTATATTTTTTTAGTTATTCATACATACATTTTGTTATGATAGTTTTTGTTAATCATAAATAACCTAAGGGAACCTAACTTAACAGCCACAGCAAGCTGTAAAACTTGTTACTGCTCATAAAACAATTTTTCACCATCACAGGTCACTTTGACCTTTTACTCTTTTTTTTGTATTTCAACGCCAGCGGCATTTTTGTTATGAGTACACAAAAGCTTTTAAGGGAAAGCGGTCCAAACCCTGGGATTTAACCGTATGTGACCGCTTGAACCTTACACTGTTATTATTTTAATAAGTCTTCACACAGTTCCCACTTTGAATTTTTTGGGTCTAATTCTTAATTTGTTATCCATTCAAAACAAGTTTCAGTATTTGAGAAATATACCAAACATTTTTATAGAATTATCGGATTGATATTTTTGCTATCAATAATTTGATATCAATGTTCGATTGTATTCTGACCTTTTCAGTATTTTGAGGAATATACCAAAAATTGTTATAGAATTATCGGAATTGCTATATTGATATTTTTGCTATCAATAATTTGATATCAATGTTCGATTGTATTCTGGCCTTTTACGGATTTATTACTAACAACTTTACATTGGAATGATTTTATTTAGTTTTAGGTAAAAGTATTATATTTATTTGATTTTAGTTGTTTCAGACTAGATTTAGTTTTGGATGTAATACGTTTTACTTGACAGTGTCACTTGTTTTAGTCTTTTGCTTACAAAATTTGATTTTGGCAAACACTTTTCAACAAAGATTTATTTGAAAAGAAGCTATACAAATGTTTTGTTGATATAATTCTCTTAACTGACTAGAAAACATGAACAACATTTTTATGATAAAACTAGTATTTGTTAGTGGTAAATAAATTGAATCTTCCTACTACAAGCAACACGTACTTAAAATCCATAACAAATTCCTCCAGCTATACATTAACTTATTCTGGGTGTTGAACAATGGAATAATTTCTCCATGTAAAAAAAAACTATTTTTGCTAAAAATGGCTTGGCTGCAATACTGGATATCTTGATAACTACTAATGACTGACCCAGCATAGTCTGTATGTCTGCGACAGGCATGGCTCGCTTGGGCGGCGGCACACTGGGACTGCGCACTCGCGGCGAGCTGCTGCCCCTCCCACGCTCACTGTGCTCGCTCACTCGTTCACCCACCAGAAGACGCTCAGTTGAGTCGTCATCTATTCCTCGGCCCAGCCATCGTCCGCAGGGAAAACTGCAACAGTCATTTATATCGGTAGAAAGCAGTTGTAAGAGTAAAGAACAAATGAGTTAACATTAAAGGGGAAAAAGCACCATTCTATTTTCGACCTAGAGTTGCCCGCTCTAACCCCAGGAGCTGGATAGGTAGAGGAGTCCAGGGTTGCCAACTCTTCAGGACCTCACTATCCTACCAGCTATTCTAAATTTTCAGATTTTTGCTGACAATACTGTACGTATTTATGTTTTTCCTATATTGAATATGATTCCTTTATGGCTTGAGGAATGCATGTTCATTACAAAGAGTTAAATATATCCAGAGGTTTTGTCTAGGGTGGAAAATGAAGTTTACTTGCTGACCTCCACTTTCTTCAAGTAACCAATCATATCCTATCTTCATAAGGTAAATGTTAGTCAGCTGCTCCACTCTTTGGTGAAGAGAGGATTTGATTGGTTCCCTGAGGAAAATGGCGGTCGACTATCAGACTTCCTTTTTTACATGAGATGAGACCTCTAGACATATACTGGTTGGTTCGTTGAGCGAGTACAACTGGTGTTTTTAAGTTACAAAGTTAGCAAAACTGGGGTTTTGTAAGTTTCAAAATTGGTTTTGTTTATACGGTTCTTAGTTCATGTCACATCGGTTGTGAACGTAGTGAGGTCTAATTTTCTTAACTGTTCAGAGTCATGTTATGGACATTTTCCAGTTTTTAAACTGACTTATGTGTATTTTTAAATCTTGAACTGAACATTTTCCCATTTAGCCAAAATTATTGTACAATCAGCCTTATCGTATGCTTCCAAATCGTAAATAGTATGGAAGGCCAAATTACCGTACAAAATAATTATCATAAAAAAATCTGCCAGGTAGCATCAACATTGTGGTTTTTACAAAACACTTTTTGTTAATAACAAACGTTACTATACCCTATCGTAAACTTATTAGAATCTGGCCTTATATTCCATATCTCATGTCTTCTCTATGACATTCTTATGTTGACTAACCATCTCCACTGAATGATCTAATTTAATCAGCTCACCTGTAAGTGTGCCCCGTGACTTCGTTCCTGACAATGACGTACTCCACCATCCACTTGGGGCTCAGGCCGGAGTTGTCGTGAGCTATCCTCAGAGTGGTCAGAATGCCCAGGTTCTTGTGCTGGAACAAAATAAAACTTGTGTTAAAGACTGGATTTAGTATTTACAATACTAAACCTTATTTGTCTAAATTATTAGGCGTTAGCTGAACTTGACTTAGCTTGGCTACAAATTGCTCAGCTTGGCTTTAACAAATTTTAGTTTAAGTTAAGTTAAACAAGGTTTCATCGTCAAGATTATCAAGGTTTTGTTAAAACTAGAGATGGGCCGGTTCCGATTCCAGAATCTACGATACCTTCTATACCAGATGTATCGAGATATCGACGATACTCGATTCTTCGGGCCTATGTGATCGATACCGATTCCAGATTTAAAGCGGTTAAAAAGCATAAGGCTAGCGGGATTTGACTTTCAAGTGATGTTATTTTGTTTTATTTAACCTGTTGGATCCCGTCGCCGCTCAGTTGCGGCCGAGCCATGTGTGCAGCGGTGGCCCATTTTTATTTCACATTTGCCTGAGCTCATAACATAAACTGAAGTGACGTTGAATATACCAGGCTGTGCGGCAGAATAATGCTTTCTTGTGGTATGATTTGTTTTGTGTTGCAATTTTTGGCAGCCCTGTTTTAGTATTTTCTTTTGTAACAACTCTTAATTTTTATCATTTCTGAAAAAATAGCCAGAAAGCCTGACACTGACTGCAGTAATTATAGTAACCAAACTGTTTTATTAATGGACTTAACAGTTTTGTTAGTAATAATTACTGCAGTAAGCTTAACACGTTCAGTGTGGCACGCCGGATTTCCGGCGGTTACCTAGCAAGGAAATGCAATTATCCCGAATATACATGATGAACGCAGTGAATGCGTTTAGCTGTATAAGCAGCCTCAAAACGTAGGTCACTGGAAGGGCCTTGGGAAGCAAAACTCGGGATCCAACAGGTTAATGGTCTTATTACATTTTTATCCCTTCTTGAGTGACACAGCAAACTATAACTTCCGTTTTCCCATTTGTCATTGCGTACATACGCAGTACGACAAAAAGCGATGAAGCGAATGTTTGTAATCGTAATCCTATTCACAGCAATACCAAGGCCAAACGAATACTTTATCAGCAGGGTCGATTGTTTGATTCGGATCATTAATCTCGTTACAGTTTAGTAGCATTTAAAAACAGGCTAGAGAGTGAAACGTTTTCGTTTCACATTTAGGCCTTCAGCAGAAATTCCAGTTTTACTTTCGTCATCTCGAGTCTGTTTATAAAGATGAATTTGTTCATCACGGGCGTACATGATGACGGCCATATTTGCAATAAGTTGGTCATCTGTACTCAGCGGTTTTTGTCTGACAAGCTACTTTCGAAGTATCGGATTATTGATGCAGTTGTAACTACCGTCTAACAACTGCATCTAAAAATCATCTCTTAACAAATCAGTACAATGCATGAATAAATACCAATTTTCTGTTTTAATTATCAAGTAAAACCATTTTATTTTGATTCAAAGGGTTACGTACTATACGATAGTTTCTAGCAATACGGCAAAGTGAATATTTAATAACAAACATTCATCTGCGATGAAATGAACCGAACAGAATCGAATGGTCGATCTCGTTTCAGTTTAATATTTATCGGACATTACGGATTAGTATTGGGAACAAGCTGTGGGTACCAGGACGACGATAAAACCATCTAGGCAGCGCTAGGGTCATGTTAATGGCGTGTCAATGGCGGTTTAGTAATGCCCCAACGCTCTGTCGGTTTGCAGCACCTCGAACTTGAACTTACCAAAATCCGTTCGTATTTTACTTGTGTCATGAGCGCTTCACTCAATGCGAACATAAATCGTCTGCCGGGAAAAATTAACAATCATAATAAAGTTCCACATTCCTGACATTCCTTATCCGTTGTATTAATTGTTTTATTATTCGATAGATTGTCGACAATAAGCAGCACTCTGTAGGTTTTAGTTGCTATATCATGATTATTATATTGTATTAATTTAGGCTATATAAGGTTAAGTAACTATTTCTACAACATTAGAACGTTGGCAACTGTTATTGAGTGTGGATGCGATTCTCGTTTGTTACTTTCGCCGATTGCTTAGGTTTTAAAATAAAATACATTTGGCCTAGGCTATGTCATCTAAAAGAAAGAGGGTTCAGATGCTTATTTTTCTGAACAGAAGTTTGATTTACAATCCTAACTTTTAGTTTTAGTTTGAAGACTTCTTGAATAGTATGTTTTCGTTTTCATAATTTGTTTACCGGTAGACCTAACATTAATTCTCTTGTAAGACCTAAGTGGAAATATAAACAAATAATGGTTTCATGTTTCCTTATCAAATTTGTTTGTTGGCTAAAAGTGTTGTTTGGTGGGTTATATATCTATTGCCAGCTGGGCTACACATCAAAAATTCATTGTTAATTTTAGGTGCTGTATTTTTTCTTCCTGTGCATAAATTTGCCTTGGAATCGGTATTGAACACAGAATCGAGAATCAAAGCCCAAATTTTAGAATCGGAATTTGAATCGAGAAATTCTGGAATTGGCCCATCCCTAGTTAAAACTTTATGAACAAAAAATGGTTGCCAGCCTTTTTTCCCAATACAGTGCTCGGATATTGGACATTGTAAATGACTGTTTATATGTGTCAAACATTTGAGTAAGACCATCTTTTCCATATGGTTGCCAGCCTTTTTTCCCAATACAGTGCTCGGATATTGGACATTGTAAATGACTGTTTATATGTGTCAAACATTTGAGTAAGACCATCTTTTCCATGGAAAGGCCAAATTCATGTTGTGAAATCATTATTTTTTATAACTGCAAACCTGGTATATATTGTCAACTGTTTGTAGAAAGCAAGCATCTCTGTCCTCAAATATTTATATCCCATAATGTGAAAATGAAGAAACCTTTTATAGGTATTGTTTGAATTGAGACAGAGCAAATACAAAACAAATACCACATCTAATAAATCGCTAAATTTTTGCTGCAGTGGCGTTCCAGGCTTTCCAATAGTTGCAGGTACAGAGCACAGGATCCAAGAATGCCAGCACTGCAACGGCGGAATTTAAAAACAGTAATTACTTTAAAAACACGACTCGAATTAGATTCACTTCACTCCAAACTGATTTGATAACATGTTCCAAATTTTACACATAAAAAATGCTCAACAACGTATTCCATTTACAACAAGACCCACTATCAACACTCACATGGAAGACAAACTCCAGCGAGCCCCGTGGGATGGGGACCCTCTGCGTCTCTCCCAAGCTGCCCGACACGGTGAGCCAACAGTTGGCCGTCGTCGTGCCGGCGTTGGACTTCTGCGACGAGAAAATGGCCACTCGGTACGGTATCCCTGCACCACAAGTCTCGTATCAATATATATAAACCAGTGGGGCGGTGCTTAGGGGCCATACACATATTACGTAATGCATATTTTTGTCATTTCACACCCCCCCTTTCCCATGTAACGCACCATAACGCTTGACCATACGCCCTCCCCACCCCCCCAATGTGTTACGTAACTCAATCGTAGCATATTAAATGTGTTACGTAACTTATTTAAAAACAAAACTATACAAACAAACAAGACTGATACTAATAATGTAAACAACAAAATAAACTATGTCGGCTAAATCATAACAAATTTAATTTTTAATAATTCAAATACAAAACAACTTAAATACCCCCGTCGCAGCAAACCTGCAAACTCAGCGAATTTCCAATGAATTATAACATGACACATTAAGCCACTTAACAAGATTCATAGGAAATATATTCACAAACATTCAATATTTAAAATATTAATTATTCTCCATAAGAATAACATTGGGGATGAGTATGCAGGTTTGCTGCAACAAGGAACACAAAATAATGGGTTTTTATGCAAATATCAATAGAACTCAGCTAAGTGAAGTCACATACCAAGTTTCATCCATATACATTCATAAATAAGCGATATATAACGTTTTAATTATTTTCCATAAGAATAACATGGGGACCGAGTACCTAGGTTTGCAGCTATGGGAACCATAGGCGAAAAATTGTTTTTTTGTGCAAACAACAATAAACCACAACCAGATGAAACCATATACCAAATTTCGTCAGCTTATGTTCATAAATAAGCGAGATATACAATTTTTCTTTTTCTCCATAAGAATAACATTAGACAACGTACTGTGTTTAGCACTTTCAATATCTCAGTAACCAATTGACGTAGAGCAATGATCAAGATACCAAATTGTTTGTTTTTTTATGCTGAATTCAATGGTGAAAATTAAAATTTGATTTTAATAAAAGTTACATGTGAAAACCCCAAAAAACCCATTTTTGGGGTACAAAACCCCCCCAAAACCCCCCTTTGGATGGTGCGATTTGTCTGGTTTTTGAACTCGTTCAAATAAATGGTACTTTACACGTTTGTACCAAATTTCATTAAGATCGGACCTTTTTTACGAGAGTTATCGTGCTTACGGACACATATATATATATATACATATATAAAAATTTGAACGAATGGAGTTTTTGGCATCTGGGGACCTCAAAATGAAAAGTTATCATGGTCTCGGGCTTAAGTCTTACCATGAGACCTACGGTAATAGCTTCTTCCCTATAGGGGAAATTCGCTAAAAACTTAAGATGTGGGTGGCATTGAGCAATACTGTATCAAGTCATGATTTTACACTCTAAAACAACACAAAACATAGGTGTAACACAATAGAGAACCTACTCAAACACGTTATTAATTTATTTTTAGTTTAACTGGTATTAAAAATAGTATGAAGGAAGTATTTTGTATATAACTACCTTAATTTAGATATCAATTTGATTATTTTATTAATTTTAAAAGATTTATAACAGTATCAATAGATACGGGAGTGCACCACCTCTTAGGGTTGATATGTGTATAGGGTATATGTGATCATACATGACTTGAACTATACTTAGTTTACGAGCAATTGTTAGATGAACCAACGATTATTTATGTACCGGATAGGAGTGGGCGAGTAGTGTTTTTTGAAATCGAGTCGAGTCGAGTCGAGTATTGAACCAAACTACTCAAGTATCGAGTTGAGTCAAGTAGTTCTTTAAAAAGTAAAAAAAAAAATTATTTGTAGTATTGAAAACAATGTTTTTCCCATATTAAACTTTATTTATAAACATCAAATTTTATTTAATTATTAATTTTATTATTTATATTATTTTAACCTTTATTTTACCATGAATGAATAATGATTTAAATTTTGTGTAAGTATATATATATATATATATATATATATATATATATATATATACCGTAAGTATATATATATATATATATATATATATATATATATATACAGTTTTCAACAACCATAACAAACAAAAGACAAGTATTACAAATATATATCCATAAAAAGATTTTGGGTTGGTTTATAAAAACCAGAACATTTGAACAAGAAAGTGATTTTTTGACCCGACCCAAACACTCCCTGTGTGTCTTACTTAACTCAGAGGTATCCATAAATAACCCAACTGTCAATGTCTCCTTTCATATGAGCTAAAAATATATTTTAAGCTTATTTTTCTTTATTTCAGTCATTTATTTTGTTAAACATTGGTTAGCGCCGTAAAAGTGGGTAAGCGACGGGGGTAACTACACTATTTTCAACTATCTGGGGTAAACGGCGGGAGTAGTCAACTACTCGACTCGATAGTTTTGAGTATTTTTACTACTTGACTCGGCCTTCGGGTAGTCTTTAGTACTCGCTCAAATACTCGAAACTCGAGTACTCGCCCACCCCTAGTACCGGAACATTATTATTATATAGTCAAAATAAATATTGCTAGTGTAGAAGCTGACCAGTGTGAATATATAATTTTCTTACTTTAAATTATATTTCCTCTTACACTGTACTCACTTACAAGACAGTAAATACATACAAAAGATAGTACCAGGCCATCGATTTCGACCGGTCACACCATCATCAGGCCAATGAGAGAATGACAGAATCAAAATGGCTTCCCTGCTTATATTCTATACTCTTTGTTAAAGTGATACTCTCTTTATTCAATTTCCTTTTTGTGATGGATGTTTGCAAGAAGCAATTTTTTGGGTAAAATGTGACAAAAATGTTATAATGAGAAGCTGGTGCCATATTTGATGCAGACATATATAATTTTTATTAGTTTCTGTTCGTCTTGATGGTTGGTGGTAGCTGTTGCTCTCACGTGTTTTAGGACAGCGAACCTGGAGACATATTTTTCAAAAGGAGAGTTTCTGCCAATCTACATGGACCAAAACACTGACAGAGTAGGCAAGGATTATTTTAGCTTTAAATTGGTTCATTAGGGGTTTGGTTTATGGCAGCAAACTAAATCATTGCAAACCTTTAAAAAAATCCAGAAAATCTTCATTGATGTTTTTACAAAATTTAAATATTGATTGTACAGTAAAAACAAAATGAATCATTGTGAGAGCTCTATTATAGACAAAACTACAAGTTTCTAAAGATTGAGAAGGGACCCACTTGTATTGGTATAGGTGTTGGTGAAGCAGTGATAATCTACCGCATTGAGTGTGAGCAAATGGTACAGGAACTGTTCTTTTTCTTCATCACACCTCAGGAAGGCATAACGTTTATACTGGCTCCTGAAACAAAAGTGTTGGTGAATGGAAATAAACCTGGCCTGAGTGAATGTAACTTGTTCTAAAAAGACAGTACCTACCAAAAGTCCCTGCATTTTTGAGTTACTGTTGTGCGGTATTCTTTTACCGTCAAAAAAAGGTGTACCGACTTGCAAAGTACATTACGGCTGGAATATGTATTAGCAGTTTCGTCCAGATGAACAAAATTACTAAGTTGAAATTTCAAAAGAAATGGTCAATATGAGTTAAGAGACTTGACTTGCATTTCTACACAGAAAATTATAAAACATTTATTCTAGGGATGGACAAAAACCAGAAATTCCCAGAGAAAAATCCTGTTTTTTTAGGATGTAATTTACTCCGCAATTATTTCAAGGTGGGATTATTTTCCGAAACGGTGTTGAAGCATAGTCTGGTAGTTTTCTTTTGGCTGATTTTGGTGTGATTGTCATTTACAGCTGAGATTACTTAAAATAGAGATACTTAAAATGTTGTGCACAAAAACTAATAATGAGATGAAACATGCTGTAATTCCACAAGCTCTTTCCATTACACATTTTGCAACTCTTCCTAAGATGCTTATAAACTGTATAAGTAACAAAACCCTTCCAATTTACAGTAGGGGCGAAACATATTTTAGAAATTAAAACCCCTTTTATTACACTTCGTTCAAATCAAATTTGTTTAGCGATTAAGAATCCCAACAGTAAGGCCTACCCAAACAGACATTTTATAAAAGAATCACTAGGCTAGATAATTAACGATTTTGTAATAACTTATATTTAACAAGACACATACTTGACATAAAAGAAAGTTATATCCTGAATAGTGAAAACAATTTGACATAATTTTAAATATCAATGCAAGAACATACTTGAGCAAGGCCGTGTCGCTGAGCAGCGTGCGGAGGTGGCGGGAGAGCAGCTTCTTCTCCAGGGACAATCGCACCCAGGCCCGCGCGTACCCGATGTGCGTCTTGATGTCGGTCATGGCTTGAACACACCTGCAACAAGATGAGAGTGCACTAATCTACTAACATCGAGTGGCCAGTTATATTTTTTCATGATGGAATTATACTCCATAAGAAAACAGTTAAATGGAAAGCTGTTTAATTTCTGTTTTACTTTTTTTTCTGAGAGGGATCCTAGCTAGGCCTTTATTACGTATAAAATTCCTGAGTTTTCCTTTCTCAAATTCCACACTCACGCCAACAATCAACCAAAACATCATCTATCATAAGCCTATTTCTCGGATTCCTAACTTTAGTTCAATATCCTTGCTCAATTTATCTCTACACCACAACCTCCCTCTTCAAGAAGAACTTTTTGACTGCTCATACATAACCTCCAAGTTGGTCACGCAGGGCTACGTGGAAAAAAACGTGCTCACCCAGGGCTACGTAGAAAAAAAGTTTTTATTTGCAATCAGAAAATTGTGAAAGAATCCAGAGCCTAACGGTTAGCGTCTTGGACTTCATTTCAAAGGGTCACGGGTTCGAATCCCGGGATGTTCACAACAATTTTAGGAGATTGGACCGCTTTCCCTTTCTCAACAAAATGCCACAGGCGTTAAAAGACAAAAAGTCTATCATCATTACAAGTAGGACACAACCACTATGGTCAGGCATTATATGAAGGTATCCTAAGACACTCAAGTGTACCTCATGTCAAAGGTGAGCGAGGAGGGCAGAGCCCTGAGCGCAGGCTGAGTGTGAGTCTCCTCGCTGAGCCGTCGAGTGTTGCTGGTCCTCGTCTCCGAGCGGCTGCGGACCTTGGCCTCCACTGAGGGCGAGGTAGCGGGCGATGACTCCAGCGCCATTGACGACAGGTCTGCACAGTCAGCAGAAACGGGTTACAAGCACACGTGAGGCACAATCATTGTTCTAAACTAAATGACGTTTTGGAAGAGTTGGTGGGATTTATTTATTCAACTTGAATTATTTATGCAACAGGTATGAAGTAGTGCTAAGACAAATCAAATCAATTTATGGGTTTCCCCTTGATTGGTTGAAAAGTTATTTGTCTCATAGATTTCAAAAGGTTTGTATTGGCGGTTCTTACAGTATAACTCTTCCAATTGGTTATGGTGTCATTCAAGGCAGTACGCTTGGCCTGTTTTATTTGTAATATACATTAATAATATTTGAAGATTACATCTTAACGGAAAACTTTTCCTCTTCACAGACAACTTGCGTCACGCGAAAATAATTTCATTTCAATTATCAAAAATGCTTCAAAACAGATTTTTAAACCAATTAAAAAGTAGCATTACTATTGAAATTTATTTTTTACATGGGCGGAAGCACTTTCTAGAGCATAGCATGGATTAATGTTTTAAAGAAAAGATTTTACCAAAATGTTCGTTCTCTTACATCTCTACAACAAAAAATCATGCCCATCTCTCTCAGATATAATATAGAATATTGCTTGGATAACACCCATAAGGACCATGATTTTGATAACAATGTGTTCTGTGAATCAGACGAGAAAGTAGATGTATATAAATATTTAGGGATAGTATTCATTCTCACATGAAATGGAACCATAAAACACACATAATACCAACAATACAAACTTGCTGTGTAAATATCACTATCCACTGCCTTTTCGAGAAAATTCATTCACCCCAAAAAATGTTTGGCAAGATTTCTTATCTTAGTTGGGGTGGCAAATGAATCATTTTCTTTTCAGCGGTCCGTGACAAGACCTGAGCTACCATATTTGTTTGAGGCTTTTAAAAGAGAGAAAATTTTTTCAAGATTCAGCTTGTATTTTGTTAGATTCAAATCATATATCAATGTCATTGGAATCATAAGACATCATTCCAGAAGTAAAATTAGAAAATTAGAAGTAAAAACTCCCCATCAGTTTTGAAGAGAGTTCAATCGTAAGGTGCACTAAGCTACTCAATGAACAAGATTATTGACGTAAATAGAATTTCCTGAAAAGGCATAATGTTCATGCGTTCATATAAAAAGGTCAGGAAGTACAGCGCTCTGATACAATTTTGTGTTTGTTTTAGGTGATTTTTGAGTGGAAGCTACAAGAGTTTGATTATAATTTATGTATTTTGAAAGCCCTTAACATAAAGTTGTATCTTTCGGAAGTCTCAAGATTGTCAAAGTCATCACAAAATGAAAATACAAAATATTTTATGTTAGATATGAGCCCAGCCCCTTTGAGAACTGTACATCCACCGGGATCAGCAGCAGGAAGGGAGTAAAGGATCTGAAGGGGGGGAAGGTGGTTCAGGGACAGCAAATAACCCCAAAAGGGTAAGGCAATCACTACCCAACCTTTCCAGCACCGGGTTGGAGCGAGGGAACATCCTGGTTGATTCGCTCTCTTACCCGTTTGACTTGTTGAGCCTACCAGGCAAGGACCTTCTCTCCCTGTAAGCCCTCCAACCCATCTGGTTCCAGAACCCATAGGAGGGTCCTTTCCCCAGAATCAGAACAGTTCACCCCCTAGCCCAAGAGCTCTCCAGGTGGGCATCAGACATGCGATGGAGATCCATTATTCCCTTCAAGTGCTCTTGGGGGACTTAACTAAGTATCCAGGAGCAGCCAAGAGTCTCAGGTTTCAAGAAACCAGCCCTCAGAGAGACAAGGAGGTACCAAGGTGAAAGGGAGGCCAGCCTCACTGGATAGCCAAAAAAATTTACTGATATTGTGACAAATTTGGATACCAAATGTCGGCCACTAAACAGGCATTGACCAGTCTGAGGGCCATTTAGGAAGACACCAAATATAAACATCTCCCATTAAATTAATATTAGTCAGCCTATTTTACTCATGGTACAGATGTTTATTTAATCTAACATCCTCCGATGATAACTGGATCGCTCATGCTTTAGAAGTTTTGTAATTGAATCAAAGGAGCAAAAAAAGTATTGCAAAAATTATTCCAGTCTCTTACCGAAAATAAAATCACTAGGCTAAATGATCAGTTTATGGGAGGAAATACCGCATTTTCTTACACATCACATTTTAACACATCTTATTTAAAGCAGATTTTTGTGTGTTCTCACCTTTTAATTTCCCAAGCATGCACTTTACACCTAGCAGATAGAGCGAAAGTTATATACATATCAAGCAGGATTTTCACTAAGAATTACCACTGCTAATAGTTTGCACAATTTTCCCGAAAAAGAAGCCCAGATTTACAGAAAGTATTCCAATCAAGTTCCACTAAAACTTGAAAACGGTAATTTTTTACACAACAATTCAACATGTACAGAATGATAAAGCTTCAAAACATAACATAAAATATTGACTGCTTAGCGTAAAGCGCGGTGGTGCACAGTTTGCGACTTACCGAAGGGCAGAAAGTCCATAATGCTGACAGAGCCAGAGCGTACGGAGGAGAATAGCTTCTGTTGAAAGGAGACCTTGGCAGGGATGGAATCTTACACACAGACACCGACAAGCAAAGTGCAGTTAATACAAGCAGTGCTCAGAGTGAGAGAGAGGGCAAGCGAACCAGCAGACGAAATGTGACAGATTTGTTATTTTAACATTTGTAATAGCATTAAAAGCCTTGATGAAAACAAATAATTGTAAAATAAGAATCAATAATGCGAGTATTAATCCATACGGTTTATATCTAGTTTTTATTCTGTTATACATTTTCAAATATATAAAATAACATTCACTTGAATCCCAACTTCGGTTATTAAAATTGATTTTCTCATTCTCAGTCCTACACTTTTGTAAAGAATTTTCAGAAATAGAAGAGTCATTAATTTTTTACATATAATAAAACCACTTATGATTTCAGACTGTGGATTGAACTTTTATTCTTTAAAAATAATTTTAAGAAATTAAATTTTGTACCTATTTTTTTATTAATTAATACATTTGTGTTCTTTTTAACTAATTTAAAGCGATCACATTTTTTATAATAGGAAAAGTCTTGGCCTGAATTGATGATTTTTGGCTACAAGCTACATTTTAAAACAGGTTTCCATATCCATATGTAAAGCCAAACCGTAGAAGGAACTTTTGAGGGAATTATAATAATGATATCCATGAACCACATACTTGAATGAAAGGTATTGGAGAGGAAATTGAAGGAAAAATACTAGTTTTTTTATACAACTTCTCCCAAGGCCATAACTAAATAGAAATTAAAAGTCATAACACATTTTTAAATATTGGAATTTTAACAGGTGGGTGATTTGATTTAACTTTAAAACTAAAATCGGGTAAAAAAGCGAAACTGTTGGGAAAAGCTATTATCTTTAACATATAGGAAAAAAGCTTGCTATAATTTGTTGTGAAGTGAGTAAATTTACATCACTATTACAGTTACAATTTTCGGAAACTTGTTTGTGAGTAAACATTAAAAAATATTTATATGCAAACAAAATAAACACAGACAACCAAAATCATAAACAACAGCATGTAACATGAAAACAGTGCTATGTAAAAGGTAAAATTGAAATACAAATTCTTAAAATAACAAAAATGTCACATTTTATCAGATTTATTCCATAGTATTCCTTTTAAACAATTATAAAGTGAAATGGCCAGCGATTTCAATGAAATAATTGAATAAATACAAAAGAGAAGTAGTAAATAGTAGTAAAAAACAACAGAAATTTGAATAAATAACAAATAATGGTTGTAAAAATGCCATAACTGTTGAAGGACAAAATATGATTGTTTTACTTTACCTGGAATTATTTTCATTTCACACAGTTTTTGGCAAAATTTAGAAATAGAGGAGCTTATAATTGAAAAGTAACAGATAAAATTACCATGCCAAAGAATTAACCACACCAAAAGGTTACTTGAAATGTATATTGTACATATGTACAAAGTAATACTTTAAAATTAGTGTTTTTAAGATAAATAAATACATGCACAAAAAAAGTACCATATTCATTTAATTGTACAACTTAACAGCAAAAAATGAAATAATAACAATATTCAAACAATTACAGAACAATTTCAATGTACCAGCGACAGCAACTCCATCCACAAAGCTACGGCGACAAAAACAATGTACAAAATGATAATTGTAAAACAAAATAACTGCACAGCTGAAACATTTATTATACGTACAATCGAGTCGTTTCCGCAGAACAACCCAAGCCAACGCTGCAGAACAAGAAATTTAATTAGGACTCTTTATAAAGACAATTTTGATCCATTATTACACCTTAAGCATCGCCTCTTAAAAAAAAATATATATATTTTATTCTTAAAACGTACAGATAAAATGTGAAAGTGTTTCTGTCAAGTTGGATTTATACAGGGCGCGGCAAAAAGATCTGACGGTTTTAAAGTAAAAACAACATCAAAATTAAGAGTAATACAAATTGTTTTATCGCTTATTATTATTACAGAAGTGAATACACGTAAATTAATGAAAATACCATCAGAAGAACCGATTTCATCCGTTTACGATCTGAAGATGAAGTCCTTTAAATGATGTCCTTCTTTGACCAAGCACTCCTCCAGTCTTGCACTGAAGCTGTTGAACGTCTTCTCTAACATTGCAGGAGACAGGTTGGCGATTTCTTGGCTTATGGCCTCTTTTAGTTCGTCCAGTGTGTTTGTTTGTGTAAACTCTAGCTTTTAGGAACCCCCACAAGAAGAAATCAAAAATGCTAAGGTCTGGGGAGCGAGCTGGCCATGCAATGTCCCCAAAACGCGAGATGACTCGGCTACGAAACTTGCTTCTCAAAAAGCCCATCACCTCATTGGCTAGTTGCCCCATCCTGCTGGAACCACAGCCTCCTGCGCACTAAACGATTTCTCAGAAGTTCAGGGATCAGGAAGTTTTTCAACATCATCAGATAACGTTGGGAATTGACCGTAATGGTTCGGCCACCCTCTTCAAAGAAGTATGGCCCAATGACACAACTTTTTGCTACACCACACCACACAGTAACCTTAGGACTATGCAGAGGACATTCATGCAGTTCTTCGGGATTTGTAGTCGACCAATAATGAAAGTTTAGTTCGTTTACATATCCGTCAAGATGGAAATGTGCCTTGTCGCTCATCATGAAAATGTTGTCATCAGTAATCATGTCGATCATTTGCTCTGCAAATGCTTTCCTATTTGCATAGTCATTAGGATTTAACTGCTGGACAATAGCCATTTTGTATGGGTGGAAATGCAGATCGAACTGCAATATTTGTCTTATCCAGACATGTGAAAAGCAGCAGATTGTTTACGGGCTGGCCGCCGAGTACTGGCTTTCACAGCTTCTCTTACACGATCGACATTCTCTGGCGTCCAGGCTGACTTTGGACGGCCTGTCGACTTCCGTTTTAATGCAGAACCGGTAGCTCTAAAGTTGCTCACCCACAGCAAAATTGTATTCCGAGTTAGGACTCTTCCTCTTGGATCCACATTGAAACGTCTACGGAACTGCTGCTGAACAGCAACACAGGAATCGCCACTTAAAAAAAACGCCTCTACAGCAAACGCACGGTGTTCAGCCGACCACTGCTCCATGGCTACTATAAATGTCTACGTGTGGGCTCTGGAACGCGCCTATCCCCACCACCTACTCGCTCAACAGTACAGCGGCAAAACCCGTCAGATCGTTTTGCCGCACCCTGTAGGTAAACTTAAACTACCCTTCCACCACAATCTTGTAATGTTAGTGCTTTCTCATGTGTTATATGAAAATTAGTTAAGTAATGTGACATCAACCAAGGTGAGTAAAACAATTGAAATAAAGAATCACCTTAGATAGGAAAAGCCGTGACAAACTAACACAATGAACCTCTAAAACAGGTTACAAATTGCAAAACAAACTACAAAATTAAATCTTACATTCACTTGTTGTAGATGACTGTTTTATAACCAGTTTTGAAAAAAAAAAAAACTTCAACAAATTTACTAAGTACATAATTTGTTTATGTTTTGAAATATTATGTTTTGTGATATACATTGATCACAAACTCTATACCCTTCCCTTGCCCAACATTTGAGAAAACCTGGAATATGGAACTAATCTCAAGCCCTAAAATGTAAGTATTCTCGTAATATGTATTATCTATTGAACAATTAGTTTATTTTGAACGTAACAACATTCTGCTCAAATCAAAGTAAACCACTGTTTTGTCTGATGTCCGCTAAACATATTTAAAAGGTCAAATCTTTACGCATTAAAGAATGTTTTACTTTCTGTACAAAATTAAAACATTCATAAAATCTTATACAGTTAAGATCTTAAATTACAGTAAATCTTAAATTTACACAATAAAAAAATTCAAAGTAATCTCTCTAAATTCACAAAGTTTGTGTAAGACCTTAATGTGCTACCACTCTGACAGTTTCCTATGGTGATAACTGATATCAAGAGAAGGCGTGGCAATGCGAGTACCTGGGGTGAGGAAGTTAGGATCGATGGGTTTGCTCGTGTCGTTGCACTCCTCCAGCTCTTGGTAGTTGAGCAGGTGAGACCACAGGGCTGACTTCCCCTGCAAAAAAACGATTTCAGGAAACACCTATTTTTTCCGATAATGAACTGTTATAACATGATGGTCATATAAGATGTCACAAAAATTAAACGTCTTTCATTACAAATTAGTTACAAATTACACATTACACATTAGCGAATTAGTTACAAATTTTAACAGTTCTACAAATTGACCCATTTCAGAAAATCTACAAGTTTTCATAAGAACTAATACATAAACTAATAAGACAAAACATATTGTAGACTAAGAAATCGGAGATTAATAAAATACTAGGAAGAAGGGGAGACGTATCTCTGACTTTACTGCCCTCCACCACTTCATCTTTGTTGAGCCTATATGTACCGTACTGCACCACGTCTGTCAGTACCTGTTTGTTGTGCAGCCCGTGAGACCATATCCTCTCCAGCAGGTCGCACAGACTGGCTATCAGGGTATTCTCCTCGACGAGGGACGTCTGTGTAGAGTGTCCCATCTGCACTGCTTCAGTGCCCATTTTCTCTACCAGCATCCGCTTCGTTTTTGCTTTGCAATCCTATAAAAATAATTCAATTTACTCTCCATCTTTATGCAAAGTATCTTGAAAAATTACTGTTCTAGTAAAAACGTTTGAATTATTGATGGTTATATTTATGTTGATGCTCTCTGAACACAAAAGAGTGATTTTTAAGTTTATATATATGCAAATTAATGTAAAAAATTACAGGAACTAAAAAATCTTGGTTTTTATTTTGCCTGAAATCATAAATTATGTCAGTTTTCTGAGACCGTTTATTCTGTATAAATTTTACCAGCTGTAATTTCAGGTGTAGCAAATTCAATCCTATAATTTTTGTAAATATTAATGATCATTTTCTTGTACTCAAAGCCTTCCTGCACTATTCTCTAGTTAATTTTTTTCAGATTTGGGGGCTGAAACTAGAATGAAAAGGCAATACAATATAGTTAAAAATTACAACAAGTTGAAGGCTTGTCGTTTGAGAAAATAAATAAATGTCCAATAAGAGTTGTATACCTTGAGCAGTTTCTCCACAAAGTTCCAGTTGGTCTGGGCGATGAGCGCAGGGCTCATGGCCGGGGGAGGTTTGGTGGGGGTGGGTTTGAGAGTGTTGGTACCGAGGGGGTGAGCCTCGCTGGGGGTCCGGCGGGGAGCGGGGGCATCCAACTCATCCAGGGACACACTGGACAGCGAGTGTGACAGTCCCGAGCGGGGGGCCCGCCACTGAACACTGCTGCTACGTTTGCGGCTCCTGTAAAACGTATGGGGAACAAACACTTAGTACCATCAGTTGTGTTGTATGTAATAACGAAGACTAAGGGAAATGAACTGATGTCCAAAGAATTATCATTTGTCATACATCGATCACTTAAAGAAAAGTTAAATCGTGAAAATTAAATTTGGCTAGAAAGGTTTTAATTACAATAGTTACAGAATACAAGGTGATTGCTATAACTGTGCCAGCTGTAAAGAAAAGCTGCTTGAAAAGAATTGGAGTGATTAAAAATTGGTAAGTAGCAACTATCCTGGACTTTGGTTTTGTATTCTTTAGTGATTTTCAAAATGATCGCCACT
Source organism: Allygus modestus (assembly GCA_963675035.1). Taxonomy (NCBI): domain Eukaryota; kingdom Metazoa; phylum Arthropoda; class Insecta; order Hemiptera; family Cicadellidae; genus Allygus; species Allygus modestus. Next base: position 324,347,638 of record OY776112.1, read on the forward strand.
TACTGTGGGTAGCATGTGTTTCGGCCTTCTATTACGGTATTACAGCCATTTTCACCCAGTTACGCAGTGTGTGATTATCATTTGCAGCCCAAGTTACACAATTGATAAAAATAACTAAGAACTAATAATATAAATGTCCTGTTTTGTTTTCGAGTGTTTCTTGAAAGTAGGTTCTAAAAATTTCTTACAAGTGTAACAGTGAAATGTTACATATCACTTATTTATGAATGTATACAGACACGACTCGGTATGTGAATCCACCTAGATGGTTCATATTGATATTTGCATAAAAACCCATTATCTTGAAATCTTTGATGCAGCAAACCTAGTTACTCAACTCCGATATTATTCTTATAAAGAATAATTCATATTTTATATGTCTCTTATTACAACGTAATGGATTTTTATGCAAATATCAATAATACCTATCTAGGTAGAGTCACATATTAAGTTTCATCCATATACATTCTAAATAATCAATATATAACATTTAAACTATTCTCCATAAGAATAACATGGGGCTGAATACGCAGGTTTGCTGCAACCAGGAATACAAGATTTTTTTAAAATATCAATAGAACTCAAACTAGGTGAAGTCATACACCAAGTTTCATCAATGTATGTTCATAAAAAAGCGAAATATAATTTTTTTGTTTTATCCATAAGAATATTATTAGGCAACGTACTGTGTCTTTAGCACTTTCAATATCTCAGTAACCAACTGTCCAAGAGCAATAATCAAAAAACTAAATTGTTTGTTTTTTAATCTGAATCCAATGGTGAAAACTAAAATTTGATTTCAATAAAAGTTAAATATGACAACTCAAAAAAAACCATTTTGGGGTAAAAAAACCCTCCCTCTCAAAAAACCGGCTCGGATCAGAAATGTCTATCCAACATAAATTACTTCCATAATGATCCAAGATCACAAATCAAAATCAAAAATCCCTGGACAACAATTTTGTTGCAGATTTTTATCAAGGGGCCTGGATTAATTAAGTGTAGAATTAATTAACTGTCACAATAAAGATGATTGATTCTGATTCTGATTCAACAAGAAACACCCCAATCTTCCACAGACCTGAGGGAGGGTTCCTGGTTCAACAGAACGTTGTCCAGCAGGGGGAAGCCTGCGCGGGTGTTGCGAGTGGCGTGATTGGTCAACATCTCGCGCGGAGCCGCCACCTGCACGTCCACGGAGGCCAGTCGCTTGTCGAGCAGCCGTTGCGAGTCATTGATGCTGCTGCACCGCTCGTAACACGGCGATCGCACCACCTCCCCCCCTCCGTACCTCTTCCTGTACCAGACACAATGTGCTGTTTAGTTGGTAAATTGTTTAATGTGGTACAAGTTTTTTGTTTTCCCTTTTGTAAGTTTTATTTACATTAGTGGTGACCCTGCAACTGAAATCCACTGAAATCGACAGTGAACAAACGCCTACCTCTTGTTTCTTTACCAAAACCGACTACACTCGGCACCACACCACACAGTATAAGTTACCAGTAACAGTAAGGCATGAGTCAGTAAATTCAATTTTATAAACACGAAACATATTTATTTTGATATAGGGTAAAAAATATCTCAAGGCAGTGACATCAATGGATGTATTCACATAAAGTTCAACCGATAACTTGCTCACCAGAGAAAAACAATTTAGTTTTGAAATGCTTTTTGAAACAGGTAGATTTGTTTAACCATGGTGTTTTCCCTGACACCATACGATGTTTATGAAAAAAAAACTACAGGCCGAAAAATCCACCAACCAATCATAACCAATCTCTGCTGTGTCACTATATCCAAAGGGCAGTGAGTGAAACTGTCAACTATTACAATCATTTCGTCCCCGCTCTCCCTTCTTGATCTAAATACTCAAATTAAGCTTATGTCTGGGGTTATTTTGATGGCCTGCCTAACAGATTACTTACCAGACATTTTTCAGAAAATAATTCTTGGTTTTATTCCTATAAAATTTCAGGTATGTATTTTTAATTGCAGGTGTAGTTTGGTTTATCTTATATTTGTCAAAGTCAATTCCTAAAGCTTTTTTCCTATTCACAACGTTTTACTAGCCATTATCTTTGGTGAAACACAATCGACCAAACTTCTAAGCCTGGTTCTGAATAGTCTGGTTCAAAGACTACTTTGTCCTCATTTGTTTAGGCTGTCAAAATCTACTGTCACACAGTGACCCTTAGAATCCTTAGAACCATAACACTGTAGATGTCTGGTATCTTACTTGGTACAGTACACCTTGGATTATCCGAACCCGAATCATCCGGATCCTGGATTAACCGGACGGGGTTGTCCGAAAAAAAAAGAAATTACAGCCAAAACAAGATTTTTCTCCTGCACTAGCGCCTTTTAAGTCTCGGACGCAATTGCAATACATTAATGTACGTGTAAAGTACCATAGGAACTGCAATATAGTCTCACTCTACACCATCAATCAATCAATCACTATATTTTACTGTTCTGCATATATTGATGAAATAAAGAATATTTTATTGATTGATTGATTGATTGACCACTGTACAGGCACGCCGGTAGCGCATGCGCAAGTGACTGGCATGTCGTGCCTTTTGTTACTGTTGACCGTTCATTACTAATCAGAACTTGTGAGGTTATTTTATGTTTATAGCTGTGAGTATTTTGTGTGTTACGACAGTTAACCGTACACAATTTGCTTGTCTATTCTGTTTTACAGTCTTTCTACGCAATTTGCAGCATCAATATTGCAGGCGCTAGTGTCCTGATTGTTGTTTATGCCATGTTACAATAGCTTCATTTAATCTGGATCAATATTCCGCCACAATAGTCCGGATCATACGAGATACTGTATTATAAAAGTAAAAATGCTACTGTATAAACCGATTCAGCACCTGAGCAGTTTGATCCTCCGCTCGAACACCCTCAGGTTGGGCTCCGTCTTGCTCCAGGTGGCGAGTATCTTGTTGTCCACCAGCGTGGCGAACATCTGCGTCTCGATGAAGCGGCTCAGGAACGGCAAGTGCTGCTGGGGCTGGTCCGACAGGAACGTCGCTTTGTCAAAGTTCTGCATCGACTCTCGGTTGCTCAGCCACTGCTCCTTGTCCTGGAAAAGTATTATTTGGTTGGAAATGGTGTCGAACATTTTAATAGAAGTTCATGAGGGTGGTTTTAACGGGATTGTTTAGTAAACTTGATAAAAGTCCAGTGAGTTTTTTGTGGCTTTCAATTGCTGAATCTGACTGCTGAACTGACTGAAAATGTAAATTAAATTAATACCTCAAAACACGTTATTTACCAGCAAATATTTTACACAAAATACATTGGACGTCAAAAAACAGTTTCTTTCTTTTCAATACTATAGAGTGTAAAGTCAGAAGCAGTCCAAGTAGGGCCTAATTGATAAAAACAAATTATTTACAAGGCAAAATAAAACTGTCTTTCTATAAGACTCATCGTTGTATGGTCACATTCTTAACAAGGCAGCTTAAGATATATTTTGCTAGATCTTACATCTACCGTACAAATGAATCAGTTTCATGCAATTTACTTCTTGGTACATTTGTTAGGGGTCTGCGGTGTACTGAAAAAACGGTACCGGTACGGTACACAACTAATTACCGTCATCGGTTCGGTACAGAACATAACCCCGGTACAGATTCGGTACAGTACAGTTTACTGCTTCAAACAATAAACAGAGATAAGCTAAACAATGTTTAACAAAATAAGTGGTTTAAATAACACCGACTCCTATTTATAACTATTCATTTCCTTTAAGGAAAACAAGCCCCAAAACTCATGGGAAAAGAGACGTTGACAGGTATTTATAGCTGAACGAGAATGGAGATAAGAAAGTTGGGCAAGGGGAGGGGGGAGGGGCTGGGTAGGGTCGGCAAAAAATATGTCCTTGAAGACAAGAAAGGTTTAGACTAGGAAAGCGTGAGGGGTGAGGGGGGAGGGATCCGGTAATTAGCTATAAATCAGTTGTTTGTCAACATTATTCCTAGAGTGAGAAAAGGAATACTATCTTTTTAAATCACGGTCTTTCTCCATTATGATTTCAAATTAAACTGGTTTTATTTATGTATTATTATTATTATTATTATTGAAGTATACTAGTGAAATTTTTAAATTATATTAAAAAAAGTTTCAAAAATGGTTTAAAACTAATTAAAAAATAGCCACTAACTTGATAAATTTCAAATAGTAGCAAAAATTTGTTATTGTTTTATTGTGCTATGAAATTTTTACATACATATATCTGTTATATGTTAGATTATCTTGTGTGGTTTTGGAAAATTCAACTACAAATTATTATTAACAACAACCTAAACTTATTTTTTTATGAGGTTAATAGCTAATTATTTTAAATGTGATATAGCCAAATTAACATTATATCACTGTACTACTTTATTACTTTCTTTATTTATTTTCCAGTTTTACATGTTACTTATGTTTAAATAAATGTACTGTAATATTATGGACTTCAATAATATTGAGTACTGTTATGGACTTCAATTTTGAATTTAGTAATGTAATTAAGTAATTTTAGAGTTATTTTGATTTTAATCTTCAGTATTTAAAGGTCTAATTTTATAATTTATAATTTCTTTTAGTTTCACATCATACATAGTTTTATTTAAGTTATCTGATTTTACTTTGTATTAATGATACAATAATCTCCCAATGCAACAAGAATAGTATTTATAAAACTTTGGTTTTTGTTGTTTGTATGATTTAAACCAATAGTTTTATTTATATTGAAATCAATATAATTAATCAGTTAAGCAACTTATGAAATTGATTTTCAAGTAATTTTTGAATTTATTTCTCATGATTATTTCAAGAAATTTTTTTAAATATCTAATAAAACAATGTTAAAATGTAATACTCTTAAGATGCAGGTTTTAAAAATATTTTCATCCATAGTATAATTATTTATTTTTGTAATCAAATTAATAATAAAAATTGTATATGACCTTAATTATTACTTAATAATTTGTTTATGATACATTCAAATTAATAACTAAATTAGTATATATGACGGTACATTGTACCTTACCGAATTTGTACCTAGAACCGAGGTACAAAATCTTTTACCGTACCGAACCGTACCGATCTGAAATTGTTGGTACCGCAGACCCCTAACATTTATCATATTTCTTCGGCGAATCCTGTATGTGTGGACTGACCAGTGTGGATCCCCAGGCATTGACCTGTTGAACATTGCCCTAATGTAAAGCAAGCAATGATATGTAAAGTCATACGACAGAGAGGATTTTCAAGTCTTTAAATTGGCATCCACTTTAAGTGTAATCCATCTCCTTGCCATGAATACCAATACATGTTATTAACAGAAAACAATTGAAATATAGGTTTACATACATTCAGTCAACATATCTAATTCCAAGTAGATTATATCCTACATACATTTCAGAACATTTGTTCTATCATTAGGATTATTACAAAAAAGTATTCTTCTGTTTTAGAAAAAAAATATTTGGCGGTGTCTACTGCCAGCAGTCACAATAATTTCATGTTTTAATGTTTATGTGCATCCTAAGTAAGTCCTGTTTATTAGTGAATTTCCTATGGAAAGTGAACTATTAGCATGACTTGCACGGTGAAACTTAAGCCTGGGACCACCATAGAAGTTCCTAACGTGACCCCCTGACCTGAACACGTTTTGGGGGGTCGTTCAAAATGATATATATATATATATATATATGTGTGTGTGTGTGTGTGTGTGTGTGTGTGTGTGTGTGTGTATGTATGCAATCTAGCGGTCACATTTTTTGTACGATTTACTTCAAATTTGATAGAGACGTTCATTACTATAATCAGTTGGACAAGTTCGTTGGGCAAAACAATCGGAAAAATCTAAACCTCTTTTATGGGGATTAATCTTTCAAATTTTGAGTTTTTGGACCCAAAAAGGGTCAGAAAATCCCCTAATATAAAATTAATGCATGTAAAACAATGGGAATTAGTGAGGCGAAAGTTTTAAGCCATCTCTCATAATTCTAGCATAAACATTTACCGAGTTATTAAAGAAAATGTGTATCCAATAAACACAGTACGTTGTCTTATGGGGGTTTTACATTAGAAAAGCCAGTTATTTATTTGTTGGTATATTTTTATCATTCCCAGCAACCTCACCCTACTTTCAAGCCTGTATGGACCTTCTCCTAACCTTATAATGCGCAAAATTGTATTCCCAGCATTGCAGGTAAATGAAACCAGGAGCATCAGAACAGCCAAAAAATCAATGTTTTCAAATTTCAATGACATTGGAATAAATGCATGTTTTTACACTGGTTTTGAGTTTTAAAAGTCTTGTATGTGGAAACTCACTTCCCTCACGTCAGCTGCATACAAACTCCGTTTTAATTTATTTTTACATGTATTTTTCAAAACAGAAGGATGCAATTTTTGTATTGTTCCTGATGATGGAATTAAATGTTCTGATACAGAAGTAGGATATATTATTCTTGAAATTAGAACTGGTGACTGAAGGTATGTTAACCTACGTTGTTTCAGGAGGCACACACACAGTTCTGGGGGCATTCAACAACAAATGAAAAAAAAAACCATTACTACTGACCTGATTAGGTTGGATGACAAAATGCTCATAAGAGGCAAATATGTGGACAAATCTATTGAGGAAGATCTCTCTAATGGAGTTGTTGAAACGCAGCTCCCTTTCGTACGACTCCTCGTCAATCAATTGATTCTCGTCCAGCTCTTCTTCCGAGTCCTGTAGTGGATCATTCAGGTTGATGTCCCAGTCCGGTCCGTCTATCCCATCCAAGCTCACCCCTGCAGCGTAAAACATAATATTTAATATCAAGTTAATTTAAGTTCAATGTCAAAAATCCAGCAGTCATGACAATTTCAAAAGCAGGAAGTAAGAAAACACTGTTTAACATTTGTTTATATTTTTAGTCCCATTGGTAATTAATGTATTCCGTTGGTGTAAACATGGCAAGAAAATGTGTAACATGGCAGTCTTAGATAATATTGTTCCCCTGCTATCACTATTTACAATTTTAGAACAGCAGTTTATATTTAGTTTCAAACTGCAATTTCTTGGATGAAATGGGTGATTCAAATTTATTTTACACCCCGAAAACGACAGAGCTGCATGCCACATGCCGAATATGGCAATCTTATTGGATATAATCGTACTTAGATAGTAATTGAACTAGAGATGTGCGAGTACTCTAAATTTCAAGTTCGAGCCGAGTTCGGCACTGAAACTCAAAAGTTTTGAGCGAGTTTACTCCCGCAATTTACCAGCGCTACCAAGGGTCGTCCGCGGCCGCGTCAGATTCAAATTGAGTGTGAACGCATTTGAGGTGTTAAGAGTTGTGATGTGGATTTTAGTGTTTAATTAATAAATAAGTAAATTGTGGCTTATAAATTTGTATTACTCTTTACACCAAAATGGAGGATTCACCAGGACCTTCAGATTGAGTTGTATGGGGGGGGTATTGAGTTGTCCGTATAGTCCACGTTTAGGTTAATTTAACCTTGTAATTTTTTTAAGTAACATATCAAAAACATATCTGTAATGAAATTGAATAGTTTGGAGTTTGTGTTTGATTTTTGTTCCATAATAATTTAAATTGAGTCATAGGCTCAACTGTCCTTTGGCGTTGAGCTGTTTTTAAAGACAAGTGATTTGTTTTGGCCTTGTTTAAGTTTTATTAATGATTTTTTAAATAATTTGTAATATTTAGACTCTATTTAAGACATGGCTTCAATTTTATCAATTGATTTACCAGGCACTTTCAAACATATCTTTATGTTGTTACTAACTGATTGTTCTTATTAGTGTTAAAACTAATGCTAAGATATGTTAGTAAATACATTTTGTGTGGTAAGTAAGTAGGCTAATGTTTTACCATGTAATATTTAATAAATATTTGAATAATAACTTTTAAATATTAAAATAAAGTTTATTTTAACTTATAGGCCTAAATGTAATTTTATTTTCTTAATTCGTAGAAAGAAGTAGCTTAGTCCTAAACATAATATACAAAACATAGGATAAATAAAAAGGAGGAAATAAGATAAAAAACTGAGATTATTCTTTAATGAAACTGTTAATTAATACCATACAGGCTATAACAACATTTTATTAATACCAACAGATTAAAAGTAAATTTGATCTTTATGGCAGAATATTATGCAATTACTTTGTTATAATTTATTTTCAGATAAATGTACTTACCTTTTTCCAATGAAGCAGGAATCCATTTATTTTACTTACTATTGTTATTTTCAGGTCATAGTGACTAGAAAATTATATTTTAATAACATCATTTATAAATGGAATCCTACACACTGTTTTGATCCAATTCAACTCGACCTATGTTTTTTTATTTTTTTATTTGTATACTCGACTTGAACTCAAGATTCAAATCTTTTGCCATTTACTCGACTCTACTTAAAAACCTGTACTCGCACATCTCTAAATTGAACTCGAAAAAATGTTGCCCGAAAAAATTACAAAATTATTATTTAACACATAAAACACATTTGACTGTGTGATTAGACACATTTTATAAGCCGAAAACAAAGACTGAACACATGTTTTACTGGACTTGAGCGACAATCGAACCACAAATTATCTGTCGAAAATGACATTCTAACCTTGTTTTATCGCTTAAAAACATCGTAGATCGTATTTGCTGAAGAAGAAGCCAGACTGCCTTTTATAGGGCTAAAAAACCAAACGGAACACAACTTGTGTGGCCAGAAAAAACGACTAAAACATTTTTATATCGGCCAAAAATGATGACTGGAACATGTGTTTAAGCGGGCGTTTCATACCAAATTCCTGGTCTTTGGTTGAAATTCCCCAACATTTTTCCTAATGTTCCCTGCATTATCCTAGTTGAAAAATATTGCCGTTTATTTCCTGACTTCCCAAAACTGTTAGTCTCTGTAGAAACCCTGTGAAGTTACTTGAACAGTGGACAGTTTTACCACCTCGAAATAAAAATGTTTAAAATCTTATTTTACCTTAAGTACATCTCTTTGTAAGAGGGGTAATGTCTGATTTTTGTATCATATTAAAACTAGAGATGTGCGAGTACTCAAAATTTCGCGTTCGATCCGAGTTCGGCTCTGAAACTCGAGGTTTTACTGAAACTCGAATGTTTCGAGCGAGTATACTCCCGCCGTTTACCCGCTCTACCACGGGTCGTCCGCGGCCGTGCGTCGTCTGTTAAATTCAAATTGAGTGTCAAAGCATTTGAGGTGTTAAGAGTTGTGATATGGATTTTAGTGTTTTATTAATAAATAAGAAAGTTGTGGCTTATACATTTGTGTTAGTCTACTCTTTACACCAAAATGGAGGATTTAACAGGACCTTCAGACTGAGTTGTATGAACACTGCCTGTATAGTCCACTTTTAGGTTAACCTAACCTTGTAATTTTTAAAGTAAAACATAAAAAACAAATCTGTAATGAAATCTAATAGGTAAGCATAAGAAGTTTGTGCTTGTTTTTTGTTCTATAATAATTGAAATTGAGTCAATCCATTAATTTTAGGCTCAACTATTGTCCTTTGGCATTGAGCTGTTTTTAACCCTAGGAGTGGCGATCCGCCGGTTTCCGGCGGATTTTTGTGTCGCCTATTGTGGCGACCGCCGGTTTCCGGCGGATTTTGACCGAATATTTTGCAACGTAAATAAACCTCTATTAATCAACTCAAAAGTGAATAATATATATATCATTCGAAAGATAATATTCTGAACTTTCATTTTATTACATAAACAAACCCTGTAGCAGGTATATAACAATGTCACCGCGATTAGAAATCAAATGAATTCTAGGCGCGACACGATACTTGCAGCTGACACTTGGGAAAGTCAAAACATGACTTTTTTGAAATTACCCACCTCGGGTAATTTTCGTCGCACGATGTTGCGGGAAGTACCAATGCACAGCCAAGGAGTTATATTTCATTTTGGTATGGAGTTTTAGATCGATATATTGATTTGACAGATCATATGATTTTATAAACACAGATGATTTTTGTTCTTCTGTAAAATGGCGATCCGCCGGAAACCGGCGGATTGCAAAATCGAATATATATCCAGTGTAATGTTATATTTGCATGACATATAATATCTTATTTGAAAGGAGAAAGAATGACGAATAATTTGGTGTTGCGCGATGGCAGCACTGACTCCACCGTCAGCTGCTATGAGTTAATAATTATTACAAGGCTATTTCTAATAAAAATATTTTCGGAAGTGACTGCGTACACGTCCAATATAAGGGCAAATTCACTTCGCTACCGCTTAGGTTATGTTGGGTTATGTTACGTTACGTTATGTTTCGTTAGGTTAGGATATGTTAGATTACGTTAGATTAGGTTAGGAGGTTTTCTGGCTCTCAATTTGTTTTAAAAATCACAGGAAAAGTAACGTACGGTGCATAATTTGGAACGGACGTGAACAGTAGCGGCTCACGTCGGACGTGTACGTAGCCACTGCCAATATTTTCCATTCGAGAAATCGTGTTTGATATTTTCGTGTTTTATAACTATTATCAGTGAGTTATTACTAAATAATTTATTATTACGGAGTTTTTAGTGTAAGTGAAGTGTTTGTGTGTATATAACAGTAATCTTTATGCATTATATTATGCATAAATATTACTGAAGTGTGACAAATAGTGTTTATAAAGTGTTGTGTTTACTCCTACATAGGCCTAGTGAAATTTGCCAAATCCGCAACTGTTTAGTGCTACATAACACATATAAAAACAATAATTTACCCTAAGTGTTATACATTTTTATGTAGGTAATTGAATGTACTACAGCATGGTTATATTGGTTTGGGGGTAAAATATTTGGTCAAAAAGTTATATACTAAAAACTGTGAAATTTTTTTTTCCAAATACGCAAAAATTCCAAAACGTTATTTTATTTACATGTATTTATAAGTGACAATAATTTTTTACCATAAACCTATGACTTTTTTGGATTCCTTACTTCATTAGCTCTACAAATATATATATATATATATCATTATTAGTATACATATATATTACATTACTTATTTACATCACAAACTAACACTGTACAGTTTACGCATTTTTCGGGTTTCCGTTTATTATTACATTATGCCCCAAAAAACTTATAAAAAAATTCTTTCCCCAACATGTTATATATTTATATGTAGGGAATTAGATTGTCTACAAAATGTATATAATGAATTTTCCATTAAAAATCTGTGGAAAAAATTTTACCCTGGCTGCGTTTGAAATTTCAAAAAAAAAAATCAAAATTTTCTTATTCTTTTCACTTACCGGGAAAAAAAATGTCTAGATCTTTATTATTTTACTATTTCTAGAATCTCCTGTTCTTTCTGAACAAAATGAATATAAAGTTAACTTGTTTACTCTAACGGTTGAATTTATATGGATTTTTAAAAAAAGGTCTGCAAAATCGCCAAATTTAGCTAGCCACACTACGCGTTAACATGGCGCCACTCCTAGGGTTAAAGACAAGTGATTTGTTTTGGCCTTGTTTAAGTTTCATTAATGATTTTTTTAAATAATTTGTAATATTTTAAAACTCTAAGCCAAGGCTTCAATTGTATCAATTGATTTGCCAGGCACTTTCAAACATAGTATCTTCATGTTTTTACTGACTGATTGTTCTTATTAAGACTATTAGTGTTAAAATTGATGCTAAGATATGTAAGTAAATATATTTTGTGTGTTAAGTAAAGTAGGTTAATGTTTTACCATGTAATAGCCTTTTAAATATTAAAATAACGTTTATTTTAACTTATAGGCCTAAACGTAATTTTACTTTCTCCATTCGTAGAAAGATGTAGCTTAGGCCTAAACATAATATACAAACATAGGATAAATAAAAAGGAGTAAATAAAATAAAAAACTGAGATTATTTTTTAATGAAACTGTTAATTAATACTATGTAACCTTAATAACCTAATAACCTTAATACCAAAAGATTAAAAGTATTTGACCTTCATGGCAAAATGTTATGCAATAACTTTGGTATGTACTTATCTTTTTCCAATGAAGCAGGAATCCATTTATTTTACTTACTATTGTTATTTTCAGGGTATAGTGACTAGAAAAGTATATTTTAATAACAACATTTATAAATGGAACCCTATACACTGTTTTGATCCAATTCAACTCAACCTATGTGTTTTTTTTATTCATATACTCAACTCGAACTCGAGATTCAAATCTTTTGCCATTTACTCGACTCAAACTTGCCTCGACTTAAAAATCCTGTATTCGCACAGCTCTAATTAAAACATTGTATAAGAGGGTAAAAGGAGATATATATTCATCGATTAGATCGCCTAAGCAAAGATATTTTTAGAATAAAAAATTACAAATTAAAATTTAAAACTATTAAAGTGACACTTATTAACTAAAAATGCATGCTTTCACAGAAAAATAATAAAAAGATTTAAGTTAATGACTTGCCATCCGGTTGTTACATAAATTCTATCAATTCTATCGGGGTCACAGAGCAAATTATGTATCCATGCAGATGACTCTAATTTGATAGTTACCGGTAAAACAGTGAATGAAGTTGAGGTTATAGCAAATAATGAGCTTGAGTTAATTAATAACTACCTCAGCAGTAAAAAATTGTGACTAAATTTGGACAAAACAAAACTCATATCTTTCCACACCAAAGAAAATAGAAACAAACCAATACCGGATGTTGCAATAGATAAAATAGGTATTCCAATCTAAATAAACAAAATTTGTAGGGTTATCATTAGATGAAAATTTGACTTGGAATAATCATATTATATCATTAAGGAAAAATATTTCTCCTGGATTATATGCTCTTAAAGCGATGTCTAGATATTGTTCATTAGAAACATTAAAAACTATTTACCATGCTCACATACATTCTCACATATCTTATGGAGTTGTGTTGTATGGGGCAACTAGTAACAAAAATCTGCTGACATTGTTACGGCTTGAAAAAAAGCAATAAGAATAATTATGAATTTAAATAGTAAAGATTCTTTAAAAGAATTTTTCTCTCAATTAGGATACTAACAATACATGGTCTATATATTTTGGAAACAGTTGTGTGTTTGTTAAGGTATAATGGTGACAGGTTGCTCAAATTAGGATCTAGCCATAATTATAATACAAGAAATAAAAATCAGCTGGCTACAGAGAAACTCTCAACGGAATTATATTTTAAAAAGCCAAGCTCTGCGGGCATACGATTCTTAAAAAGCTGCTAAAAGATTTGTTGTCAATAGAGCGTAATATAAAATTCAAAAGGTGTTTAAAAAGATTTTTAGTAGAAAGAGCATTATATTCATTTGATGAGCTTACTTTAGATTCCTCTTAGTATTAGTTATTATTTAGTTAATTTATTTTAAGATGATGCCATTCTACATCTGTATGATTTCATGTAACAGCTGTATTCATAATTGTATAGATTTCATGAATAAAGATTATTTGAACTGAATTGAAATTATGTGACTTTTGTTAAGAGGAATTGTTTTTATACCAGTCAAACAAGTTGGAGAGGCAAATACTCCATAAAAATAAAGTACACAATTTATAGACGATGCTCGACATGTCCTAAGCAACATTTTCGGCTTGACAGATATTGAATTAAGATTTTTATTTGTACAATGTACCGTTTAGATACTATTCATGTTCACCTGCTTTTGTTACAATAATGAATAAAGATAATTTGAATTGAACATATCAGCGTTACCTGTCCGCCTAGCCAGCTTGACGAGTCGTTTGAGAGCGTCGGGTCCGGTGAGCAAGGGCGGCCCTGTCGAGTCGTCGAGCTCGTTGGCCCACGAGTGCTTGCGCGGCAGCGTGCAGCTGGTTGTCATCAGACTGTTTTCGCTCATGTCCGCATGCGTGTTGATTATCCTGCATAACCATGTTGTACCAATTCATTTCAAAATAAACACTCATTTTAATTAGTTGGATTAATCTGTTCGATCCAGAGTTTTGTTTCCTCCAGTGGCCCAAGTTTTGAGGCAGCTCATACAGCTTAGGCCTTCTACAGTAATTATTAGTAAGCAAACAGTTTGTGCCCATTCATTAATGAGTTAGTTTTCACAATATCCCATTTACTAACTTGTGTACAGTATTTCATAAAGTGTGTTGTTAAAATTAACATATAAACAGTTACAGTAGTCTCGGTTATCGGACCTAAACCGGCCGTGGCAAGGTCGGATAACACGGAAAATAATGAAAAATGTTAACAAATTTGGATTTTTTTTGTTCTAAGCGTGCGGAAATTGATCGTTCGATTGTGCATGGGGATGGTCGGATAACACGGAAGGTCGGATGACACGGAAGGTCAGATAATCGAGACTCTACTATATAAAAAGCTGTTTTGTCAGAAATTGGTAAAATAACAACGGCTGTTACAAGAGCACCCTATACAGAGCTGCAAAGAACCACAGCGCAAAACAAAATATACCACAGGAAAGGCATCATTCTGTCTCGCATCCTGGTATATTCAGCGTCATCTAAGTTGATGGTATGTGGCCAGGTTAATGTGAAATAAAAATGCTTGGAAAAGTATGACCAGTACAATCCCAAATACTTTAACTAATGTAGAACAAAACATTGGTTAGTTAGTGAATAATACCAATAACAATGTATTTTAAGGTATTATATAATTGTACAATACACCTATACACATGTCTCAATAGATTTCCACTGTAAAACTATTGGTATCCAGAATATCCGAAAATTCAGTAATCCGAACAAGCCCGGCCCCAGTTAGTTCTAATCAGCTGGGTTCAATAGTACACCGGAGTTCTTTTAGGGATAAAAATCAAACCTATTAGCGAACCTGTCATGGTTGCTGGGAACTTTGTATCGGTCCAACATTTCCGAGATCTCAGAGATGAATTCAGACTTGTGAGGGAAAGAGGGCAGCTCTTCGGGCAACTGGATAGTGCGGGAGTCCAGGTCCACGTAGCACAGGTTGGCCTGCAAATCAACCACAGACTGTGTAAGTGACGTTGTCAGTTAGTTGTCTCATAAGGCATTCTAATGGTATTTTAAGTTTAATGTTGTATTCAGGATAGTTTACAATTTTTTATTTACTATCAAATAATACATGGAAAACTGATTATGATTTTAAAATAAAGTCAATACCGTCACACTTTATATATAAGAAGAAACCGTTAGAAGAGCGGCCACCACCTTTAAGTTTGAGAAATTGGTAGCACTGGTCGCTGTCTCAGCTGGCTACTTTAGATTATAACTAGGAGTTATCTGACTGGTCGGTTTGAATCTGTCAGTTGAAAGTGTCATTTTGCTAGTTTTCATGTCTCCCTTGAACTCTTTCTAGGGTAGGCCGTCAAACGAACATTTGACAGATTCAAACCGACCAATTAGAAAGCTCCTAGTTATATCCTAAAGAAGCCAGCGAACAGTGCTACTAACTGCTAGAACGTACAGGTGGTTACCGCAGAAGAGTTAATGAGCATATCTGAATTTTAAGTCGTTGATCAGAACAATTTAATCTAGACAGAATTTCATTGAAATTTATGGTCAGAATAAAAAAAAATATTATCTCTTAAGCTTATGCTATTCGTAATACATGTAAAGTGATGAATGTTTTTTTTTTTTTTTTTTAAGACAGACAAAATCCGTAGTTCACCACTCACTCAGATGTTCAGCTTTTCTCAGATATAGTTAAGATTTTAATATCCACAAAGAAAGGAAAGGACAAGAAAACCCAAAATATAAAACCAATACTAAATTATTTCATTAATACTTTTACTGGTTTTACATGGTTCACATTTTATTTGGTTAATGATTTCCCTGACTCGGAATGCACACTTTTTTTACAATAGGTAATAATTGTGTAACTATTTTGTTATCAACCTCCACATTCCCCATATCCGTCGATGCTCTCGTGTTTGTTTTATTTTTATTTTGATGTTTAGAGTTTGTTGTTGCCCAATACATTTGTTGCCTTACCGGTTATGGCTACTTCCTCTTCTTTGCACCATAAAAAAACATTCAAAAAATAATCTAACGAGTTTTTATTTTTGCACAGTAGTGCTTTGCGTTTACGATTAAATCAAAATTTGTCCCTGACTTTTATAAAATATTAAGCATTTTCCATGACTTGTAGTATTTTTACAACTTTTTCCCTGACCTTTTTCAAATTTCCTAACTTTCCCCGACTTTCCAGACAGTTGAACCATGTTTTAGATACCAACGAGGTTACAGGGCTAGTTAAAAAACTATGTTTCGATTAGTTTTAATATTAGTGGTAAATAACAATTGCTATCCTTGAAGTTGACGAGTCAATCACCGACCTCACTGGGGATGTTGATCCTGTTCTCGCGACTGTGCAGGCCCATGATGAAGGGGACCGGAGCGTCCAGGAAGTGCTGCAAGGAAGCGGGCAAGATCGGCACGTAGACGTGGGGCCAGGTGAACGGGAACAGCAGGGCCGTCATACACTCTGCCACCAACATCAGCCGCTGGTACTCTGTGACAAACGCAGAGGCAGGGTTGAAAACGAGGCATGGGCTTGACAGAAGAAACCAAGGTTAAAAAGCTATTCCACTATTTAAACTTTTTGTTTGGGTACTAGCAATCCCGTGTCAATGAATGTGAATTGGTTTGAAACTTAATGTTAACATACATGTTATCTGACAAACCAAAAAACATACAGAACAAGGTCAAGGTTCTTAATAGTCGAAAAACAAACTATTCGACTGTTGTGACTGTTAATAAAACTGATAAAACTGTACGGTTAGTTTTGGATAAGGTTTTTGGCCTAGTTAGCGGAATATATGGATAGACAAGCAGGCTTACCTTGAAAAGTGCAAGCGTACCACTGCTCAATAATAACACAGTATAATAAACACAGAAAGGAATATCTCAAGGTGACTGGCCTTGAATTATTCTCAACTTCCTTGGACAAATGCCACAAAATTCCCCAAAGGTCTGTGCTTCGCTAGGTGTAGTAGTTTAATTAGTGTTAAAATTGTATCACAAATTGCTAAAATAAATACAGTATTCGACTTACAGGAATTATTATTTATTGCATGACAAATTTGAGAATGATCTCTATCATAGAAATAGTTCTCCTCACCTCACCTTTATATTTTTATTTCGTAGTTAGATGGATCTTAGTTTAACATGGTTTCCAAACCACAGGAATGTGATTTTACACATTCTGGGGATCAATGATCAAAGTGTCATACTCAAAACTTACAGTTAAAAGAACAATAAATACTAAACAGGATTCCCTAACATACTAAACAGTAGGAGAATAACACACAACTCCCACCATGACGTACCAGAGGAGCACAGCAGGACCTGGTTCTCTAGCAGCATGCACGTGAACAGCTGCAGCACACAGTCCACACCCAGCAACGTGAACATCTCCCGCAGCGAGTAGTCCAGTAGCGGCAGCTCCTCGATGTTGGAGGGCCGCTGGATCACGGTGACACAGTCGGGGTAGCAGACGAAGCCGAGGGAGCGGCCGGGGCCCGGGACAACAACCTCGTACAGCAGGTTATATATGTGGCTCTCCAGGCTCACCGGGCCCTGCTCCTTCCAGCATCTGCCACAAATATTGGTTAAGTCCCTTGCACACGGGGACAGTAGTGGCAGCCAGTATTACTAGCTAGTAAAGGCTACCACTAAACTCAATACGTGTTTGAGATTGGGGATTGCCAATCCTACTGGACACTGAACCCAGCATACCGCGACAGTAACGGAATAATTAGTGGCAGCTAGCACTACTGGCCGACACTACTGTCCCCGTGTGCAAGGGCCTTTAGAGTATATAAGTAGCGGCAGCTAGCACTACTGGCCGACACTACTGTCCCCGTGTGCAAGGGCCTTTAGAGTATATAAGTAGTGGCAGCTAGCACTACTGGCCGACACTACTGTCCCCGTGTGCAAGGGCCTTTAGAGTATATAAGTAGTGGCAGCTAGCACTACTGGCCGACACTACTGGCCGACACTACTGTCCCCGTGTGCAAGGGCCTTTAGAGTATATAAGTAGTGGCAGCTCAGTGATGTTGGATAGGGTGAAAAAACATCCCAACTGTTCAGAAATTTCATTTTGTCTCAAATGTCTCCCCTCCTCACCGCCATGACTACACAAATAGGTCGTTAGCTGGTACATCACGGGTGGCACAGGTTGGGCCCTCAAGCCTATGAATCATCTCATTGTCCTATTTTGGACCTCATTTATGGCCACCATAATGTTGGAGGGTCACTGGATCAGTGACAGGAATTCTTTGGAAGATCTTCAACAGTAGGTTATAATTACTTTTCTTTTAACATGGTAAGACATTATGTCTGTAATGTGATATTTGTTCCTATTTAGTTTGTAGGAACAAAAATATAAATGTTTAAGATTATCAGCAGTAAATATTTTAAAAATAAAATAAAACAAAAGCAATAGAGTGTATTAGGCAGAATTTGAGTTTTGTTTTTAAATCGGATTGTAAAACTGACCACTATTTTTTTTTTTTAAGTGGTGAGCTTTTATATTATTTACCAGAGATAAATACCGTTGAATTTATACTTGCTAAATAAAAATTACTGGTTTAGCTCAAGTAGTAAAAAATATAACTCTAAAATGTATATAACCTTAAAACAAGGCCAACCAGCTCACCTGTACAAACCGGTGAGGAAGGCCTCGGCAGCGTGTATGAAGGGATACTGCAATATGAGCGCGACGCTCTTGGTGACGTGGAGAGTGTCCTTGGTGTGGTCATAGTAGTTCTGTGCTATTCGGGTGTGATGGGAAGCCAGCTTGAAATGGCGGGGTAGCGAGCGGGTGTTGTGGTCCAGCACGTGCTTCCTGGGGGCCTGCTGCCCACTGGACAGCTCCGTCAGGTGCATGGCCTACAGATCAGACCAAGGTGCGGTGCCAAATTGAAACGTAAAGACACATTATTACAGACAGTCAAGTTTTTGTTTAATCAGCTAGTTTATAGGGATACATAAGGTGTAGGGATAAGGAAAAATGCCACTACTGACAGCCACCGGTGTAGGTTCGTTGAGCGTATGTTTGCAAGAAACGAAGTCAAATCATTTAATTCCTCGACTAGAGATAGTTTATTTATGTTGGACATACTTTAATATAATATGTTAAGAACCTTATAAAATATAATTAAATGTAAGGTTTTATTTGCTTTTCACCAGAATATATTATGATGAAATAATATGTTTATGTATAAAAATAACATTAATACACTGTAACAAACCATATACTCTTGAAAACAATATCAGTTATAGCCGTAATATTTGTTTATTTACTAGTTCTTAGAAAATGTAAATAATGGTGTCATACAAGTCATGCTGTGTTAGTTGGCAATGGTAAAAATAATGATTTCAAGTAAGTTTGGTGACATCACTTCAGATAACACGTTCAATGCTCACAAACATGTTTAAACATGAAAATCACACAAGTTTCAATGTTAATTAGAGGGCGGGAATTATCGTCCTCTGCATCCAACGTGTTAAAGGAAAGAAACAATACCAGTCATTAAAACTACTAACAAATATCTATGTAATAAAATATATTCCTTTTGAATGATTAAAACCGTTCTTTTCCACATTATTTTTAGAGGTAGTTGATATGATTATTTTAAATAAATAAAATCATAATTACTTTATTGTGATCAGTTAGTATTGTCAAGTTTTAATTTATTTTGTCTAGCCTTCTTTCTCTCGCACCGTGAAAGCTTTTAAATTCATAAGGCTTGCAAGTATTTTAGTTATGCTGGTAATATGTTTAACATAATAAGTCCTTTAACCTGATGACTTGGAAACTAACCCTAATCATTTGTAAACCATTTCTTATTAGTTTTATTTTTAGTTCAAATAGCTTAAATCATTTATCGACTACTGCACTGAAATTTAAAATACATTGATAGAACCCATAAACAGTAATATTTGTATTCTAGAAAACTAACCTATAACAAGTAGGTAATTAAAATGTTACAAAATCTGAGAGTTTTAACACGACTAAATTCGCTTACTTGCAGTGTTTGCATAGCACTGGAGATCTTTCGGTTGCGCACTTCCTCAAAAAATACATAAGAAGCACCGTAGTAGCGTTTGCCGTCTTGCCGTGTGATGACGAAGCTATGAAACCTCGGCTCCAGAGAGTGTTTCTGGGTGCGGAACTGCAGACCGTGCGGAAGACACAGCTGGAGAAATCATAAACGGTTTCAGAAATTTGACTGGTATATCGAGGAAACATTAACATATAGTCAATAGTCAATCATCTTTATTCATGAAGAAGTACAGAGTACAACATTTGAACAGCGTCGAAAATGGTACAATTAATAAACAATCGCATCACCATCTTAATTAAGTACAGCAGGAGCTAATCAAGGATTTCAACTTCCACTTTAAACAATTGTATTTTATATGTGACTTAATGTAGACTAAATCCCTTTAGAGGGAGATGGAAGAATTCCTCTAACGAGTAAATGGCCGCTTCAATTAAATATTCTTTCAGTTGTTTTTTAAATTTAATGTGATTTTTTTCATTTCTTATTTGTTCTGGGATACTTTTTAGAAATTTTTCCCCAGCATATGAGGGCCTTTTCTCATACAATTTTAATCTATGATGATTCTGCATAGCCGCATTCTTTTTTCTTGTATTATAATGATGCACAGGTTGGTTAGAAACTTCATTTGCCATTTTATTTTTGACCAATAAAATAGAATCGAAAATGTATTGCCCATATACAGTAAGTATTTTTAACTGTTTAAAGTGTTCTTTGGCTGAATCATCATGGTTTAGTTTAAGCATTATTCTTACTGTTCTCTTCTGTTGTTTTAATATATTATCCAAATTAACTTTTTTGGTTGCTCCAAATAGACAAATACCAACTGAAATGAAAGAATGGATATAAGCAAAATAAATATCCCTTAGTGTTGTAACATTACAATAAAAGGACATTTTTGTAAGGGCATAAATTCCAGAATTAATTTTTGTTAATATTCTGCTGACATGCTCATTCCAATCTACGTGTTGATCTAATTGTTAGACCCAGGAAATTTGTACTAGTTTTGTGTTCAATTAGTTGTGAGTCATACATTATTATTGGTTCAGGGTGAACTTTATTTTGTGCTGTTTTAAATTTAATAAAATAACTTTATTTTGTGCTGTTTTAAATTTAATACAATTTTTATGATTTAATATTAAATTTTGGTTTAGCAAGTAGCTGCCCAAATTTCCGAGTTCCACAAAAGCGGTCACTTCTGTTTGTTCTAATGTTGGGGATGATATCATTAAGTTGGAATCATCAGCATAGAGGCATAGTTCACTGCTAGGTTTACACGACAGTGCCCTTTAAATAGCATAAAAAAGTAAAGGTCCCAGAATAGACCCCTGCGGAACTCCATATTTGACTGGTTTTATTTCTGATGATGTCCTAATTATTTTATTATTTATTAAGTGAGTTACTTCAACATACTGTGTTCTTCTATTGGTTAGATAAGAATCAAACCATTGTAATGAATTTTTTGATAATCCAAGTGATTGTAATTTTTGTAATAGGATAGGATGTTTTACACTATCAAAAGCCTTGGATAATGCCTATTGTGTTTCCACCTCTATCAACAGACTCTATTACTAACTCTAAAAACGATACTGCTGCCGTAATAACTGATCTTCCAGATATAAACCCATGTTGAATGTTATCTATTAAATAAAATTTTTCAAGATATGATGTTAGCTGAAGCTGTACTATTTTTTCATAAATTTTAGATACGGTTGGTAGAAGAGACACAGGTCGATAATTAACAATATTTGCAGAGTCATCTTTCTTATGTATCGGAACAATTTTTGCCTTCTTTAGTTGATCTGGAAATGAGCTGGAGATGAAAGAAGAATTAATTAAATGAGCTAAAATTTTAATTATCTCATATTTTATATTTTTGAGAAGTGTTACAGGCACTTCATAATGGCCGCTGGAATTTGTATTTTTTGAGGAACTTATTATACGTTCCACCTCCCTCTCATCCACTGGCTTGAAACTAAACTTAGGCTTTAAAAACAAATCTTGGATCGAGCCAGTCTCTGAGTCCATACACAGTACATGCTTATTGCTGTTAGGGTCAATGTCCTCTACCATATTTATGAAATAGTCATTGAACACATTTGAAATAGTTTTAGGATCATCAACAGTATGTTTTCCTTTAGCTAATGTGATATTGTTACATTTTTTATTATTTTTTGATCCAACTTCAGAATTTATAACACCCCAAACAGTTTTTTGGATATTAGAAGATCTATTGATTTTGTCTCAAAATATTTGGTTTTAGCTTGATTTAATTCTGCCCTAAATTCAATCTTTTTCTTTTTTAACATATTTTTAATCTTATATTGCTTGCATTTTCTGTATTCTTTTGTCATTTGTACTATTCTGTATTGCTTGGCTTTCAGTTCTTCAGTAAGCCAGTGATTGATTCTATCATTTTTGGTTATTAGAGTTTTTTGAAATGTATATGTATATGTATTGTATATGTACTCCGGTTTTAAATCAGTTAAAGGTTCATATACTTCCAGGGTGTCTATTATTATTAGGGGTGTGTGATTACTCGAAAACTCAAGTATTTCAATACTAGAGTTGAAGCTTTAAAAATACTCAAAAGTTCGAGCGAGTATTTCCCATTGATTTCTTGAGAATCGCCAACGATTACGAACTGCCTTATCACGTAAATTCGGCCACAAATGACGATCAGACCGTGTAAATTCAAACAAAAATGACGATTATTAAACACGAAATATCGATAGCGATAATCAAAGCAACTTTTTGGCCGGAAGCTATGGCAAAACCATGTTAGTTTTATCCGTGCTAGACACATGAGTCAGAGTCTGGTGGATCAAAACCACGCTCTAATACCAATTTTAGCTAAAATTGTTGAAATTTGTAATCTATTGTCTTGCGGAAATTTCCACTGCTGCTCTTATCTGCATATGCTCATACAAACAAGGTACACTTAACGATCAGATAGTTTAAAAGTGGAAATGCCGCATATCTGTTGTATTTTCTACTGATATATAGTATAAATCATGGAAACCATGATTAGGCTATCAAATTTGATCTGCAGTAGGATCCAAATTCCAAACTCTATTTGAAACTACCTACAAGAAAATAATGCAGATGGCAAATCCTCGCTCGAAAAGACTCGAAACTCGAGAATAATAGGCAATTCTCGACTTGATCCAAAATATCACTATTCGCACACCCCTTATTATTATTATACTTAATAAACAGTATTTCAGATTTAGAGCGATTATCATCTTAAACATTGTGCTGCAGCATTCAGGTTATTCATTAATTTCTTCTCCATTAATATGACAAATGTGGCAGAACAATGATCAATATTATGCAGATAAATGCTTAAACCTTTAAGCACCAAGCTTTTACAGAGTGGTTGAATTTGAAATGCTTTATTGATAATTAAAATATATTAAAAGGTCTAAACAATTGAGCTATAAAAATTGCTTCTGGTGGATACTCAAACAAGCTTTCAACGTTACAATTGCTTATATAGTAATTAACAATGTTTTAGGTGGTAAATTCTAAAGCTGATATATCGGCTCTGGCGCTCAAAGGGTTAAACTAATTATTGCTAGCTCCAACCAACAAAGGTCTAATTAAAGGTCCTTAATTTAATCATAAAGGTATTCAAAGGATAGTTACCATTCCCACAGCGTTTTTATCGAAGGGATTCCAAGGAACATTCTCGGGATAGTGGCCAAGAACTTTACACTTGTAAGGTCGCTCTAGAGGGCTCGACTGCAAGTTGTCTCCTGCAAATATAGTGTTACTCATTAGTTGGGTCAATATTATAGAAACCTTAATGGTATGTTACCACAAAACAATAAAACAGTTGTAATGTAGTTTTAATGCCTCACTGATGGAGTTTTAATGCCTGTATTCTGCGGATGTTGTTAACTGTAGTAATACTCCTTAACAAAACTAATGACCAAAATAAATCCAGAAAAATAAAAATACTGAATAAAATACCATGAAATATCCTTAACATCATCTATGCGAACATACCGGACGCGGTAGCTCAGAAGTAGAGCGCTGGTCTCGCAAGTCGTCCGTGGTCAAGCGTAGGTTCGATCCCGGCCAATTGCAGTGATATTTTTTCACCACTGGCTTGCCTGTGTGACTGTTTACTGTAACGGTACCTCCCTGTCTTTAGATAGCCGCACAAGCTTTTGGCATATGGCGACGGGCAGCTGTTTTAGGGGAAAAAACTTAACTTTGTTATTTTCCTGGTTAAACGTTCTAGCAACAACATGTTTTGAGAGTGATTCAAAAGCTTTTCACAATAATAGCTCAACTGGCTTTGCTATCAGGTCAGGGCACTGTTCGAGCACTGTGTAAACGAAGGTTTTATTGTACTTACAAAAAGAATTTGATGAGTTTATTATTACAGGCCTAATTAAAAGTGACTAAAATTCCAAATGATGTAAAATTTATTTTCTAGGAATAAAATAATTCTGAGGGTTAATGACAAGAAGTGCTTCAGTTTAACTCCTATTCCCACAGACTGAGGTAAAAAAGGTCTTAACAATAAAAATTAGAGGGACAGCAAAGATAAGTCAAGATAAGCAAATATACGCATCATAAATGAAAATTATGAACAATTTTAGAAGAAAAACTAAGAAAAAATTATTTACAACTCTAAAATATTGTTTTAATAATGCTAATTAGTATTTCATATTCTAAAACATCCACTGACAGGTGAGTTGATGTTTTCAGACTTCCCAAATTGTTTGTCAACCAAACTGCTCTTTGAAATTTACGAGGACAAAGCAGAGTGACAAGTTGTGACAAAGTGGGGCACATCAGCAAACTCAAGCAGCTAGTGGCTGAATAAAACATGTCCAATGACCTGCCAGACACCGCTGCATATTCAGCAGTCATGAGTGCATAGAAAGCCTCAATATCGCACTGAATAAGGCTAATGCAGCTCTTGGACGATCCCTCAAGTCATCGGTTATCAACCTTTTTTTAATATGCGTACCCCTTAAAAATTTCTTCCCATAAACTGTACCCCCCCACCAGACTATTTCCTACCTAGTGTAGTCAGTAATGAGGAACCATTAATAGTGTCAGCAATAATTTACATTTAAATTATATGAGTAATGATAACTGTATTTTGAATAAAAATTTAGCACCTCAATCTTAGATTTTAAAAGTATTAGAAAGTATTTGTTCACCAAACAAAAATGTTTAAGTTTCTGTTCATTAGTTTTATTACATTTATTTAGACATGTTCATTTTGAAACAGTCAAAAGTAGCCCTGTTCTGGTTTCCTTGCACACAGTTATTAGAAGTTACGTTTAAAAGAATCCAAATATCCAGAGCAGCAGTATTTCTGTATTTGTTTTTGATGAATTAGTGCAACGAAATAGCTCTTTCCACCAGTTCAGTGAATGATAAAAGCATTAAATCCAGCAAATTGCCAAGTTAGGCAGACGTTAATATTCACTATTAAGACCCAACGTAAAGTAAATGAGTGGTTTTTGTTTTTTTTTCATGAAAGCTGGGTTCCAGAGCACTGCCGTAGACACTGTAATACCTTGTTGCAGTCTGACTTTAGATCTCAGTAGTTTGGTTGCTTTTTTGTTACTTTACTAGACATTTGTGAACAATATACAAATCCACCATTACACATTTTCTCTCCGCGAACCCCCTAGCAAACCCCAGGTGGAGAACCGCTGCCTAAAGTTATTTCTTTAAAAAATATAGCCTATCAAATTCTGAATGGGCACGACATCTATAGCACTAGGCCTAACTAAATTTAACTGATTTATTGGATACCACACAATGAAACCTCAGCTAACGTTTTGGTATCTTTTTGTGATAGAGGGTGAAGGAGGTAAAAAGGAATAGGCAAATATATATGCCAAAGGTACTATATCGCAGGGGAGGATCCAAGGGGGGGGGCGATAGGGGCGGTCGCTCCCCCAAACCTAAGAATTAGTTTTTTTTTATTTTTTTATTATTCTTATAAAGCTTGTTTATAAGCTTGTCTATATTTTTTATTATAGCTTGTTTATAAAGTTTTTTTTTTTTTTTCTTGAGTACAAGGTTATTGATTATGTCAACTTACTTTCATTCGTTGTATCATTTCATATAGTTAAAAAAATAATGGGTGGAGGGGGAGGGGTAACTTTCGGTGACCGCCTCCCCAAACATGACCTCTGGATCCGCCCCTGATACATCGTCGACTGGTAATTCAAAACTGTAGTTAACACAATTTTTTTTCAATTCTAATGCTAAAGGATTTTTTAAGATAACCTTAAAACGCTATATAAACCAGTAAAAACTCCTCAACTTTTATCTTGAATCAAATCTATGATTCCTTGAACTGACTCTAGGACAAGACACACTAAGCAAGCGATATGCTCAAATACCCCCGTCGCAGCAAACCTGCGTACTCAGCGAATTTCCAATGCATATATATATGGGTATCACTACTACCTAGAGCCTCCATAAGAATAACATTATAATTGAGTACGCAGGTTTGCTGCAACAAGGAAGATAAGAAATGTGTTTTTTTGCAACTATCAATATAACTCAACCAGGTGAAGCTACATACCAAGTTTTATTAATTTTGGTTCACAACTAAGGGAGATATAAAACTTTACTTATTCTCCATATGAATAACATGGGGGCCGAGTATGCAGGTTTGCTGCTACCGGGAAAAATAATACCCCCGTAGCAGCAAACCTGCATACTCAGCGAATTTCCAATGCATATTCATTTATCTTAATACCAAATAAAGCCACATACCAAGTTTCATCAATATACATTCATAAATAAACGATTTATGACATTTTAATTATTCTCCATAAGAATAACATGGCGGCTGAGTATGCAGGTTTGCTGAAATAAGGAACACTAAAAATGGGCTTTTATACAAATATCATTATAACTCAACTAGGTAAAGCCACATACCAAGTTCTATTAATTTATGTTCATAATTAAAGGAGATAACACGTTAATTATTCTCCATAAGAATAACATGGGGCTGAGTATGCAGGTTTGCTGCTACGGGAACTATCGGGAAAAAAATGGATTTTTGTGCAAATATCAATAGACCACAACCAAATAAAGCCATATAACAAATTTTGCCAGTTTACGTTCATAAATAAGCGAGATATACAATTTTTCTTTTTCTCCATAAGAATAACATTAGACAACGTACTGTGTTTAGCACTTTCAATATCTCGGTAACCAATTGACGTAGAGCAATGATCAAAATACCAAATTGTTTGTTTTTTTTAAGCTGAATTTAATGGTATAAATTAAAATTTGATTTAAATTAAAATTACATGTAAAAACCCCAAAAAACACATTTTTGGGGTACAAAACCCCCCAAAAACCCCCCTTCGGATGGTGCGATTCATCTGGTTTTCGAACTCGTTCAAATAAATGGTACTTTACACATTTGTACCAAATTTCATTAAGATCGGACCTTTTTTACGAGAGTTATCGTGCTTACGGACACATATATATATATATATATATATATATATATATACACATATATAAAAATTTGAACGAATGGTGTTTTTGGCATCTGGGGACCTCAAAATGAAAAGTTATCATGGTCTCGGGCTTAAGTCTTACCATGAGACCTACGGTAATAGCTTCTTCCCTATAGGGGAAATTCGCTAAAAAAAAACTTTGTTTGTGCTAATATCAATATACCACAAATAGATGAAGCCAAATACCAAGTTTCATCTATATACATACATAAATAATCAAAATATAACATTTTATTTATTCTCCATAAGGATTACGTTGGACAACGTACTGTGTTTAGCACTTTGCAATAAGTGAAATCAAAACTGTTTCAAATGAATTATATAAGTACTTTTTGAGTATAGTGGACAATTTGAAAATCAAAACCACTGACTTAAGCGATTGTGCATTTAAAAATTTTGAGCAGATTTTTCAAACTAATTTTCAGGTAAATTCCATGTTTATTGAGCAAACAACAGTTCAAGAAATATTAAAAATTGTGCAATCCTTGAAAAATGGAACTTCCCCGGGAATAGACGGAATAAATTCTTCTTTATTAAAAGCTGTTTTCCCCAAAATTCAGGATGTCATATGTCACTTAATTAATTTAAGTTTTGAGTGCGGAGTTTTTCCTAGTAAAATGAAAGAAGCTGTAGTGATTCCAATTTTTAAAAGTGGGGCAAAAACAAAATCAAGTAACTACCGTCCAATTTCATTACTCCCAACATTTGCAAAACTATTTGAAAAAATCATGAAGGCAAAATTGGTTAAATTTCTGGGAAACACACATTTTTTTGTAGGAATCAATTTGGGTTTAGGGAAGGTTTAAGTACAGAACATGCTTTGAATGATTTTGTCAAAATTATATGATGGACTCAATTCAGGACAGAATGTCACCGGTTTATTTTTAGATATTAAAAAAGCTTTTGATACTGTCGATCATGAAATACTTCTTGCTAAAATGTTCAATTGTGGAATAAGAGGAGTCGCACACAAATGGTTCAAAAGCTACCTAACAGGGCGAAAACAGTGTGTCAGAATTAATGGTGAAATGGGTGAAATTTTATATGGATCCTCAAGGATCAGTTTTAGGAGCAATTTTATTTTTATTATACATAAATGATCTTTGTGGTGCATCCTTTAAAGGTAAATTAACTTCATTTGCTGATGACACTGCCCTTTGTTATGTGGGCAACAACTTGGAGGCAATTAGAAGTGACATAAATACAGATTTGCTGAGACTAAAATTCTGGTTTGTCAAGAATCACATGCTTTTAAGTACTGAGAAAACCAAATTTATTAATTTCAATTTAAGAAAAGGTGTCAAATTTTCAGGTCCCATAAATTATAGATGTGTAAATTGTCTCAGAAAACATGCTCCTTGTACAATTAATTGCAAAATCATTCAGAAAGTGGATTCTATTTAAGTATTTGGGAATTTGTCTTGATAAGGAAGTAAACTGGAAAATTCACATGTCAAAATTGAAATCAACTTTAAATGGTGTTTTGAGGTATTTTTATTTTTTAAAAAGATATGTGTCCAGAAAATGTATTACGTTCCCTGTTCTTTTCCTTAGTTGAAAGTAGACTGGAATATGGGCTTATTTGTTACGGAGGGAATTATCTTTCAAATTTAGAAGCAATTTATGTACAGCAAAAACATTTTGTTAGATTAATAGCTAGGAGAAGCCAAAGAGACAGTTCAAGACCTTTGTTTTTATCATTAAAAATTCTGCCCTTAAGGTATCTGTTTATATATAAGGTATTAAAATGTTTTTATAATAAAAGTGGAAATCTCCCCCAAAATACTGACTCTTATCGAAGCAAATTAAGAACTCACCATCACAGTCTTGTTCCAAAACCAAATTATACCTTTTTTACTAAAACATTTTCTTTTGTTGGTCCGAGAGTATTCAATTTCATTCCTGATTATATAAAAGAAGCTAAAAACAAAAAGATTTTTATGGTAAAATTAAAAAATTGGCTACTGGAATTAGAAAATATAGACGTGTTAATGAAAATATTGAACTAAAAATTAAATATTTTAACTGATAAAATTACCTCATTTACATTTTGTGGGAGATTTATCATAGAATCATAGTGTATAAAACCTTTTTTCAGTTATTGTTTGTTTTTCCCACAAGACAGTATATTTTAGTCGTAGTTCAACTTTTGTTTTTGACATGTTCTAATGAAATTTAGAGATTGATTTTAAGATAATTTTGTTAAGTATTTAGATGTAAGACATTCCATAGGGTACTCAGTTAATTTTTCTTTGAGCGTATTTTATTTTATTATAACTTTTTGTTGGAACCTCTAAAACAGGCTTAGCCTTTAGAGGCCCTATTTTTCTCAGAATGTACGTGATATTGTTTTTGTTTTTTTTGTTTGTTAATATATCTTTAGTATTACTATATTTTTTCAGGAACAAAGATGGTCAGTTCTGGCAGGACAATAAGTGATATTGTGTTTAATTATGAACTGTGGACTGAGAGCAAGAAAATTATAGTTTATTTATTTTGTTTACTGTGAAATTGTAATTTGAAGTGTTTTATTTCTGAGAAAATAAATCTATTCTATTCTATTCTTTGAATATCACTGCAACGGTTGGACGTAAAACAACAATTAAAATGCCAAAATGATTGTTTTGTAGAGCTAAACTGATTGGTAGAAAGAAATGTGGAGTTTTTAGTGAAATTATCTCAGGAAAATCTAAAAACCGTATTCCCATAAGATTAACATAGGAAATTTTATGGACACATTTTTTGACTTTTCTCCACAACCACTAAACTCACTTAATGATTCAAGATACTAAATTGTTTGTTTTTTAAGCTCTATAAAATGGCTGTAACCAAAATATAGTGTTTTTAAAATTTTAGGGTAAAAAGTTCAAAAAACAGATTTTTGGAAAATTGTAAAACCCCATAAAACCCCCTTCCCATAAACCGATTGATCTGGTTTTCGAACTTAAAGTCATAAATGTTACTCTCCACATTTGTGCCAAATTTCATCAAAATCGGGTGCTTCTTTCAAAAGTTATCGCGGTAACGGACGGACACACACACACACACACACACACACACACACACACACACACACACACACACACACACACACACACATATATATATAGATACATATATATATACATATACATATATATATATATAGATACATCTATATATATACATATATATATATATATATATATATATATATATATATATATACATATATATAAATTTGAACGAGTATTGTGTTTGGCATCTAGGGACCTCAAAACAAAAAGTTATCATGGTCTTGGGCTTAAGTCTTACCATGCCACCTACGGTAATAGCTTCTTCCCTATAGGGGAAATTCGCTAATATAGCTGAGTGCTTTCTGGGGGGTTATATTTGACTTTAGAATAAAACTTACAATAATCAATCCATTGTAACATCAATCTAACACAATAACTTTGGTTAAAATGTTTGCTGGAACTCGATTCATAGATGGACAGTGCTAAAATGTGAACCCATTATTTACAGGATAAAAACCTCTGTTGAACTTAATTTAATTAATCCAAATACTGTTTGATGATAATCAGAAATCACAAATGTTATTGTCGTAAAAACATTACAAGAATGTATAGACATCGTCAGGTACTAAATATATAACAAATACAATCATTGTTAAGTTTCGTGTGATTAATTCAACAATATACTATATACATTTATAATAGCCAACATTCATTAAACTAAAATAAAAAATCTAACAATCAATTTGCCTAAACTAATTACATGGAAAAACTAAATAAATTGTTTAATACAAAAAATTAATAATATTTAGACAAAACATTCATTATTACTAATACATCTTTGGTCATGTTTGGCAAGACAGGTACGTTTGTTATCAAAGCAGATTGGCTAAGTCATTAAAACAATAAGTAAAGCGTAGCGGAAAACAGAACCTCACAAAGAAAAATACCCCCGTCGCAGCAAACCTGCGTACTAAGGAAATTTCCAATGCATATGTATGTGTCTCACTACTACATAGAGCTACTTACCAAGTTTCACAAAAATCCATTTATAAATAAGTGAAATATAGCATTTTATTTATTCTCCATAAGAATAACATTAGAGCTGAGTACGCAGGTTTGCTGCAACGAGGAAGATAAAAAATATGTATGCAATTATCAATATAACTGAACCAGGTGAAGCTACATACCAAGTTTTATTAATTTAGGTTCATAACTAAGGGAGATATAAAACTTGACTTATTCTCCATATGAATAATATGGGGGCTGAGTATGCAGGTTTGCTGCAACGGGGATAATACCAGTACTACGCGAAGCCACATACCAAGTTTCATCAATATACGTTCATAAATAATCGAGATATAAAATTTTATTTATTCTCCATAAGGATAACATTGGCAACGTACTGTGTTTAGCACTTTGAATATCTCTGCAACGGTTGGACGTAGAACAACACTTAAAACACCAAAATTACTGTTTTGTAGAGTTGAACTTATTGGTATCGGCAAATGTCAAGTTTTCAGTAAAATTATCTGAGGAAAATCCAAAAACCTTTTTCCCATAAGATTAACATGGTCAATTTTATGGACGCGTTTTTTGACTTTTCTCTACAACCACTAAACCTAGGTTAATGATTCAAAATAGCTACTAAATTATTTGTTTTTTAAGCTCTATAAAATGGCTATAACCAAAAGTATTTTTAAAATTTTAGGGGGAAAAATTCAAAAAACTGATTTTTTGAAAATTTAAAACCCCCATAAAACCCCCTTCCCATAGTCCGATCAATCTGGTTTTCGAACTTAAAGTCATAAATGTTACTCTACACATTTGTGGCAAATTTCATCAAAATCGAGCGTTTCTTTCAAAAGTTATCGCGGTAACGGACACATATATATATATATATTGTGTATACATATACATATATATAAATTTGAACGAATAGTGTTTTTGGCATCTGGGGACCTCAAAACAAAAAGTTATCATGGTCTCGGGCTTAAGTCTTACCATGCCACCCACGGTAATAGCTTCTTCCCTATAGGGGAAATTCGCTAACATCATTAGACCCTACATAATTTATCAATAAGTCTAATATCCTTGGTATACAAATGAAGTAGGCCTAATAACAAAATACCCCCGTCGCAGCAAACCTGCCTACTCAGCAAATTTCCAATGGAGATATAAATGTCTTAATACTACATAAAGCCACTTCCTAGGTTTCATGAAAATATATTCACAAATAAGCGAGATATTCTCCCTAAGAATAACATTGGGGCTGAGTACGCAGGTTTGCTGCATCAACGATCACAAAAAATTACGTAAAGTGCTTACAAAAAGTACGTTGTCTAATGTTATTCTTATGGAGAAAAGGAAAAATGTTATATCACGCTTAGTTATGAACATAAACTGATGAAACTTGGTATATCGCTTCATCTGGTTGTTGTTTATTGTTGTTTGCACAAAAAAATGTTTCGCCTATGGTTCCCGTAGCAGCAAACCTAGGTACTCAGTCCCCAAAGTTATTCTTATAGAAAATAAATAAAAAATGTTATATATCGCTTATTTATGAATGTATATGGATGAAACTTGGTATGCGACTTCACTTAGATGAGTTCTATTGATATTTGCATAAAAATCCATTATCTTGTGTTCCTTGTTGCAGCAAACCTGCGTACTCACCCTCAATGTTATTCTTATAGAGAATAATTAATATTTTAAATATCACTTGTTTTTAAATATATATCTCATGAATCCTGTTAAGTGGCTTAATGTGTTATGTTATATATTTATTGGAAATTCGCTGAGTATGCAGGTTTGCTGCGACGGGGGTATTCTTTTTCTACATAAGAATAACATTAGACAACGTACTGTGTTTAGCACGTTCAATATCTCAGTAACCAATTGACATAGAGCAATGATCAAAACACCAAATTTTTTAAGCTGAATGCAATGGTGGAAATTAAAATTTGATTTAAATAAAAATTAGATGTGAAAACCCCCAAAAACCCATTTTTGGGGTACAAAACCCCCCTTTGGATGGTGTAATTCGTCTGGTTTTCGAACTCGTTCAAATAAATGATACTGATACATTTGTAACAAATTTCATTACAATCGGACCTTTTATACAAGAGTTATTGTGCTTACGGACACATATATATATATATATATATATATATATATATATATATATATATATATATATATATATTATATGCATATATACAAATTTGAACAAATGGTGTTTTTGGCATCTGGGGACCTCAAAACAAAAAGTTATCATGGTCTTGGGCTCAAGTCTTACTATGAGACCTAAGGTAATAGCTTCTTCCCTATAGGGGAAATTCGCTAAAACATAATCTGCCTTTTTGGGTATGCCTCAAGACACTAAGAATTGTTAATATTAAATACCCCCGTCGCAGCAAACCTGCATACTCAGCGAATTTCCAATGCATAAAATATGTCTTAATACCACATAAAGCTGCATACCAAGTTTCATAAAAATATATTCACACATAAGCGATGTTAATTATTCTCCATAAGAATAACATTGGTAATGAGTACGTAGGTTTGCTGAAACAAGGAACACAAACAATTGGTTTTTATGCAAATATAAATAGAATTTAACTAGGAGAAGCCACATACCAAGTTCCATCAATATTCAATCATAAATAAGCGCTTTATAACATTCTAGTTATTCTCCATAAGAATAACATGGGGGCTGAGAAAGCAGGTTTGCCGAAACAAGGAACAAAAAAATGGGTTTTTATATAATTATCAATATAACTCAACCAAGTGAAGCTACATACCAAGTTTTATTAATTTATGTTCATAATTAAGGGAGTCATTACAGTTTACTTATTCTCCATAAGAATAACATGGGGGCTGAGTAAGCAGGTTTGCTGCTACAGGAATAATCAATAAAAAATACATTTTTTGTGCAAATATCAATATACCAGTACTACGTGAAGCCACGTACCAAATTTCATCAACATACATTCATAAATAATCGAGATATCAAATTTTATTTATTCTCCATAAGGATAACATTGGACAACGTACTGTGTTTAGCACTTTGAATATCTCTGCAACGGTTGGGCGTAGAATCACAATTTAAACACCAAAATGATTGTTTTGTGGAAATGAACAGATTGGTAAAAGCAAATGTGAAGTTTACATTAAAATAAACTGAGGAAAAGCCAAAAACATTTTTCCCATAAGATTAACATGGGAGATTTTATGAGTTTGTTTTTTTGGATTTTCTCCGCAACCACTTAACCTAGGTTAATAATTCAAAATTTTATATTATTTGTTTTTTTAAGCTCTATAACATGGTTGAAACCAAAATTAAGTTTTTAGCGAATTTCCCCTATAGGGAAGAAGCTATTACCGTAGTCGGCATGGTAAGACCTAGGCCCGGGACCATGATAACTTTTCGTTTTGAGGTCCCCAGACCCCAAAAACACCATTCGTTCGAAACTGTATATATATATATATATATATATATCTATATATATATATATCTATATATATATATATATATATATATGTGTCCGTGAGCACGATAACTCTCGTAAAAATTATCCGATTTTGATGAAATTTGGTATAAACGTATAAAGCAACATTTATGACTTTAAGTTCGAAAACCAGCCAGATCGCTCTATCCGAAGGGGTATTTTGGGGGGGTTTTGTACCCCAAAAATGGGTTTTTCGAATTTTTTACATATAATTTTGGAAATAGTC
Source organism: Allygus modestus (assembly GCA_963675035.1). NCBI lineage: Eukaryota > Metazoa > Arthropoda > Insecta > Hemiptera > Cicadellidae > Allygus > Allygus modestus. Next base: position 324,382,951 of record OY776112.1, read on the forward strand.
AAACTTTAATTTTTTCCATTGGATTCAGCTTAAAAAAACACACAATTTGGTATTTTGATCATTTCTCTACGTCAATTGGTTACCGAGATATTGAAAGTACTAAACACAGTACGTTGTCTAATGTTATTCTTATGGAGAATAAGAAAAATTGTATATCTCGCTTATTTCTCAACTCATCCTGATAAAACTTGGTATATTACTTCATATCGTTGGGGTTTATTGATATTTACACTAAAAAACATTTTTTTGCCTATAGTTCCCGTAGCAGAAAACCTGCGTACTCAGCCCCATGTTATTCTTATGGCGAATAAGTAACGTGTTATCTGCCTTCATTATGAAAATAAATTAATGAAATTTGGTATGTGGCTTTACCTACATGAGTTATATTGATATTTGTGTGAAATCCCATTTTTTGTGTTCCTTGCTTCAGCAAACCTGCATACTCAGCCGCCATGTTATTCTTATGGAGAATAATTAAAATGTCATAAATCGTTTATTTACGAATGTATATTGATGAAACTTGGTATGTGGCTTTATGTAGTATTAAGACACATATATATACATTGGAAATTCACTGAGTACGCAGGTTTGCTGCTACGGGGGTATTTAAAAATTTCTCGGTGAAAAATACAAAAAACTGGTTTTTGGAAAATTTAAAACCCCCATAAACCCCCCTTCCCATGGTCCGATTTTTCTGGTTTTCGAACTTAAAGTCATGAATGTCATTTTACACGTTTGAGCCAAATTTCATCAAAATTGGACGTTTTTTACTCAAGTTATCGTGTTAACGGACACATATATATATATATATATATATATATATATATATATATATATATATACCCCCGTCGCAGCAAATCTGCAGACTCAGCGAATTTCCACTGAATTCGCCAATTCAGCCAATTTTGTCTGAATTCCACATAAAGCCGCAAACCAAGTTTCATAAAAATGTATTCACATATAAGCGATTTTAATTATTCTCCATAAGAATAACATTGGTAATGAGTATGTAGGTTTGCTGAAACAAGGAACACAAACAATTGGGTTTTATGCAATTATAAATAGAATTTAACTAGGCGAAGCCACATACTAAGTTTCATCGATATTCAATCATAAATAAGCGATATATGACATTCTAGTTATTCTCCATAAGAATAACATGGGGGCTGAGAAAGCAGGTTTGCTGCAACAAGGAACAGAAAAATGGGTTTTTATATAATTATCAATATAACTCAACCAAGTGAAGCTACATACCAAGTTTTATTAATTTATGTTCATAATTAAGGGAGTCAGTACATTTTACTTATTCTCCATAAGAATAACATGGGGGCTGAGTACGGAGGTTTGCTGCTATGGGAATAATAAAAAAAAATCAATTTTTTTTGCAAATATCAATATACCAGTAATACTTGAAGCCACATACCAAGTTTCATCAACATACATTAATAAATAATCGAGATATCAAATTTTATTTATTCTCCATTAGGATAACATTGGACAACGTACTGTAGCACTTCGAATATCTCTGCAACGGTTGGGCGTAGAATCACAATTTAAACACCAAAATGATTGTTTTGTGGAACTGAACAGATTGGTAAAAGCAAATGTGAAGTTTACATTCAAATAAAGTGAGGAAAAGCCAAAAACCTTTTTCCCATAAGATTAACATGGGAGATTTTATGGGCAGGTTTTTTTGGATTTTCTCCGCAACCACTTAACCTAGGTTAATAATTCAAAATACTAAATTATTTGTTTTTTTAAGCTCTATAACATGGTCAAAACCAAAATTAAGTTTTATAAAAATTTAAGGGTGAAAAATGCAAAAAACTGATTTTTGGAAAATTTAAAACCCCCATAAACCCCCCTTCCCATGGTCCGATTTTTATGGTTTTCGAACTTAAAGTCATGAATGTCATTTTACACATTTGAGCCAAATTTCATCAAAATCAGACGTTTTTTACTCAAGTTATCGTGTTAACGGACACATATATGGATATATATATATATAGATATATATATATATATCTATAGATATATATATATATATATATACATATATATAAATTTGAACGAATAGTGTTTTTGGCATCTGGGGACCTCAAAACAAAAAGTTATCATGGTCTCGGGCTTAAGTCTTACCATGAGACCTACGGTAATAGCTTCTTCCCTATAGGGGAAATTCGCTAAAAACTGATTTTTGGAAAATTTAAAACCCCCATAAACCCCCCTTCCCATGGTCTGATTTTTCTGGTTTTCGAACTTAGTCATGAATGTCATTTTACACATTTGAGCCAAATTTCATCAAAATCAGACGTTTTTTACTCAAGTTATCGTGTTAACGGACACATATATATATATATATATATATATACATATATATAAATTTGAACGAATAGTGTTTTTGGCATCTGGGGACCTCAAAACAAAAAGTTATCATGGTCTCGGGCTTAAGTCTTACCATGATAGCTTCTTCCCTATAGGGGAAATTCGCTAACTTCCCTATAGGGGAAATTCGCTAATTCCCTATAGGGGAAATTCGCTAATATATAGAGATATATATATATATACATATATATAAATTTGAACGAATAGTGTTTTTGGCATCTGGGGACCTCAAAACAAAAAGTTATCATGGTCTCGGGCTTAAGTCTTACCATGAGACCTACGGTAATAGCTTCTTCCCTATAGGGGAAATTCGCTAAAAGCCAATTGGAGTCTAAAATAGTAATAATTTCATTTGCTAACTTACATAATGATAATTAAGGGAGATAAAGCATTTAATTACTATCCATAAGAATAATATGGGACTGAGTACGCAGGTTTACTGCTACGGGAGCCTTTGGCAAACAATTATTTTTGAGCAAATATCAATACACCACAACCAGATGAAGCCATATACCAAGTTTCGTCAGTATACGTTCATAAATAAGCGAAATATACAATTTTTCTTTTCTTCCATACGAATAACATTAGACAACGTACTATGTTTAGCACTTTCAATATCTCGGTAACAAATTGACGTAGAAAAAGATCAAAATACCAAATTGTGTGTTTTTTTAAGCTGAATTTAATGGTAAAAACTAAAATTTGAATATTTCAAAAAACCCATTTTTGGGAAACAAAACCCCCCAAAATACCCTTTCGGATGGAGCGATCTGGCTGGTTTTCGAACTTAAAGTCATAAATGTTGCTTTACACGTTTATACCAAATTTCATCAAAATCGGATCATTTTTACGAGAGTTATCGTGCTCACGGACACACACATATATATATATATATATATATATATATATATATATATATATATATATATATATATATATATATATATATATATATATATACAGTTTTGAATGAATGGTGTTTTTGGGGTCTGGGGACATCAAAACGAAAAGTTATCATGGTCCCGGGCCTAGGTCTTACCATGCCCACTACGGTAATAGCTTCTTCCCTATAGGGGAAATTCGCTAAAAACTATGATAGTTTTGTGAGCTACATTCTGTGGTTAGCCTGTGGAACTACTATGAATCAAGATCAGCTGTTTGTATTTTCATCAGCTCAAACAAAAATGAAAGTCCATAAGGAATAAATGGGAACTTTGAACTCCCATGGGGCATAGCCCTATAGTATTTTCACAACTTTAAAATGCCTATATGTTACTTAGGACTATCAAGTACCTCTCTGCAAAATTTCAGCTCAATCGGTACAGTAGTTTTCACATGCTGTAACTTCAGAGTTACGCGCACACATCCATACTTTCACATTTATAATATTAGTATGATACAGCAGAAAAAGCATTAAAAAATCTCTAAACAATAAACTTTAGTATAAGTTACTAATAATTTGTGGAAAATTACAGCAGTAACTTACTATAACTACAGACTCCTTCTCTTATAAACAATAAATAAATACAAACTAATACCGTTGGGGTGCTTTAGTAAACATCACTGCAAAATTTACTTTTGGATATTGTTTAATATTGCTTTGTGGTGGCTTAGCAACAAAGATATCTGATTTATTCATCTGTTTGATCTGTAATCATCCAGTGAGTCTGATAGTCAGACCAAGCTACTATTTTTTAAATCTTTATAGTCATCATCGATAACATGATACTTGAGTCTTGACTGTTGGAATGTTACAGTTGGTTTGGCAGATATCACTACCTTATCTGTAAGCAGCTAAGGCCATCAGATTGATGATAAGCAATGACTAGACACTGGAATGTGAGGAGTGATAACATCACATCAACACTGATTGTATCAATTGGACGTTGTCACACAGTCACATCCTGTTACATAGATCTGTAGTCAATATTTTACTATTTCTGTGATGCAAACACAGCAAGAGATACAGTAATTATTTGGAGGGAGAGGGATAAGTGATTTTTAGTAAATAAAAAAATATGATTTTTATTAAAAACTGTCATAATATTTACGGTTTTTATCCCCATTCATTCCTTACCACTTGTGCAGTTACACTTTCTCTGTAGCAGTTATTAACACCACAGCTGTAAATTAATACAGGAAATGCCACAACATTTTAAAGTCACTTTACAGAATGGAATTTTGTAAAACTTAAAGATTTTTTAAGTGTTGTAGGATGTCCTTAACTATAGTCCGACTATCAAAAGAAAGTGACTGGCGGACCGGCCCTGCGGCGACCGAAAATTCTATTTCATAACCTCTTGTAAACGTAAAACATATGGTTAGAAATTTATAATAAACGTTATTTAAATAGACAGTTAAACACGTTTATAGCACATTGCACATTGTTGATGAACGAAGTAAATCACTAGATTGATGAAGAAAGTTCAGTGGCCGTGTGTCTTGTTTGTGTTATCGAAATACGAAATAACGATAAAACAATTTGTGATGCAATTTTGAAGGAGACATTTGTGATACTAAGGGATGTTTTAACATATCATTTGTATTTTATTTTGGATTATTAATTATTATTATAACGAATTTGAATATTTGTTATTCAGCAGTTAAATTGGTTTTCGTAGTAAGCTACTGACTATGGTTGTCTTTAAAATGTCAGCTGGGATTTATCTTTGTTTATTAAATATCACACAAATGTAAAGATTTGTTATAATGGAGTAGGTTATGATTTGTTTGTCTTTATTTTGAAATAGTTTGAAAAGTGAGTGTTATGTAAAAAATTAATGGTGTTTTGTCATGTTTGAAACAATACTGATATCTATTTTGATTTATTATTACTTTATTTTTTACGGGAAAACTTCAACTTAAAAGCTAAGTGTTTGGACTAGTGATGATAAATTAATACAATAAGTTTTGGAGTTATGTTACTGGGACAGTATAACTCCGTAACATGGCTGACTGTGATTGATAATCAAGAGTGTTGTAGACTTAGTTTTTTTTTTTTTAATTGTGAACAAATTAATCGATGGCAGACTTACTAGACGATCATACATGCAAACTAGCTTTATTACATGTAATGCACCAAATAAGCCCCACTGTCACCTAATGACATGGGATTAAAGTTTTGTAATCTACCGGTCAGTAAAATAGTCTGGTAACAGTTTATATTTGTTTGCAGTTCCTGTGGTGAATATTTATTTTCATAAACAATCAAGAAGTCCAAAACTCTGTAGTCCCAATTGTCCACATTGTACGACTAATTGTAACGTTGTAGACAGATTTAATTGAATAGGTACTTTTTTACATTCAATGGGTTTAAAACAAGTATATTTCTGTATGTTTAACCCCCTGATTTTGGAGCGGGAAATTAATAGGCCTAATAATAATTGGCAACTTTTCTCTCAGGTGATATATTTAAAACTTGTTGAAAACCATCCGGTGCCAAAAATAATATATTAAAGTCATCAGGACTCATTTTTGACCTTGCTTGTTTTGTGGAAAATGAAATGAAATTAGACTTTTTAGTATTTAGAAAGAGATTCCTTTCATCCAAGAAATCTTTTGCGAAAGATTCGCAAAAGAAGAAATTTCAATTTCTTCCTCTGTTTTGCCTGAAACCGTGACATTCGCATCATCAGCAAATAAGCATACAGAGACACTACCTTGAAGCAGTCCAGGCAATCCCACAAGATAACACAGGAAGAGAAGAGGACCCAGTATTGAGCCCTGTGGGACCCCATGCTTTCTAGTTTGTAGATTTGAATTAAATTTTCTGGTATATTGAAATTTACTAAATGTTTTATTAGACGTGTTTTGTATTTCAACATATTGTTTTCTATTATTTGAATAAGAATCAAACCAAGAAAGTTCTTTTCCCTTAACATTTATACTTTTTAGACATTCTATTAACTTTATATGTGATACACTGTCAAAGGTTCTTATTACAAGGTCCAAAAATATGTCAATTAACTTACTTTATTTTTTACGGGAAAACTTCAACTTAAAAGCTAAGTGTTTGGACTAGTGATGATAAATTAATACAATAAGTTTTGGAGTTATGTTACTGGGACAGTATAACTCCGTAACATGGCTGACTGTGATTGATAATCAAGAGTGTTGTAGACTTAGTTTTTTTTTTTTTTATTGTGAACAAATTAATCGATGGCAGACTTACTAGACGATCATACATGCAAACTAGCTTTATTACATGTAATGCACCAAATAAGCCCCACTGTCACCTAATGACATGGGATTAAAGTTTTGTAATCTACCGGTCAGTAAAATAGTCTGGTAACAGTTTATATTTGTTTGCAGTTCCTGTGGTGAATATTTATTTTCATAAACAATCAAGAAGTCCAAAACTCTGTAGTCCCAATTGTCCACATTGTACGACTAATTGTAACGTTGTAGACAGATTTAATTGAATAGGTACTTTTTTACATTCAATGGGTTTAAAACAAGTATATTTCTGTATGTTTAACCCCCTGATTTTGGAGCGGGAAATTAATAGGCCTAATAATAATTGGCAACTTTTCTCTCAGGTGATATATTTAAAACTTGTTGAAAACCATCCGGTGCCAAAAATAATATATTAAAGTCATCAGGACTCATTTTTGACCTTGCTTGTTTTGTGGAAAATGAAATGAAATTAGACTTTTTAGTATTTAGAAAGAGATTCCTTTCATCCAAGAAATCTTTTGCGAAAGATTCGCAAAAGAAGAAATTTCAATTTCTTCCTCTGTTTTGCCTGAAACCGTGACATTCGCATCATCAGCAAATAAGCATACAGAGACACTACCTTGAAGCAGTCCAGGCAATCCCACAAGATAACACAGGAAGAGAAGAGGACCCAGTATTGAGCCCTGTGGGACCCCATGCTTTCTAGTTTGTAGATTTGAATTAAATTTTCTGGTATATTGAAATTTACTAAATGTTTTATTAGACGTGTTTTGTATTTCAACATATTGTTTTCTATTATTTGAATAAGAATCAAACCAAGAAAGTTCTTTTCCCTTAACATTTATACTTTTTAGACATTCTATTAACTTTATATGTGATACACTGTCAAAGGTTCTTATTACAAGGTCCAAAAATATGTCAATTAACTTTTCACCTTTATCTACTGAGTTTAAGATTGATTCAATAAAATGTATGCTTGCTGTAATAGTTGATTTGCCTAACCTAAACCCATGTTGTTGCTTGTCTAGTAACTGGTATGTTTCTAGGTAATTTAATAATTGAATATAAACTACTTTTTCAAAAATTTTTGAAAATACAGGGAGCAGTGATACTGGCCTGTAGCATGTAGGATGTTTTTTTTTACAGCTTGAATTACCATTGTGTTTCTTTGGAAAACGCCTAGAAATTAGTGAAGAATTAATAACATGAGTAAGTGGTTTTAAAATTAATTGAAGGGATTGCTTGATTACCGTTATTGGAATGTCATGGACTCCTGTGGAGAGTTTATTCTCAAAGGCCATTATGATTTTCTTTATTCCTTTTCACTGATCTGTTGAAATCTAAACGCTGGTGATGTATAAAAGGGTTTTTCACCAGCGGATTTATTTGTGTTATTGGGCCTTATTATGTGAGGCAGTACCAGATTGTCAACCGCAGTAACGAACAAGTGATTAAAGATATTACTCACTTCAATAGGCTCTGAGCTTGACGTTCCATTTGTGGTTATTTTAATGTTGTTGATGAATTTTGGTTTACTATTTATTTCAGACTTTATAATATTCCACAATGATTTGGATTTACTAGCAGAACTTAAAACTTTCCTGTCAAAAAACATATTTTTCTCAATATTTATTTAATCCTTCAGTTCTTTCTTTAAGTTTTTTATTTTTAACTTTAAGTTGTCCTTTTTTGATATTCTAAATACTTTTTATAATTCTACTATGTCAATTTGTTTTTGTTTTATGTCTCTAGAAATCCACTGAATTGGATTTTTATCTTTCTGTACCCCCATAATTTTAGGAAAACAGATTTCAAACAAATGAATAAATACAGAATGGAAAATATCGTACTTGGTGTACACATCAGCTCGATAGACTTCATGCCAACTTTCCTTAGCTAGCAAAGTTAAAAACAATTCCACATTATTTAGGGTAAATTTCCTAGATTGTTTTTTAATGACATATGAATGCTCATTTTTTAACCCTAAAATTTCCATGTTTCATCATGGTTTGAAATATGCGTTATAATGCCTAATATTTTCAACTGCCTATCGTCTATATTTGTAACAAAATTGTCAATTGCAGTTTCGGTGTTAGAGGTAACTCTAATCGGAAAGTCAACTATACATCAGATTATGTGACTTTAAAATATTTACAAACTCACTGTATATTCTATCATGAGTCAAGACATTTATATTAAAGTCACCTGTTATTACAATATTTTTAAATTTTTTACTTAATATGCTACATAATATATCTAGTTTATCTAATACCCCCGTAGCAGCAAACCTGCGTACTTAGCGAATTTCCAATGCATATATATGTATCTTAATACCACATAAAGCCACATACCAGATTTCATCAATATGCATTTATAAAAAAAATGATTTATGATATTTTCATTATTTTCTATAAGAATAACATGGCGTCTGAGGATACAGAGGTTTCCTGAAACAAGGTGCACCAAAAAATAGGTTTTTATTCAGATTTTTTATAACTAAACCAGATGAAGCCTCATACCAAATTTTATTACTTTATGTTTATAATTAAGGAAGATAACATTTTACTTATTCTCCATAATAATAACATGGGGGCTGAGTACGCAGGTTTGCTGCTACGGGAACTATCAGCAAAAAAATTGTTTTTCGTGAAAATATCAATAGACCACCACGGGGTGAAGCAATATACCATGTTTCGTCAGAACAAGTTGATAAATAAGCAAGATATACAATTGTTCTTTTTCTCCATAAGGATAACATTGGACAACATACCTACCTACTGTGTTTAGCACTTTCAATAGCTCTGTAACCAATTGACGTAGAGAAATGATCAAAACTCCTATTTTCTTTAACAGAATTTAATGGTGAAAACTAAAATTGCATTAGGCCCTACTAAAATATAATTTGTAAAAAACTAAAAAAACACATTTTTGGGGTACAAAACCTCCCCAAAATACCCCTTTAGATAATGCGATTTGGCTGGTTTTCGAACTTAAAGCCATAAATGTTGCTTTACATGTTTGTATCAAATTTCATCAAAATCGGACCATTTTTACGAGAGTTATCGCACCCACGGACACATATGTATAAATATGTATAGAAATATACCGGGTGTCCCACGAAGAGGTTTAAACGTTTGATTTTATATTACGTGCCCATTCATGCACCGAACTTTTTTAAACTTTACACAGTTTACAAAGTAGGTTCTAAAAATATTCTGGAAAAATTTCAGCTCCCTAACCTTAATAGAAACAAAATGGCGGCATATTGAAAAATTTACCAATTTGCTTCCTATAAAAACTACTTTCATGATTTATTATCTGATTTGTTTACTGTTTGGGCGAGTGTCAGTTGTAACGGTGTGTTATCTTACGACATTTCAGACAATACAATGACTGGGATTAGGTATGCACGAGTTTTAAATGAACAGGTCTTGCCCCATTTGACGGTACCAGAAATGAATCAAGCAATCTTTCAACAAGATGGTGCTCCACCTCATTTTGCAAATCCTGTCAAGCAATTACTAAATGGCAACCTTCATGGCCGTTGGATTGGTCGTGGAAGTGATTTTTTAGATTGGCCACCCCGATCACCTGATTTAACTATTTGTGACTTTTTTTATGGGGTTATTTGAAGGAACAAGTTTATACCCATAGCTTCAATAATGATGAGGAACTAAAACGATCAATAGAAGAGGAACTTCTCCGGATACCGCGGAGTTTCTTTGTAAGAGCTTACGAATCATTTGTTACGCGCTGTTATCAGTGTGTTGCTGTGGATGGGTTACAGTTAGAATAATTTTGGACTTTAAGGTTTTCCATTAGGCTATGTTCTAGTTCTTTTATTTAAAAGTCATATTGCCCTAGAATGTAACAATAAAAATATTTTATAAAACCAAAAACACCTTTTTTAATGTTTTTAAAGTATCGTTTTTCAATATGCCGCCATTTTGTTTCTATTAAGGTTAGGGAGCTGAAATTTTTCCAGAATAATTTTAGAACCTACTTTGTAAACTGTGTAAAGTTTAAAAAAGTTCGGTGCATGAATGGGCACGTAATATAAAATCAAACGTTTAAACCTCTTCGTGGGACACCCGGTATATAAATATGTATAGAAATATATATAAATATGTATAGAAATATATATTACTATATATATATATATATATATATATATATATATATATATATATATCCAATACTCTAAGTAAGGTATAAAGTAAGGTTTGATTGCTTGCGACACTGATCTCAAAAACGGCTCCAACGATTTCCTTCAAATGTTCAAAATAACTAATTTCTGGGATAAAATTAAGTTCTAGACAGGCCTCATCCCCAGTAAAATTCAAATAATGTAAAAAAACTAAAATGAAAAGTTAAAAAAATTAACATTGGGCTTATGTAGTTATAATCAAAACAAAAGAATTGTTACAGCTGTTCATAATCAATCATGGAACTGTCAAACTCATGTTGTTTATGATTATTAATAACATGTGGTTTCCTGAGAGCAGAGATAAAAGATTTGAGTGAAGATTTACCATAGAGTAAAATATTTGAGTGATATTTTATATAGAGTAGTAAAATAAATCAAAGGGACATTGAGCTATAAATAACAACTGGAGTGACCTTAAAAATATAGAAAAGTGGCAAATGAGTTATACAAATCTGATTATCAGGAGGGGGAAGTGGTGAAATATAACTCCGAGTCATCTAAACAAACTGACTGGCCTTTCCCCCCCCAAGGTACTATAGCCCTCTAGGTGTCGCATCAAAAAACCTGAAATCTTACGCCATTTTTTAAATCTTTGCAGAATTTTATATAAAATGCTATTAAAAAATAAAATTTTGATATATTGGTAAACAAGTACCTATACATTTTCTTAGAGAGCAGAAAATGGGATATCTTTTAATATAAAATTTGTTGGCCTAAATGTATGGTATAACAGTCCGGCTTGGGTTCAAATCTAAACAACCCCAAAAAAAACTTATTTTTATGTTACGAGACCCGTAGAATATATTTAGACAGCCATAATCAAAAATCCAAGATATACATTTTGTTCAAAATTTAATAAGGAAAAAGAAAATATACATATATGTATATATTATATACGTATATATATATATATATATATATATATACATTATATAATACACAACAACGTAACCTCACATTACAGCATTCCTACTGAAAACATCACTAAACAGCTGATTAAAAACGGCTGCAAAATTATTAGTTCGTAGTTTGGGGTCTGGGGACCTCAAAAGTTATCATGGTCCCGGGCCTAGATCTTACCATGCCGACTGCAGTAATAGCTTCTTCCCTATAGGGGAAATTCGCTAAAAAACTATCCAAAAAACATTGTTTGGGGTATCTGTAAATACATGCTAGAACAAATGAAAATTCACTAATAATTCTCTCCGACAGACAGCATTCAAACACCTTTTCCACTATCAATTCCTTTACTGCAGGAAACATGATGTTATTACTTTTCATTTGTTTTTTAACCAGAATAACAACTCTATCCCCTGAATAAAAAGATCTTGAATAATAGGAACTTACTGAATATCTTGGAATATTCAGTACTAAAATTTCGGCTGGAGTCATTTTATGTTCTGATAGAGCTATAATGTCAGGATGTATTTCCTCTAAATTGATCTTCAAAATATTTAATCGAAATTCTAAGTGTTGAGCGTTTTGGTGCATAATTAATAAACCAAAATTTGTTTGAATGCCGTCTGTACCAGGGTGTACTATGAACATTAATAATATCATTGTCTAAGTTACATTTCCGGTCACTGGAATAGCGTTTTTTGACTGGAGCTGAGTAGCCTCCTCGAAGCACTGAGTATTACTGTTGGCCTCATTTGATATGATGTCACCTTTAACTGGGGTTTGAGTCAACAAAGGCGAAAAATTGTTCATTGATTTATAGAAATTACCAGTAAGTTAGAAGTCTAAATCTCAATTAAGTTGCACATGCACATTTGTTTCAAGAAGTCATCAAAGGGAAGTCTGCAAGGTGCATTTATCGGCAGTAAGATGTGAATTGTATCATAGTCTATAATTGTTAGTGAATTTGTGTTATCTATAAAGAATTTAAATTTTGTGTTATAGTCTATAATCGGTTATAGGCTATGAAACAAATATTAATTATAAGTTAAGCTATGAAACAAATTCAACATTACAGACTATGAGATTATAAGCCATAGGACCCCACTGTTTAACAGATATCATGCCCAATAATTATTGATATTCATAAATGAAACTAGGCAACTTACATACAATGTAATAATAATAAGGTCAACATTTCAGACAACTGCAAGGCCTAAGCCTCAACAGATGACAAACTTAAATGAGGTGGTCAATAAATTTACATATAATGATGACATTAGTAAGAAGCATTGCTATATCTCATTGAGTCAGATAGGTATTAATACTAATAAATAAGGCAGAAAGTGTGTGTTTACCAGCGAAAGTGTCTGGTTCAAGTCCTGAGTTGTAGTCAAGCCCGCAGATAACAAAGTAATCTGCAAATCTGTTCTTCGATGAAGAACTCAAGACTTTGTTGGATTCCATGCTAAACAGTTAGTTCACTGTAAGACTATGAATATGAACACACAATAGACATCAAGCACCACTAACACCTGCCATTTTTTATCTTCTTCAAGCAAACAAATACAATCTTTCTTTGACAGCGAGAAAGCTGCTGGAAAGATCTCCTTACAACACAACAGCTGATCGTAATAAATCAAATGAAAGCGTGAAGCAAAAACATATGTGTCTAATGTTACTGCCTTTTGAATAATAACTCAATTAAGTTAAAATCCGTACTATATAAGCATTTTATGAAACAAAATCTTTTAGGATGTTTTCTTAGATTTAACTTGTTTTTGAGTTTGGCAATGTCGTCCAAAAATTCAAAGTTTCAACACAACAACATAATACTTTGATTCCAACAAAAAACCTAACGTACACACTCACATCACTTTTGCGGTACCTATTTAAGTGGGTTCTTACAGTTGAAATAAATAAATGAATAGGAATGAAAAATTAAATTGACACCCTAATATGCCAAACACTTATAAAAAGATATATCACATGCATAATCAATGTTAGATTAATATACAGTTAATATGATGAGTTTCTCAATTGACCCTGGACTCTATGGAAGAACATAAGTTAGTTACTCCAAATTAGACAAAAAACTTTTTATTTTTCTCTGTTTTGATTATTTTGAGGTTGGAAGTTGGATTTGGATGTTGGGATTCGATTCAAGAAAAGGTGCATGGAATAGGCGAAACATAAATTAACGATGGCAGTATCAATAGTTCGTACTAGATTCTCTCATTATTCATTGAAAAATTTAAACAATTTATTTGGAAACTTTCTGCCTCGATTAGCACATACTCAATACACAGGTTTGTTTTTTATGGCCTATATAGTTATCACAATAATTCACACTGAATTACCCACTGTAATTTTGATATTATGGGTATGCTAGTTGACATCAGGATTATGATATATGGGTACACTTTCTTAAGCGGACCGATATAAAAAAATCAAATGAAATTGTTCGATGATATATCGATTATTTAGGTTATTATTCTGTTATGGTTTCAGTAATTTAGGTTCTGGTTATGTTCGATCTCAAAAATGTAGAAGATATCGCCTTGAAATTTGTCCAGCTAACATATTTTGATTCCACTAATACATGTATTGCCAGGAACGACCATTGTAACAGATTTATGGAAAGCGTACTCCTTTTATGTTCTTTTTGCGTACACAGTACCAGAAAGCTATTTACTATAAACCTTTTTAATTTGTTTATTTGTCTCGTTTTATAATTAAATTACTTTTTATATATAGGCCTCTTATGTAACGTTTATCTAATTTGTATTTTAAGTTTAAGTTAGCCTAGTTGAAAAAAACAAAAGTTATAACTAATATACTGACGACAAAATATTTTACAATCGACATAATTTATATATTGAACAATTTAATTCGGTTTTTTATATCGTTCCGCTTATGAAAGTGTAACCTGATATATTTGCTATCAATAGTTGGATACATTTATTGGATTGTTTCACAGGTATTATATATAATTGTAGCCAATGGCCCAAATCCTGGTTTTAGGGAATTTTTCCTATAGGGAAGAAGCTATTATATTGATCTGAGGTCTACCTTTTGTAAGGTGTGATCACTGGGGAAATTTGCTTGGTCATGAAACTCGCTTTGCACAATAAGAAAAAGGCAGCACCATCCAAAGCAACTTCGAATGTAGATTTTGCCTCTGGAGTTACTAAAAGTTTTGTAAATTGTAAAGAATGGAAGAAAAATATTAGGGCCTACTTAGTTTCAGTAATTTTAAATCCCAGAAAATAACATTTCCGCTATCACATTAGAGGTACGGCTTGTTCAATAGGATATTGTTACGGTATTGGTTTTGTGAGAATTGTTTTATAGATGTAGTGTCTTCTGAATATGTTACCTTTATCAAACTCACCAGTTTTACTATTATCCTAGTCTGTATTTTTCACCTTCAAGCGCAAATCACAATGAACATTTGATGTTATTTCCAAGTACTTCTTGTAACCATATCGTAAAAAAGATCATTCCGTTAATAAATGAGTCATTAAATGTCATGTTTTTGCTCAGGACTGATCCTTAACCTCAAACCTCAAGAACGTTCACTCCAACCACTACACTAGTCAGTGCTTACGTGCTGCTCCTCTTCCCGTTGACTCGATGTGAGCATGGGATGCGTCATGTAGGCCCACTATGCAGTGAAAAATTCTGCTGCATAGAGGCCTTTGGTCTATTTATTTCTAATCTAAAATATCCTCCACCGTACACAGAGCTCTGCCAAGCAA
Source organism: Allygus modestus (assembly GCA_963675035.1). NCBI lineage: Eukaryota > Metazoa > Arthropoda > Insecta > Hemiptera > Cicadellidae > Allygus > Allygus modestus. The sequence goes on from OY776112.1 coordinate 324,398,377, forward strand.
ATCCTCCTCTAATTTTTATTTGAATTTGTTGAGATTATTTAGACTGTTTAACCCATTAACGTAGTAATTATATTCTATTCGCAATGGCTGGTAACACGATTCGATTAGTGCTGCACTCTAGTAGCAATATCTGTAACTAATGGCTGCGGGCAACTGCAGTTGTCTCCGCTAGGGGACTGACTATAAAAACCTAAATAATGCTGCTAGGCCACTGGTCGTAGTAGCTGAGTCAGCCAAGTTGTAGAAACGCCTTGGCCAGGTGTTGATACGATGTTCGTGGGTTCGAATCCCGCACACGACCAAACCTGACCAGTCGTGCAACCCTCAATGAGTTTACCAGTCTGTGGCAACAATGGTGGGAGGACCCAAGTAAAACAAACGGTGGCAGCAGGCTTGCTTGGAAGTTGACGGGATCGGTTAATTCTTTGTGAGTTGAACGTGGTCAACACTGATTTGACTACTTTTTATTTATGTCTACTGTGTGTCTATGTGACTCTCTAAACTGAAAGAAAACAATATTTTAATTAAAATACGCCATTAATCCATTTAAAAACACCAATTTTATATTACAATTCATAGGTTTAAAAAATGACAAGTAAGGAACGAGACCAGCTCGTATTTCTACGCCAAAGGGTTAATTCAGGGGGTAGCTTTTGCAGGATTTTTCCTTACATATCCAGGTTGTCGTTCAAAAATTTTAGGTTATGGGCCACTGCAAACCTACTTTTCCTCCTTGTGTTGTACCCATGTGTTCTTGGTTCAGGATGCCCATATTTCTTGGCGAACACCACTGTCTCCAAGATATATAGGCAATACAAAGCATGATGTACAATGTTAACTTATCCAGGCCTTATGAAATTCATTATTTAAATGTAAAGAATTAAATTTTAGCTGTAATAGTAAATAATAATACCCCTCTCGCAGCAAACCTGCGTACTCAGCGAATTTCCAATGCATATACATGGGTATCACTACTACCTAGAGCCACTTACCAAGTTTCACAAAAATACATTCATTAATAAGTGATATATAGCATTTTATTTATTCTCCATAAGAATAACATTATAATGAGTACTCAGGTTTGCTGCAACAAGGAAGATAAGAAACGTGTATTTTGCAATTATCAATATAACTTAACCAGGCGAAGCTACATACCAAGTTTTATTAATTTAGGTTATTAACTAAGGGAGATATAAAACTTTACTTATTCTCTATGTGAATAACATGGGGGAAGAGTATGCAGGTTTGCTACTGGGCAACAAAAAAGATTTTTTTGTGCTAATATCAATATACCACAATTAGGTGAAGCCACATGCCAGGTTTCATCAATATAAATACATAAATAATCAAAATATAACATTTTATTTATTCTCCATAAGGATAACATTGGACAACGTACTGTGTTTAGCACTTTGAATATCACTGCAACGGTTGGACGTAAAACAACAATTAAAACGCCAAAATGACTGGTTTGTAGAGCTAAACTGATTGGTAGAAAGAAATGTGAAGTTTTTAGTGAAATTATCTAAGGAAAATCCAAAAACCGTATTCCCGTAAGATTAACATGGGAAATTTTATGGACATATTTTTTACTTTTCTCCACAACCACTAAACCTATCTTAATGATTCAAAATACTCAATTGTTTGTTTTTTAAGCTCTATAAAATGGCTATAACCAAAATCTAGTGTTTTTCAAATTTTGGGGTAAAAAGTTCAAAAAACTGAATTTTGGAAAATTTTAAACCCCCATAAAACCCCTTCCCATACACCGATCGATCTGGTTTTTGGACTTAAAGTCATAAATGTTACTCTCCACATTTGTGCCAAATTTCATCAAAATCGGGTGCTCCTTTAAAAAGTTATCGCGGTAACGGACACTTAAAATATATATATATATATATATATATATGTTGGATAAATATTTAAAACGAAAGAATGAAAGGAGAACTGGCACTGGGGAAATGTGTCGATTGTTTATATATATATATATATATATATATATATATATATATATATATATATATGGTATATATAAATTTGAACGAATAGTGGTTTTGGCATCTGGGGACCTCAAAACAAAAAGTTATAATGGTCTTGGGCTTAAGTCTTACCATGCCACCACCTACGGTAATAGCTTCTTTCTCATAGGGGAAATTCGCTAAAAAAAACATTACTTAGGGAAATAATAAATACCCGTGTCGCAGCAAACCTGCATACTCAGCGAATTTCCAATGAATACATAACATAACATATTTAAACACTTAACAGGATTCATAAGAAATATATTCATCAGCAAGCGATATGTAAAATATTAATTATTCTCCTTAAGAATAACATTGGGGATGATTAAGCAGGTTTGCTGCAACAAGGAACACAAAATAATGGGTTTTTATGCATATATCAATAGAATTCATCTTAGTGAAGTCACATACCAAGTCTCATCCATATCCATTCATAAATAAGCAATATATAACATTTTAATTATTTTCTATGAGAATAACATGGGGACCAAGAACCTGGGTTTGCTGCTACAGGAACCATAGGTAAAAATTGTTTTTTTTTTGTGCAAACAACAATAAACCACAACCAGATGAAGGCATATACCAAATTACCTTAGTTTATATTCATAAATAAGCGAGATATACAATTTTTCTTTTTCTCCATAAGAATAACATTATACAACGTACTATGTTTAGCACTTTCAATATCTCTGTCCAATTGACGTAGAACAATGATCAAAATACCAAGTTTTTTTTTGGCTGAATTCAATGGTAAAAATTAAAATTTTATTAAAATAAAAATTACATGTGGGAACCCCAAAAAACCCATTTTTGGGGTACAAAACCCCCCTTTGGATGGTGCGATTGGTCTGGTTTTTGAACTCGTTCAAATAAATGGTACTTTACACATTTGTACCAAATTTCATTAACATTGGACCTTTTTTACGAGAGTTATCGAGCTTACGGACACTTTTATATATATATATATACATAAATTTTAACGAATGGTGTTTTTGGCGTCAGGGGACCTCAAATGAAAAGTTATCATGGTCTCGGGCTTAAGTCTTACCATGAGACCTACGGTAATAGCTTCTTCCCTATAGGGGAAATTCGCTAAAAAGCACAAATTGAAAGTAGCCTACGTATTAATACCTCACCTTTTAAAAATATGTGTTTTTCAGCACCAATGTAAAGTTGACCTTCAGTATTTGTTACAAGTATATAGCTGTAGGTATAAGTGTTACCCAGCTCAACTCTTTCTTCGTCTATGTAAATACAATATTAGGCTAGTCTATTTTATTATTCTATTTTCATCGGTCTTATATTTATTTTCTATTCAGGAAATCTGTTGGGGCTACAAGACTGTAACAAAGATATTTCATGGGTTCAAAGAGCATTTTTAAGAACAAACAACAAAAACAGTTTTGCCCAACCGCTACAACAGGAGGAGGTTAAAGACACAAGAGAAGAAGACAGCACGTACACGAATGGTAATATGTCATGATTATTTCGATTCCATAACGAATACTAAAATAGATGGATTTCGTAAGAATCATTTGTATCAATAATTATGTTTTGGACAGTTGGAACAAGTTTACATTAATTCCCACACACGTACTGTGTCTCAAGGTTCAGGCAACCATTATTGATCATCTGCATATACTGGAACTCTGAAAAACTCCCTCCAAGCCTATTGTACCACTAAAACGAGTTCGCACACAGCACGCTGACGTGAGGGAAGTGAATTTTCACATAAAAACTTGTAAAACTCAAAATAAGTGTAAAAACATACATTTTTCCAATTTTTATTGAAATCCGAAAACATTGATTTTTTGGCTGTTCTGATACTCCTGGTTTCATTTACTTGCAAAGCTGGGAATACAATTTTGCACATTATAAGGTTAGGAGAAGGTCCAGACAGGCTTAAAAGTAGGCGTGAGGTTGCTGGGGATGATAAAAATATTCTAACAAAGGAATAACAGCCTTTTCTAGTGTAAAACCCCCATCAGACAACGTACTGTGTTTAGTCGATACACATTTTCTTTAATAACTCGGTAAATATTTATGCTAGAATGACGAGAGAGGGCTTAAAACTTTCGCCTCACTAATTGCCATATTTTTACATGTATTGATTTTACATCTGGGGCTTTTATGACCCTTTTGGGCCCAAAAACTCAAAATTTGAAAGATTAATCCCCAAAAAGAGGGGTTTAGAGTTTTCCGATTGTTTTGCCCAACGAACTTGTCGAACTGATTACAGAAAGAAGTGTCCCTACCAAATTTGAAGTAAATCAGACAAAAAATGTGACCGCTAGAGTGCACACACTCATATAATATATATATATATATATATAAAATTTTGAATGACCCCCCAAAACGTGTTCAGGGGGTCACGTTAGGAACCTCTATGGTGGTCCCGGGCTTAAGTTTCACCGTGCAGGTCATGCTTATAGTTCACTTTCCAAAGGAAATTCACTAATAACAAGAGTACCCAATAAATATTGAGTATAATAGGCCTCTATTATACTAGTCAACTGTTAAAGCATGAAACATTTGTATAGGCCTAGTAGACTCTGAGCAACTGCCGCTTTCCCATTGTTGTCAACCTGACCCGGTAACATTTGATGAGTGTTGCAGTTAACTGCAACAGTTACACACCTGTATAATGACTCCCATTTGAAACAATGTTACGCCAGATCGATCTTGAGCAAAATCCGCAGATCATTTTTTGAAGGTTCGATACTAGATCCAGCTGCCACTGGTCATTGGGCTATTAATGAATTTTTCTGGCTAAATAATTAGTTTGTTTTAGCCAGTAACAAGGCTAGACAAGCATAGGAGTGCGGAGGTGCCAGTGGGAAAATGGCATTCCCCTAGGGGGAGGGATGGGGAATTGAACATATAATAAAATTACGTTTCTAGACGTGTTATTATGGTGCTTTGAAATTCACCTTAAAGGAGACAAATTTTAAGTGTTTTTTTATAATAAATAAAAGGTATCAGGGAACTGAGACATACTTTCTCCCTTTTACTTAGCCCAACTTTAATGAATAAATTCCTTTTTATTTACGGTACTAAACTAAATATAGAATATAAAGTACCTACGGTTGAATGTACAGACAATATTCTGAATAAGATGTTTAAAAAAATATCTACCCAAATAAAAATATATACCCTTTTATGGAAGCACTACAGTATCCTTTGCTACATACAGTGATTATAAAAGGGGAATGACCCCTCACCCCCCCCCCAGGATTAAATATCAACATATTTTGAACATCCTCTGTTGGTCAATGCTAACTTGACCTGCATATCAAATTTTAATGAAATTGATCAGTAAATGTGACGCGGAAAGCAAAAAAGGACCTCATCACGGCAATTTCCGGTTTTTAGGTTTTGATATTTTTGAATTAAGCTTTAAATAACAAACGATTCAATGCAAAAATCATATCTCTATGATTTATATTGTTTAAGTTACGGAATTTTATATAGTGAAAGTGGGCATATTGATAAAAACGCAAATGAAATATTCAAAGTAACACAAAATCTTTATTTATATAATTTACGAAATTTTGCATATAAATTAGCTTAAAATGTCCTCTAAAAAATTACATAAAAAAGTCTCTCACAAACATCCATCTTCTTTATTTAAGTGGAACGTTTTCGTCGCTTCGTCACAACCAAAACATTCCATCATACTAAACGTAAACTATTATAGTGGTTTTAAATTACCTTTCCGTCACTGTTCGAAGTTTTTGTAGTTTTCGAACTGGTGATGGAAAGGTAATTTAAAACCACTATAACAGTTCTACCAGTTCAGGGGCAATAAAAACAAAATGAGTAAAATTAAACATAAACAACAACAAACTGTCTGCATCGCTGTGGTTCAGCTAACAGCGGTTTGCAGGGCTGCCACCTGTACTTTTTTCTATACCCCAACATTTATTGTTTGGAAAATACCTTAACTTATCACAAATTAAATAAATGTAATAATTAATAATAGTTATCAATAGTTAATAATACAAAAATCATAGTTTTAAATTCATAGTTTAGGTGTGTTAGTACAACTACTTATAGGTTTTTAAACCTGTAATAAAAAGGTACCTGGGACAGGGATTTTAATAACCAGACAACATTCTCATTTTACAATAAACTCCTACAGTAGAACTTCGATAACACGACTGTCAAGGGGATCTTTAAATTAGTCTTCTTATCGAGGTGCACTTTTAATTGAGGGTTGTGCTATCAAGGTGGTTTTCACAACAAGACGTGCTATCGAGGTCACAGAATTTTTGCTATACCAAGCACATTTTTTATGAAACATTTCTAATAAGTTGTGTTTTAAGTAGAAAATTACTGTATAAATCAGTCATAAATAAAAGAACACACGTACAAGTAAAAGAAACTTTGTATTATTGCCTTAAAACAATAAAATTTTAGCAATTAAAACAAGTTAAAATTGATTGAAAAAGAATAGGCCTGGTAAAGTTTATAATTAGGCTGTAATATTAATTTTACAAAATTCATGTTACCGTAAATTGTTCATTGTAGGTCTACTTGTGTGATAAGTTTTCTTACTCAATAAAATACTATGCAGAACTCACGGCAGTGAGAAAAAAATCAACCGACTCAGTTCACCAAAGTATAGATTTAATAAGCTCAAAATACAGTACCTTAACCTATTGTGAAATACGCAATAAAATAATGCTAATTCGATGATGCGACTGATCTGACCCGTGATAGATGAGGAAAGGCCGGGAGGGGAAGGGGTGTAGGGAAGGGGTTTTCCTGTTGAGACCTGAGCCCAAGACGTTGTTGTTTACTTCAAAACATCCGTTCTAACCGTGGGAACTATGCGTGAGAAAGGTTGATTCGTGCTATAAAGGTTCCGTAACGCAAAACGACGCGCTATTGAGGTTAGAGTCGTGAAATAAAGGTTCACTTACCCAAAGAAGCGTGTTATTTGGGTGGGAGTCGTGCTATAGAGGTTCAGTTTTTTGAGAAGACACGCTATAGAGAGTTTTATTTATTAGTACAGTAATAGGCCTATGAAATGACAAAAAGACGTGCTATCGAGGTATTTATTTGAAAAGGAGTCGTGTTATAGAGGTATTTATATCATTAAGTGTTATGGGAGATTCACGGGGATTAGAAAATCAGACTCATTTTCAAGGTTTTCGTCTTATCGAGGGTCGCCGTAGCGAGGTTCTACTGCAGTAGTTCACTTCTTTGCCGCTAGAATTCATCAGAAAGTAGTTTTAAAGTATTAGTTTAGTTATTAGCTTAGTTATCTGTTGTGTTAGAGAAAAGGGACCTATTCGCGGCCCATGTTATTTTCCCATAAGCGCGAAGACTTTTCCCAAGTTGAACAAAGACTACTTATTGATTTTTTGAGTGTTTCATCTGTTAACAACAGTATTGTAATCGATTACAACTGGTAAAGGACGAAATGAAGCATATTAAACTGCAAACAACCGAAAATCGATATTTTTGACCTCATTTGATGAAACTGCTTGTACTGAAATTTTCACTTTGCCGTGATGAGGTCCCTTTTTGCTTTCCGCCTCACAAATAAGGGAGAAACAGTAATTTTTGTACTCCCGACAAGAATAACATTAGACATACTGTGTTTACTGCAAAGCGAAAATTTAAATTTTCTCTGTAACCAACAATTGTAGAATCGTAATTCAAAATACTAAATTATTTAGTTTTTAAGCTCTTTTTAATGATGAATAATATTTTTTTTTAACATGTATGTTTTTTATGAAAATAAAAAAAAAACTGAATTTTGGATGTTTTTAAGTCTTGTAATTTCTGAACCTGAATTTTTGCAGAAATGCGGGTGGTGTAATTTTTTTGGAACCCTAAAGCTCTACAAACCACTGAACATTAATGAAAATCTTTACAGCCATTTTTGATAAATTTGGATTTTTTATGTTTTTAGGTGGTTTTTGGGGGATAATTACCCTTAAAAATAAAAAATGCAATTAAATGAATAAAATGCCTGGAGGTATCGTGGATTAGTACCTACATACGGTAGCAGATTTCCTAAAATTGGCCCATTGGTTAGGGCTCTAGCTCTGCACACATCCACACAGACTTACACTAACAGAGAAAGACAGAAATCACGAAAAAAAACCACTTTGGGTTCAGGGAGCACCAAAACGAATATTTCCACTAACAACTCAAATTTGAAAATTCTGACGAAAACAATACTTTCTCCTTATACTGTGTGTAGGGGGAGAAAATAAAAAACCTGGGAAAGGAAACAGACAGCACAAATGTATTTGTTTACATCGTTATATTTTCTAAGCATGGTGCTGCCACAACGTTGTAACAATAACCTTTGATCGAAAGAGACAATGTTCTTAAACTCATTAATAAACTCTCTTGTTCAGGTCTTGCTCAATGAGAAAGGAAGCATTTAAGAGTTTTGAAGTCGATTCTGTGTCATAGATGATCAAAATTTTGACTTAACGATCGTAAGTTTAAAAAAAAATAGAATTAGATGACTCTTGTCAATGCAGTCCAGATATTCCGCATTATTATTTTAAGTTGTAGGTTATGTTTATATGCGTATAATCAGTTTAACACATTCACTACCGACATTTAAAAAAAATCCTTCACCACAGACCAACGTCAACAATAGTTGACGTACAGGCTGAATCCAGTGGACCAACGTCAACTATTGTTGATGTATTTAGATTACACATTATTATATATTACATTTAAATTATACATTTGGAAAGAATATTATTAAAATGGTGTTGTTATCTGCAGAAACGATTGCTTTGGTGAATGACCAGATTACCAAAGGGGAGGAAGGACGATTATTTGCTGTTATTCACGTCGCTGGCAAACAGTTTATTGTGACTCAGGAAGATATCATCATAATACACGGTCCATGGCCGCCTTCCATCAGTGACAAAATCCAGTTTGAAAAGGTAGGCAAACGATTTTAAAATATGAATCTAGTAAAGTTGTTTAAACTATGGAACTAGGTTGCAAGAAGTGGCCTTCTTCATAATACTAAGAATCTGTTTGATAAAAATAAATTATAGGTGTATAGGAATGTTATTATATCAAAAATCGGTACTTTGGTATTATACGGATGCCACCCTTATACAGCGCGCTGCGGCAGTTATGTAAGGATGGGTTATCATAAAAATGATTGTAGGACTTTCCTTGTTTCGTTACGACTCGAACGATACCTGATGAGTCATACTTCCGGCCGCCAAACCCCCTCCAAATAGGCCAAGGTCAGGTCGTTGACCAGAGCACGCGCATCACCTGTCATCACCTGTATCTGGGTCAGTGTTGTGAGTGATTTATTGCCGTGCACTACGTTACATTGTAGATGTACATTGTACATTCGTAACGAAACAAGGAAAGTCCTACAATCATTTTTATGATAACCCATCCTAACATAACTGCCGCAGCGCGCTGTATAAGGGTGGCATCCGTATAATACCAAAGTACCCAAAAATCACATAGTGAACTCATAAGGTACTTTATACATTATATTATTGTGCTCTACACATTTAATCGTATTTATTATATTTAAATATGTGTAGTTAATTTGTCATTCATAAATGTTAGATTGCAATAGTCCATTTTTTACATTGTAATAATGTTTTTTATTTTTGTTCATTACCGTTCAGTAATGAATTACCAATGAAGATTGAAATAAAACACATTATATTCCACAGGTTATGCTGGTTGGAGGTTCAGACTTCTCTCTGATAGGCAGACCAGTGTTGCCACCCGAGTTGGTGTCGGTCACAGGAACAGTGATTGATAAGGATCTGTCTCATGTCAAAACAAAGTTCAGGTTCAGGAAACGAAAACAGTTCAGGAGGATTAATTGTAAGTATTTCTCAAAAATTACCACTCCTATGTTTGGGAATGTGGTATCGCCCAGAAAGTAAAATTTAATTTTGAATCAACAAAAATGTCCAGAAGTAGGCTAGGAACTTCACATTAATACACATTAAGAAACATATGATCGAAGCGACATGTGGTCTCGTCTGTTGGGCTGCACTTTTTTCAAGATTATTCGTAGGAGCCTTTTCGGCATCTCACCATCCTCAACTGTTACTGATTGTTGATGTTCTAAGTTTTTGGGTTCTTGAATGTACACGTTCAAGTTAATAATGGAACTAGGCCTCCCGGAATTTCCGGCTTTTGGGGCGTGGCGGCAACCTATTATCATCAGCTCGAAGGACGAGGTATTTATAGCTTTTTCGAGTGATTGTTTTTAATTTAGCTTTTCTATTATGATTTTCTCTTTTAAAATATCAAAAATTTTGCTTTTGAAATATTCTGTGTATTTTGGTTGGTTATGTTGTTGTAGATTTGTAAATATAAAAGTTGTTTAAAAGATCTAATTTTATTTAAAATAGTTACTACTTCTAAAGTAGTTCCTATATCTCTGCATCTGTGGTCTTCTTGCAAAATATGTAACACAAATTGTGATTTTGTTTCTTTCTGTTCAGTGCATAAATATGATCTTTAAAAGAACATTATTTGTTTAAAACTTTTTCCTGTCTGCTCTATATGCAGTTGTTTCTTTTATACAGAATTTTTAGCAGACACAACCCTTGGGACGTAATACAGTAGAAGTCCGATTATCCGAGGTCCGATTATCCGAGCCGCCGGGTTAACCGAGGCAAATACAGTACTGTATATAGCCTTGGAAATAAATCGTAAATAAATAAATAAATAATCGTAAATCGATTGAAAAATGTAGCGGCTGTGGTTGCTAGGTCGAGTATTACAAGCTACTCCTATTGGTTGTTGCTAGGACCATTAGTCTTATCGGTCGACTGTGTTCGCGCTAGAGATGGGAATTATTGTTGTTTTTCGGCAACGGTTGTAACGACAACGCAGCTATCCAATAACGTGTTGCAGCAACCTGTTTTACTTTCTCCCCAGGGATTCAGCTGGGATAAAAATTCTTTGAGCAAAAATGCTACAAGCTCTTAGAGACTTGTAGCAAAAATATTTTCCTTTTCGCATTTTTATCGCGTGTCATTATACTATTTTTGGGTCTTAAGTTGTTTTTTGCTTGTATTTGTTTTTAAGGTTTAACATTTTAATAATATATAATTCAGCAGAGTCTACTTTTCTTGGAAACTTATCTTATCCATTTTAACCATTAAAGTCGGTAATGGAAATATACTAAACATTCTAATAGAATAGGCCTAATATGGCACCAGAACAACTAAAACTCACACACCCCGAACATTACCTGAAACATAACCTCAAAGCATATCGCGATCGCATTTGCGCATCAGCGATTTTGAGTTGTCTGTTTTCGCTAAGGTACCTCAACACTTTGGCCCGATCATTGCGATTTCGAGCGACTCGTGCTCGTGTAACCGTCCACATTCTGCAGCAAGTCGAGACCGCGAGCGGCACTAAGTATGGAGGACCTGCCGCTCGTCTCCTTTGACTCGGTCACAAAAACCGACAAGAATCGGTGTGATTGCGAGGCGAGCGCAATCATCCCTTCGGTGGCGAACTAGCCCTCGACATTCTCGCATTCGCCGATTCGCTCGGCTAGACTCGGCTACTACAGAGTGCGCGCCAAACTTGAGTCACAGCGCATGACGTCTGCTAGGGGGTTAGCTACTGTCACTACAACTGTCATATCAGTAACTCGCCCGTTCTGTTTACAAGGTACGCAGTTTAAATCGACAGACACTGTTTACGTAATGTAGGCTCGTCTCCTCTACCACTCGCTCAGAGGCGATCGGTAAAGTGACTTAGTGCAACCAACGCAACGTTAAGCCTCTACAACATCCCAACTACTCTTCTAATCTTTTTAGTTGTGGATCGTGATCATGGACTTTTAATGCAATTTTTATTGTTAAAACCAGATTTTCTGCAATAAAATTTAAAACAATTTCTTATACTTTTCTCTGTAGCAAAAAAGCGACAGCCTGCCCAAATATTGTCGCATTTTCGTGGTGCATGTTGTTATGTTTTGTATGATAGCAGAAAAATATCTCGTTTGATAGTTAAAAATTCTCAAATTATAGGCAAAGTTTTTGTTGTCACTGATTAAAAGAAGCTATGAGAGGATAAAAATAAACGTTTCACCTTCTTTAGTTTGTAGAGAAAGCGTAGACTGGAGGCTGGCTGGGGTACCCCATTCCTGTTGTAGTTGGTAGGCCGACGTGAAGGCGTCTGTCTTGTCCAATATTGTTCACTTTTCACTGTCACTTATTAAAGTTTGAAATTAAAATATCCTCTCAAAATATCAGAAAACAAAAGATCCTTCTTGATTAAAAACAAGATTTTTGCCGAAGCAAATAATTAAAATTAATTAGGATTCACCATATAGCGGGTAGCGCAATGCTGATGTGGTCGCCTTGATAGACGGCAGTGGACTGTGTGTGTGGTGGCCACACGATAAGAGAGTCCAAAGGTTAGAAGGGTTGGTCTCTGACATATCGCCCCCCTTGAACCAACTTGGTTCAAAAAAAATAATAAAATGGGAAGTTGAGAACTCACAGAAAATAAAAAATAAACAAAAAGGGGGTTTTAGGGCTGTAGCAGGGTGTCTACTGGTCACGGAAGTCACGGAAGTCCCGGAAAAGTCCCGGAATTCGGTAAACGGGCACGGATGTCACGGAAAGTCACGGATTTTAGTGCAGAAGTCACGAATTTTTAATATCACGTTATTTAATTTATTTTCCACCCCACATTACATGACGTTTTTACGGTGCATTTTGCCGAACCGATAGAGGATATTTTCGACCTCAAGATTTGCTTTCTAGACTTTGTTTATTTATTGATGTCTGGATATGCCGATATGTCTACGCCATTTGTGGTGCAACCAGGACATGAAACAAGAACTGTAATGTTCCATTTGTGTTACAGTGAAATAACAACTTTCCTAAACGTAATAGGTTGGCGGTTTTTGCATTATTTTATTGAAAAACTGTGACTGTAGAACGGTTGTTTCTAGAAAATAAAGTTCCATTATATTTCCTAATTTAATGTAGCTCTAAGCAATACATTTGGAACAAAAGCAGTATGATAATTTTATCATCGTAATACTACATAATTAATATCTGCTTGTATTAGATTAATTAAAGCTTTTTATAAAAATCTTTCATGATGTAAGTTCGATGATGGCGAAGAACTGTGATTAGAAACTGATAACTAGTTGTACAATTAACTGAGGACGCAGGACTGTTATCAGTAACTGCTATTTGGAACGGTGCAAATAACCTAGTACTAGCAAGTAACTTGCGCGATCAGTAACTGCTATTTGGAACGGTGCAAATAACCTAGTACCACGGTGCAAGTAACTTGCGCGATCGTTGTTGACTGGCTGTGGCGCTTTTTGGACAACCAGCTACTTGGCACGGGGAATAGCTACTGACCTGTACAACTATCGAATAACAGTAACTCGCGTGTCCCTTTGGTGCGCAGTTATGAAGCTACCAACGTAGTCGATCACGAAGGTTAAAATTAGTATCTTGCCTTGAAAGCACTAGCGATCCTAGTGGTAGGAAGCTAAATTAATCTTTAAACAAACTTGAGTATACTAGCGAACCTGGTGGCTGGCGTTGATGTAAGTTTCATATCGTTCCCTCCAGTCGTATTGCTCCATTTAAATAAGTATGCATTGTCTATCGCTATCGCAGACATTTCGCGAACCCGCCAACCCGGTTGCCGGATGAAAGTGAGAACGTTTTACCTAGGTTAATTTGCCTTCTCGTCTAATTGTCTATAGTTTTGTTTAGTAATATAAGACTGAAACGAAATAACCCAGGAATGATATTGTGTTTTTGTTTTGCTTTTCAGTATTAATAGTTTTAGTAGTTAACTGCAGTACGGTACTTATGGTTTAATTATTTGGTGTAGGCTTGTGTTTAAGTGTTTTACCTTTAACTAAATCTCATTCTTGAAACTAAAGGTTAAAGTGATAACCTGCCAAGATTTTTCTATTGTTTACTGACCGATGCTAAAATGCCGGGAAAGTGCAAGTTTCAAATGCCTTAGCCTGCCATATGAAAGGCAAAAAACATGTCAATTTAGAAAACTTGTTGAAAAGTGGAAAGCAACTAGGCCCTAACTTTATTCTCATTTAGGCCTATTTTATTGCTTGGTAAATGGTGAAATGGTGTTTTATGTTTAGTTGCAGTACTTATATAGCCTATATAAGGGTTTTATGGTAAGTTAACAGTAAATTATGGCTACACTGAGCTATGTTGTGGTACATTTTCATCTCATTAATGGCATACACTAGCCTAGCTAACTAATTTCATGACAATCTGATGATACGGTTTTGTTCAGGTTTGGGCTTGTATTGTACCCTATCATTATTCTATGACTCGCTTTTCTGTAGCCTAGGCTCTAAAGTTGTTTCGCGAATGGGTCACTGATTTTTTCCAAATGTCCCCTAAAAGTCCCCGAAAAGTCCCTGATTTTTGTTTGAATGACTGAGTAGACACCCTGTGTAGCCAGTAAGTTAATGGATAGGAAGGCGGAATACCTTAACGGCAGGGCGGGTTAAGGTGCCTTTGGTTGTCTCAAGGTGGACTACTCGGACGATTCCATCCTTCCCCGGTGATACTCCTGTGATCCGACCCATCTTCCAGGTGAGTGGTGGAGAGTGGTCCTCGTGGACGATGACTAGGTCTCCAACTTGAAGGTTTGGTTGATGGGAAGTCCATTTTGAACGTTCCTGAAGAGATTGTAGGTATTCTCTCTGCCATCTGTTTCAGAAATGTTGAGTGAAGGCTTGCATCAGTCTCCAACGCTGAAGATGACTAGAAGAGTCTAAGAGATATGGCTCAATGAGAGAAGTTAACGGACCACCAGTTAAAAAATGTCCTGGAGTTAAAGGCTGCATGTCATTAGGATCAGCCGAGAGCGGTGTGATGGGCCGAGAGTTCAAGATAGCCTCAATCCTGACGGTCAAAGTGAGAAATTCTTCGTATGTCAAAATTTGTTCACCCATAACTCTTGTGAGGTGATATTTCATACTCTTTACGGCTCGCTCCCAGAGTCCTCCTTGGTGAGGAGCACGTGGAGGATTAAAATGAAACTTAACTTGATGATTCTCCGCAAACTGTTGAATAGCAGGACTACGCATGAGATCTTCAAAACACTTTTTCAGGGATGATGCAGCGCCGACAAAATTGGTACCGCAATCGGAGTACAAATCGGATACCAAGCCTCTACGAGATATAAACCTGGTTAGGCAAGCAATAAAGCCTTCGGCTGTCAAGTCGGTCACAACTTCCAAATGTATAGCCTTAGTGGCGAGACATATGAAAAGGCAGATATATACTTTCAGGGCTTGTGCTCCACGAAGTCTGAAAAATCTTATAGTAAATGGTCCTGCATAATCTACAGCAGATACATTAAAACAACGTGATGGGATCACTCGATCATAGGGAAGATCGCCCATAAGTGGTGCGGTTAGCTTAGGTTTTGCACGAAAACATCGTAGGCATTTAAACAGACGGGATCGGATAACACTCCGTGCGCTAAGAATCCAAAACTTTTCTTGAAGTAAAGCTTGGAGCTGTTGAGGTCCTGCGTGTAGGTTAACCTTATGGTAGTGATCAATTAACATGTCAACTACAGCATGGTTCTTGGGCAGAATTATCTGATGCTTATTGGCATATGAAAGATTGGAATGTTTAAGACGTCCTCCAACTCTGATGATACCACTGTTATCTAAGAATGGAGATAAGCGTTGAAAGCGCTTGGAGCAAGTTTTTGTCTTCTTCAGAAGATCAATCTCTTGGGGAAATGTCTCTGCCTGTACTATCGAACAAATGCGCTTTTCAGATTCATCTGACTCTTCACGAGTTAATGGTTGAGTGATCTTGGACTTATTCTTGATACAAGTGATGAAGCGTAGAACATAGCCCATGATGTGCAGTAGTGACTTCCATGATGAATATCTAGGCTTACTGATGAATTCAAAATTACTGGATTTCTCTGTTGTCAGAAGATTAATAGAAGTAGACTTGACTTCAGGTAGATCATCTTCTAATACAGTGAAGCGGGACGTAGGCCAAGAAGAAGGGGGTGATTGTAACCATAGTGGACCGAACCACCATAACTCATTATTCTTGAGGTTAGAGGCAGTCAAACCTCTGGAGGCGCAATCTGCAGGATTGTCATTGGTTGACACATGTTTCCAGATACATGAAGGAGTTAATTCCTGGATTAAGGACACACGATTGGCGACATAAAGTTTCAATCTATAAGCAGGTGTTTGAATCCATGATAAGGCTATCGTCGAATCGCTCCATGCGGTGATAGAGTCAATTTGAAATTTGTCAGAAAACTGTGCTACACAGTAATTAATTAAATTTGCTAAGATGTGGGCACCACAGAGTTCCAACCTTGGGATAGTGATGCGTTTGAGTGGTGCTACTTTGGATTTAGCAATCAATAAATTTACTGCAACATTACCTTGTGTGTCCTCTGTGCGTAGATAGACACAGGCAGCATAGCCTAATTCGCTGGCATCAGCAAAACCATGTAACTGAATGTTTACAGCATTGTCCAGGGATAAATATCGTGGAATTCTCAAATCTTCAATCAAATGAAGTTCTTCAATAAACTCTGACCATCGGTCCGCAACTTCAAGAGGAAGGGGAGCATCCCATTCTAGGCCTAATGCCCACACATGTTGCATAAAAGCTTTGGCCCACAGTGTAAGAGGAGCTAGCATACCTGTAACGTCATAAATTCTGGCAATAGTAGACAGAATAGACCTCTTAGTGAACATTGTTGAAGGTTTCTCAATTGAATATAAAAAGTAATCTGCTTCAGGATTCCACTTTAGACCTAAAATTCCAACAAAGTGTTGATCAAGTACGACTGTAGTGACACAATGTTCTGCTGGTAGGCCTTCAAAAATTAGTTTATTATTCGAAGTCCATTTACGCAGTTCAAAACCACCTTTTCCTAGTAGGCTTATCACCTCATTGCGCAAAGTTAAAGCTTCTTGGGTTGAGTTGCACCTAGGAGGGCATCATCTACATAGATTTGTTGCTGAAGAATCTTACAAGTCTTGGGGTAGTTTTCCTCTTCTTTCTTGATGAGTTCTTGAATGACTCGGTTGGCAAGGAACAGAGAAGATGTCATTCCAAATGTCACTGTGGTCAACTGGTAAGTCTTGAGCGGGTGTGAAGGGTGATTTCTCCAATAAATAAGTTGAAATAACTGGTCGTCATGATGGATAGATATCATTCTGAACATCTGCTTGATGTCGCACGTGAACGCAATTTTATAAAAGCGGAAGCGAAAAATAATGTCTCTAATTTCGTTGTGAAGTTTTGGTCCCTGATGAAGGATATTGTTCAGCGAAAGACCAGAAGTTGTGGGTGCAGAAGCGTTGAACACAACATGGATTTTATTATCCTTATAAACACTATGATGAGGCAAAAAACAGTGATTTTCAGAAATGTTGGAGGTTTCACTAAGTTTCATGTGGCCAGAGGATAGATATTCATCCATAAAATCCACATAGTTGCGTTTGAGCTCAGGGTTTGATTCAGATTTGCGTTCCATAGAAAGAAAAGTTTTCTTAGCGATATTCGAAGACTCACCTAATTTTCTTGGATCATCTTTAAATGGCAGTCGGCAAACAAACCTACCACTACTGTCTCGTGTGTGTGTTTTCACAAAATGAGTTTCACATTCTTGTTCCTGAGGAGACAATTTTGAGCACTGAGGCGGCTCTTCAATCTGCCAAAATCTTTGAAGCATAGAATGAAGATCAATGTCATTGACCGAGAGAAGGGTAGTTAATCCACTGTATTGAGAACCAAACTGTTGCAAAACTGGAGCATTACCCAGAATAACATAGCCAAATATAGTATTGATTGCATGAGGCATGTTGTCGCCTAATGCGACTCTAGGTCCGACCAAGGTCTGAGTAAACAGATCAGCACCAATTAAAACATCTATTGGTCCGGGAGTATCAAATTTTGGATCAGCCAAAGTATAACCCTTTAACTGGGCACGCACATTTGGTGACAATTGAGTACGGGGCATATCACCTGAGATCTTGTCCAATATTAGGACAGGATGTGATGTCGCCAAAGTAGAGCCTCCGAGAGAGGAGAAGTTAACAGAGGTCAAACCTTTAGGCCTAACATGACTAGAAGATATGCCTGTTATTTCAGGTACATTTGCATGTGAACGCATCACTTTAAGCATGTTAGCGCAGTATTCTGAAATTATAGTTGTCTGAGATGCACTATCTAATACTGCACGCACCACAATTTGATTTCCATTTTCAGTAGAAACACTAACTAATGCAGTGGCTAAAAGAACCATATTACCGGATGAGCATGATGTAGCAACCAAGGTATTACCTGATCCTGAGTCAGCATTAGGTTTGTCGAGAACCTGTGGCGGAGAAGCCGAACTTGCAGTCTGTGAAACATCCGAGTGCATAGTCTGTTCTTGCTTCTGAAAATGTAGGAGAGTATGATGTCGCTTCATGCATTTTTTGCATGAATGAAGAGATTTGCAAGAGCCTGTCTTGTGTGTACCAAAACAATTCAAACATAGGCCTTTATCCTTAATGGCAGTGTACCTATCTTGTGGGGTCAATGCACTAAAGTTTTCACACTGAAAAATCTTGTGAGCAGATTTACAATAAACACACATTTGAGGTTGTTTGTTAGTCGAAACTGACATTACATAAGATTTACTAGGCTTAGTTTTACCTAGGCCTACATTCAATTTACTCAATTGTATATTCTTATGCAAGCTGAGTGGTTTTGGCGAAGGCACAAGAGAAACAGACGAACTATTTAAACTGGCTGCTTCCTGTTGGGAGCATTCATCTTCAAGGAATTGTATAAATTCTGTGATTGTAGGCATGACTTTGGAATCTGTCCTTTTACGCTCAAATTCATTTCGTAAATTAGGATCGAATTTACGCAATAAGTGCAATGTAAGAACCAAGTTCTCATTAGCCGCAATGTCATGATTAAGTGCCTTAAGAGCCTGATAGTTGTCATTATAAACAGAAATAAAATCTCTGAGCTGCTTAACTGTAGGTTTGTTAACTTGAGGAAGGTCCAAGATATTGCTTGTGTGCAAAGTGATCAATAGCCTAGTGTTATGGTACCTTTTCACCAATTTGTCCCATGCTAAGAAATAATTAGCTGAGTTGAGAGGCAAAGATTTTACAAGACTGAGAGGCTCATCAGATAGGCAAGAAAGCAGATAAGAAAATTTCTCAATATTAGAGAGTGATCCATTCTTATGAATAGTAGTTTCAAAAATGCCTTGAAAAGCTACCCATTGTTCAGGTTGACCAGAAAAGGTTGGCAAATTTATTTTTGGTAGCCTAACTGTTTGTTTAGTTTCAGTGGATTGAGTAGCTCCACTGACATCTGATTCATTTAAAACTGGTTGTTCTGTTTGAGGTGTAGGTAGCAAAGCATCACAATTTGATTGTATGCCAATGAATAAGTCTGAGATTTTATCTTGCAATTCACTAATCTTAGAATTATCAATGTCATCCATAGAAGGAATAGTTTGAAATAGCTTAATAACTTGTTTTTCAAACTCATTATTCTTTTGAACTGCTGCATTGGACAAAAGCTTAAGTTTATTAGTTTGCTGAAGGGATAACTCATTAATAACACTTTGTTCAGAAAGGGCTAACACTTGCTTATTGATTGCTTGTAACCTTAATTCTATCAACTCACCGTGTTTAACAAAAGTTGAAAACCTCATTTTGTTATAGGTTATGTGCTTCTCTCCTCTTCTATTATTAATAAAATATCAAATACAAGATGAATCAGTTTGATTGAAAACAAACATTTCATTCAGAATAATAGTATTCGTTGTATCAAGGAGCAAAATAAATAAATAGCCTACATGAATATCCTCTATATAATGAATATCTTCAATATAAATAATAAATATGAATCTTCAATATTCAGTTATTCAATTCAACACAAGAAAATATATTTAAGTAATAAACAGGTTAATTCAATTATAACCTCAACTCAGCATATTATATTTTGTTTAAGGCAAAGTGATATTGACAAGTCCAAAATCGTAAATAAACTCTCGAGACAGCTGACAGCCACAAGTGTGCAATAATGCTGCTGTGATTAAGTTTCCATAAACTGGAGTATTTAAGCGACGGCAGCAGTGTAGACGAAGCGAAGTAGCAGCGTGACGTAGTAGTAGCCCTGATGAATTCACTCCGATGACGTAGTGAAGGAGGAATTGGATTGGAACAAGTGAACAGGACTGGCTACTTTATTGAAACGAGGAATTGAAATGGCGGCATTGATGACGAATTTTGTGAATCTGACATAATTCAGGAAAGGACAAGACATTTCACATGAATTATAAGTTAATCATAAATGATTGAAAAATACTTGATAATAATAATCAATTTGATGTGAAATTACTTTTTCCCTTAGGCTAGTACAAAAATGATATTCGGCTCGGAAGAACCAAAAATGTTATGTTTTGTATGATAGCAGAAAAATATCTCGTTTGATAGTTAAAAATTCTCAAATTATAGGCAAAGTTTTTGTTGTCACTGATTAAAAGAAGCTATGAGAGGATAAAAATAAACGTTTCACCTTCTTTAGTTTGTAGAGAAAGCGTAGACTGGAGGCTGGCTGGGGTACCCCATTCCTGTTGTAGTTGGTAGGCCGACGTGAAGGCGTCTGTCTTGTCTAATATTGTTCACTTTTCACTGTCACTTATTAAAGTTTGAAATTAAAATATCCTCTCAAAATATCAGAAAACAAAAGATCCTTCTTGATTAAAAACAAGATTTTTGCCGAAGCAAATAATTAAAATTAATTAGGATTCACCATATAGCGGATAGCGCAATGCTGATGTGGTCGCCTTGATAGACGGCAGTGGACTGTGTGTGTGAGTGTGTGTGGTGGCCACACGATAAGAGAGTCCAAAGGTTAGAAGGGTTGGTCTCTGACACATGTCGCATTTTGCGACAAATGCGACCGCAGCTTAAACCCTGTTTCTCCCCCTATGCATAGTATATGGAGAAAGTATTGTTTTCGTCAAAATTTTCGAATTTGAGTTGTTAGTGGAAATATTCGTTTTGGTGCTCCCTGAACCCAAAAAAGTGGTTTTTACGTGATGTCTGTCTGTGTGTGTGTGTGTGTGTGTGTGTGTGTGTGTGTCCGTGTGTGTGTGTGTGTGTGTGTGTGTGTGTGTGGATGTGTACAGAGCTAGAGCCCTAACCAATGGGCCGATTCTTATGAAATTTGGTATGTAGGTACTAATCCACGATATCTCCAGCCGTTTTTTTCATTTTTTTGAATTTTTGATTTTTAAGGGTAATTATTCCCCCAAAACCGCCAAAAAACATGAAAAATCAAAATTACTCAAAAACGGCTTTAACGATTTTGATTAAACTTTAGTCGTTTGTAGAACTTTAGTTTTCCAACAAAATGACACTACCCGCATTCCTGTAAAAATTCCGGTTCAGAAATTACAGGACTTAAAACATCAAAAATTCAGTTTTTTGGATTTTTCATAAAAAGACATAAATATAAAAAAATATTACTATTCACCATTAAAAAGAGCTCAAAAAACTAAATAATTTAGTATTTTGAATTACTATTCTAAGATTGCTGGTTTCGGAGAAAATTGAAATTTTCATTTAGCAGTAAACGCAGTACGTTGTCCAATGTTATTCTTATGGGGAATAGAAAAATTACTATTTCTCTCTTATTTACTGATCAATTTCATTCAAACTTGATATGCTTGTCAATTTAGCATTGACCAACAGAGGTAATTCGAAATATGTTGCCCCTTAATAACCCTGGGGGGGAGTAGGGGGCATTTCCCCTCTTAAAACCACGAGTGTAGCAATGGATTCTGTAGTGCCTCCAAAGAAGGGATTTGGGTGTATGTTTTCTAAAACAACTTGTTTACAAGATTTTCTGTACATTCGACCGTGCTTTGTATTCTATATTTAGTAAATAAAATGTAATTTATTCATTAAAGTTGGGCTAAAAGGGAGAAAGTATGTGTCAGTTTCCTGATACCGTTTATTTTAAATAACGATTGCCAACTCTAATAACTGGTGTAGAAACGTTATTAGAATAACAGGGAGTTCTCCGTAACGTGTTGCCGCGATAACGTTGCCACGGCCGCAACACTGTTATTCATCCTGTTATGTTAAATAACACCCATCTTTAGTTCGCAGTTCGCGCCATTGTCTCAGTCTACGCCGAACTGATTAACCTGCGCTTCAGTCCCGTTTCCAATCAGTGTGTTGTTTCACAAATATGAGTAGTAAACGTAAAAGAGTTGTGGTTTCTTTGGAAACAAAATATAATGCAATTAAGAGATTGGATAAAGGGGAGAGTATTAAAAAGGTTTATTTAATCATAAATCATTTATTACTGTATTAATAAACCATATTCTCCAGTTTCAATACGATTTTTGTCTAATTATAACCTATAATTTTTACCGCCGTGTTATCCGAGTTTTTGATTATCCGAGGTAGTCTCGGTCCCGTTTAGCTCGGATAATCGGACTTCTACTGTAATACCATGTATATTTAGGGTTGGGCGAGTAGTGTTTTTGTAAGTCGAGTCGAGTATTGAACTAACCTATTCGAGTGTCAAGTCGAGTAGTTCTTTAAAAAGTTTAAAAAACTCATTTTATTTTTGTATTAAAAACAATGTTTTTTACATATTAAACTTTAACTATAAACATAACAACTGATTGAATTATTAATGCTATTATACCATGAATGAATATTGGTTTAAATTTAACAAAATATATATATCGTTTTCAACCACCATAACAAACAAAAGACAAATACTACAAATAAACATCCATACAACCATTATGGGTTAGTTTACCAAAACCAGAACAGTTTAACAAGAAAGTGATTTCAAACGTTTAACTTCTAGACAGATACACAAACAGTTAGTTGTGGGGAGCTTGGGCTCAAGGCAATGTTTTCCTCACTTTGTGTTTGAGTAGAGAGCAATAACTTACTTGACACCTGTCATTGCCGCTGAAGGTTTACTAGACAAGTTCTTGAAATATTGTTCATAAATGTGCCGAAGAAATTCAAAAGAAATATTACAAATACAATTAATTTTACGTCATAATCTGTTTTATTATATTGCTTTGTAAGACAGAAAACTAACAAACCTAAAATTGTACATAAACAATTTGTTGTTTGACTGAGAAGATACAATATCAATAATAGAAAGTAAAACAAGATAACTTCAATATCTGTGGGATATGGAGATAAAGGAAATTAAAAATGCAACCTTTATATGGATTACAAATATAATCTGTTGAAATAAAAAATAAAAATATTAAATGAAAATGTTATTCCATCCAAAATAATACAGTAAATGTTTGAAGTATTCCATGTAAAACTAAAATATAAATAAAGAAAGTAATTAAAGTTAAGAAATATCTTGTTAGTTAGGCTAACTCAAATTTAAAATGGAAAGCATGCCATATGGTAAATCTGGGTAAGCGGCGGGATTATCTATGGTCAGCATCGTAAATCATAATGGGGAAAAACGTGGTTGTAAGATAATGATTCAAAGAAACAATGTTGGTCAGCCGACTGTCCGTCTTCCATCCTTATCTCCAAGGTCAGATTGCTGGATCAACGGCGGGAGTAGCTCTGCTATTTTCAACTACTCAACTCGAATTTTCGAGTAGTCTCTAATATTTACTCGGTCTTTGAATACTATAAAATACTCACAGGTACTCGAAAACTCGAGTACTCCCCCACCCCTATGTATATTATAAATATGCATATTTTACCGAAAATGTATCCGAATTATTTTTGTATTGATTTCTAGTGACAAGACACCAGTTACTGCTGTAAGCATTTTATGTAACGTGTTAGTAAATGATTTGATTTGTTACAATTTAATTGATGTACTCCACTACTTGAATATTGGTCATTACTTTCTATTTCCTTGGGGAGTTTTCTTTTTATGGCTGTTATTCGTACGGCAAGCAATGTTTAATCCTTGTAACTACATAAAATACTGAATATTTTTGCAACTTGAAATTCATCTGGGCTGTGTAAATGAATGTTACCTATTTATCTTCCTTTCTTTTGATGATACAAGTTTTTGTTTTTAAAAAATTTTCCAGTTTCCCATTTTTAGCGAATTTCCCCTATAGGGAAGAAGCTATTACCGTAGGTCTCATAGTAAGACTTAAGCCCGAGACCATGATAATTTTTTGTTTTGAGGTCCCCAGATGACAAAAACACTATTCGTTCAAATTTATATATATGTATATATATATATCCCTCTTAAGTGTCAATCGACTGATTTCAGTCGACTTTTTTTGACGCTCGAGTGTTAATCGACTGATTTCAGTCAACTTTGCAGACATCCAGTTTAGCGTGTATATCTCGTTGACGATCGGTCGTTTCGAACCATCCATTATACCAAAGTGATCGGCAACATCTGGGCTTTCATGGCAACTAATAATGTTCGCCCTTTTGGGAACTAATAATTTTGCAGCCGTTTTTAATCAGCTGTTTAGTTATGTTTTCAATAGGAATGCTGTAATGTGAATGTGTGTGTATATTATATATACATATATATATATATATATATATATATATGTATATTTTCTTTTTCCTTATTAAATTTTGAACAAAATGTATATCTTGGATTTTTGATCATGGCTGTCTAAATATATTCTACAGGTCTCGTAACATAAAAAATAAGTTTTTTTTTGGGTTGTTTAGATTTGAACCCAAGCCGGACTGTTATACCATACATTTAGTCCAACAAATTTTATATTAAAAGATAGCCCATTTTCTGCTCTCTAAGAAAATGTATACTTGTTTACCAATATATCAAAATTTTATTTTTTTATAGCATTTTATATAAAATTCTGCAAAAGTTAAAAAAATGGCGTAACATTTCAGGTTTTTTGATGCGACACCTAGAGGGTTAAATATATATATATATATATATATATATATATATATATATGTGTGTGTGTGTGTGTCCGTGAATGCGATAACTTGAGTAAAAAACGTCCGATTTCGATGAAATTTGACTCGAATGTGTAAAATGACATTCATGACTTTAAGTTCGAAAACCAGAAAAATCGGACCATGGGAAGGGGGGTTTATGGGGGTTTTAAATTTGTCAAAAATCAGTTTTTTGCATTTTTCACCCTAAAATTTTTTAACAACTTAATTTTGGTTTTGGCCTTGTTGTAGAGCTTAAAAAAACAAATAATATAGTATTTTGAATTATTAACCTAGGTTAAGTGGTTGCGGAGAGAATCCAAAAAAACCTGCTCATAAAATCGCCCATGTTAATCTTATGGGGAAAATGTTTTTGGCTTTTCCTCAGTTTATTTTAATGTAAACTTCACATTTGCTTTTACCAATCTGTTCATTCCACAAAACAATCATTTTGGTGTTTAAATTGTGATTCTACGCCCAACCGTTGCAGAGATATTCAAAGTGCTAAACACAGTACGTTGTCCAATGTTATCCTTATAGAGAAAAAATAAAATTTCATATCTCGATTATTTATGAATGTATGGTGATGAAAGTTGGTATGTGGCTTCACGTAGTTCTGGTATATTGATATTTGCACAAAAAATTGATTTTTTGTTGATTATTCCCATAGCAGCAAACCTGCATACACAGCCCCCATGTTATTCTTATGGAGAATAAGTAAAATGTAACGACTCCCTTAATTATGAACATAAATTAATAAAACTTGGTATGTAGCTTCACTTGGATGAGTTATATTGATAATTGCATAAAAACCCATTTTTTTGTTCCTCGTTGCAGCAAACCTGCTTACTCAGCCCCCATGTTATTCTTATGGAGAATAACTAAAATGTTATATGGCGCTTATTTATGATTGAATATTGATGAAACTTGGTATGTGGCCTTCGCCTAGTTAAATTATATTTATATTTGCATAAAAACCAATTGTTTATGTTCCTTGTTTCAGCAAACCTACGTACTCATTACCAATGTTATTCTTATGGATAATAATTAAAATCGCTTATATGTGAATATATTTTTATGAAACTTGGTATGTGGCTTTATGTGGTATTAAGACAAATATTTTGCATTTGAAATTCGCTGAGGACGCAGGTTTGCTGCGACGAGGGTATTTTTATTCATTTAGTTCTGCCAATCGATAAATGGTTTTTATTTTTTTAGTAGGCATATAGGCTTTTTTTAATTAGTGATTTATATTTTGCGCGATGAATCATGCTTTTGAATGCTGGTAGTTTGGGTTGGTTAGGATGATTGGAGTTTTTGTTAATTAGCATGTTCCTAGTTGTAAGTTTCCTTAAAACTTGAATTTTATCCGGGGTTTTTATTCATGCTCTGAAAGCGAAACGTTTGAAATCTTAAAAAAGCAAATCATAGTAAGTTAGAAATAGTCACTCGAAAAACCTATAAATTTCCTGGCGGTCCAGTCCTATTGCTAACCCGTACATTCTGCAACTTGGTAAAACTCATAAATAAACAAATAGAGAATACAGTAAACTCTCAGAAATCCGGACTATTGTGGCGGACGGCCAGTCTGGATTTTGAAAATTCCGGATTTCCCACAGGTGTGCGTGAATCATCAATCCCGCCTTTACAGTGAACAATTATGACATATGACGATATGTGTTTACTTTCATGTGCCAATGTCACAAGTCTACTGATTTACATGGCTAGTGATGAGTCATAGACAAGAGAAGACCTGAACGGAGCAACGCGCATCGGATACGTAAACAATAAACACCGATAACGACCACAGTAAAAAAGTTGGGCTAAGAGAGGACTCGGACCGTACAAGATGGGATTGGTCAAGGCCGACTCTACTACAGGCTGGAGTGCTGAATTCGTGACGTCACGGTCTGAGTGCTACGCGGCCGGCGACTCCCGTTAGAAACATACGGTGCGCCTTGACATACACTGCTTTAAACTGGTCTACTGTCAAATCCCTTCTTATTTCTTTGAAAATTTAAACTTAACTAACTAAATAATGAACCACTTAATACGCAAACATGTTTTTAAGCATTAAATAAATATTTTTAAGTTTATATAAATATAGTCAAATCTCTAAATAGTGCTATGTCATTTTATTTGAATTTTGTGTTTTTTTGTACATCTCTAACTGATATATTAAACTTGTCATTGTCTCAGTCTATGTTCATAAATACGAGTATTGTATATGGTTATTCTGGAAATTGTAAACCAACGATTTTTTTTTTTCTTCATTGTAATTAGATTGTTTTCATGGTACGGTAATAGTTTATTTGCAATCGTTGTATAATTATTTATTTAATGTTAATAATAACAAATTATTTGATTTGATTTGAAGTAGTGTAGTACTTTTATTATATTTTTTATTATGTTTTGAAACAAACGTAAGTTTTGAAATTACAAAAAATGCAGTTGGTTTTTATGTTAGGTTGGGTTTTATAAAAGTAAGAATAACCAATCATAGTATAACATTATAAACATTAAACATGAACCATTATATATTATAGTCATAATAATAATATCCCTTTTCACTGTCAAAACTAATCCGGCTGACCGGGTCACTGAATTTTCTTTGATAATAAAACCGTCGTCAAAATGTTTTATACAAACCACTGCGTTTTTAGTTGGTTGGAAATATTTTCTATATGTGGCCAACAGCAATTGGACTTTCCGGTGTTCATATCAAGGAAAGGAAAATACATAAGTGCAAGTTCCATCACTACACACACTTTTGTAATTGCTTATACCCGACCCGGTACACAACAAACACGAGGCATCTCAAACAGACCAAGTTGAATTGAACGATGCCCCGTTCCTTTACCTTTGATTACTGAACAAACAAAACAACTTATCAAAAAATATGTGATATAAAAGATGTAAATAAACTAATTATACACAACTTTCCCGCTAGAAGTTTGTTTCTACCTAAAAAAAAAAAAAAAAAAAAATTGACGCTTAGTGACTTTTTCGTATCCCACTATTACAAATCATAAATACTTTGAACTAATACAAAATTTGAATATTTGCTTAGCTAAATGATTTGTACACTGTTGTATTCCGTATTTCATGCAGATTTCAAATATATAAGTTTAATTCCAAATAAATTACAGTAAAGAGGTCCAGGAGCATGTAATAGAAAGCGTGCTCCAGTTACACCGTGGCTGTATGGAACCCAGACTGTGATGTAGCGGCTAGGGGAAGGGGGAAGCACTCCGGCCTTTAGTAGAGGCGGCCTTGGGTTGGTGCGCCTCAAGATGAGTGGAGTAAGGAGGTGGGCAAGACTGAGCCGGGACGCGGCCATGACGTCACCCAAGACCTTGGCCGCTCCGACCGCGGCGCTAGCGATATGTACTGACCTTTCATGTAGATTTTCATGCTGATCATCGCATCTGCCTCAGTCAGTGAAAGTTGTTGAGTCGTGGCAGTTAAATGTGTCTAGCTTGTATAATTCCCCACGTGATTTATTGTTAACTTCATAAGTTCAATTTGAGTTGTGGTATATTTTCATATATTTCTAAAGAGTTTTCATTTCACAGTCACGATTTGCTTTAATTACTATCAAATTGTGTAACATGTTTAGCACAGCAGTATTTTTCCCCCATTTATGGTTGTTATGTTGAATACATAGTTAAAAGATTACTGTTAAAAATAATTGTTTGATACAATTTAAATGCCATATTCACACAAAGTTTAGATTATACGTTTTTGGATAAATATTAGTTTTGTTGAAATGAAATTATAAAACTGGAAATTGCTTCTTTCTTACTTTATAGTTGGAGGGTAATCAATTAGGGCCATGTTACTTACCATGGGGTTAGGGCCATGGTTACATAACGCATCTTTCATCATTTCAGACCCTCCCCCTCCCCATACAGCCTAACATTCCATAACGTGTAAGCACACTCCAATCCTCTCTCTTGTGTTAAAGTAACTGAATCATTAGCCTAAAGACTTAAAAATATCTTAAAACACAATTTTATGCATAATTTGCCAAAGATCCATAATTTGTTTAATTTTCATTATATTTTTCCCAAAATTGATGCAGGCAAATAAGACTGTTTCTGGTATGAACATTAATATAGGCCCTAAACTAGTTCAGCTAAAGTTAGCTAATTAAGTTTATAACTAAAATACAAATGTTTTACTGTAAAATTACTAGTAAAATTTATAACTACATAATAAATGACAATGCATTACTAAAATGAGATGATAAAACTGATATAAATAATTTTATTTTCAAGGAAAATAAAACATCCAAGCTAAAGTTTAACAGACTGATGTAAATAATATGTATCAACCATTTGGTACCAAATGCTATAGAGTAGATTACATTAAATAAATATTAAATCATACACAAGTAGATGTGTCGTAGTGATTTTACGATCCAAAACGACACAAAACAAAGCTATAAAGAGACAAAGAACTTACCCAGAACCCGCTCTTAATGTAGTTGTATTTTTACTGGTACAGAAAAACGTACGGTAATTATTGTTATCTAACTTTGACTTCAACACACCTCAAACTAAGAAAATCTGTACGAAAAATACAAAGAAAAACTACAGTGCCTTTAAAAGTCATAGAATTGTTCCTGCGAAGGAGAATCGTAATAAAGATGAAGTTTTTTACAATAACCAAAAAGTTGACTGCAAAAAGCTAAAACTAAATTTAAAAATCAAGAAAGTGACAACTTAGATTAGGCTGTTAAAACATAATGAACAAGACACGAGTTAATGGTGTAATATGAGTTAATGGTGTAATATAACTTATAAAAACTGAAAAAATACATAAGATACAATATTTTGTGTTATAGTGACAATGAGTGTTAATTGGTGCTAACATTATTATAATAATATTCGGGATATTTATGCAAGGACAGTGTTAGCGATAAATCTACTTTAATAAAATGCACGCAATGATTATTTTAAAATATTCCGATTAACCTTTAAACTGTTAAAGCTATGGATATGCAAGTAGGCATATTACATTTGTTGTAAAATATTGTTTTTTTATAATTAATCATTAATTTTTAATGAATTAAATATATTTTCTTTGAGTATAGTTTCTTATAAGTTATTTTAGTCCTTATGTCATAAATGACACAAATGTCGACAACTGGTCTACAGCTTACAGGAATAAAAAGCAATTCAAAACCTATAATTGAAGTCTTAATTTGCAAAATATATTATTTTAATACTTTTAGTTAGTTTTCAGAAACACTGAACACGTACTCTGAATAGAAACAATGCACATTCAGAGCCGTTCAGCACTGTAGTAAGTTTTAAAAAGAAAATATGTATTGAAACAGCGACCAGCCGGGTCTCCGGTGACGGAGGGAAGGGAGTCTGGCCCACCTCCTTACTCTATTCATCTTGGGTGCGCCTCACCATGCAAACTACGTGACATTTATGTATTCAGGGGTAATAACGTGAAAACTGAAGGTGCTAAACCGTGAAGTTGCGTTTTTATGTTTTTATTTGCATCAAAAAAATTTAAAAACAAATCAAGATAATAGGTCCGGATAAGTGTGATCCGGATTTCTGAGAGTCTACTGTATCAACAATCAGTAGCATTTGAGAATGGCGAGACGCCAAATGGCTTCTTCGATACAACCTCGGAAAAAGTGCAGCCCGACAGACCACATATCGCTTTGATCATGTGACATCGGCACACGGACACCTTCATTCTCGATGGTTTCACATTAGGAAAGTGTTAGTTTGGAAGTTTGCTGAGTGTGTCATGTGGCTATAAACTTGTTGCAAACGAAGTTGGATTTTCCACTTTTGTATGGCCTTTTGTTAAATTATTTCACAATGTTCAGCCAAAGCACATACTGAATGTGTATGAACACAATTGTGTAGTAGTTCCACAAACTCCACACTTATTTGAAGTACTTTTACCTGCATACTACTTATTATCTCGAATAAGTCAAGTTATTAAGGAGCCAAGCTTTACCAAGATCATTGCATGCTATATTATAATTTCCCTTTTTTATCTTTTGCCCTTTTTAATAACATTTATTAAAAGTTAAAATGTTGATAAAAGGTTCCAAATAACTTAGTTTAAATGCACATCTAGGCTGTGACTCTAACCACAAATAGTTCTTTGAATAGTGGCACAATAAATATATGTATATCAGTATATGTATTACAACTTGGTATGGCAACTGAAAACCTTGCTGCTGTTTCACAAAGATCGTACCTTGATATATAATCTTCTGCAAGTGTATTAAACACAACTTTGTTATTCTTTCACAGTCATAAGGAGCCCTCTGACTATGATTCGCATCAATGAAGTCAAGATGGTAGGCAAGGTGGGGGAGAGAGAGGAGGTGGAGGGATTAAACCGAGTGTTTTATTAGCTAGATAGGATTAAGAGTGTATGTAAATAAATAGCTGTTTAATTACGTGTGGTCTATTTACTTACAGACCCTGTGCTCTCATTCGTTTGAAATTTTTATAAAAATAATTCCCTGTACAATAACTAACTCTGAAATTAGCTTGTACTAACCTAGAGATAGTGATCAGGCTTCTAAATGGATGTGTGCCATTGATTGCAATAATTCACATTCTACTTCTTAACCCTTTGGCGACTTTTCACGGAACGGTTCCGTGATCGATTGTAGTGACCCAAAAGCCTCATCAAGGAGCCGTTCCGTGATGAAAACATACGTGTTTATTGATTTTTCATATATTAATTTTGCATATAATTGATAAGTTTTATGTATTCAAATTTTTTTAAAGAGCTAAAGTTTAAGAAAAAAATATACAGGGTGTCTCACATAAGGTGTCTCAACAGATTGTAGATGAACCAATTGACCTAGAAGTATGAAATAAAATTATTTCCCACTAAATCGACCCCAAGGAATAACGTAAAAATATTTTTAGTTTATTAAAAATACAGGGTGTTCCAAAAATGGAGGGAACACCAAAAACGAAGAGTTGTGTCAAATATAAACATATGTCAAGTTATGCATTATTTTAAAACTCTACACTCGACTAACATTTTGGCAAAAACAGAACTCACTTATCTTAATCCGTTTCAAAATGGAGGCCATTTTTTTTTAAATATTGACATTTATGGAATACCTTGCATCTGCTAAACCACAAGACATATCGTGGTTCTGGTCCAAAATTCTTACTCGTTTTATAATCAGCGTTACCCTGACATGACAGTATTAAAACACAATACAAAAGTACAAAAAATACTTTTTCTTTAAATGTTCATGTGCCCTAAACTCCAGAAGGTCAAATAGTAACGTATGTCAAAAAATATATTATGTTAAAGCTCTGGGAAATCCTAGCAACTTTCTGATTTACACCAACCTCGTATCTCTTAAGGGTTTTTAGCAATCAATAAAAATCATCAATTCCCCATAAGAAATGCATATAAATTATACATAAGCCATATATAACAGAGTAATTTGTAAGTGTTACGCACAAATAACATGCACTTTATATGGGGAAATGATGATTTTTATTGATGCTAAAAAAGCACTAAGAGATACGAGGTTGGTGTAAATTAGAAAGTTGCTAGGATTTCCCAGAGCTCTAACATAATATACTGTGGGAAAGAAATATGGAAACCGGGGAAAATCAAAAACTTACACTGTACATTTGAAAAATAAAAAGTTGAACAATAATATACTAAAACTTTTATATTACTAAAGGTAACAATAGTTATTGGAAATCATGCACTTTTGTACTAAGTAATAACTGTTTTGATGGCTTGAAAAACAAAATTTGATATGCGTTGAAAAACAAAATTTGAGTTTCGCCGAAAGCCAAAATTAGTTATTCAATTAGCTAGATATAATTTTTGTACTTTATTATAATATAATAAATGGTACATATATTTATAATAAATATATTTCTGAAAAAGAATATATATATGTAGAGAGAGAGAGAAATATTAACAAATAAAGGTTCCATAAGCACATATTGATTTTTGAACCTAAATTTATAGCGTAGCCTTATTTGGGCGAAATCTACAGAGGTTACTTCAAACTGTGTCTGTGTCCAAACCATAAAAGATGACCCTGTCATATGCACACTCTTTTTGTTCACAAAAGAATAGAGAATTAGATTAAATCAAAATAAATAAAACACGGTTGGGTAGATTTTTAGATAAAGTAAAAAAATAAACATTTACAAATGTTGTAGGCCTAGCGTAGAAAATACTCACATTTTCAATAACGCACATTTGAACATAAATAACAATATTTTCCCATAGTAATATGGATAAATATTACTTATAACTCACACACTACACGACAATATTCTTTTTTATCACTAAAACACTAAGATGTGACAGTAAAATACGGAACATAACTTACAATCCAACATTGGCTCTTGCTAGCAGAAGACACGACAATACACTTGTTTATCACTAAAACACTAAGGTGTGACAGTACAACTTACAATAACATTAAAAACAAATGTTGTTATGTATTACTTGATTGTAAGTTGCCTACGGGCATAACTTACAATCCAACATTGGCTCTTGCTAGTTGAAGATTCATTTGTGAGCTGATGCCCATAGAGGATAGAGGTTGGTAAGGCAGCAGTACAGAGAGGAAGAACATTTTCCCGGCTTCAAAAAGGTAAGACTTACGTCACGCAAAATCAAGCTATTTATTTTGGATTTACCGTGGGCTGAATTTCCAGCCCTCGGGGCAAAAGAACAGCTCACATAACAGCTGATTTCTCAGACTTCCTGAAGTTTTATGACAAAGTTCTTATTACGAAAAGAAAGAACAACTAATGTTTTTTCCAATGTTACCAACCGCTTCCTGTTTGGGACAAAATACAGACACTGAGATTATTTTGAAGAACACGTGTTTTACGAGATTTCGCCAATCGCGAGTCAAAAATGTTTCGCGCGCTAAATTTAGTCCAAATTATAATAGCAGTTATACTGATCAGTTACTGCTTCGAAGTTTGTTCATATATGAAAATGAAAGTTTAGAATCTCCTCTTTAAAATGGTGTCAATATTATTACGTTTCTGGTTCATTTTCAATGTGATAAGCAGTTGAAAAAAAAATAACCCTGAGGGCCGGATTCCGGCCCTTGTACAGCCGCGCACACATGCAAGGGCCGGATATCCGGCCCAGGGCACCGAGCAATTTAGCCAAAATCAGACCAGAGCAGTCCTAGGGTTAAAATTAATTAATACGCTAGGGGTTTTTTCTTCACAGTCATAACTCTGTAACGGCTGGATGAATTTTAACGTTTGAGGTGTTAAATTAAAGGTATTTTTAAGTAGATTTGCCAATAAGCCTCAGAATTTTAGAAAGGGTATCACTTAAATACAGTAAAGGGCTGAATTTTCGAAACAGTGGTGTATCCGACGACGGAAGTCTAAACTATGTGTTGATTGAAAGTATGTTACCCGCATTATTCTCAGATGTTATCATCCATTTTAATATCAGATGTTTTGTTATGTTTGTTTACAAACGAAATAACCTTTTATTGGGTACAAACTTGCTCGGATTTGAGCAACAGGATAGCTAGTTACGATTAAATCATTTCACCAAGGACTTAATTGCAAAAATGTATAACCATAACTCTATATGTGATTCTTTAATGTTGCAATATTCCTTAGTTAATGGATAACTACAAAAACCTTTTAACATTTAAAATTGATATGATTTTATACAGTTCCTAAAACAACAGTTAATTGAGACTCATCTGACAAGGCAGCCAGCAGCATTTTAATCAATAGAACAATTTTCTAAAACATTTGCTTTTCATCCTTAATCTCACAACGTTCACACCAGAACTTGAAAGCTATCTCCTCAAGTACCAGTAAATTTCTAAATATTGCATCAAAACCATACTTTTAGGTTTTGCAAGATCTGTAAAAGACTCATTTGAGCACCGCTGTTTGTGAATTAGTTTTAAGTCAATATATTTCCTAACACAGTTCTAAAGAGTTCACAAAGAAAACCAAAATATTCTGTCCACTTGAATTTAATCCTAAGCTCTAGCTCTTTCATTTTATTTGTCAATCCTAATTATATCCTTTGTAGGCCTGAACATAAAGAATCGAGTGTAATAGTTTTATTAAACAAGAATTAAATGTTCTTTAACACTTTCGCTGCGAGTGACCCAGAATCGGAACATTAAAACATATGAGGTTTTCATGTTTAAACATGTCAGACAGCGAAAGTGTTAAATGATAATGTTGCTTGTCAGGCACAGAGGCACTGATTTAGGTGATTTTTAGTGTGTGATCTTCTCTTTTGTGGACCACTTGGGATTGGAACCCACAGTGGATAACAAAAAATGATAGATACAACTGAAGAATATCTAATGGCTTCTACTGCTCCAGATTATATAAAAAAAGTACACAAGAACAACTAAAAGTATAAAGAAGCTATGAATAATGAATATTCAAAATAAAATTATATCCCAAGTTATGACCAAAATCCAAAGTTATCCCAAAATACAAATTACAAGTTATGACCAAAACAATTTTAAGTAACACTACAAGTCTTCATCAATATCAGAAATAATACATGGAGTACCTCAGGGATCTGTTTTGGGTCCCCTTTTGTTTACCTGCTATATTTCAAACCTCCCAAAACTTAATGATGTGGAATTGCATTAACCATAGTATAAAAGTTATTCACGATTATTTTTCAAAAAGTAAATTACTACTAAATGTGGAAAAGACAAAACTTATAGTTGTTAGCACTCACCAAGCCAACTCAAAATTTAAACCACCAGTAATTAGTAAAGACCACAAAAACATTAGAAAATACCAAAACTACATTTTTAGGATTAACCATTGATCAAAATCTTAATTGGTACAGTCACATTGAAAATATTATGCCAAAAATATCTTTTGGGTTGTATGCTTTACGAAAAATGCAACAACTATGTGATATTAAAACCTTAAATAGTATTTACTTTTCACATATTCATTCTATTATAGCTTTTGGCATACCCTTGTATGGGGCCACATCCAATAGTAATCTGAATGCTATTCTAAAAGCTCAGAAAAAATCAATAATAATAATTTTAAACCTCAATAACACAGCCTCAGTCAAGCGTCATATTGTTTCATTAAATATACTATTTGTGTTTGGTATGTATATTTATGAAACAGTGCTTGGCGTAAAACGGAACTTCAGTAACCTACAATTAGTAGGAGACTTCAATAATTATAATACCAGGTGCCGCAACGAGTTGGCTCTACCTGCTCACAATTAACAAATTTATTGTAAGAAGCCACAATATGTAGGATCAAAATTGTTCACATATCTTCCATAAAACATAGTCAGAACCAAATTTAAACACGTTCAAAAGAAAACTTAAGGAATATTTAATTAACAAGGCTTTGCAATCCTTTGATGATTTCTTTTAATGTTCAATCTATTTATACATACTAAAAATTGTTTTGAAAATATATGATTATCTTGAGTTAAGTAATCCTTTTGTATAATAACTTTGTCATGACACTATTCAATGCAACTTGAAATGTACTAAATGAATAAAGATATTTGAACTGAATTGAATTGAATACCCAATTAACTGGGATAGGTTCTTGGTCACTAGTATTTTACTGTTGCTATCCTGATAATAACACATTCACTTCTACATTAACTGATGCATCCTTTCGCAAGGCATTCTAAAAGTGAGAAAATTGGAGGAGAGTCCTACCATGAGTCCACTAACTTCAGGGAATTCCTTTATTTTGGCACTTTCACTCAAAACGAGGATTTTAATTATTCTTATTTATTGCAAAGCTATGATTTTTGCTTTTAACCATGTTTTATATTTATTTGGCTTCTTTTAAGCATTGCATTCAAAAATATAAGAAAATAATTTCATTAAGTGTTTGAATTCCCTTTTTAAGCACTGGTATCAAAATTTGCTTGAAATAATATGGAGATAAATTTTCATATGAGAACTTTAGCGTATTTTATGTAACGATGGGTAAAGGTAATATATGGAAAAATGATTCATGACACAAAATTTATTAAAATAACTATTAAAATAAACTTTATTTTAAAATTTTGCATTTTTAACAAAAATATTTTTTGATAAAAACTGAAATCTCTCTTACTCTCTACAACAGTCAAATAAATAAAACATTTAATATCTCAACCATCATTACCTAGAGATCAAACTTTAAGCTATTCAAACATTTTTGAGTACCAACTCTTCTGTACTCAAAGTTTTACTTTAGCAATAATTTCTCCTAACTGAAAGAACTTATGGTCATTAAATTAACTTAAAGCAAAGGAACTAATTACAAATGTTGTGTGGACTTGATACATCTATAGCTAAATATGCATTTAGGAGTATGTCCAAATATTTGAGCCTAAGTACATATACAAATTCATTCAAAATAATTTGAACCCTGATGGAATCTCTATGGGATTAGAAGACAATAAAGTAAATAAAAAAAATCTCACCTTATAAATCAAACACTGTTAAAACACATTAATATGAAGACTTAACCCATTGGATACTTAGTTTTTTAATGACTGTACGGCCCCAGATACCCAATTAAATTCCAATATTTTGCAGAGTTTTAGTAAATAAACTGTAAACAATTTACTTTTGCTACTAATTGGGCAAACATAGTGTTTTTCTTGAAGCTGGATACATTTTCCTTTTAACTTTTTGTTTTTTTACTTTATCTAAAAAAACAAATTTGTTATGATTTATTTAGTAAAACCACTTTTTTCTCGAATAATTTGTATTTTTACCCGTTTGCCAAATATTGACCGTTTGTCAATATTTTACCTAAAAAAATCATTCATGGGTGTAAGCATAAAGTAAATACAATTTAAAAAAATCCAAAATGTTTGAAAAAACATATGGTATTACATCATCACGGAACCACTCCGTGATAAAGATTTGGGCGAAAATAGCTATCACGGAACCGTTCCGTGAAAAGTATTCAATGGGTTTATGACTAGTACCTATTATTTCCCAATTGATCATGCTACATCAACTATTTGTATTTGATGAGCGATTTTGTGGAAAAGTTAAACTTAAACAATTGAGCACACAGATTTAGTCTATAAGACACAATATTGGGAAATATATCCCGATTAAGGCAATGATGGTATATTTATTCTTATTACTTAATATTTATATATCATACATTTTATAAACAACTCTAGAATAATAGGATTCTTAAAACCCCCAAGAAATCAAGAGATCAAATTATAATATTATCAGGCATTATATTCGCAGTACTAGTAAAAACTGCCGAATGTGTTTTAAAGCAGTCTTTTTGATGATTTAAGACATAGTTCATAAACTTTATACTCTTAAAACATGGGAAAATAACAATAAATCTTATCAAACAAATTCTTAAAAATACTAGATTATCTGATTAAACTGTTCAAATTGTTTCAGATAAGTAGCCTATTTATTTAATCATAAATACATCTTTTATTTGCCAACAAAATTGTTTTGATATAAGATAAACTTGTAATATTAAAGGCCTAAATGTCCAACATTCCAGCAACAAAAGGTGATAATTTTGTATTGAAGTTATAGGATAGTCCAAATACATTGACTTAGTTTCCCTAACACTTCACATGATTCTATGAAAGGAATAACAAAAGTTGTATTCGATTGCCACATTCTAAGAATGAATTAGCTTTCCACAATTGTGGATTTACACAATTTTTAGGGATCTGCAACAAATTCCTTTGGAACAATAATAGATTTTCTATACAATCCATGGAAATAAAACTATTAAAAACTATCAACAACCTCAATAAAAAACACGTTCCAAAAATAACACCTTCCTATCTAGACACACTGACTTGCATTCTATTGCACATTTACAAATAGACATAATTCAATAAACCATTCACCTTCAAATCGACAAGATCATAACTAATCTGAAAACCCCTTTAAAAATATAATATTTTTAAACCTATCTTACACGTAGCAAAATTTTTGGTATTTCGCTGTTATGCGATATAATTTATATTTAGATTCCGCGACATGCGACATTGAACACAGACGGTTTTAAGGACGGTTTATGAGTTATCGACTTTAATAAAATGGAGACTGTTTCCGATTTTGAGCGCTTTGTACAAACCGCCGCTCGTGATACTGTGCGACGCTGCGACCGGCCCCACCAGCCGCACCAGTCGCGTGCACGGCGCGGTGATAGTCACTGGCGTGGTCCTCCGTATCACCATGGGCTTGCTGCTCGGCGCGACCACGGTGTCGGTGCCAAACACGAGGCGCTTCTTGGCGGGCGGCTGCTGCGGCGTGGCTGCCGAGTGGTCCAGAGAGTACGAGTGGTCTGACTCAGTCACGGCCACAACGCCACTCCTCTCCTCCGACACTTCGCTGCTGTCCTCTGCAAACATCGCTGGGTTAGTGTGAGGACTCATCGATACACACGTACGTTATACTGCGGACAGAATCAAGGATTCTACATGTTATATCTCAGCAGGTGGCAGTCTGGAGCGCTTCAGGTGATAAAAACAAACTACGCCTACAACTGCCTTGTTAACAACTCAGTCAGAACTACACATGAGTCCGGCTAATCCGAACTAATTGGGACCGAACCCTGTTCGGATTAGCTAATTGTTCGGATTAGCCGAAATAATTTAAATAAAAGAGAACGAAGCAACTGAACGGGTCTGTAGTGTTGTAAAATGAACGAATGATACATAAAAACAAGTATCAATAGACCGTTTACTCTTTTAAACGCAGAATCAACAATATGCACAGTGCATTGCAAACAGCACACTGGCCCACTGTGTGTAGTTTTCTGATATGATGTGAGCGGGCAAGCGGACTGTACGCATGACGATACTGCACGCGGACTGTACTCACTGCCAACTGAGACTGTACTCTGCCTCCCCACTACTACTAGCTCAAGCGCAAAAATCAAAACAAAATCTTGACGTAGTCCGCTATTGTACTGTTTGGAAATTTAGTCTTTTCACATTAAACAAAACATGTGTATCATTCAAAATATTACTTTGTTTTTATTTTGTTACAACATTATCTTTTAATTACGTAATATATATATTTTTTATTAGTGCACAGTATTTACAAAAAAAAATCTAGAACCTGTTCGGATTACCCGTGTTTGGACTAGCGGGACTCGAAGTGTATAAGAACCGCATATAAAATTCATTAACTGACAAAACTGACTCTTTGGGGCCTTAAAATTAAATTAACTAATGATATTGTTTTTGTGATGTAACTTTAAAATAACTTATCTAAATTTTCAAAAAGCCGGTTTTGCCTATATTGAACTTTCACCATCATCTTACCTCTGATATCATTACCATCAAATGCCTGGCGGTGAGATATCTACAAGAATAACCAGTTACTCGTGCTCTGCACAAGAAATTAA
Source organism: Allygus modestus (assembly GCA_963675035.1). Classification (NCBI taxonomy): domain Eukaryota; kingdom Metazoa; phylum Arthropoda; class Insecta; order Hemiptera; family Cicadellidae; genus Allygus; species Allygus modestus. The sequence continues at coordinate 324,438,750 of OY776112.1, forward strand.
AATAACTACAGTGTAGGATGGTTGTCCATTATTTGTTCAAAACTGAATTAATTTTAATTATATGGAAAACAACCTTGCTCGAGATAACATTTTCTTTTAACCAAGGCTTCCACCTTGATTTATTGCTACTCTAAACAAACAGCCGTTACACGAGTTTACATCGGTTTAGTTTGTGATAGAGATTAACGATGGCCAGATCAACTCCACTTTGAACAATCGATTCAGAAATCAATTGCCAGATTAAAATGCAACAATTAAACAAAATCGATAGTAACAGTTGTTTTTATCGACAATTCGTTCAATTAATATTTTACAAGCGAAGTAACAGCTGATGACCTTGAGTAATAAGTGTCATCAAATAATGTTTTTTTTCCTAGGACAAAAAAGATCATCAAAACAATACTTTTTTTATCCAAGGAATAAAAATAACAACTTCCATCTGCAAGTGTTGCAAAACTGCTGTTTTTGCAGCAGTTAACATTCACAGTATCAGATATTCAGGGTGTAACTAAAAAGATCCTATGACTATATATTTTTGGATTCTGCGCCTAAATTGGAACATAAGGTATGAACATCATACATTAACAATAATTGTAAGTAGAATCTGAAAATGTATAGCCATGAACATCTTATACTTGAAACCATGTATTAAACAAAATCATGTAAATGACAATAAAATAAATCTACCTGACAAATCGGAGCAAACATCATCAGACAACTCAGTCTTCACCAAGTTGCTGAGAATAGCACTTTCGTAGTTGATATTGTCTGCAACAACACATTAAACATTTATTTACACAGCGTGTCTACTAAACCCTTGGCTTATCCATATTTTACACTTGTCTAACAAAACATTTCTAGGTATTTATTTAATCAAAATAATAATTTAACCAAAATCAAGTGCTTTGAGTTAGTGTTAAAACAAGTTATTTAAGTTTGGTAGAAGGTTATCTCTCTGATTATATTAATTGCTTAATTTGCCTCATGGGCAGTACTGACCGCTCATTCCCTCCAGAAAAATATCTTAGCTTTTAGCAAGCAGGACTGAACACATGAACACATCTGACTTGCGAGGCCAGCGCTCAACCTCTGGGCCACCATGCCCAGTGATCACAAAACTGTTCTAGGTTGAAGCAGAAAGGGAAAAAAGCAAAAGCCTAAGTGAGATGGCTAAAAATTAAAAACTGAAATAAGGCAATAGACTGGGTTTAATAAAAAACACATTATCGGTTACTGACGTGTAAGTTAAATGAGGCAAACAGCTATTGCATAAGAAGAGAGAATGTGAATTAGTTCATCCTTGATAATTTTTGCCCTCTAATATACTAGTGCTGAACGCGGTATTTCACGGCACGCGATAGTGTTTTCCGAGCGGAAAAACACTTTAGGTACGAGATATGAACGATACACTTTTCATCACACTGAATATAATACAACATTTTCCAGACATTTTTATCAGGTTTGCTGAGTAATATTTATCACAACATAATGACAAAAGTAATGTTTACATTAATCTAGTAATTATATTAATAAGAACAGCTGATTTTGAATGCACCCATCGTATTTCAATTTATACTAAATGAATAAGATTAGCTGATTTTGAATTCACCACTGCTATTGGTAGACACAGCAAGCAACTAGCGCTACTGGTGTCAGAATAACCAATTACAGTGTGGCAAAAATCACCAGCTGTTTTTACGGCAGTAGGGTGGAAAAGTATCAAGTTTCATAGAGCTTTTAGCCCAGGTATGCTTATTCCCCATAAGACTAATGTTCGCTGTAGTGACTTGCGAGGTTGTTCAGCTGATGCATAATATCAACAATCTACTAGAAGTGTTCCCAACCTTACAGGAATTAATAATGGTACAGCTATTTTTAAATTGTCACTGGACATGCAAAATTAAAATTTAAACCTTTAATCCGTTAATTAAAAGAAATCTATTAATACAGATAAATAAAAACAATATTATGTTATTTTCATAAAATAACAGCTGATCAAAGTATGTAAGCATTTACACTCCTGGGTTTGTAATCTGGCATATAAATCTATATCTATAAAAGAGGAAGTATGTATGTATATATGTATGTAGTAGTGATGTGTCAAAACCAAAACTTGAATCTCAAAACCACCAAAACTTTGGAAAAGTTTCGGTTTCGAGATTCGATCGGTGAGTTTCGAGAATCAAAACTCGAAACTGCTGAGATTTTTTGTGTCTTTATTGTTGTTTTTTTTAACAGAAATCACGCCCGTGTTTCGATCAATAATGCAAAGGTCAAAAGCCTACTGTCATCGGTCGTCTACCTTCACCTTTTTTGGATTATTGATTTTTTATTTCTGAAAGAACAACTCTAACCAAAATATATAATTAGTTTTAATTAATTTTTCTGGATTTATTTTTCATAACCATATCCAGGCAAGTAAATAGGGTTTCGCGATTTGAGTTTCGAGATTCGAGATTCGATTTTGTAAGTTTCGGTTTCAGTTTCGAGATTCGAAATTTCTGGTTTTGACCATCACTAGTATGTAGCCTATGGACTCCGAAACCGCTCGACAGATTGTGATGAAACTTTCAGGCATTATTAAGCATTATTCAAGGATGGTTTGTGTGAAGTTTGGTGCAAATCTGTCCAAAGGTCTCCGACCCAGAGGGCATACAAGGGTGCAGTGTCAGGTTTTAGAAATTCAGTGTTTACAAAATTAACAGCTGTAATTAAAAAATTCAAAGTTTTGGGCGCAGCAACGCGCGCCGGGTAACTGCTAGTTTATTATACATTTTTACCCTGCTATTTGCATTAAACCAGGTTAAACAGTCTTAAACAAAGTTTATTTGAATAACAATGAAGAGGAAAATGTGGTACGCTGTAATTGAAAAGGTCACTTCTCTGAACAATCAAAATGATGAAAGAATGGATGTTGATACCAATAGTAGGGATTTATACGATAAATATTGTGTTTTCAGCAACACTGCAATTTAGATTGGTTATCACGTGACCTTACAAATGTTTTTACGAGGTCTTTTTCAGTTAGCTAGAAAACCTTAAATATATCGACTGCTCAGACCTTTACGAAGTACGGTATGCTCTCTACGGACCTTGGAAAAGTATTACTTTCGGTAACTGATATCGAAAATAGCTACTTTCGGCACTACGTGATAAAAACATTATGGTCGTGTTTAGTGATGGTCAAAACCAGAAATTTCGAATCTCGAAACCGAAACCGAAACTTACAAAATCGAATCTCGAATCTCGAAACTCAAATTGCGAAACCCTATTTACTTGCCTGGGTATGGTTATGAAAAATAAATCCAGAAAAATTAATTAAAACTAATTATATATTTTGGTTAGAGTTGTTCTTTCAGAAATAAAAAATCAATAATCCAAAAAAGGTGAAGGTAGACGACCGATGACAGTAGGCTTTTGACCTTTGCATTATTGATCGAAACACGGGCGTGATTTCTGTTAAAAAAAACAATAATAAAGACACAAAAAATCTCAGCAGTTTCGAGTTTTGATTCTCGAAACTCACCGATCGAATCTCGAAACCGAAACTTTTCCAAAGTTTTGGTGGTTTTGAGATTCAAGTTTTGGTTTTGACACATCACTAGTCGTGTTAGTACCAGTGTGTCTCGATCTTACCCATCCGATGCAGCGGAGGTCCGACGTACCGGAACACCGGCTTCTTCCATCCCCCGCCCACGTCCAGCTTGCTGATAATGCCGAGTGACACGAGAATGTTGGCGATGTCGTACAGCCGCCGCAGTCTCGTCTTGTTTTGTTGGCAATCGTCAGCCACCAACACGTCAGCGGCCAGCTCCAGGTTTATGAGTCCGCCCTACAACAATTGGTACCGTTTTGAATATTGATTCTAATGTGACTTTTTAAAAAAAGTTCTAAGCTGACAGCTAGTGTTTTAACTTACAAACGCTCTGTATAAGAGTGTTAAAAATTATTATCGGTCAGTTACTCTTTGAGTCTATTAAGCAAAATGTCAGTTTAATCGATCCAGTAGTTGTTTGTGATAGGACGAAATATTTTAAATTAAGTACTACTCATTAGTCATTAGTAAAGTCCGATGGATTACTATGCAGCTGCATAAGTAATATAATAGAATCTTATTAGCTGACAATAAAAATGTATTGCAATTTATTCCATATTTCTATACCCAACCTATTATCAGGGTGTTATTTATGACCTATATAACAAATTATAATAAAATCTTAAATTAAGGTTAGGCTAGCATCTTTAGGGAAATTTCCTAGATGATGGGGGAATTTTGGGTTCCAAACATTTGATATACCCCTGCTATCTATATTTCAACAATAGACAATAGTTTATTTCATATTACATTTACATACACCAGCAATGCTGGAGAAACAGGTGAAATTGTCAGACAAAAATATACAAAACAAATTGACTGTACATGGAGTCAAACTAAAATATTACTTAAATAAGCATTGACACTATAATAGGCTTTATTTGTTAAGAACTTGTGTTTCCATGCCGTCATCGGTGTTTGTTGTTGTTTAGTAGCCTATCCAGTGCGCTGCTCCATTAAGCTCTTCTCCTGTCGATGACTCATCACTGACGATGTAAATTAGTAAACCGGTGACAGCTTTTTGCGAATTTCCCCTATAGGGAAGAAGCTATTACCGTAGTCGGCATGGTAAGAACTAGGCCCGGGACCATGATAACTTTTCGTTTTGAGGTCCCCAGACCCCAAAAACCCCATTCGTTCGAAACTGTATATATATATGTGTCCGTGAGCACGATAACTCTCGTAAAAATTATCCGATTTTGATGAAATTTGGTATAAACGTGTAAAGCAACATTTATGACTTTAAGTTCGAAAACCAGCCAGATCGCTCTATCCGAAGGGGTATTTTGGGGTGGGTTTTGTACCCCAAAAATGGGTTTTTCGAATTTTTTACATATATGTTATGAGCGGCTCTAGGTTGCAAAATTCTTAACCTTTGAAAATATCACTAGCTCCGTGGCTTGAGTCCAAATTATCTGAATTTCCTTGGAATTAAAATACCACTTCCAGTGGAAGGTTTTTAACGAACAAGTCTATCGTTAACCTCAAGGATAAAGCCGGATTTCCCGTGGAAGTTTCTAGATCGAGAGTTGACCAAGGGCGTTTCCATATATGGTGCGATGCCAAAACTAGCTCGCTGATTGGCCCAGGGCAGGGAGGAGTCCCGGTATAAAACCCGGTGACCGCAGGTTGCCGGCAGATAGACTCGAGGGACTCATTCAGAAGACAGTTAGTTAGATAGCAGTCAGCCAGATAGGCGCAGTATTCTTAGTAGATAGGGTCATCCGCGCCACCACGATGTACGGCGTGCTACTACTGCTCTGTAAGTTGCTCAACGACTCTTAGGTCTAGGACTGTCCCTGTCTCACCTCTCCCATAATCTTGATTGATCAATTGTAATTCTGAAACTGTAAATTGCCATGTTAACTTAAGAGAATTTATATCTAAGCTATTCACCCCCTGGACCTTCAGTCCGGTGACTGGGCGATTGTGTCATCCTGACTATGTAAAATGTATTATAAAGAATGTTAATAAAGACCTCCGATAACTTACGGTACGCCCACACCACTCGGCTTGTTATTTAAACCCCAGTCACCCTTAGAGCGCCGCAGGGGTAGGGTGTTACCTTCCCCCCCCTGGCCGCCCATATAACAGTGGTGTCAGAAGTGGGATCACCCAATAAAATTCAGCGGATAAAGCCGGATTTCCCGTGGAAGTTTCTAGATCGAGAGTTGACCAAGGGCGTTTCCATATATGGTGCGATGCCAAAACTAGCTCGCTGATTGGCCCAGGGCAGGGAGGAGTCCCGGTATAAAACCCGGTGACCGCAGGTTGCCGGCAGATAGACTCGAGGGACTCATTCAGAAGACAGTTAGTTAGATAGCAGTCAGCCAGATAGGCGCAGTATTCTTAGTAGATAGGGTCATCCGCGCCACCACGATGTACGGCGTGCTACTACTGCTCTGTAAGTTGCTCAACGACTCTTAGGTCTAGGACTGTCCCTGTCTCACCTCTCCCATAATCTTGATTGATCAATTGTAATTCTGAAACTGTAAATTGCCATGTTAACTTAAGAGAATTTATATCTAAGCTATTCACCCCCTGGACCTTCAGTCCGGTGACTGGGCGATTGTGTCATCCTGACTATGTAAAATGTATTATAAAGAATGTTAATAAAGACCTCCGATAACTTACGGTACGCCCACACCACTCGGCTTGTTATTTAAACCCCAGTCACCCTTAGAGCGCCGCAGGGGTAGGGTGTTACCTTCCCCCCCCTGGCCGCCCATATAACATATAATTTTGGAAATAGTCAAATTTTAGTTTTTACGATTGGATTCAGCTTAAAAAAACACACAATTTGGTATTTTGATCATTTCTCTACGTCAATTGGTTACCGAGATATTGAAAGTGCTAAACACAGTACGTTGTCTAATTGGATTGAGTGAAACGAAATCCTTATACATAACTTTACTGCTTACACTGGTAAGAGAATCAACTCGAACTGGCGTGTCTTTGTCATAAATAACTCAAAAACGCCTCTACAGATCCACTTCAAACTTTAGAGATAGATTCTATAGTACGAAATCTCGGTCGAGTTCGTTATTGGGAATATTTGGTTAAGTAATAATAAAATTATCTTTAAAACAAATCTGTTTTTTATCCCATAAGATTAACATTGGGAGCCATTTTAGTGGTACTTGAATCGTTGATATTTAGCCAACGTCTATGTTTCAACTATAGAGTAACGTAAGTATTGCCATAGATTCACTACAGAACTGTAGTTATTCATGTTCATGTTGACTAGGAAAAAGCTTCTTTTCGTAACTTGAAACACAAAAACTAAGGTTTAAATATCATAAGCTTTTAAAAATTGTATGATTATTTTATTTTATACTAAATAAAAGATGCATATAATTTTAAATACTATTATAATAAATAACTTTATTGGTACCGTACTCTATGTAAAAGAATGCAGGCCGAGCGCTGGACTAGGGGACTTTGACCTTTCCAGCTCTCCAGACTCCAGACTTCAGACGACAAAATAAAGATGTCAACAAAAAGAATATTACTGTAACCTCGTTCATATGTGATTAAAGTGATTACACGCTAATACATGTAATTATTTACAGTATAATTTACGCTCGTTAACAGAAGAAAGTATTAATTTGTTCAACAAATTATTATCTCGCTAATAAAAGTACGGTAAGTTACCAAATAAAATTTGATGTTTTGGTTATTTATTGACGGCTATCACCAATGCAACTTTACAATATGACAATAATTAACATTTGTAAGAACAGAAAAAAGAACAAACTATAGATACCTATACATCGGGCTTTTAACTATGATGATATGTTATTAAAACTTAATATAACACATTAGTTTTACCATATTCTGGGTCTAGCCTATTTCCTTTTTGTCAGATTGACAACTTTAGATTAATATAGGCCTAACTTTATTTTCCTACAAAAATGATAATTGCATTACCAGAACTACCTTAGACCGCGTGCCGATCTTCGTGAAGAACGCGAAGATGTGTTATTGGTAAAAGTGGTTTAAACCGGGTTTTTAGGGGTGGGGAGCGATTTATTTATATTCTTAGACTACTGACTAAAAAAAATCGCTTGTGAGAATCATCTGTTACGTGTCAAACCAAAAACATTGCAAACGCAAAGTGATTGTTAAGCAAAGATCTTATATAGGTTAAGTCTGTCCCACTCATCTCGCGACCAGGCCTAAACATTCGACCGAACATTCTCCCGAATGTTCACTGGACATTCCGTCCCATATTCTTGCTACCAATACACAATGGCCCAACAAAAGCTAGCGCGATAGTTTACTCAGTGTGCTCGTTTATGTACGGGATAGTTCACCTCGCTATGATTTGTGTTTGCCTGTGCTCCGTTTTTGTCAGGTTTTTTGCTTGATTCAAAGGTGACGAGCGGAAGCGAATGGGCGAGCGTGTACTGGTTACTTCATTCAATTCAATTCAAACTTTCTTTATTCGTTATATACACAAATATACATATTGTTCACATTCGTTTTATTTGGTGCAAAATTCGTTGTCGTGACTCGTTCCGATCATTTGGTGGACCATTCGAGCGATTCATTCGGCGATAGTGTACTGATGCCAAAGAGTTTGTGCAGCTCCCACACTTCTCGGGATTGCTCCGAACATTCGGAGTTCGGGCGTATTCGCAAGAAGTGCGGGACAGCATTTATCGATTAGGCCTAACACAAATCATTTTCATTTGTCTTCAACCTAGCGAGTTCACTGCTGCGTCCATATGTTTAAACATTAGTTCAATAGGAAAAATTACAAATAAACAATCAGCAACAGCAATAAATTTTTTAAGAATAACAACCAGCTAATCGTACAAGAACTATACTGCCTGACTTTAATTATACTCCATGGTTGGGACTCTTGTCAACCGTTACGACTCGTTCCTACCGTAAACACAGTATTCCCGCCATAACTAATAACAACATTGTGGTTTGTAGCTCTGATATGGTATTAATTATAAGAGCAGCGGCGAAAAAGTATTCTTTGTTTAAATCGACCATAAGTGATCATGTCCGTGGAAAATATATTGGGCCCCTTGTTTCAAACTGTATTTTAAACGTCTGTATTTTTCCCTTACGGTTCTTTGTTTAGTTTCATTTTAGTTGCAAAGAATAAACAACTGAAACGTGACATAAGAATACCCTTTTTTCATTCCCAACCCATAACAATTTTGTATTTATTTCATTTTTAAGCCTTTCTGCAAAGGCATCTGCAGACCTCAAAACACCGTTCAACTACGGACAGGAGACTTTAGTTTATACGTTATAACGTTAGTTAGGTGGATGTCCGGTTCAAGACCGTTTGTGGAGGTTAACCCGGACACTTTTATTTATTCTTAGCGAATTTTCCCTTTAGGGATTAGCGAATTTCCCCTATATATAGGGAAGAAGCTATTACCGTAGTCGACATGGTAAGACCTAGGCCCGGGACCATGATAACTTTTCATTTTGAGGTCCCCAAATGCCAAAAACACCATTAGTTCAAAACTGTATACATATATATATATATATTTGTCCGTGAGCATGATAACTCTCGTAAAAATAGTCCGATTTTGACAAAATTTGGTACAATTGTTTAAAGCAGCATTTATGGCTTTAAGTTCGAAAATCAGACAGATCGACCTACCCGAAGGGGTATTTTTTGGGGGGGGGTTTGTACCCTAAAAGTAAATTTTTTGAGTTTTTTACAAATAATTTTTGAAAAAGTCAAATTTGAGTTTTTCCATTGGAATCAGGTTAAAAATACGCACAATTTGGTGTTTTGATCTTTGCTCTACGTCAAATGGTTACATAGATATTTAAAGTGCTAAAGACAGTACGTTGTCCGATGTTATTCTAATGGAGAATAAGAAAAATTGTATATCTCGCTTATTTATGAACTTTCCTGATGAAACTTTGTATATTGCTTTATATCGTTGTGGCATATTAATATTTACACTAAGGAACATTTTTTGCCGACAGTTCCCATATAGCTGCAAACCTACGTACTCAGCTCCTATGTTATTCTTATGGAGAATAAGTAACGTATTATCTCCCTTAATTATGAACATAAATTAGTAAAATTTGGTATGTGGCTTTACCTTCTTGAGTTTTATTTATATTTTTATAAAACCCCATTTTTTTGTTCCTTGCTTCAGCAACTCTGCACCATGTTATTCTTATGGAGAATAATTAAAGTGTCATAAATCGTTTATTTATGCATGTATATTGATTAAACTTGGTATTTGGCTTTAGGTGGTATTAAGATACATATATATATATATGCATTGGGAATTCGCTGAGTACGCAGGTTGGTTGCTACGGGGGTATTTATTTTCCTTATAATAACATCCAACATAATAATATATAAGTTAGGCTAAAGGTAAATGGATATTGTAAATAGTACTCATACTTTACAATGGTCTGGTTTTTATTGGTGACATCGTTAATGGGAAGGCACTATAGCCTAAAAATAGTAAAAAAGTGACCGGGTCAAGCCTGTTTTGCGGTAGGCCTAACTGAAATCTAAATGACCTAAACCTTCATAAGAATGACATGGCGACTTTTTATGCCACTGGGGCAGAGTCCTGAGGTCTGGAGGAAAAACAGAAAAGTACCTATCTGCAATTTGTTGGTCCTCTACAACATTATGGTCTGGAGCAGTTTTTAGTAGGCGTTTTCGAAATCCCCTGGGACATACACGTACATGCACAACCATTATAAGTATAGATTTTTCTCAATACAAAATACTTTGAGCTCCCGAAACAGCCCGATTAACATTTTTTTTAATTCTTTACGTAAATCTATTAGCAAAAACTACTGTGCCAATTTTTACTGTTTCAGTATTAAATTAAAGGTTTTGGCCTGCAGTTTGTGATAATTACATTTCTTTTCTTTTTAGGTGTTTTTTAACGCACAATGTTTGCGTTTATTATTCCCATAACAAATATTGTTCGACTTTCAATAAATCACTTACATTAATAGCAAAAACTATTAAATAGTTTTGTATTAAATAGCAGGTTTTGACATACACTAATGTCATCAATATCTTTGTTTACTTTAGATGTGTTGTTTCTAATAATAAATTAATTTTAATTTTTGGCTCTCATACAAGCCCATGTTCAAATATCAACAACATCCTTTTGTAAATACACTAACAAAAACTAAAGGACTGATTTAAATAGTTTAGATCCGAAATTGAACCTCCTGCCATACAGAGATTGGTACTTTTATTTTCAGAAAACATGTTTTTCTCAGTAAAAAATTACTTTTAATGTTTAACAAGTAAAAGAGATGCTCCTGTTTAACATTTTGATCAAATTTAGTTGAACTATTTACCAGAAATTGGAATTATATATGTGTTAATGGACTGTACAGGACTTGTCCTTCCAGGCCGATTATGAAATTTGTTTACTAAATTTTCTCCAACTTTTTGCGTATGTGTGAACTAATACAATACATTTTAAAAATTGAAGGAAACGTCGTTCCTATCTTGTACGATCAATTTTGTTACCCCCAACCTACTTAGTACAGTCAAATTTTACTCCTTGTAATTAAGGAGTATAGTGCTACTTTGTCTTCTGGAACAGAATCAGCTGACATTTCGCTGCAATCATTAATGCTGCAGCTATAAGGGAATCGGATCAGCTTATTGATATTTTGCTCCACCTGCAATTAACGTTCCGAGTTTAGTTATTACGCATTACGCAACCAAAATGGAAAGCGATTGTGAATGTGAATACTTATCAATACTTGTGGCTTTTGGGGTGTGGGAAAAATCTTGGGTGTAAATTTATCGCCCTGGCCTACGGCGCCGGCGTCGGGCGCCAACAATTTCCCTTAGAGAAAAAAGTTGCACTTTACTCACTTAATACACATATAACTATTGTTTCAAGCAGAAGTCCCCGTATTATTTTTTACAGCAAAAAAAATTTGCATGGATTAAACTTGAGATAGTCAATAATATAAAACATAAGTGGGATTATAATACACCGTTACTTAAAAAGAATGTGATCATAATGTTTTTGGAAACATTAATGTTACACACCTTCTGTAATCATTAATATATATAACTAGCTGGCCCAACAGACGTTGTCCTGTCCTAAAGTCATTGAATTTGTTTCATTTCAAATACTCGTTCATTTTCAAAAAAAGCATGTTCGCTTCCCGGATTAGCTCATTCGCTATGCTCACTTCAATATCAAAAAAAGAGTTTGAGTTGCCATTCAAGTACTTTTTTTTATTTCCAAAATGAGAGTTTCCATTCAAGTAGCTTTTTATTTCCATAATCAACATATGTATATGCCTTTCAAGTATGTTTACAGCTGCTTGGTGTAACTAACTTAGATCAAATCAGTGGGAACTTTGAAGGCCTGTGGGGCAGAGCTCTTAGGTCGGATTAAAAATTGTCTTTTATAAGAACCTTGTCCTGACATAAACAAACTCAACAAAAAAGAATTATTCGATTTGGTCCATTATTCTCAAGTAATGGCATGACCAAGGGAAATAGGGATCCATTTGAGCGAATTTCCCCTACAGGGAAGAAGCTATTACCGTAGTCGGCATGATAAGACCTAGGCCCGTGACCATGATAACTTTTCGTTTCAAGGTCCCCAGATGCCAACAAATTGGAATTATATATGTGTTAATGGACTGTGCACGACTTGTCCTTCCAGGCCGATTATGACATTTGTTTACTATTAAAGTATGTGTCCGTGAGCACGATAACTCTCGTAAAATTGATCTGATTTTGACGAAATTTGGTATAAACGTGTAAAGCAGCATTTATGACATTAAGTTCGAAAACCAGACAGATCGACCTATCCGAAGACGTATTTCGGGGTGTTTTTTATCCAAAAAGTGGGTTTTTTGCGCTTTTTACATATAATTGTTGAAAAAGTCAAATTTTTATTTTTTACATTGGAATCAGTATAGAAAGACGCACAATTTGGTGTTTTGGTCATTGCTCTACGTCAAATGGTTACAGAGATATCGAAAGTGCTAAACCCAGCATGTTGTCCAATGCTATTTTTACAGAGAATAAGATAAATTGTATATCTCGCTTATTTTTGTCTTTTCCTTGATGAAACTTGGTATATTGCTTCATATCGTTGTGGTCTATTGATATTTGCACTAAAAACCATTTTTCAGCCGATAGTTCCCGTAACAGCATACCTGCGTACTCAGCCCCATGTTATTCTTATGAAGAATAAGTAACGTGTTATCTCCCTTAATTATGAACATAAATTATTAAAATTTGGTATGTGGCTTTACCTACTTGAGTTATATTGATATTTGTATAAGACCCCATTTTTGGAGTTCCTTGCTTCAGCAAACCTGCACACTCAGCCGCCATGTTATTCTTATGGAGAATAATTAAAATGTCTTAAATCGTTTATTTATTAATGTATATTGATGAAACTTGATATGTGGCTTTATGTGGTATTAAGATACATATATATGCATTGGAAATTTGCTGAGTACGCAGGTTTGCTGCTACGGGGGCATTTATATATTAAGATGTATACAAAATGTTGGACCTTGACACAATGACTGGTGGGTTCTAAGAAGTGTGTCTAAGAGTTTTAATTACTTCCTAGATTATATTTAACATAAGATACTACTTTTCCTTTCTTTTTGCTTGAGGTAATTTATTCTTCTTAAAAACAAATTGACTGATTTAAGCCTTATTGTTTTTTAAGTTCTGCATTTATAGGCTATGTATTTGAACAACCGTATCAAGCTACAATAACAATGGGAGGCCTGGGGGGCATAGCCCCCCCCCCAGTAAGGTTAATGTGTTACATTAAAACCTCTGGATTAGAGTTTAAAATATTTAGGCATTCAAAACCAATTGACTGAGTTTAAAACGTATTGTTCATCAAGTTCTGTATTTATACGTATATATTTTTACAGCAATATTAAGCTACAATGAAATAGGGTCCTCCAGTGGAACTAAAGTGTAAATAACTACTTTTAAACCACGTGCTCTCACCGATTGGGGACCTTTATTGTCGCCAACATATTATATTTTATCAAAATCTTCAGCTAATATTATTATGAGGGCCTAGATGATACAGCCCTCAGTGAGACTGAGGGGTGAGTAACTACTTCATATGCACTTTGTCTGACTGATTGACAGATTTCTGGTCTCATTGTTTGTCATGTTCTGGATTTGTATGTCATGGTCAAGCTGCAGTTATAATGGAGGGCCCATGAGGTATATTGCCAATTGAAACATTTTTGTTTGTATTTTTAACTGTGAGCTCAATCCTTATACGCGATATCAGAGCGTACTCCTAGTGTTATTCTTATGGAGGAAAATAAAAATGTTATATCTCGCTTATTTATGAACGTGTACTGACGAAACTTGGTATACGACTTTATCTGGTTGTGGACCATTGATATTTGCTCAAAAAAACAATTTTTTACCAATGGCTCCCGTAGCAGCAAACCTGCGTACTCAGCCCCATGTTATTCTTATGGAGAATAAGTAACGTGTTATCTCCCTTCATTATGAAAATAAATTAATGAAATTTGGTATATGGCTTTACCTACATGAGTTATATTGATATTTGTATAAAACCCCATTTGTTGTGCTCCTTGCTTCAGCAAACCTGCATACTCAGCCGCCATGTTATTCTTATGGAGAATAATTAAAATGTCATAAATCGTTTATTTATGAATGTATATTGATAAAACTTGGTATGTGGCTTTATGTGGTATTAATATACATATATATGCATTGGAAATTCGCTGAGTACGCAGGTTTGCTGCTACGGGGGTATTTACAGTATACTTTATTAATGATTTACATTGTTATATTAAATGTTGACAGTTGTTCATTCATTTTAATATGTTCTATTTGAACTACAGTTTTATCATGTTTTCAAGTAATAAATGTTTTACTCTGATAACCCGACCTTTATGTTCCGTCCATGCTCTTGGTCCCGTTAGTGACGGTTAACGAGGTTCTAGTGTATTACAGAGTGTTTGTAACTTTCTTCTGGAAACTCACTCTTGTATTACCACATAAACGTTAACGCATAATGTCATAATTGTTCACTATAAATGCGGAATTGATGATTCATGCCAACCTCCAAGAAATACGGGTTTTGAAAAATCCGGATCGGCCGTCCACCACAATAGTCCGGATTTCTGAGAGTCTACTGTACTACAAAACCCCTCCAAAATACCCCTTTGGATACAGCAATCTGGCTGGTTTTCAAACTTAAGAGGGCGTTGGACAGCGGCCATGTTGGATTTTACCTCCATAAGAACAATGTTAAACTTAAAACCATATATCTCGCTTATTTATCAACATACGATTATAAAATATGTCTCAAATTAAAGGTATTTTTAAGACGCAGTGGGTTTGCTCGCTATTTTCTAAATAAAATAATACATTTCCAAAAATATAGTAATTTAAAGTCTATATTTTTATACATATTTTGTAGTTCTTTTTAGTCATTAAAAAATAAAACTCCCAGCAAACACGAATCAAAACTTTATAAAGATTCAAACAAAATTTATTCCAAATCAATAGGTTAAACAGTAACAAAAAAATATGCTTTTCAGTAAAGACATGTTTTGTGCGTTTTAACATTGAAATAGCCCGTAGCGCTAGGGTTATTTCTTCTGACTCCAATGTCCTCTTAGAGTCATAAATGTTGCTTTATATGTTTGTACCAAATTTCATCAAAATCAGACAATTTTTATGAAAGTTATCGCACCCAAGGACATATATGTATATACACACACACACACACACACTCACGAGGCATATTTTTAAAGTAGGCACCGTTTTTAAATACTGCTGTTGTAGCGCTGCAGTTGGCATTCCTGCATGCTGCGTTGGGTACCTACATCTATTGGCAAGCCTTGGACACAACTACGGCATAAAACTACCGGATTTTCATTTGCTTGTGAGCATTTAAAATGGCACCGACGATTGAGGTCCCCGCAAACTGTGAAGTCGTGCTGTGATTCAATTCCTAAGTGCGGTGAACGCGGATTAGCAAAGTGTATCGAAACATCTTGTGTCAAGAAGTCATTCGACACCAGTGACAAATTGGCTTAAAAAATCATCATTTCCCTCCTCGTACCGCTCAAAAGAAGTCAACACACTTCCCAAAAGCTTTGTTTTGTGCACCTCATTCAACATTTTTGAAACATGAGCACAACTTTCAATAATTTAGTCTTTTGGTAAAAATTACAGTCCCAGCCAGCTATGGGGATAAAGGGTCCAGGTAGCCGGGCCAGGCCTAATCCTGTCTTCTCAAAACATAGCTATTGTAGTGAAGCCGGGAGGGTGCGCTACCCCCATTCTAGCGGTAATTGCTTCTGCCTCCCTTGAATTCTTAGAAATAATTCGGCCTAGTACAAATTCTATAAATTGAACGGCTGATCACATATAATCTAGTGACGGATAATTTTTTCACCAAGTGAAGACGAATATCACAAAATTTGAATCACAATTCTACGACGCTCCGTTAACTGGCTAGTCGGTGTTGAGAAATTACAAGGTACAAGGTAATTAAAAAAATGGCAATAACTACTACGTTATTTACAAAATTACAATCACAAGATAAATTATAACTGATAATTAAAACTATTTATTGCCTGTCGTCTTTGTGGTCCTTGGTCTACTGCTGAACCCCCGCAGTCACTTGACTTTTGTGGAAGGGGGAAGTATGCAGGCCTGTTTATATAAAGTAATAAGTTTGGTTGTTATGAAATATAAGTATGTAGATGTATATATTTCGGAAATAGTTTTGGCATCTTTATGTGTGTGTATAATTTGGATATTTGTATTATTGTAATTATTATTGTATATTGTTATATCATTAATGTTTTGTTAAATGATTGTACATTGAATATTAAAGTTGACAAAGGCTTTGGCCGCTTGTCATATAGAGTGAGCTGTTTGTATTTTGAAGCAGAACAGATTACTTTATATGTGAGCGGCAAGCCTGCTTATTCTCAACACCGACAAGCCTGGATTAGGCCTGGCCCGGCAACCTGGACCCTTTCTCTCCATAGCTGGCCGGGACTGTACATAAAAAAAAACACTTCTTAACACTAAAATAAACTCATAAAATAGCAACGAAATCATAAACTGTCTATTCTTTCTCTCGTTTTGATCAAGTTTACGCACCAAACCTTGAGGAATGACAGACGGTCGCCCACTTTGTTTCTCGTCATGAACATTTATGTGGCCATCTTGAAATGTTCTAACCCATTTGTGTGCCATTCTATTGCTCATTTTTTTCATACATTTCACCAATCTTCCGATGAATTACAGCCGCTTTCACACCGTTAACACTTAGAAACTGAATCTCAACGTGACTTCACAGTTGGCGGGGACCTCAATTGTCGGCGCTATTTTAAATGCTCACACACAAATGAAAGTTGATTTTTGCCTTCGTTGCGTCCCAGGCTTGCCAATAGATGCAGGTACGCAGCCCAACATGCAGGAATGCAAACCGCAGCGCTGTAACGCGGTATTCAAAAACGGTACTTTTTTTAAAACACGCCTCATGTGTATATATATACAGTTTTGAACGGATGGTGGTTTTGGCATCTGGGGACCTCAAAACAAAAAGTTATCATAGTCTCAGTCCTAGGTCTTACCATGCCGACTACGGTAATAGCTTCCTCCCTAGGGGAAATTCGCTAAAACTGAACTTGGAAAACTCTAAACTCAAGGGTATTTTAGAACCTCAACTCAAATTGACTCTGGAAATCAGTACTTGAACATTCATACAAAATATGGTTGTTTTATTTTATCTAAATAAAAAATATAACTTAAACCATATCTAGGTTCAGTAAGTCAATTAACAAATTTGTTAATTATAGAGTTAAAAAAAACAATGATACCCACCTCAAGAGATACTAAAAACAGCATCACAAATTTCTGACAGAGAATACCAATTCGCCTTTCATTTCTGAAGAAACTGGCAATGTTGGAGTTCTGGATAAATGTACCACCATCAGACGACTCCAAGTCCTCTTGCCGAACACTGAGGTACAACCTCCTTCTCAACTGCTCTCTGCGCACCTAAAATATGATCAAACCAGAGAATATTTGTAGTCAATACTGAATGCTGTATAGAAGAACAGATGAATAAAATACGTCTTACAATACAAAGTATATTTACACTTATACTGTACTTACATACGAAATACACACAAAAGATGGTACAAGGCGATTGATTTCAACCAGTTACACCGGTCATCATCAGGCTCAATCAGATGTACCATAATTTTATTATTTTTTATTATTAAGTAAAAATTCATACAGAATTTAATAGGTAGGAGTAAATATCTGGTCAAGTAAGAGTTAGGAAGTTACAATCAAGAGCCTGTTATTAGCCAGAGCAAGTTTAAACCAAAAATCATGTTGAAAATTGTTTAGATGAGTCATTTTCCATATATGGGCACATTTAAATCCTTGTTTTATGATTGGTTAATAAAGTTGTAGAGGGAGTCTCCCCACTTTACCCCACCACGTGCTGTAGGTACGGGGAGCAATACAGAGCTTCACTCTTAGTTAAAGTTCAGGACAAGCGTCACTACAATCAATCAATCAATCAATCAATCAATCAATAATACTTTATTCATTAGTACATAAAATGCACAGAATGGTGTCAATACATACATTGTTTAGGTGTATGCTGAAAACAAATAATAAAATACAATAATTCTTAACAAACAATAGTTCAAATTAAATAAAATCATGGTTCTAATTCTAACTCTAACTTGCCAAGTTCACTACAATAATCATGAAAAAAAGTCATCAATACTATACAGTGGCTTATTGATAAGATATAGCTTTACTTGATTTTTAAACGTTTTAAGATCTGTTATTCGTTTAAGATATTCTGACAAAGAATTAAAAAATCTTATTCCAATATATGAGGGTTTTTTTGTGAAAAATTAAGAATTATGCTTTCTGTATGCCAGTTGATTACCTTTCCTTGTTTCATACTGATGAAAAGAATTTAATTGGGGTAATTTTTGAAAGTTTGATCTAATATGAACTACTAACTGAACTTATATCATCAGCAAATAAACAAATATTATTTGATACTTTTATTATGGTTGGAAACCCTGTAATGTATACTAGAAATAGTAATGGCCCCAATATAGACCCTTGTGGTACTCCGTACCTGACAATATTTGTTGATGAAGTATAAGTAGTCAATTGATTAAAATTGTTTATATTATCAATTGCAACATACTGTTTTCTGCCTATGAGGTATGATCGAAACCAACATAGGGCTCTTTCTTCCAGCCCAATACAATGCAATTTTTGAAGCAGCAATTCAATAATTGATTCACAGAAATCGACCCCAGCATTAATGACAGATTTTCTTTCCCTGAAACCAAATTGCTGTTTATCTAATAAATTATTTTCCTCAAGAAATTTTGACAACTGTATATGCATTACTTTTTCATAAATTTTAGAGAATGAGGACAGTAAGGATATTGGTCTGTAATTAGAAAAAGTTTTTGATTCACCGCCCTTGTAACAGGGTTTAATTTTGGATATTTTTAATTTTTCTGGGAAAATTCCGGTAATAAGAGATGAGTTAATTATATGCTGCGGTGGTAGCATCAGATACTCCCGAGCATGTTTAATAACTGGCATAGGTACCTCATCCCATCCAGTAGAAAATTTGCTATCAAAGGACATAATAGTTTTTTCCAGATCTTCATAACAAATTGTTTTGGGATGAAACTTTGCCTTATTTTTTCCAGATGCTTCTAGAGGTTTTCCCAAATCAGTAACAAAGTTAGATTCAGGTAATATATTGTTGTCTACCCTACATGTGTAGTAGTCATTAAAAGACTGGCATACGTTTCTAATATCACAACTTAAACCCTCGATATATGGCAAATTTGTATTTCCACAATCACTCTTAGCTTTAGAGCCAATTTCCTTATTAATTATGTTCCATGTTGTCTTACTGACATTTTTTGATTTTTTAAGTAAACCATCATAGAATTTGTATTTAGTGCCTGCAACTTCTTTTTTCAATTCTTTCTTTTTCTCACTCAAAAGGGTCTTCACAACTTGATTTTTGGTTTCCCTAACAGTTCTGCTTGGATATAACACATCACTTCTTTTCTTTAAAATACTATTTGTGACCCATTTTTTTCTTTTTTCACTCTACTTTTAATTTTGGGAAAACCTGTATTAAAATAATACATAAAAATATTAAAGAAAACGTCAAATTTGTTTGTTACAGGTGCATTCATAACCTCAAACCAATTTTCACTTGATAACATTTTACAAAAATTATTAATATTATTATCTGTAAATTTCCTGGTGTGAGAAACAACATTTTCTTTCTGAAGTAAGGCCTCAATATTGCGATCATATATCTCAAGTACTTGAGCATCATGATCTGATAATTCAGTGATTATGCCATAGATTTTTGTTTTGCATTTAGAGATATTAGTAAAAACATTATCGATTCCACTCTCCTTTGTCTTACAGACTCTAGTTGGAAAATCGACTAGCGCTTTAACCTTATGCGAGGCCAATATATTCATTAACCTGCAAGTATTTTTAGATTTCTCAAGAACATCAATATTCACATCACCAACAATTACAATGTTTTTAAATTTACTGTTTAATATTTCTAATACGGCATCAAATTTGTCCAAAAAATTGTTATCATAACATGCTTTTGGGGTTCGATAGACTCCAGCCAGTACAAACAAAAATTTTCCAGATGTAATTTTTGCTGTACAGCATTCAAACTCTTTATCAGATAATAATTCAATAATATCCGGCAATAATAACAATTTAACATTAAATTTTGAATTTGCTAAAATTATTACTCCTCCCCCACGTGATGATTTACGGGCATAGAAGGATTTTACTTGCATATTTTTTAAGTTTAGACGGTGTATTTCTTCTTCTTTCATCTTGTGCTCCGTTAGTACCAATATATCAGTTTGAATTTCTTCCAATACTACGTTGATCACCCTCAGATTAGAGGTAGAGTAGCTGTTTTATTTTTATAATATTGTACTTTTAAAATTGTCCAAGTAACTTTCAGGTTTTCAACGCGGGCGTTTGAGGTAAACGAATGTTTTTTCAAAAAGAAAGTTCAATAAGTCAAGTTTTATAGAATTTGTTTTGTTTTCATGTTCACAGGGTTGTAGCTTCATGGGCAGAATTCCCAAAATTTTTAAATTTTTAATTTAATAAAAGACGCTTTAGAAAGTTTTGTAATATGATAAATTATCAATAGGTGACAATATGTAACGGAATTTTAATCGATGTGTGCTCTGGCTCTATTTTTATTTGAATAAGTCAAATCATTTTATAAATTAAATGATGGCTCAGTTAAAGATTTTACGTGTAATTAATGAGGAATATGACTACGTATTTTAATGAGAAATGGAAAGGTTTTATTAGGTTTGATATACTGAGTTAATATTTCATTTAAACAATAAAAAACTGTATTTATTTGCTGATAAAAATCAACACTTTTGGTTTGCCAATCAAAAGATTATGTATTTTAAGTTTGGTCAATAAACTCTCTACTTTGTATCTAAAAATGTTTGTTTCCATTAAATAATCTGAAATAATAAAATAGGGCAATTAAATTATAAATTTAATTTTGTATGTATTCAATTATTAGTCTCACAAAGGAACAACACAAATAGTTGTCGGTACACAGAGAATTCTCTGAGGTTGAAATCATCGCCTTGTTACCATCTTTTGTGTATATTTTACCGTCTTGTACGTAAGTACAGTATAAGTGTAGATATACTTTGTAGTGTTGTAAGTCTATTTTATTTATCCTGTTTAGTTGTAACAACACGCATCATGCTACTTAAGAAATTATGTATAGAAGAATAAACAATTTATTCGTTAGCATGACACGATTTATCTTTTATTGGGCTTGATCATGCCTGGTGGACTGGTTAAAATCAATCGCCTTATAACATCTTTTGTACATTTACCATCTTGTTCGTAAGTACAGTATAAATATATTCTGTGGTGTTGTTAGACATAATTTATTGTGCCATGTTCAGATGTGTATATTTTCTAGAGGTCGAAAATATCAGTCCTTCAACACCGTAAGTTCTGTGCATTACACACAGATGTTTGGGGCCAACACAGTTTGCGTCACCCACACAATGTCCAATTTGATGCAGCACAATTCATGAGCAGCGTTTGGGATAGGTTCAAATTAATCTATCATCCCTTTAAAGTCTCATTTAGCACTTGGCTTATATATTTGTATGGCTTTATGTCTCAAGAAAATCTCAAAAACTAATTAGTTTTTCAGAGGAAGGCTGTCTGTCTAATGTTAAAATATAGGGCAAGGCTAAGGAACATATCATTATATTAAAAGAATAAGGCGATTTTTGTGCAGAAGATTATGGCCAAAATACTGGGTCGATTTTGATGATTTACGTGTCGTTTGAAAGCCCTTAATGTCTAGATGTGCCTTTTGGGGGTCTCAAGTCAGTGCGGAACCAGAAACCCTTGGGAAGCCCTCAAAGTACGATTTTGGCCCATTTAAATAACATTGGACAGCAAATCAAAACAAAATAAGCAGAACAGCTGGGATTAAAGATACAAACATATGGTTTGCTAGTTATTTTTTAATAAATTACGACTGTATACATGTATCAATTAATTTTAAGACCATATTAAGATAAATTTTAATGAACTATCAAAGATTTACCTATATCACAAACTATGACACGAGAATGAAGTACCAACCATAATTTAACATAACTTGATATTATGGAGCAAACTTTCCTACGCTCAGTTAAGGTATTTATACTGCTTTGTATATAAATAAAGAAGATTCTAATTCATGGCTGAGGATAGCAACTGGAGGTTAGACCGACTTGGTGTCGCTATCTAATCACAACTTGATTTGGTTTTACATCGGGCCAACAGACCCCTTTACTTTCACATCACCTAGCGAACAACTATACTTACATACTGTGTGAGACCCAGCTGCTCAGCATATGCTTTCAGCTGGCTCAGAATGTCCGCCAGTTTCCGCCGCCCTGACCACGAGTAAGAGTTCTTTCCAATCTGCAGCAACCAAAGCACTAAAGTATTAATGGCTGTTGCTGATCAATATTTTAACTTATTGGCTTTAGATATAACACAAAAATAATTGAAACAGAATACAAGGTTTTCATTTGTTTTGCCACAACTGATTGTGATCTATTACTACCAAGAACTGTATTGATTTCTCAGTTTTTTAAATAAAATATTAATCAAAATAATTGAAACAGAATACGAGGTTTTCATTTTTGTTTTTGCCACAACTGATTGTGATCTATTACTACCAAGAATATTGATTTCTCAGTTTTTTAAATACAATATTAAAGCCCCTCTACTTATTAACTATAAGCTTTCTTCAACATTTTACTCTGTGCAGTTTTAACTCAAAAGAATATTGTTAGGTAGCCTATAATTTACATAAAAAATAACCAAATCACTAGATGCAAGACACCGACACACATTAGAAATTGTTCACAGTTTTGAACTTTCACAAAACTTTTTGACTTTTGGATTGATCTAGAAATACCTCAGATTGTTAGAGCTACTTATTAACTTTTTTTTGTAGGCCCCAACATTATGCTACAAAAAAAAAACAGATAAAAGATCACACTACCTAATTTTGTAAAATACAAATTTTAAAATAACTGTCAAAATGTAAATACCAAAAACTGACCTTTGTAGCCATTTGAAGGCTCTCCACAACATTTATGATGTCGTAAATCCTCCTTTTCTCCACACCTAATACCGTTGCAAGGTCAGAAAGTAGTATCAGGCCATCCCTGTACTCCGGAACATCCAACGGAAAAAGATTCAAAAACCTACAGCAAAACAGATTAGAGAAGTAACATTTTATGTATCATATTGCATAAAAACTAACAAACCACCTGCTTTGTTCACAATAACAACCTTAACTTTACTAAGGTGTTATATTTAATTTGGTTGCATAGTAGAGAACGCATGGCTCAGTAAACAAAACAATCTTAAACAATGGAAAAAAACTGTGTTTTTTCCAATTACAAACTTTTAACTGAGTAAATTTAGGGTATCATATTTTTTTCATCCTTGGCCTAAGGGGAATTGACACAAACCTGGCCTCGCTACGTTTAATAGTTTACTCTAAATAGGTGGTTACATGTTCCTAATATATGGGGATGGAGAAAAATGCCAAAAAACTGTGTTTTTTTCAATTTCAAACTTATAACCTGAGTAAATTTATATCATATTTGTTCTATCATCCTTGGGCTAAGAGAACTCTATTGACACCTACCTGACCACTCTATGTTCAGTAGTTTACTCTGGATAGGTGGGTACACGTCGCCGCTAGGCCTACTAGCTATTATTATATAGGATTAACTACTTAAAGTAGTACAGTTTTATCTGAAAAATTCTCAGAACTAGTCATTTAGAGTAGAAAAAACATGTACAAACCTTTAAATACTTAAAAGTTTGTACCTAAATAAATTTCTAAATAAAATTAAAATTCATTAATTAAATATTTTAGTATTTAATGGAACAAAATCCAAGATGATACCATCTACACACAACACTTTTGAAAAAAAAAACAATTGATGACAAATTGTCTCTGGCACAAATATTAACTCCCTTTGCATCAGACTAGTACAAGACTGTCTATAATCAGAAGAAAGAAGCAATCGAACTACAGATATATTTTCAGGCTCTCGTCGAGCTTTGTCTTTAACATGGTATTATAACATATGATGGCAACAATGTAATCTGCAATGGGTCCAGTTATTGAAAAATAGAATCTGAAAACCCCTACAGAACCTTCAGCAAACAGAGACATGTAGAGAGAAATTTGAATATTCTCACAGGCGTCAAAACCCTAGAAGCTTAAACCTGTGTTGATATCAACGAATACATCAAGAGGGAAACACATTACTACTGAGTATAAACCACGCTACTCAATCTATGTCGAGGTTTAGAATTTTCTTCCAAAATAACTCAAGAAAACAAATTTCTGTTAAGGCAACACCTTAAGAGTTGGCTGAACTCCACAGATGGAATATTTTTTAAACAGAAAACCTTAAAAATAGTACTTACTCAAAAATAGCAAATAAGTCTTTATCTAGTTAACTACTAGGTGCCTGTCGAAATTCGACGGATAAAATACTAAGTTTGGCCGACGGTACCCTGTAGGAACAACCACCAACAATGAAATACTTGACTTAAAAAAATATCACAAATTATGAAAATGCAGTTTTATATGTATCACAATACAGTTAAAAAGTCGCATCACCACAAAACTAAAAATTAAAACTTAAGAATGAGTTACTTTTTAAATGTTGCATTTGATATTTAGGTTGTTTTTCCGTTGATGTTTTAAATGTTGCATTTGATATTTAGGTTGTTTTTCCGTTGATGTTTTAAATGTTGCATTTGATATTTAGGTTGTTTTTCCGTTGATGTTTTAAATGTTGCATTTGATATTTAGGTTGTTTTTCCGTTATGTTTACTACAGGTGAAAATAAATCAAAAACTTGATGTGCTGATCAGCTGCCTAATGAAACAGAGTTGGGATTATAATCAGCTGTTTGCTGTGTGTGATTATAAATCCCACAAAAATGTTTTGTAGACATTTACATTTTGTATCATTTAACAAGCTGAAAAAGATAAAATTATATGCCATGAGCAATTTGAGGACTTTATACTTTGATTCATTTAACGAAAAAGGAGAATATGATAAACCTGACAATTTTGGGGAGTATCGGAATGTTTAAGCTTCAATTTGGTTCAAATTCCATGACTACAAGTTGCCTGGTTTCTCAAACTACGGCCGAGTTCCTCAAAATCTTAGATAAAAATTCTCCCATTTGAATAACATGGAGAAATTTGAGGACTTTACTTTGTATCATTTAACGATTTTAAAGGGAGAAAATTATAAATCTGACAATTTTGGGGAGTATCGGAATGTTTAAGCTTCAAATTGGTAAAAATTCCATGACCAGATATGTTGCCAGGTATTCTCAAACTAAAGCTAAGTTCCTTCAAAAATATTCTCCAATTGAAATAACATGGAGCAATTTTTTAAACGTTATTATTTAAAAAACTAAAGCGGTATTTTTGAGTTTAACATTTTTCTTTTAATCTACAGTATAAAAGCTTTAATACCCCCGTTGCAGCAAACCTGCATACTCAGCGAATTTCAAATAATACTTCACTACCTTATGAAGCCACTTCCCAACTATTATTAAAGCATATTAATAAAAAGCGAGATATAACTTTGAATTTGTTTAACTAATAATTCATTTAATTTTTCTCCA